>OX451741.1:1213916431-1214516431 GCA_948472305.1 Vicia faba | reverse complement strand
GTTGAATCTTTCGAACATAGGACCTGAGATGTAGCTTGGGACAAGACGCCCCGTCGTACTTAGTGAAAGATGGTGCTTTGAACTTACGAGGAATAATCACACCAGTAGACAAACCCAAATCTCCGAAATCCAGCCCAGGCACTTGTTGGATCTCCATAGCATTTAATTTGTCTTCCAACTGCTTGTAACGGTCTTCTGCCGGAGGATATTGCTCTTCATCAAAATCAGTCTCGTTGTCGGAGACTACCGGACTAGGACCCTTTCCCTCTTGAGGAGTACCCTTGCCTATGGAAGAACCAGCCTCTTCATTCTGCAGAGTGTTGCCAAACCTTCGGCCCGAGTTGAAAAGAACAGTCCTCCTCTTCTTCTTCTTCTCCTTCTTCAGGAGCAGAGCCTTCAGCTCTTCTTGGCCCTGAGCCAAACCCATGATTAATTCCTGAAATTGCGCATTCTGCGCCTGAAGAGCCTTGATAGACATCTCAGTTGATGATGAGTCAGGATTCATGATGCTGAAATAAATAGCGAAGAACGGTAAGCAACCTGGAAAGAAGAAAGCCTGCTATGCACATGATGAATGGAATGCGTATGATTTATGTTTTCAAAGACAATCGGGAATCAACTTCGTAAACAAAAAGGAACACACTTCATTAGATTCAACTTTGAAACTTAAATTGTTCAACAGGTTGCCCTTAGGCGTTACATGAAAGGAAATACTGAAAAGGGAAGTAAAACTGTAAAAGAACCCCCAGAGCTCCTTATTAATCCCATGGTCTCCTTTTCTCAGTACGGATGTAGTCATTCAGAGCTTGCTCATTCTCCAACTGTTTCATCAGCTTTTGGATCTTCAATTCCTGCTCGTTGAACTTTTCGCGGTAAGAATCCCGTTCTTCTCGCAGTTGCGACCAAGACCTCTTTAATGTCTCATAATCAGTAGGTATCTGAGGAGGAAGGACAGTTGGAGGAACACCATCTTTGTCAGGACACTCAAGAATGACGGGTCTGACAGCTTCATACGGCATACCTAACTTCTGAGACCCATTTGTAGTAGGCTTCCATAGGTAAAGAAGTCTTTGGCCCCAACTCTTGTGGGTCAGCTTTATGAACTTTGTCCCAAGCCTTGATGAACCTACGACGCAGCTCGTCACTATCCACCTGAAACTCAAAACTGATGTGAGGCACCAACATTTCATGAGGCCCTGCTCTTCTGGCTCTTCCAAACTGACGGAGCGCTAGACATGGATTGTAAGAGATTCCTCCTTGGGTACCAATCAGAGGAACATTAGGGTATTCCCCGCATCTATCAATAACAGTTATCTCATCCAAACCTCTGCAAGTCCAAATGATGTCTTTGTCGGTGAGAGACATTAACCTATGAGCCCAACCTCTTCCTTCTTGGTTCTTCAGTACGAACTTAGGGAGGTGCGAAATAAACCACCTCACCAACAAAGGGATACAACACCATAGGGTTCCTCGTCTTCGGGTAGTACGAGCATGAAGTTGTTGCAAGATGTCACCCAAGAGAGTGGGCACAGGATTCTGAGACATAAAGATCCTTATGGCAGTGACCTTGATGAAGTTGTCAGGATTAGGAAACAAGACTAACCCATAGATTAAGAGAGCCAAGATGTCTTCATATGCCCTAAAGTCCAGGTTATTCCAGAAGCTGTTAGCCTTACCAATCAGAAACTTGGCCAAGAAACCCTTGACTCCGCTTCTAGTTACCCAGTTGTCCATTACCTCTTGATGTGTCAAGGGAAGAGCTGTAGCAACATCCTCAAGCCTGAGGGTCTTTTCCCAACCAGTGAAGGGAGTCTGATCCAAGATAGGGATACCAAGCAAATCAGAGAACTCTTCCAGGGTAGGGACCAGCTGGAAGTCTTGAAAGGTGAAGCACTGGTACAAAGGGTCATAGAACTGGGTCAGAACACTCATCAACTGTTGATCCCGCTTTGCAGTGACTAAACTGAGAAGAGAACCATGCCTCTGAATGAAGGAAGTGGTATTTGGAATTCTGCTAACCAACTCTTCAAGCAACTCAGGTGAATGAACAAAGTTGAACCGGATAGTATTCCTTCGCACAGGCATCATGATGTCCTACAAAATAGAGCAAAGATGAAACCCTCTTGTCTTTGAAATGGTCAGTCCTTATGCAGGATGCATGCAATGGTCATGATGTTATGATGTTATGATAAAGCACACCATAAATAGATACAAAGGCAAACATGGTAAGGCACACAAGTCACACAAGGCAAGCCCCTAAAGTTTAGGCCAGCATGAGGTCTAGGTACTACCCTCTTTCAGTTTGTTGGTTCATACCTGTCCTATCAAAGTAACCGGGTTCTTAGAGGATCCCAATATCATTGACAACCCTCAATCGGTCATAACTCCAGCATCGCAATCTTTTCTTGCGGCCAGAACCATCACGAGAGTTTAGCCTCAATGGGCGTAGCATACTGCTACTGTTCCAATGGCCAATTTGTGTCATTTAAGGTTCTAAGGTTGTTGGTGCTTAATGACTCCTCAGAAGACCCATATTCTCCTCGTTGCAACATAAGGGATATCGGTACAGACCAAGGTGCCACACCAACGTAGCCACTGCTTCACCCGTGTCGGTCTATGCCGGACAGGTCCCTCACAGCTTATGCTACCTAAACAGGGTATCCCCAGATCCGGGTTAGGATCTATATAACTCCCATGCAACCCACAAATTTAAAGCAGACAAGTCAATACAATTGAAAACACAGTTATGAACTAACCCTAAGGTACACCTCACTTTATAAGTATCCCTAGCAGAGTCGCTAGTTCTGTGATCGGTGGATCTGGAACTGACTGTTTAACGCTGGTTCGCGAAATGTCGCGGAAGTAAGAGTCGCCACCGTCTTTTATTTTCTCCAAATGGAAAGGACAAAAGCACAGAAAAATTCCTTAAAGAGATTGCTCTCGGTTCGGGAGGTAGGTTATAGAAAGGGAAGGTGTTAGCACCCTTTCTATCCATGGTTATCCATGGGCTCTTAGATACTTGCTCATTGTGTTTTCAAAAATGGTTTGTTTGCTTTTCAACTGTGGGTTTTAAAAAGTTTCTTTGAAAATTCCAGTTCGACTCTTGTATCGGTCCTCAAGAGTGTTTGCAAAATTGCTTTCGAAAGCTTTTTGAAAATGTGTTGGTGTGAAAAGTATTTTTTTGATTTGTTTTGAAATTTAGAGCAAGTATCTAGGGTCGTCTACCTACCCTAAGGAATTCGTCTGTGTAAATGTCCTTTAAAGTAGTGCCATCCCACCATTGAGAGGTAGGTAGCACCACCGTTGGAGGTGTTCGGGTCAATTCGAGGTTCGGGACATGGTGATCACCAGAGCAATGGGAAGACACCTTAGAAGCTACCCTCATGCCAGGTTCCCGGATCATGAGGACTTACTAAGACATCCTCTACTTGACGATCACCTTTCGAGGCAAGGCAACAGTGAGGCGTACCCTAGGGGTGGTGTGTGATTTGTGTGTCCGGTTCATTTGCATTTATCTTGTTCATGTCAAAGTGATCTAAGCGTTTGTTTTTATTTTAGGCCATTCATTCTTGTATGCATTTATTTAATAGTTAAAAAGTGCGAAAAAGGTAAAGTTCTAAACTATTACAAAAGACGCGGGTCCACATCGCCGAAATTTCCAGGACCCGATTTGACAGAAAATAAAGAACGTAATAAAGTAAAGTGCGAAAGATTAAATTTACACGGCTTTGGGAGAGGTACATAAATAATTAAAAGAAAAAGAAATAAATACGCGAATTGAATTAAAATTAGAAACGAGGGCATTGGACCCTTTTAACGAAATTAAATTAAATTATTAAATTAATTGAATAAAAATGAAAAAAAGAAATTATTATTTTTTTGAGATTTTTGTATTCATGATTTTAATGAGAATTAAATGAAAGAAAATATTAACCCTAATTCTAGTTGTTTTTTAGTTTATTAAGAAAACATGTTAAAATTTAAACATAAAATTAATCTAATTATTTACAGGCAATTTGATTTATAAAAATAAATAATATTTGATTATTAATAATGGTGAAAAAAGAATAAAGTAATTAAAATAATTAAACCTAATTTCTACAAATTTTTGAGTTAATTAAGAAAATGTTTGAATTAAACCTAATTTAATAGCTAAAATTAATGAATAATATTTATTTACAAAAAATATATTAATTAAATAAAAATACTTATTTTTGTCTTTTTCTGATTTTTTTATTGTTTTTATGTTTTTTATGAAAATATTAAATTAAAGAAATTAATTAAAAAAGAACAATAATTGAAATAAATAAAATAATAATGAAAAGAATATTGCAAACCTAGGGGGGTCTGTCCCCATTTGGGAGGTTTTGTTAGCATTGCTAGCCCATTAAGCTCATGGCCTGATTGACTTTTGTGCCAGCGTGTAACTCCATTGACTAACGTATATGGTGTCCATAAGATCTGGTCCCTTGAATTGTTATGATTGCACGCGTGGCAAGCATGGATGTGGAGAATATGGTGGTCTTCATGGTTGAATCTGCATGGGATTACTTTTATAGAAAAAATATTGAAAGAGAGTGGGGACCTGGGGCTCGAACCCAGGTCCTGAATATTACCAATGCTACGCTTCACCACTGAGCTATCCAACGCGCTTTGATTATATAATATGAAGCAAACAATATAACATAAAAACAATGGTCAGTGGGAAATTTAGCGCGAAATTCGAATGAACCAGTCACCGCTTGCCACATGCCCTTCTTCTTCCTTTGTGCCTGAAACAGAAAAAGGTTAGCAACGGTTTTGAACCGTTCCCATATACACCATATTCCAAAATAGCGATTAGCTCGTGGTAGCTCATAAATTGAGCGTGAGGGTGGATTTGGAATCGTCCAGGCACGCTGAATTCATTCATGGCTTTATGGTGTTCTAATTTTATGGCTTTTAGAAATGCCCAATTTGGAACTCAAGGAACCCTAGCCTGTATCAATGGTGGAATCGCGTATAGCACATGAAAACTTAATTGAATTATGTAGTTAGCTTCAGAATTAGTCAAGGAACATAAATCAAACATCAAAAATTACTAAAGATGCATGAATCGAGATGCAAGAATGTAAAAAAATTTCTATACAGGACATTATCGTTCTCACGTTTCTTGGTGTTAGGATGGATGGTTTTGATTTGAAAACCTTCCTTGAAGCCTCAGGAAGGTGATGGAACAAGTCTTTTTGCTTGAATCGACCTGCAACTTAGTTTTCAGTTTCCAATTTTTTTGGCAAAAACTCAAGTCTTGTTCTTTGACTATGGCGCAGCTGGGAGCTTTTTAGGAGTAGGGTTAGCATATGTATATATGTGTGAGTGATTAGGGTTGAGAATTTGATCAAAAAAATCCATGAATTGATGAAACAATATTTGAATTTCCATGCCATAATTTTCAAATCTTTTCATGCACATTTGCTACCAAATCATGTCCAATTACCTTTGATTCTTTCCTAACCTGATTTGCACGAAATCTTGGAGATATTTTATGCACAAAAAGATTTAAAACATTAGGTTTAGTATTTTTCACCTATTTATTTAGATTAAATGAATTATTAATAATTAAAAATCCAAATAAATAAATAAAAAATGATAAAAACTTCCCTTTGGGCCAAATGGTCGTGCACATGCCTTGGATGATGAATTGTGGAAGAAAAAGAGGCCCATTTAGCAATTTTAGGTCATTTGAAGCAATGTTGACTTTTCAAAATATCCAAAAATTTCCCAACTTCCACAAGGCACAACTTGCTCAATGTTTAAGATTTGCTCATGTTCTTGGACATTTTGGAAAGGTCTTTGAGTCCTCTAACCAATGTCTTTGGTCCCATGTCATTTTGATTTACCAATCTCAAGTTATGGCCTTTGACTTAAAGTCCCTTTTTGTTGACTTTTGAAAATGACCTATAATGTTGAAATTGATAACTTTTTGTGAGAGCATTTCTTGGACTTGAAGTGTGGAGAGGAGTTGTAGGAAATGTCTTTCTCTTTAAAATGAGCTTTGGATGGAATTTTTCTGATAATCCATGTGAAAGTTATGCCCTGGTCAAGTTACAGTTGACTTTTTCAACTGTCCAAATATGGAAACTTTTGCATCTTGGTGATTTTTGAGCCAAGCTTTGAGAATCATGATCAAGCATTGATCAAATGATGTTTGTAGCTTCAAAATGAGATGTTGACCAAAAATTTGAACTTTTGACTGTCAAATGACCATTTTGCCCCTACAGTTGACTGTAGTGCAATTAGGGTTTTTGACTGTGCAATTTTGTGCTGTAAGTCTTGAAACTTGGTATGAGGATGCTTGACCATGTTTATAAGCATGTGGGACTTGATTGGACCCTTGGAAACTTCATTTTCTTTGTCAGAACCAAAACCCTAATTTTTGACTGTTAGGAGGCCCTTGAACTGTGCAACCCTTGGGGAGATTTTGAAGCATTGACTTGGCAAATCTTGAAGAATATGGGAGGGCAAATTTTGGGGTACAACAGGAAGCTTAGGAAAAAAGAAGTGTCTCGGTAGGCCGAAAACTCGAAAGGGTGGTCTAGGCAAAAATTAGAAACATAAACAGAATAAATTTCCCGCTAAGTTGAAAACCCGCAAGGGCAGCTTAGGCAAAAGTTAGGGATTTTTCTTGGCAAGTAACTACGTCAGACAAGACTTGATCGTTGAAGCAACAATCTTCTCGGATCCTCACCATACTTCAATAAAAGCTGCTGCTCAGGATTTCAAAATTTGTTAGGGGGAATAGTGGCCATTGTATCTCGATGTATCTTTTCCATTATGTATTACCATTTCCCAAACTTTGTAATCATCCATGGAGTCTCGCCATTCGCAGAATACCATTCTATTAATGAAATTCGAGATTTTGCCCAATTCTTTGTGTTCTTATTTTTATGTATCTTGCAAAGACTTCATTTATTACTGATAATAACTGTTAAAGCAAAAACATTAAAAAAGAAAAATGACTTTTCAAAAAAAAAAGAGATCTTTACAATTCAATTTACTTTGGGATTTGTGATGAAACAATGACAACAAGAATGGTGATCCCAAGAATGAACAAACTCCGGTTGTTTTAAGAAGATTTACTCCCTTCATGAAGGTTTTCTCAAGTCATTTTACTGGTATGTGCGCAATCTTTGTGTGTTTCTCAGATTGTTAAAGATGATATCAGTGGGTGCAAGGTACAGTATTGGGTTTGTGATCCCATTATCCCCAGTCAAGTCTTGGTTCGCTTTTGATTTTGGGTTTGCATGGTCAGAAGCCTCCATCCCAGATTCCCCAGCGAAGTCTTCCCTCATATGATGAAAGGTTTTATTCCCATGGTGTGCTGAGATATCGCTCTTTTTGTAGTATTGGCACTAGTGTTGACTTCTTAATTTCCCGGGAAGGTTATCTCAGGGCATCTCTTGTTGGAATGAGTGTTCGTGATGAAAATTTTCAATCTGCAGTTTTTTCTCCAGGGAGGTAGGCTTGAATCCCCCAGTGAGGTTTGGTTGTGTCAGCGTCATTCTGCTTTATTTGAGGCTGCTCTTGCAATCTCCAGTAGGCATGTTGCTTTTGGAAAACTGCTTCTCCGATGAAACCGGAAGAAGGATGTTCTATCCCGATATCTGTTTGATTTGGCTACATCCGGATTATGTTTTTCCTCAGTGAAGTTAAGGCAGGCAATAGGTTTGGTTTCCACAGTTGCTTTTACCTTTCTTGGATTGATCTTTCTGGTTGAAGTTTAGCCCAATGTTGTTAGTACTTGAGGCGGTTTTGTTTGTTTGTACTGATTAGGTATCCTTTTACCAGCATATGCACGATAGAACTCGTACATTCATACATACATCATGCATGGCCAAAAACCATTGTTCATTGACATTGTGTTCTGACCTTCCTGCAGCGCTCTTTGCTTAGTTGAATTTGGTTCTCCCTCTTGAGTTTATTTCTCAAAGGATGTATCTTCATTGGCCGTATTGCTCTAATTTATTTCTGAATTGTATTTGCGGTTGCATGACAATATTATTTACTTTGGATTTCTAAGAACTTTGAGTTTTGGTTTGTGCATTTATTTTGCACGGGAAGACTTTATCTCCTCAGTAGGAATATCGTGGCATTTCCCCGGGAAGTCATATTTCTATCCCCAGAAAGTCATTTCTCTTTGCAATTCCCCATGACAATGAGTAACAAGTCTCGTTATTTGAGACAGCTTATGTTTGATCTTTTCCAGGCAGATTTCCTTGGTTAAAGAAGAAGTTGAGACCCATTCTAGGTAAAACGCCAAAATTTTAGGATAACTTGATGATTTTCTCTTTCTACCTTCAGTGAACGTCAGTAGGACATCGGCAGTGAACGTCGATGTTTGTTATCTTTTTGCTATCTTCAGTGAACGTTGATAGTTTATCGTCAGTGAACGATAGTGATATGATATATTTTCCATTTCTACCTTCATTGAACGTTGGTAGGATATTGACAGTGAAAGTCGGTGTTTGTTATCTTTTTGCTATCTTCAGTGAACGTTGATAGTTCATCGTCAGTGAACGGCGGTGATAGGATATATTTTCTCTTTCTACCTTCAGTGAAAGTTGGTAGACATCGGCAGTGAACGTCAGTGTTATTATCTTTTTGCTACCTTCAGTGAACGTTGGTAGGACATTGTTAGTGAACGTCGATGCTTGTTATCTTCCTCTCTGATTCTGTTCTTGTGGTTCACCAGTGATTTATTTTCCTAGTGGGGTTGCTCCTTTGTTTCTTCATTTTTGTTGCATCCCCAATGTTACTTTGGGTCTCTTTGGTTCTGTTCATATGCATTCATATGCATAAGCATTTGCATGGCATCTTAGGGCCAAAAATAGGGTTTGTTTAATATTTAAGTATCTTCGATCACGTCGACACAAAGATTTTTAACCTTCGTATCTCTGGATAGAAGAAACTTAAATAAGGGCAGTTGTTGTACCCCAATTTTTCCCCTAAGATTCTTGCATCATACCATATTGTTTCAATCACAACAAGACCACATTAGGTTTTTTGGTTCTTCACCCTATCTTTAGCCTTGCTCTTTTGAGGAGTTACCAAGCACCTTGACTTGTTTTCATTTGTGATCATGGATATTTTACTTTGATTTTCTCACTAATTAATAAAATGCAATATTGGTTTGTATTACTTGTTAATAATATAGGTAAAGGCAATGAGGTTTAGCAAGTTGCTTCATGGGTTCATGAGTTTATTTCCATGCCCTAGTAAATAGCTTGAGAAATTAAAACTTCACTATTAGAGTGATTTTTGAAGAAATGGCATGACAAGGCTCATTTTGGTTCAACATATTTCAAAGTTATCAAAATTGATTCAAAAGTACAAAGGGTTAAGGGAAGGAGATGTCATGATTGGACAAGGTCTTATTCCTATTGGTCACAAGAGCATATTTCTCTCTAATTTCAAGATATGGAAGTGGTTTTGGTGAATATGAGTCCTCATCATCATCCTCAACAACTTCAATTCACAAAGGAAGAATATTGGCACAAAAAGCTTGTTCAAATTTGGCAAATTTCCTCAAAGCATTCTCTTGATCTAGAGGTTAGGGTTTTGGACTTCAAAGGAGCATATCTCGCTCATCTTTTGGTATTTTTGAGTGATTCCAAAAACATCCTTCTCTTCAAAGAGTTACCAACAAATCACTTCAAAAGTTCCAAGGATTTTTCATGTGGAAGGAACTTGGTGAAGAAGAAAGATTACAAGTCACCCAGATTCCCCAATTTTCCATATGTGACTTCAAATGGTCATAACTTGGTCAATTCTTATCACCTTGAGCCCATTAATTTTTCATGATGATCTTAAGGATGTGTACTTCATGCCTTCTTTTATGTGCAAAGTAAGAAAATGGATGGAAGTTGCCTTAAGGATGCAAAAGATTATAGGTCATTTCATGATTTTTGGCCAACTTCAACAAGTCATAACTTGCTCAATATTTGGATATTTTAAGTGGTTCAAATTTCAAAATGTCATTCAAGAGATCTACTTCATTCCATCTTTTTTGGTCAAGAGCAAATTCTAAGTGGAAGGTCGTGTTTGGATGCAAAAGATTATAGGTCATTTTTAAAGAAGAATTTGAAATATTTCTAAGTATGGAAAGCCAACTCTTTTTCTTCAACTTTGACTCCATATAACTTTAAGCTCAAGCATCCATTTGATTCCATTCTTTTTCCATTGCAAATCTTGTAACCTCATCTTTCCAAAGCATCAAGAATTATGCCCTAAGACCCCTTGAGGTGGAAATGCCATGGATTTGAATTGGGTAGTTTGAAACTGAATTTTTCACAAAGTCAGGATTTTGAAATCTTTGTTTTGGCTTCTAATCACAAGATTTCCACGCGTTTTTGGTTCTAATCATGTTTAGCAACTTGCCAGAAGTGATTAGCATCATGAAACGCACGATTTGGATGAGTTTTGATCAAGTTTGAATCACACGTTCTGCATGATGCTAACCCACACGAATTCCCTCCAAAATGCACCATTTTCTATTCCTTTTGATCCCATTTTCTTCCCTATAAATAGAGGGTCATCCCCCATTCAATTTCCCAAGCTTAGATAGCCAGAATCACCCTACCAAACTTGCTTCAAAACCCAGAATTCAGCAACTTCGAAATCTATTCTCAAGCCTTTTCAATCCATTTTTCCCCTCAATTCACCTTCCTTGATCTTCCCTGAAGCTAACCATATAATTACATTCAAGAATCGTGCCCTATACTGCTCCATAGAAGTCCAGTTTCAAAGCTCTACAACTCAACTTCAATAGGTAGATTCCATCATCAATTCTTCAAAACTCTGAGGACCGTAGAATACCAAACCCATCTTGGCCTTTTAGGTGTAGTGCGGAAGCTATGACGGAGTAATTCGTAAATAGTTGTCACGCGATACTATGCTCGGACGAGTCTTTCTTGAGAATATTACTAATTACCGAGTTAATCGGGAACTTATTAATATCCGAAGGAAGGATTTAGACTCTGGGAACATCTAGAACCTTGTTCGGCAGGTGATAACTTTTAGACCAACACCTTATGGGTAGTACTTTCGACCTCATGCTCGTGACGTTGAACCAATGAACCCTATATGTGTGATCTTGCGTGTGATTGCTGCATCATGCATCCATGCACTCATAAGCATCTTTTGAAGAAAATAATATTTCAAGGAATTTAAAGGTTGACTATTTGTGAATATCTCAGGTACTGTTAACCATGGATTCTAGAAAGATAAAGACCGAGAAATACAGTTTTAAGGATCCCAAGATAGATGAGTTGACCAGTCTAATTCCAGAGATCTAGTGTTCTACATACTTTCGGAAGAAGTATGGATCCATTATTCATTTTATGAAGTTGAAGATGAAATAGGGTATTCTCTCGACCTTGATCCAGTTCTATGATCCGGTGTATCACTGCTTTACTTTACCCGATTATCAGTTGATGCCTACATTGGAGGAGTATTCCTATTTATTAGATTTACCTGTTATCGATTGTGTTCCTTTTACTGGTTTGGAGGGTGAGCCAAAACCACATGAGATAGCTGCTTTGATTCATCTGGGGAAGTCTGAGGTGGAAGCCCATATGACTACCAAAGGAGGGATTAGAGGATTACAAGCTCAGTTCTTATTGGAGAAAGCTCGTTACTTTGCCAGGATGAAGAGTACGGTTGCTTTCGAGGCCATCTTTGCTTTACTTGCTTATGGATTATTCTTATTTCCTAATGTGGACAAGTTTGTCGACATTAATACTATCAGGATTTTCATGATTGGAAACCCAGTTCCTACACTGTTGGGTGATGTTTATTACTTTGTTCATCTTCGGAGTTCTTATCATGGGGGAATGATTATCTGTTGCATGCCTCTGTTGTACCGGTGGTTCATCTCTCATATGACTCAGTCTGATGCATTTTGGGATGTCAAGAAGGAACCCCGTTGGGCTCCTAAGATCATGGCACTTACTCACTCGAATATTGATTGGTATCACCGAGCTTATCAGGATATGGATATTATTGACAGTTGTGGTAGTTTCCCCAATGTGCCTCTTCTTGGTACAAAGGGAGGAATTAACTATAACCTTGTTCTTGCACGGCGGCAGCTTGGTTATCCGATGAGGGATAAACCAAACAGTATTCATTTGAGTAGTTTCTTTCTGGAGGAAGGAAAATACCACAAGGAAGCAAGGGAGCATATTGCGAAGGCCTAGCGTCACATTCATGAGAAGAGTAGTAAGGATTTGGGACCTAGGGGTGCTGTTTCTTTGGAGCCATACCTTCAGTGGGTCCGATCGAGAGCCATTCAGTTGAAGATGCCGTATACTCGGGAGACACCCATGCCCGATCTATTTGTGAAGACCACTCCTCCCTTATTAGATGATCTAGAAGAGCTACATCTTGCTTTGGTCAGGATGCAACAGGAAAGGGATGCTTGGAAGAACAAGTTCCAGACTTTAGAGAGTTCCTACAGAGCAGACCTGAAGGAGAAAGACGATTTGATCGAGATCCTAGAGAGTCGAGCGGTGGAGTCTATGGAGAGGAAAGGGGATTTATTTTCCCCTAAGCCTTAAATAGGTGTTGATTACTCTTTTCCTGATCCAGATGGTTGGAAGGAGGTTGCCATCAGACACGTGGAAGAAAACCAGAGGTTAAGGGCTCAGATTGCTAGGCTCACAGGGAAGCGCCAGCGTACAAATTGATCTCTATCAGTTCTTTCTCTCAGGATTTTTAGATTGTATTTTCATCTTGTACTTGGGATCATTGAAACTTGTAATCCATTTTGAAGTTATTATAATAAATAAAAAATTCAGTATTTCAAAAGTGTTATTACTTTGATGTTTGCGATATGTCTATAAATGTAAAATCCCTTGAAATATTAAATGATAAAGTAAAAAATAATCATATGCATTGCATATCATGCATCATATTGCACATATTTCTTGCATTTATTATGCATATCCAGGTGCCTTACCCAGCTTTTTACTTTGTTCAGCAAGCTGACTCATTACTATAACACTCGGGCTAACTTCAAAAAGAAGATGGATAACTTGGAACAGGAGAATCGTGAGCTACGCGAAGAAGTTTCTGCTTTGAAGGCTGGCTTGGCCAACTTGACTACTCTGATGGAAGCTCTGGTTGTTGCTCAGAATAAGCCACCGAGTGTTCAACCTCAACCAACAAGGGAAAATGCTGAAGTTCCTACTGTTCCTGTATCCTCTACTCTGGTTGTTGTTCAAAACCATATGCCTCAGGGTTATCTCTGGGGAATGCCGAAGATTTTTGCACCTGAAGGTTTCAATTTGGGCCCCCAAGATGCTCAAGTGGTTCAAACTGTTGTTACTCCAGCACCTCCTGTGGTGCATACTGTTCTTGCTGCACCTCATTCGATGAATTTGGTTCCGTTTGTTAATGACGATGCATGTCGTCCTTTCCCTCCGCCAAGAGAAGACTTGGGTCTTTATGATAGAATGGATGATTTCCAAGAGTAGTTTGATAGAATTCAAAGAGATATGAAGGCTCTTAGGGGAAAAGATCTATTTGGGAAGAATGTGAATGAGCTGTGTTTGGTCCTGAATGTTAAAGTGCCTGCTAAGTTCAAGGTCCCGGAGTTTGAGAAGTACAAGGGCAACACTTGCCCTCGTTCTCACTTGGTGATGTACATGAGGAGAATGTCTTCCCACACCGATGATCAGCGTCTGCTGATTCACTTTTTCCAGGATAGTCTGACCGGTGCAGCATTGAAATGGTACATGAGTTTAGACAACGCCAACATCCATACTTTTAATGATTTGGGAGAAGCATTCATTAAACAATACAAGTAAAATGTGGACATGGCACCCGACCATGACCAGCTTAGGACCATGGTTCAGAAAGACAGAGAATCGTTCAAAGAGTATGCGCAGAGATGGCGCGAAATGGCTGCACAAGTAATTCCTCCCATGGAGGAGAGGGAAATGACTAAAAATTTTCTGAAGACGCTAGCCGCTTTCTACTACGAAAGAATGGTAGCAAGTGCCCCAAATGATTTTACAGAGATGGTAGGAATGGGTGTCCGCCTAGAAGAGGCAGTAAGAGAAGGCTGTTTGACAAAGGGTGAAGGATCTAGAGGTTTGAAAAAGCCAGCTTATGGGTTTACAAAGAAGAAAGAGGGGGATACAAATGTTGTCATACAAGAGAGGAGAGTGAGTGCTCCTAGAAGGAATTATCAGTGTCACCAGCAAGTTGCCTCAGTTACTCCTATTATAAATGTCGCTCCGACTACCGTTGCTTATCAAATATAGTCCCAGCAGGGGAACCAAGGGAATAATCAGAGAAGGGATAACTATGACCCTATTCCCATGAGCTATGCAGATCTACTACCAGCATTGATTCAGAAGAAGTTGGTCCAGACACGACCACCTCCCGCCGTACCATCACCATTGCCTTGGTATTACAAAGCAGACCATACGTGTTCCTTTCATCAGGGAGCACCAGGGCATAGTGTTGAAAATTGTTATCCTTTGAGGACTGAAGTGCAAAGGTTGGTGAAGTCCATAATTCTATATTTCAAAGACATGGGGCCTAATTTGAAAGAGAATCCTCTACCCAAGCACGGTGGGGTGAATGTTGTGAATATGTTGGCCGGTTGTCCAGGCGACTTCCAGATTTTTGACAATAATCTGGTTAGAGGATATTTGGTGAAGATGCACGCAGACCTCTGTGAATTCAGTTATTATACGCATGACCATGCCGGTTGTGCTGTTTGCAGTACAGACATACAAGGTTGCGAGAAGATAAAGGCTGATTTACAGGAGATTATGGATGAAGGTTTAATCCATATAATCAGGCCTAGGGCAGAGTATGAAGAGGAAGTTAATATGGTTTCTGGATGTCCGGGTGAATTCAGAATTTTTGATATGGAGTATTTGAATGAGGATCTCGTGCAGTTGCATGCTACCTTCTGCCATACTGCTGGTCAGGTGGAACACCAATATGGATCTTGCATAGTTTTCTGTCGAGACCCCCGAGGATGTTCTATTGTGAGAGAGGGTATTCAATTACTGTTAGACAATGGAACTATCAAGATCACAGGTCAGAGAGATGATTTCATTTGTTTTCATTTGTGATCATGGATATTTTGCTTTGATTTTCTCTCTAATTAATAAAATGCAATATTGGTTTGTCTTACTTGTTAATAATGTAGGTAAAGGCAATGAGGTTTAGCAAGTTGCTTCATGGGTTCATGAGTTTATTTCCATGCCCTAGTCAATAGCTTTAGAAATTCAAACTTCACTATTGGAGTGTGTTGTACCCCAAAATTTTCCCTCGCATTTTTCCACAAGAAATAACAACTTCAGGCTTTCCATGATCTTTCAAACTGGCTCAAGAATCGGTCAAACAGACTTTTCTCGTCAGTCAGACACAATTAGGGTTTTACTGGTTTTCATGGCTCTAGAACAGTTCACACAGTTGGCTTAGGGTTTTGGTTGACTTTGACTCAATTTTGATCAGGCGAATGTTATTTGGCATTTAATCAGGAATTAAGGTTTTTGTGGGCATATTCTCAGAAGGATTTAAATTCCACAGCACTTTGCAAGTTATTCCGAGATTCGGGTTGAATTTGCATTGTTTTGATTTAATCAGTAAAAGACCGCATTTGGGTTGAATTCACATTGGTTTGTTTGAGCCAGTCAAAAGAAATACGCAGTTTGGATTTACAGTGTTTGTTGAAAATCAGGGAAAAAAGGAATGCGCCTGATCAATGTTTTGATTAACTATTGATTCGCTTTGGAGATACCAGGTTTAACTGATCAATGTACTAAAGTATTGTTTATTTAAATTAGTTATTATTCTAAATTAAGTGATTGAAATTTATTTTTCAATTATTTTAATTCAAAGAGTTTTAAATAATAGATAAACAATAAAGAAAGAGGAAATAGAATTGATTGGATAATAAAGACTTTTATTGATTCTTGAATTATTTGTACAATTATTGTTTATAATTTAATTACAAACAATGGTTTTACATTAATTTAAATATTAAATAAAAAGAAAACTATCCTATTTTTTCTAATTCTTCAGTCTTCATTTAGTACCCCTCCATCCATTTTTATTCATCTGCAAAAGAAAAGGAGAAAAGTCAGTGACTGATAAAAAAATAAAGACAGATAAAATTGCAGCCATCATTAAGGGCCACTGATTGGGATCAGTTAACCCTCTCTGCAAATCACGGGATTTCTCCCGGTTCACAAAGAGGGAAGAATTTTATTTAATCATGAATACAAAGTTGAGAAAAATGCAAAGTGCCAAACTGCATAAATTCAAAAATCTCAAGCAAACTGCACAGTTCAAACCCAACTAAAAATCCAAATTACAACTTTCTGTCATAATCCAAAAAGTGCAATTTACTTTCAAAATGCCAAGAACTCTACTCAAAGCTGTCAAGAAGAGGATTTGGCAAAGATATCAAAGAAGATAAAAGTACAAAAGCTATCAAAGAAAAGATAAAATATGCAGAGGAAAACCATTATGCAAGCATACATTTTCTTTTCATCATTTCCCAACAAGGGTGGCCCTTTCAGAAAGTACACACAAAAACATTTAATATTCTTTGAAGTGTACTAAAGAGAGAGAAAAAGAAGAGATAAGGGGCAGGTTTTTAGGCTTTTAGGCAGGAAGAAAGATATACAAAGGGACTGAATACAGAAAAGAAAGGGGGGCCATACCAACAGATGCAAAAGAAGCAGAATTTTCACCAAGCTAAAAAGAAATATACAAACTGATATACAAAACCTGCTACTGCATTTCAACCTAGGCCTTAAGACTTCACAAAACCTGCATATGCAAAACCTAAGCCAAAAAGCAATAACCAGCATAACCTCAGGCACCACAACCTGCAATGGCCTAAAAACCATTACCTACTGTTAAACAAAAACCTGCATTGGCTCAAACCTGCAGAAGAACCTCACCACAAGATAAACCAACATGTACACCCAAACCAAGTCCTGGCCTGAAGCAAAAAAACAGTCCAGAACCTCAAGCCTGAAACCAGTTCAAGCCTCACCTGAATCAGTCCAGAACCTCAAGCCTGAAACCAGTTCAAGCCTCACCTGAATCAGTCCAAACCTAAAGCCTAAATTCACAAAAAACTGAAGTCTGGCCATTCAAGCAAAACCTTGTCAACTTTCAAAACCAACACAAATTTACCCAGGCAACTTGTATACCTTGTGTACACCAGCACCATCCAAATAAAAAATATCATTGAGCAAAATAACCAGTCAAAATCTCCAGCCCTCAGAACACTCATCATTGGGAAATAAAAGAAGCTAGTCAAAATAGCGTTTCAACGGTAGCATTCAGAAGCACCAAGAATTCAGTTCATAGCCACCAGAAGTGTTTCACCAGGCAAATCAACAGAGGCAACATCAAAACATACTAATCTCCAAACCTACGAGCCCTCAGAAAGATATCATCACAGGGCAATCAAAATAAGCAACCTAAGCAAGCGTACAACAAATACGTTCAAGGCAACAAGCACCAGAGGCGAAGAAGAGAGAAAATCAAAGGCAAATCGTTCAAAAGCGTACAGAAGCATCAAAGACAACAAGCATACAGTGGCAAAGAAGAAGAAGAAAGAGGCGAATTCAAAAAAAAAGGGTTTTCAGTTCAGTCCATCATGCAACCCTAAAAATGGTAACAAGATAAAAGATACCAGGAAGCTCAAAGAGCAAGCATCACGTTTCCTCCGCTCGTCAAGCCTCCTGAGCACTTCCATTTTCTTCCTCCCCTCTGTCAAGGTAGTTCTCGTTTTCTCCTTTCCTTTCATACCTCACACAAGACAAGCAAAAATGCATTAATCAATAAAACATAGAATCGGATTCAACAAATCAAAGAACCTTAACATGCAAATCTAAAATGTTTAACGAGTTTGAGACATGCCGTTACCTTGTTTCACTGTTGCCTGAGAGAACGTGAGGGGGAGGACGAGGTAGTGCTGGTGGCTAGACGGAAGAGTTGGGTTCAGAAACGCGTAAACGAGGAAGACGAAGAAGACCTCCATGAGCGGCGCTGCAAACCCTAAAACATGTTCCCAAATGAAAACACAAGCGAAACCCTAAAACGTCTTGAGCCCAAACGTGGGCCTTGCCCGTTTCTGCATACCTAAAGCCCATTAAAAATGCTTACCTCTTTTATATAAAACAAACATCACTCTTATTAATTAACTAATTTAACCTTTCTTAACAAGTATTTTATTAAGACTAACTTTTTCTTCTTTTAATACATAAACAATGCATTCTTTTTTCTAACTTAATATATTATTTACAATATTACATTAATACTAATACATTTAAAACATTTTATTTAAAATATCTAATTTAAACTTTCTTTGTATAAACAAATTATAAAGACACTTTTTTTTATATATGCATAGTTTAATTAATTTAAAACATTTTATTTAAATATCCTTTGTACATATTAAACACAAAAATTACAAAGATACATTTTTTATATCAAATATAAAACGACAATTTTCAAACTTATAACATTTCCTCTCTTTTAAATATTTTTACATAATAAATGAAGATACATTTTTTTACACAATATAATTAAACAGAAAACATGTTCTTTTCATTAAAACTTTCTTTTGTACATATTAAAAAATACAAGATCATTAATTAAACTAAATAGACATTTAATTTTTCTTTAGGTCAAAGCAAATACCTAACAATACTTTCTTAAATTCATATTGTCGCACCTGTAAATAATTACATACCTACATACGTATACACTTACACAATACATTTACATGGCTCCTATACACATTTGTTTATCTTATACATTGATATACGTTATTTACATTTGATCGCAAATTCGATTTGGTTATAACTTATTGGATACTATAAGTCTCATCCCCATTTGTGAATATTGTACCCCCACTCCCGGATACTTATTTTGTAATATCGTAGACTTTACATTTTCGCAATTTACCGCTTTCAATTATACCATGATTAGACCTAGGGTTTGCATGTACATAAAATCAAACGCTAGATAACCTAATACAAGACAAATACATGAAATCAATACACAATCACACTTGCACCCTCTAGGGTAATCCCACATGTTTCCTTCCAAAATGGGCCATGCTTGCACGTCGAGTATCCTTGGCAAAACAAATTCAAATGATCATAAGTCCCTCGATGACGCTTTCGAATGTTGCCTAAAACGGAATGATCATAGTCCCTTCAAAGAAAATTGCCAAAGACACTTGGCACCATTGCATTCATGGTCCATACGATGACCCGCGCCCGTCCCGAACAAACTTCCTAAACGCAAGATTGTCCACCAAATTCAATGGTGGAACAAAATTGTTAAAAAGGGTTGAAAACATAGAGAAAACCTTTGAGTACAATAGAGGTAGACAAAACTCTTAGTTACTTGAGATCAATTTGCAAAGAAAACACTTGCCTAATTTCAAACCACACTTTACAAACACTTTCAAAACAAACTTTCAAAAACCTTGAAACATCTTTTCAAAAGACCAAAACACCTTTTGTAAAACATTCGAGTAAAGAATTGTTACAAGGGTAGCCTATACAAGGCATCTTTTCAAAACATTTTCAAAAAAACCACACACCAAGCACCATTTCAAACAATTGAAAACCAAGGCAAGTTGATCTAAGAAAGTACCTAAGAGCCCATGGATAACCATGGATAGAAAGGGTGCTAATACCTTCCCTTTCTATAATCTACTCCCCGAACCCAAGAAAAATCTCAAAGGTTTTTGCTGTGCTTTTTAAACCTTTCCTTTAGGATAAAATAAAAAGTCGGTGGCGACTCTTGCTCAACCGCACAAGTGCGAATACGAACGCAAAACCACAGTCAGTTCTCCCACCGTATCACAGAACTGGCGACTCTGCTGGGGAAATTTTTTTAAGTGGGGTTACCTTAGGGTTTGGATCACCTTTATTTTCAATTGATTGCTTTGTTTGCTTTTACATTTGTGGGCTTTGTATCGGAGTTTTATAGATCCTAACCCGGATCTGGGGGAAACCTTTTTTAGGTAGCATAATCTGCGAGGGACCTGTCCGGGGTATACCGACATGGGTGAAGCAGTGGCTACATTGGTGTGGCGCCTTGGTCTGTACCGATATCCCTCGTGTTGAAACGGGGAGAATATGGGTCTTCCAAGGAGTCATTAAGCACCAACCGACCTTAGAACCCTAAATTGACCCAACTTGGCCATTAGAACAGTAGCAGTATGCTACACTCATTGAGGCTAAACTCTCGCGATGGTTCCGGCCGCAAGAAAAGATAGCGATGTTGGAGTTATGACCGATCGAGGGTAGCCAATGATTTGAGATCCTCTAGAACCCGGTTACTTTTGATAGGACAGGTTTTAACCAACAAACTGAAAGAGGGTAGTACCTGAACCTCATGCAAGCCTAAACCTAAGGACTTGTTTGCTTTGTGTGAATATGTTTGCCTGTATATACACTCACTTGCTTGTGCATACATGTACATAACATCATAACATCATACCATAACATTTTCAATAACCATTTCGAGGATCTCGAGGGTTCTTTTGATGCAGGGTCACGTTGAACCAGACGTCTACCAAAGGGGCAAGGGGTTTCTCCTCTAAACAAAGTTCTCCAATCAAAGTTTAAATACAACAACTTGAATCAGTGGCTATGACCCACTCGATATGGTGAGCTTGATTCTCGTGGAAAGACATCCACCGATACAAAGTTCTCCAGTCAAAGTTCAAATACAACAACTTGAATCAGTGGCTATGACCCATTTGACATGGTGAGCTTGATTCTCGTGGAAGGACATCCACCGATACAAAGTTCTCCAGTCAAAGTTCAAATACAACAACTTGAATCAGTGGCTATGACCCACTTGACATGGTGAGCTTGATTCTCGTGGAAGGACGTCCACCGATACAAAGTTCTCCAGTCAAAGTTCAAATACAACAACTTGAATCAGTGGCTATGACCCACTTGACATGGTGAGCTTGATTCTCGTGGAAGGACGTCCACCGATACAAAGTTCTCCAGTCAAAGTTCAAATACAACAACTTGAATCAGTGGCTATGACCCACTTGACATGGTGAGCTTGATTCTCGTGGAAGGACGTCCACCGGTGCAGAGATCTCCAATCCAAGAGAAAAGTTCAACCTCTAACATTTTCTTGTGTTTACCCCAAGAGATCCTTGAAAGCATGCATCCACATATCATGCATTGCATTTTGACAGTCTTTCCTTTTTCAGGTTTCCTTACTCTCCTGCTGTTTATTTCAGCAAGAGATGGCTCTAGAAAGGTCTGTCAAAGACATCCAAGACCAGACTGCTCAGCTGCAGGAGATGTTCCTGAACTTGTCTCTGGGGCAAGAAGAGATGAAAGCTCTCCTCACAAAGGGCTTGGAGAATTCCAACAATGCCAGGGGTGACCAGCTTGAGGAGCTACAGTTTGATCTGACAACCTTGAGGACTCAAGTGATGGGACAGTTGGTGGGCCAGATGGCTCTTATCCAAGACCTATCCCAAAGACAAGAGGAACTCAGAGTTCTTGTCCGCCAACTGCTTCCAAACAAACAACTGGGGCAAACAGCTGAGGTCGAAGAGCAAGTCACCGCTCGGCCTCCATCCACTCAAGAAGACAAGGG
Organism: Vicia faba; assembly: GCA_948472305.1. NCBI lineage: Eukaryota > Viridiplantae > Streptophyta > Magnoliopsida > Fabales > Fabaceae > Vicia > Vicia faba. Next base: position 1,214,494,762 of record OX451741.1, on the reverse strand, counting down.
GAAAGCTCCTTTGCTCGCTTCAGGGTCAGAAGCCCATCAACAACCTCGCCAGCGTCAATGGGGTAATCGGCGTAAGCAAGAAACGTCGGGAAGACAGTTCACGGAGACTGAAATACCATCATTTTTCATACTAAAGCGCCTGTTGGAGGTCAACTTGCTTACCGTAAGGGATCCTCCTCAGAAGCTCAATACCTCCTCTCCTAACTATCATCCCGACGCATTTTGTGTTTACCATTCCTACAGCCCGGGACACGACACCAACGACTGTTGGGCCTTGAAGAACAAAATTCAAGATCTGATCGACATTGGGGTGCTGGAATTCATGCCAGACGGCGAGATGAAAATCTTCCGTTAAAGGGTTCTCCACTTGAAGTGACGAAGCTCAAGCTGAAAGACTTTTGCTTCTTTTTGAATTTTCAAAGTTGTAATTTCTTTTGCTGTCAAACAATTATCTGTTGATGTTAAACTCTGTCTTCATTAATGCATTGCATATGTTTGTCTTGAACTAATCCATTTGTTTCACTACTCTTATGCTTTTCTTTATGATATTTAAACTCTTGATAAAAAGCTGCAAGCCTTTAGAGGGAGGATGACGAAACAATACCGTGATCTTATACAGTATGCTTCTGAACAGACCTTGCTGATGATGTACAGGCATTTCTTTCAATTCCCAAACACTGGAGTTATAAGGAAGTTAATCCCTAGTCAACCCCTTCGAGCCAAAGAAGTAGGAGTTTTCTGTTCTAAACAATCAAAACCTTTGATATAAATCTGGGGCAGGGTAGTATCTCAGTTAATTCAAGAGAAAATGTGCATTGAAGTTGCAAACTCTCAGTTCGTAATACAACGAACGATGTCAAAAAAAAGAAAGAAAGAAAGCATTCCTTTAGAATCAAAAGACAAAGGGTGGTTCCCTATCACATAGATAGTCAATCTCTCCAAAGAGAAAAAGCCCACTGAGCCTAAACCTATAAAGGAGGCTTAAGAAAGCTGGGGCATCCCGCTGACAGTAATCCCGGAAAACGGTAACAGTCAGGCAAAAGTTAGGGATAACAAATCAAAATCAAAATAGTGAGGTCATTACAAAATCCTCAACAACATGAAAAATGTTGAAAAAGAAAAAGGAGATGATGACTGTCTCCCCAAATTCAACTGGTGAACCATCGCCCAAAAGTCGTTCCAAACTCAAAGCAGAGTGTGACGCACAATTAACTGAGCTTAGGTTGAAGGACATCACGAAGAGCGGATGGGTACAAATATACTTTGAGCCTTTATCCTTTGTTTCTTAAACCGTGAACCAGGCCACGTTACAACCTTTCAAAAGTCCTAATTGAAGCATGGGTTAGTTCGAAAGCATACTGTTACAAAAGGTATCCTGACTCCTGTAGGGCTTTACTCTAAATCTTGTGTTAACTTGTCTTATGAAAAGTTTTCTGCTAAAAAACGCATTTTTCAAAACTTCAAGACAAACATAAACTTTGCATTGCTTGAATATCACTGTTTGCATTTGGCTTTTTGTTTGACAGCGAAGAATTTCCCATAGCGAATGTTCGGAGTAACGAAAACTCTCTCAGTGAGCAAAATCACTTCAAAGGGACGACACTTCCTTTACAAATCTCCTATCCGCAAGGGGGGTGACATGTCACAATTCAATTAACCTGGGGCAGTCCAGTCAAGGTCCAACAGATCTTTCAAAGTTCAGTTAACCTGGGGCAGTCCAGTCAAGATTTCAAGAAATCTCTCAATATGTAGAGTAATCTGATTCAAGACTCCTTCACCACCACTTGGGGCATTCGAATGTCAAAGGTGTTCAACAAATCAACTATCACCTTTCCAAATTCGACTCCTGTATCCAGCCAGGGCATATCTGTTAACTATCATATTTCCAGACTCGATTCCTGTATCTAGCCAGGGCACGTCTGAAGAGTTTGAAGATTCGATTCATGTATCCAGCCAGGGCATATCTGTTAACTATCACCTTTCCAGATTCGATTCCTGTATCCAGCCAGGGCACGTCTGAAGAATTCCATATCAACACCTGTAACAAGCCAGGAAAACATCTGTGAATGACCGATTGTAGACTAACACCTGTAACAAGCCAGGAATTTATCTACATCACCACTTGGGGCATTCAAATGTCAAAAGTGTTCAAAAACCCGATGCAGTTTTACACGGACTCATCGTCAGGAAATCCTACACAGATCTCCTTAAAACAGAAAGACCCCAGTAGTTTGGCATACAACCCAAGCTTCTGATTCTCCCAACAGTGGTCCCAAGACTTCTCATTTTCAACGATTGAAGACTCTTGCCCTCCACAGCAGCAGCCAAGGATTTATTTTCCCCGGCAGCAATCAAGATTCTTTTATCTTCAGCCGTCCAGAATTCGTTTATCCTCAGCGAGATAGCTCATCAGCTTACATGCGCATTCATCACATTCATGTCATAAACATTGATGTCACATACATTGCATCATGCATCATAACATTTCATACAACTAACCCTTTACCCTTTCAGGTAAGATCAGTCGGCAGACAAAGATCATCTTCCAAGTTCACTCAGATGTGACCCGGACACGGCGACATTCTGATACTTATTCCAGGTTCATCCAAATGCAGCTTTACACGAGCTCATCATCAGGAAACCCTACACCGGTTCCTCTTCAAGACGTCTGAAAACAGTTGACAGATTCGTCCCAACAACGGATGTTAATCTACCAGCTTGTTCAGATGCAACCTTTGAAAACAGTTTACGGACGCTTCCCAACAACGGATGCTGCTCTATTGCTTATTCAACCTCTTCAAGAAGTTTGAAAACAGTTTACGGATTCTTCCCAACAACGGATGTTAATCTACCAACTTATTCAGGTGCAATTTTGAAAACAGTTTACGGACGCGTCCCAACAACGGATGCTGCTCTATTGCTTATTCAACTTCAAGACTTCTGAAAACAGTTCACGGGTTCTCCAAGTAACGGATGTTAACCTATCACTTGTTCAGATTCTTCTCAAGACTTCTGAAAACAGTTTACGGATTCTTCCCAACAACGGATGTTAATCTACCAACTTGTTCAGACTCTTCTCAACTTTTGAAAACAGTTTACGGACGCTTCCCAACAACGGATGCTGCTCAATTGCTTATTCAATCTCAACTCCTAAAAATAGTTTACGGATTCTCCAGACATGGACGTCAATCTGTTGCTTATTCGGGCCCCCAATTCAGAGATGTTCCCAAACATGGGTGCCTTTCTGATACTCGTCCACTCACCATTGACATACAGTTCAACATTTCCAGATGGCATCTACAAGCCCATCCTCCTACCAGCAATCACCAGATGGCATCTTTAAGCCCATCACCAAATGGCATATTTAAGCCCATTATCAGATGGCATCTCTAAGCCCATTCCCCGACAAGATTCTATCGCACCAGATGGCATCTTTAAGCCCATCACCAAATGGCATCTTTAAGCCCATTCACCTCTACCATCACATCGATGAGTGCAAATTTTCTGGGTACTTTAGTGTCCAATCTTCTTTTACCTTCAAGTCGCGAAAGGCAAACTTTCCAATCTAACTCTTCAGGTTCAAGAAGATTGAACAGGGGCAACTGTTGTACCCCAAAATTTTCCCTCGCATTTTTCCACAAGAAATAACAACTTCAGGCTTTCCATGATCTTTCAAACTGGCTCAAGAATCGGTCAAACAGACTTTTCTCGTCAGTCAGACACAATTAGGGTTTTACTGGTTTTCATGGCTCTAGAACAGTTCACACAGTTGGCTTAGGGTTTTGGTTGACTTTGACTCAATTTTGATCAGGCGAACGTTATTTGGCATTTAATCAGGAATTAAGGTTTTTGTGGGCATATTCTCAGAAGGATTTAAATTCCACAGCACTTTGCAAGTTATTCCGAGATTCGGGTTGAATTCGCATTGTTTTGATTTAATCAGTAAAAGACCGCATTTGGGTTGAATTCACATTGGTTTGTTTGAGCCAGTCAAAAGAAATACGCAGTTTGGATTTACAGTGTTTGTTGAAAATTAGGGAAAAAAGGAATGCGCCTGATCAATGTTTTGATTAACTATTGATTCGCTTTGGAGATACCAGGTTTAACTGATCAATGTGCTAAAGTATTGTTTATTTAAATTATTTATTATTCTAAATTAAGTGATTGAAATTTATTTTTCAATTATTTTAATTCAAAGAGTTTTAAATAATAGATAAACAATAAAGAAAGAGGAAATAGAATTGATTGGATAATAAAGACTTTTATTGATTCTTGAATTATTTGTACAATTATTGTTTATAATTTAATTACAAACAGTGGTTTTACATTAATTTAAATATTAAATAAAAAGAAAACTATCCTATTTTTTCTAATTCTTCAGTCTTCATTTAGTACCCCTCCATCCATTTTTATTCATCTGCAAAAGAAAAGGAGAAAAGTCAGTGACTGATAAATAAATAAAGATAGATAAAATTGCAGCCATCATTAAGGGCCACTGATTGGGATCAGTTAACCCTCTCTGCAAATCACGGGATTTCTCCCGGTTCACAAAGAGGGAAGAATTTTATTTAATCATGAATGCAAAGTTGAGAAAAATGCAAAGTGCCAAACTGCATAAATTCAAAAATCTCAAGCAAACTGCACAATTCAAACCCAACTAAAAATCCAAATTACAACTTTCTGTCATAATCCAAAAAGTGCAATTTACTTTCAAAATGCCAAGAAGTCTACTCAAAGCTGTCAAGAAGAGGATTTGGCAAAGATATCAAAGAAGATAAAAGTACAAAAGCTGTCAAAGAAAAGATAAAATATGCAGAGGAAAACCATTATGCAAGCATGTATTTTATTTTCATCATTTCCCAACAAGGGTGGCCCTTTCAGAAAGTACACACAAAAACATTTAATATTCTTTGAAGTGTACTAAAGAGAGAGAAAAAGAAGAGATAAGGGGCAGGTTTTTAGGCTTTTAGGAAGGAAGAAAGATATACAAAGGGACTGAATACAGAAAAGAAAGGGGGGCCATACCAACAGATGCAAAAGAAGCAGAATTTTCACCAAGGTAAAAAGAAATATACAAACTGATATACAAAACCTGCTACTGCATTTCAACCTAGGCCTTAAGACTTCACAAAACCTGCATTGGCTCAAACCGGCCTCAACATACAAACCAGCTGAAGCAAGTCAAAAGCCTAACCTGCATATGCAAAACCTAAGCCAAAAAGCAATAACCAGCATAACCTCAGGCACCACAACCTGCAATGGCCTAAAAACCATTACCTACTGTTAAACAAAAACCTGCATTGGCTCAAACCTGCAGAAGAACCTCACCACAAGATATACCAACATGTACACCCAAACCAAGTCCTGGCCTGAAGCAAAAAACCAGTCCAGAACCTCAAGCCTTAAACCATTTCAAGCCTCACCTGAATCAGTCTAGAACCTCATGCCTGAAACCAGTTCAAGCCTCACCTGAATCAGTCCAAACCTAAAGCCTAAATTCACAAAAACCTGAAATCTGGCCATTCAAGCAAAACCTTGTCAACTTTCAAAACCAACACAAATTTACCCAGGCAACCTGTATACCCTGTGTACACCAGCACCATCCAAATAAAAAATATCATTGAGCAAAATAACCAGTCAAAACCTCCAGCCCTCAAAACACTCATCATTGGGAAATAAAAGAAGCTAGTCAAAATAGCGTTTCAATGGTAGCATTCAGAAGCACCAAGCATTTAGTTCATAGCCAACAGAAGTGTTTCAACAGGCAAATCAACAGAGGAAACATCAAAGCATACTAATCTCCAAACCTACGAGCCCTCAGAAAGATATCATCACAGGGCAATCAAAATAAGCAACCTAAGCAAGCGTACAACAAATACGTTCAAGGCAACAAGCACCAGAGGCGAAGAAGAGAGAAAATCAAAGGCAAATCGTTCAAAAGCGTACAGAAGCATCAAAGACAACAAGCATACAGTGGCAAAGAAGAAGAAGAAAGAGGCGAATTCAAAAAAAAGGGTTTTCAGTTCAGTCCATCATGCAACCCTAAAAATGGTAACAAGATAAAAGATACCAGGAAGCTCAAAGAGCAAGCATCACGTTTCCTCCGCTCGTCAAGCCTCCTGAGCACTTCCATTTTCTTCCTCCCCTCTGTCAAGGTAGTTCTCGTTTTCTCCTTTCCTTTCATACCTCACACAAGACAAGCAAAAACGCATTAATCAATAAAACATAGAATCAGATTTAACAAATCAAAGAACCTTAACATGCAAATCTAAAATGTTTAACGAGTTTGAGACATGCCGTTACCTTGTTTCACTGTTGCCTGAGCGAACGTGAGGGGGAGGACGAGGTAGTGCTGGTGGCTAGACGGAAGAGTTGGGTTCAGAAACGCGTAAACGAGGAAGACGAAGAAGACCTCCATGAGCGGCGCTGCAAACCCTAAAACATGTTCCCAAATGAAAACACAAGCGAAACCCTAAAACGTCTTGAGCCCAAACGTGGGCCTTGCCCGTTTCTGCATACCTAAAGCCCATTAAAAATGCTTACCTCTTTTATATAAAACAAACATCACTCTTATTAATTAACTAATTTAACCTTTCTTAACAAGTATTTTATTAAGACTAACTTTTTCTTCTTTTAATACATAAACAATGCATTCTTTTTTCTAACTTAATATATTATTTACAATATTACATTAATACTAATACATTTAAAACATTTTATTTAAAATATCTAATTTAAACTTTCTTTGTATAAACAAATTATAAAGACACTTTTTTTTATATATGCATAGTTTAATTAATTTAAAACATTTTATTTAAATACCCTTTGTACATATTAAACACAAAAATTACAAAGATACATTTTTTATATCAAATATAAAACGACAATTTTCAAACTTATAACATTTCCTCTCTTTTAAATATTTTTACATAATAAATGAAGATACATTTTTTTACACAATATAATTAAACAGAAAACATGTTCTTTTCATTAAAACTTTCTTTTGTACATATTAAAAAATACAAGATCATTAATTAAACTAAATAGACATTTAATTTTTCTTTAGGTCAAAGCAAATACCTAACAATACTTTCTTAAATTCATATTGTCGCACCTGTAAATAATTACATACCTACATATGTATACACTTACACAATACATTTACATGGCTCCTATACACATTTGTTTATCTTATACATTGATATACGTTATTTACATTTGATCGCAAATTCGATTTGGTTGTAACTTATTGGATACTATAAGTCTCATCCCCATTTGTGAATATTGTACCCCCACTCCCGGATACTTATTTTGTAATAGCGTAGACTTTACATTTTCGCAATTTACCGCTTTCAATTATACCATGATTAGACCTAGGGTTTGCATGTACATAAAATCAAACGCTAGATAACCTAATACAAGACAAATACATGAAATCAATACACAATCACACTTGCACCCTCTAGGGTAATCCCACATGTTTCCTTCCAAAATGGGCCATGCTTGCACGTCGAGTATCCTTGGCAAAACAAATTCAAATGATCATAAGTCCCTCGATGACGCTTTCGAATGTTGCCTAAAACGGAATGATCATATTCCCTTCAAAGAAAATTGCCAAAGACACTTGGCACCATTGCATTCATGGTCCATACGATGACCTGCCCCCGTCCCGAACAAACTTCCTAAACGCAAGATTGTCCACCAAATTCAATGGTGGAACAAAATTGTTAAAAAGGGTTGAAAACATAGAGAAAACCTTTGAGTACAATACAGGTAGACAAAACTCTTAGTTACTTGAGATCAATTTGCAAAGAAAACACTTGCCTAATTTCAAGTCACCCAGATGAATCCCCAATTTTCCATATGTGACTTCAAATGGTCATAACTTGGTCAATTTTTATCACCTTGAGCCCATTAATTTTTCATGATGATCTTAAGGATGTGTACTTCATGCCTTATTTTATGTGCAAAGTAAGAAAATAGATGGAAGTTGCCTTAAGGATGCAAAAGATTATAGGTCATTTCATGATTTTTTGCCAACTTCAACAAGTCATAACTTGCTTAATTTTTGGATATTTTAAGTGGTTTAAAATGCAAAATTTCATTCAAGAGATCTACTTCATTCCATCTTTTTTGGTCAAGAGCAAATTATAAGTGGAAGGCCATGTTTGGATGCAAAAGATTATAGTTCATTTTTAAAGAAGAATTTGAAATATTTCTAAGTATGGAAAGTTAACTCTTTTTCTTCAACTTTGACTCCATGTAACTTTCAGCTCAAGCATCCATTTTATTCCATTCTTTTTCAATTGCAAAGCTTGTAATATCATCTTTCCAAAGCATCAAGAATTATGCCCTAAGACCCCTTGAGGTGGAAATGCCATGGATTTGAATTGGGTAGTTTGAAACTGAATTTTTCACAAAGTCAGGATTTTCAAATCTTTGTTTTGGCTTCTAATCACAAGATTTCCACGCGTTTTTGGTTCTAATCATGTTTAGCAACTTGCCAAAAGTGATTAGCATCATGAAACGCACGATTTTGCTGAGTTTTGATCAAGTTTGAGTCACACTTTCTTCATGATGCAAACACACACAAATTCCCTCCAAAACACATCATTTGCTATTCCTTTTGATCCCATTTGCTTCCCTATAAATAGAGGGTCATCCCCCATTCAATTTCCCAAGCTTAGATAGCCAGAATCACCCTGCCAAACTTGCTTCACAACCCAGAATTCAGCAACTTCGAAATCTATTCTCAAGCCTTTTTCAATCCATTTTTCCCTCAATTCACCTTCCTTGATCTTCCCTGAAGCTAACCATATAATTACATTCAAGAATCGTGCCCTATACTGCTCCATAGAAGTCCAGTTTCAGAGCTCTGCAACTCAACTTCAATAGGTAGATTCCTTCATCAATTCTTCAAAACTCTGATATCATTGTGTTGCTCTCATTGCCCTGATTCTAGTTGCAACAATTACATTTCACTGGGAGCACGTTTTGACCATGAATTTTCAAATCCCTTTTCAAAACTTTCCTTCTAAATTACTTGAGCTACAATTTATATAAATTTGGCGCGAGGGTGTGGTTGCTTTCGTCTTGAAGAGACGAAGTGATTGGCATAGGTCTGAGCTTCTGATTTTACAGTTTGAGAGACGTGCAAATCACGTTGGCTGGAGGTTGAAGATGACCTACGTGTCATCTTCCAACCAATGATGGCGTGCCATTTGTGTTTTTCAAAAATCTGATTTATTATTGATTATGTACATTATACATTAATGACCATGATATGCACAGTGCGCCAGATCCATTGGATTTGATTACTAACGCGTTTTGACTGTCATCAAATGGTCCACATATTTTACTTTTATTTTCTTTTTCTTATTTTTATATTTTAATTGTTTTAAATTTCAAAAAATCATAGAAAATTCCTTTTTAGTCCAAAAAATCTAAAAAAATTATTAAATTTTTTTTTGATTATTCTCTTTCTGATTTTTATTTTTTCACAATTTAATTTTTTGTTTTGGTATTTTTTTTTTAATTTTACACTTATTTGATTTGTTTAAAATGTTTAAAAATACTTTTATACATTTTTAAATTCTGAAAAAATTATGGAATGATCCAATGATATTGTGACAAATATTAGTGAACTTATTTTATTTTTGTTTCTGACTTTACTATTTTTTTAATAATTTTGTTTATTTTACCCATTTATTTTAATTTTTAAAAATAGTTTCTGACTTTTAAAAATTACCAAAAATTTTGTAAAATTACTTGGCCTCTTTTCTGATTTTTCTGTGGTCTTATTTTTCATTTCTTGATTAATTTGAATATAATTGATATTTCCCTCATTATTTTCCTTTTTTAAAAACATTTTTAAACCTTTTAATGTATATACTAAATACATTATTATTTTGTGATTATTTTCTGCCTGTCTTGGGTTGATTTTTTTTATCATGACTTTATTAACATCATTAGATTCGTGGTGTTGAGTTTAACTCCACAAAAATGGATGAATGATTTTAATAATAGTTTGATTAAATTTTTAATTTAAAAGTGGTTTATTCATTTTTACCCTAATCCCTCTTCATCTCATCCCCTTCTCATTGCACTAAATGTTGTTGGAACATGATCTCTATATCATGTTTCAAAACAAATGGCGCATAGATTGCTATTGACCGGCCTCAAAATAGGTGTGACTTCTATATAAGTCCACTTACGATTGCTTAACATAGCGCTAAAGTTTGTCCCGTTTCGAATAAATGATCATTCGTGGTCCAAACTTATGATTGCAAGCCCAAGTTTGTTAATTTGATCTCTTTGATCCAATAACCTTGAGATTCATTGTGTGGAGGCTTTGGTTCTACCAATCCTTTAATGGATCTACAACACCTTTGGTCAACACGAATCACTTAAACATCGTTGATCCATAAATGGTACTTATGAGAATTCCAAATGGATGATATACTTGACAAAAAGAAAATGCAACTTGTTGTGTGGAGGCTTTGGTTCTACCAATCCTCTAATGAGTTCCAAATGCAAGTTTCAAGATGGTCATCCAACTAACCACTAATTATTGACTTGTTTATTTTATGCTTTTATTCTTTTATGCTTTATGTACTATTTATTTTTTTAGCATTTTTCATTTCATGCCATTTTCATCTTTGCTCATTTGAGCATTTATTTTCTTGTCATTTTTACTTTGCTCATTTGAGCTTTTCTTTTCTTTTCTTAAGATACTTAATAATCAACATAAACCCTAAAAAACTCTTAATGGTACTTGGACTATTTGGTTACTATCCTTGGCATTATAGAGCATGGGACTTTTTCTTGGACTTAGGATTAGAAACTTTGGCCTATCTTGGAGACCTTGTGATCTTATCTGATTATTTTGTCTGGAGTTCTTGAGGTTTACCTCAAGACATTGGGTTGCTTGTTTGTTTTTGTGTGCAAGTTTTTGTGATTACATTCTCTGTTTGTAATCTGGAATTCACCCGTATACAGCCGTTACTCTGCCTAATTTTTGTGAAGACTTAATACACTTGAAGTTTGGTTCTCTCAAGAGGTCTAGTATCTTTACTTGCTTGGTTTCAATCCAAAGAATGTGAATTCTATCTTGACACATAATGTCAAGTATTGGCTTCTTGTTGGTTAGATGATTATTCTCCTTAGCTTTTACCTTATGCTTTAGGATAGCCTCTTCTACTCCTCCCATCTTCTTTAATTTCAAAAATATTCTCCCTCCTTTTTAAACTCTTCTTGTTTCAAAACTTGAAACACTTTCATAAAAAACTTGGACTTAGGTCCATGCATTTTCAAAACATTTTCATCAATAAACTTCAATCAATTTAATAATACTTAGACACTTTTTGTGAGAATACTAAAAGTCAATCAATCTCATTTCAAACCATTTTGCCACTTTGGCTTTTATCTTTAAACTTTTCTCAAAAGGTTAGACTCTTGTCAATCCTTGTAGTGATGCAAAAACCTATACTTCTATAATATGTAGTGAAGTGAGATATTTTCCACTTGGATTTTGAGTGAGGCATTGTTGATTTTAAAATCAAAGCCATATCTCCACTTTGAGATGATGTAAATTCTCCTTTCTCATGATTGTGGGTAGTAAGTATGTTTTCTACACGGACAATGACGATGATGTCTTACCTCATAAAAATAACCAACACACTTGTGTTTCAAATTTTTAAAAGAGGAACTATGTGTACCCTGATCCCCTATTGTACGAAAGGTGGTACGTAGGAACTAAAGGTTCACAACCGCGGCGGGTGCAAAAATCAATAAAAAATATATTTCTTCTCTCACCTCTACCATCCATTTTATATACAACACATTTTATAGCCAAAATATATAGATTTTTCAAAGAGGTTCCTGCGGAGTACCATAGATGTTTAGGATGCTAATACCTTCCCTTTCCATAACCAACCCCCTTACCTTGAATCTTTCCCCCTTTTTGGGTTATTCAATCTTTTCCCATTCCTTTGGAAACAATAAAGCGCGGTGGCGATTTTTATTTTTGATTTGTATAAAGTCTAGTCTATCCAATGGCTTAGTCTTGAACATTTCTACCACTACAATGAGCTGGTGCATATAATGTTTATAATATTATTTAGTTGTTGTATAGTGATTCTATGTTGAAAACTATGAGGATTGGGACTATTTTGGTGTATGATTGCAAGAGCATTTGGGACTAAACAGGTGCAGGATGTAATTGTTTTCTAGTGTGCATCGTTGGGCGATGAAGGAGGCGTCATCGGGCGATGGAACTTTGCTAGGCCGCCACCAGAAAAAAGTAGGAGGACATGGAAGGCTCACAAGAGGATGGCTACTGGAGTGCTTTGCTCGCACCTTTGCTGGTCGATGTAGGAGAAAACGGAGTTTCGTCGGGCGATCAAGAGTCTTCGTTGGGCGATGGTGTTCAGAATTGAGACATTGAGTTGGAAATCTTAGAAGAGTCGTAACTTGAGTCTTAGAACTCGGTTTGAGGTGTCATTCGAAGCGTTGGATAGATAACATGATGAACTTTATTTAGGGGTATTAAAATGAAGAATAGGAAGTATATCCCCAATATCTAGATTAGAACAAAATTAAGTTCCCCGTTTTGGATTATAATAATGATGTTTTATAAAAGATGATTAGAAGATAATAATGATAATACCTTATATAATATGAGGACATGATGATGATTTATATGTTATAATGATACTCTGATACTATGATGATTAGTTAATGATAATGATGTTGTGATGATGATATGATTATTTTTTACGGTGATATGATGTCATGATGATATGATGATAATGATGATGTGATGATGATATTATTGTTTTGATGATGCTATGGTGATAATGATTTTGATGGCCTAAATTGGCAAAGTGTTGAAGGCTTATGCCTTACGGTTGTATAATTATGTTGTTGCATGTTTATGTTGCATGAATTCATTGGTGAAGTCGTATGCTATGTTGTTGGCCTGGAATGGTAATTTATTGAGGGCTTATGCTCTGGTGTTTCCCAATTGGCACTATGTTTGGGGCTTATGCCCTGTTGGTACCACATGAATTTAGTTGTTGTCGGTTGCATTTCATTGCACTTCCTTGATTTGATGTCGCGATGTATGAATGAACAATGTGTTTTCGATGATTTATGATGAAGATGTGCATATGTTATTATGATACAAAGGTGTGAGTATAATACTTTGTAAATGATGATGTACAGATTTCATGATTGATTTTGTTTATAACTACTATATCTTATTCTTATATCTTTTATAATGAATTGTGATTACTCACCCTTTTTGTTTGAATGTTGCCTCCACGTGGGTAATGCGCAGGTGACCAAAAATAGTTCGTAGAAGCGTGAGGATAACTTGGAGTCTTTAGTGTGTTTCTTTTGCATAGAGAGGGTCTTACTCTGATATGTAACACGGGATTTAGGAACTTGCTACATTTTTGCATTGTTTTATTGTTACGTACCTTAATTATTGCTTATATTGAACCACAAATTTTTTGGAGAATGTTGTTATTAAAGCCGTGGTGATATGAAAATGAATATTTGGATATTTCTGTTGTGTAAATGATTCTTTTATGAGAAATAAAGTAATAACTCGATTTGAAATGTTATGAATTTTTGAAGATGTGGCATCCTACTTGTGTACTCTAATACATTTTCATATACTATATTATAATTATTTATATGGGAAAGTGGGGTGTTACACCACTTCCTTGTCTTCTTTTCTACCATAACCACATTGGCCAACCAAGTAGGATATTTGATTTCTTTAATGAAGTCAGTATCGAGTAGCTTCTCGACCTCATCTTTTATAGCTCTCTTCTTTTCTTATCCACCTTTCCTCTTTATTTGGGACATTGGCTTTGTATCGGGGTTTAATGCCAAATGATGGCACATGAAATTGGGATCTATTACAGGCATATTTAAGAGTTTCCATGCGAATAAATCGACATTCCCCTTTATCAGCCTTATGATTTCTTCCTCTTTCTCCTTAGAAAGATTGCCTCCTATATAATTTATTTCAGAGGGTGAGGTTCCAATCTGGACTTTCTTTGTTTCATCATGACGAGAGAGGATATCTTCTGACGAATCATCACATAGATCTATGTCGATCATGTTGATTGTCAATTTGCTGTAGTACCTGGGATCTTCGGGTTGCGCCTACTTCTTTAACTTCAGGCTGTCTTTATAACATTTTCTTGCCAATCCTTGATCACTTTTAAACACACCAACCCGACCGTCCCCTAGAGGTTACTTCGTAGTGAGGTACTCGATGGAGAGAGCTGCTTCCAAGGAATTAAATGAAGGTCTTCCCACTATGGTTATAGGGTGAAGCAGCATTGACGATCAAGTATCTCACTCTGACCGTTTTAACGTTCGCGCCACTACCAAAGGTAGTCAGTACCGGGAGGTGTCCCAATACTTGCACATGTTCTCCAGAGAATCCAACTAAAGTAACATTGAAGCGTAATAGTTCAGTTGTGTCGAACTCCATTCCTTTGAAGATTTCCAATAGAGTATATTAGTTGTACTACCGGGATCTACCATCACCCTTTTCACCCTCTATCCTCTGATTTGTACCTTAATGACCATGGGATTATTCTCATGGTCCATAATTCTGACAACATCCATTTTGGAGAAGCTAACAAGAATTAAATCATGCTCCCAGACTTTGGCTATGTCCTTGGACACATGCATCATGGAACGGGCATATTTCTTCCTAGCCGAACTGGTTTCTCCACCACTGGTGAACCCACAAGCGATGGTGTTGAGGGTATGATGAGCTGATTTGGTCTCATTCATTTCTTTTGTACCCTTTCCCTTTTTTTGAGAGGGTCCTTCCGAGTCTGCATCATCTTATCGGGCATCTCTCTTCCCGACCGGGGATTTTCCATCATTCACATAAGTTAGTAGGTGCCCTCCTTATATCAACAACTTAATTTCTTTCTTTAACTAGAGCCAATCGTCAGTATGATGCCCCCGGAGTCGATGGTCACTGCACCAAGGCCCGACGTCCTTTCCCAACACAACATTAACCCCCCTTTCATTACGGGGTGCCTCAGGGATCAGGTTCAGATGTGCTACTTCTTGTAAAAAAATTCCTCTCATGGTTTTTAAAGGCGTCGCCACATCGTTTGGGTCAAAGGGACGTTAGCTTAGCCTTTGAGTTATGTGCTCCTGGGGTCTATCTCTTGGAGTGATCCGGGTAGGCTTTGGCTTCCTTCCCAACCCTTCTTCCTTGGTCTTACTTTTCTCCGAGGAGTATCTAAATTGTTTCTCCAGGTTAGTTTCATCACCCTTTATGTAGCATTCAGTTCTGGTAATGATTTGATCCATAATGGATGTTGGTTTCTGGGCTAAGGACTCATTGAACTTCCCAGCTCAGAGGCTATGCTGAAATGCTCCCACGAACAACTCTTGATTGGGATTAGACACTTTAATATTTTATTAATTAAACTGGGCCAAGTATTCTCTGAGGGATTTCGATAAGCCTTGTCTAACATTGAACAACATAGTTATCGACACCTTGCGATGCTGTTATCAGAGAAATGTTAAACCAATTTCTTTGTCAGGTCTGAGCAGTTGTCCATTGATAGTCGGGGTAGACTCATATACCATCACAGCACTACATCCTTAATGGTGTCAACCATCAGTTTATATTTTAGCGAGTCAGTGGTGCCTATTATTTCCATTTGATTATTGATGGCAATAACATGCTCCTGAGGGTCAGTTTTACCGTTGTAAGTTTTCAGGAATAGTGACTTGAAGTTCTCTAGGACTTGATCGTCCCAAATAACTTAAGACAGTGGCTAAGGCTCTAGAAGCTCCACTTCTAATTGTGCGTCTTCGAGGCTTTTAAGATGTATGTTAGCGACACTATCCTGCAAAGTCTCGTTCTGCTATCTAGGAGCCTCCACCATGGCTAACAATTGTTCCATATTTGGGGGATCTTCTTCGGATGACATTCTAGCGAAAGAGTGTTGAAGTGCGGCCACAGATAATTTTATCGAGTCCCCACGGTGGGCGCCAATGTTCTTACATAGAACAATTATCCGGTCGGCTCCTCTCAAAGGTGAGAAAAGCCAAGAAAGTAAGTTTGTACGATTATTGGGGATTTTGGAGCTATGTCAATAGTGTGTTTTATTCCAAGATAAATGTCTTGTTTATCCCTCTATCGGGAGCCCCTGTATATTGTGTTCCTCTATGTGCCATCAAGAGCCTTAGTTAATGCATGAATCTTGACCTCCATAACCATATAACCTTTGTCTCCTCCATAAGTGGAGGTGATAAAAGTTATGTAACATCATAGTAAATGTGATGTTAGGGGTTACAACTATTAATGAGTTGTGTTGATGACCGGCTACAGGCCGATGAGTCTTGGCTACCAACCTTATCTTGGTTCAGGGTATATACAGTCTATTACCTGGAGACCATCTAGTATTATTTAGCTGAGTTTCACCTCCGTGCACCTTCACCATTAGGCTGACTACCAGCTTCTCCATCTCTTCTGCCGATTATACTAACCGGTCGGGCCTAATATTTCCGGGATATACAAATATGGTTTGATACATGAAGTGATATCTTCCTCGTAGGATGCCTTTAAGCATATTTTATCTTCTTCATTTGAATAAGATTCTTACATATTTCTCCCTGAAGTTAATGTCTCTCCTCCTCTTCTTCATTCGAGTATTGAAGAAACTTCTTCATCTTTTTTGTCATTTCTTGAAAAATAGCATCCTTCATTTGATGTTGAATCTTTCAAATATTGTTCAACTATTGAGTATGTTTTTTCGAAGGATTGTACAAGACTTATAAGATAGGATTAAGATGAGGATGATGATTATTCAATTTGGATTCCTTCATCTTTGAGTAGTTGAACTAGCTCGTTCATCTTCTCTATAATTTCTTTTCTTCTTGATTTTTCTTGAAATTCATGAAGGCTCTCTTCTATTGATTTAAGAGTTGGATTAAATTTCCAATTCTTAATTCTTAGATATTTGTTAGTAATACAATTACCATCAAAATTTTCGATATTTCTAAATCTAGAAAAACATCCATCACTGGTATATATCTTGTGTTCATCTTCTCTTATTAGATACTTGGAGAACCTCTATATATCTTTTCAAGAGCATCCCATATTTCCTTGGAGGTTTTACAACGGAGAACATCATAAATTTTTCTATCATCTAGTGACATTATTATCAAGTTATTTAATTTAAGATCTATATCTATCTTTCTATTTTCTCTTTGGTCCAAATGGAATAGGGTTTTTCCACTACTTAATAATTTACTTGAAGAGTATGGTAAACCAGACCATTGATTATAGTTTTCCCATAAATCATGATTTATACTTCGAATACGATTTCAAATTTAGCTTGCCAAATGTTAAATATGCAATATTCACACAAAAAAAGATGGTGTGCTTAAAAGAGAACTTGTGCTGGAAGTCATCTTCCTCCTGAGAAAATTAGTCCTTAAAAAGTAGTTAGGCTCTGATACCACTTGTTGGACTTGAAACTTCACACACAAGAGGGGGTGAATTGTGTGGTTTAGAAAAATGTGGTTTTGAAAAACTTTGGGAAATAAAATCAGAGTTTAAAAACATTTTGAAAACCTTAGCAGTGAAAAATAAAATGCAAAAAATAAATTTTAGACATTAAAGAATTATGGGAAGAAGAAGAACACCAATGATTATAAAGGATCGTTCATAAACAACTTAGTCATATCCCAAAGAATTATTGTTGAGAGTGTCTATTAAATGTTGAGAGCTTTTTGTAGGAAAGACTCATGAACCCCCTTATACAAGGATATGGTTGTTGATCTTTAACCAAATATACAAGATGATAGATATAAGCGTTTGCATCTTTTCTTCATAATAAAATCAGGAGTGAAGTAGCTAATCTTCCTTCCCAACAATGGATTGAATTGGTTAGTCTTCTTTCTATAAACACGGACCTTGGAGTGGTTAGTTTTTAAGTCCTTAAACCTTTGAGCTCAAAATCTTGGTTTTACTCAAGATAACTAATAACCTATGAGATTTTAAGAATGGGTTGATCTCGAACAAATGAAACTTTTAGTATTGGGATGAGCTTTAACCTATCTTGCTTTTAATACCTAGCTGGCCAAGAACCTAGGAGACTTTAACAGGGACTGGTCTCCAACCTAAACTAGGACTAAATCACACAATCGCAAACCAAAACTTTTAATGGGTTTAACTTCTAACCAAAATAAATCCCTATATGTATAATATTCAACCAAGGTGTATATAAAATATTCCCTTGGTGAATTTACAATTCTACCTTTTTTAGAATTAAAGATATATCCCCACTCACAAAAGGAGTTTTCTCACAAAAGTACTTATGCTAAAACATAAATGAGAGAAAGTTAAAAACAAGTTTAGAGAGATTGTGTGAGAGATGAAAGTATCAAAACACGATTCTATATGGTTTGGAATAAGAAATTGAACCTATATTTATAGGTCTGAGGTTGGCTCAAAAGGGAATTTCAATTTAATGTGTTTTAAGGGAATCTAATCGACTATAGCATATTTATAATCGATTAGATAGTTAAATTAATTGTTTGTAAGTTCTGAAAACGAAGGTTAAGTTATCTAGTCGTTACAAAAAAATAAGATGTGTTCAAATTAAAATGGGCCTTAAGTATGCATATTTATAATATATTAGACAAATGTTCCAACCGATTAGAATAGGCAAAATTTTGCCTATAGCTATTTTGACGCTCCCAATTAATCTGACACAACTTCTAGAAATTTTTCAAAATATTTTCTTTTCATAAAGAATTTTGAAAATAGTTTTGTGTGTGTGACCTTTAGCCTTGCAATTTTACGATAAAGTCCTTTTGCCTTACAATCGTTCACTCATTACTAAATTTGGAGATTACCTAATTACTTCAAGACATTTTCAGATAATTCTCTTTTTGTTGACACATGCTTGAGTAGCTTGAGATAAGGTTTTAGTTTCATTCCATTTGGTTGACATCATCATATAGTCTCTTTTTGTTGACACGTGCTTGAGTAGCTTGAGATAAGGCTTTATTTGCATTTCATTTTGTTGCCATCATTAGATAGTCAAGCCCCTCAAACCCCAATGATGAGGTTTGCATCTTTATCCGCCTAATCATTCATTCTTGACTTTTCATATTATATTAGTTATTGTAATCAAAAAGTAGATTTCCTTGTTAAAGGCACATCACTTGTAAAACAAGATTTCATAGTAGAGACATAGCAAGAATATAAAATCAAAGTAATAGCAACGAAAAAATTAAACCTGAATGAAGACTATGCTTTGAGTTATATGATAAATCTCCAATAATGGTTGAGTACATTTATAAGAAATTGCAGCAAAATAACACACAAAAGCTTCAAAGCTTGAAAATAATCCTAGAGTAATGTGAAGCTAAAAAACAATATTATTGTTAAAGCTTATTTAAAGCCACTAATCACATTCAATGGCCCTAAATTCGTGTACATGACACTTAAGGTCATTAAGTATTCAAAATGAAACTGCTTGGAGGCTCCAAAAGTTGCAACAAGTCCAAAACTCCAAGAATTTGTAATTGTCGTTGGGCTGAACATGGGCAGTGTCGTCGGTAACACAGGAAGTGCAGGGAACACAGCCACCCCCCCCCCCCCCCCCGGTCTTCTTCTAAGATTTTTTGTAACATAAATAATTTTTGGGCTATTACGGCCTATGTCAGCTATTGGGAATTTTGTACTTGAGATTTTCCTAAACGTGTGATTTATAGTCTTTTCCTCTTTAGTTTGACCTAATACTTCTTTATTGCCTAAAAACACTAAAAGCACGCCGAAATAAACAAAATGATAAAAAAAACCACCATAAAATAAATATAAATAAATAAATACATCATGTAAAACACAATATAACTGCCCGCAAGGTTTTTTTAACATGTACTGGTTGGGAAGTCTTTCAAAGTCATGGCAAATCTCTAGCGGTCATGTCTGATCATATGGAGAAGCAGGAAGGACACACAATAGAGAAATAATAGGAAATAAGAACATTAACTACTTTCCCATTATAAAAACATTCCATTGGTATCTTTCCATACATGTGACTTTAGGTTAGCATGCTAGGGTATGACGCTTATTCTGGAGCACTTGAGTTTATTACAATTCTAAAATTCTAGCACACAAACACACAATATCATATGTCAATACTGATGTCTTAACAGCACATAGTGTCACAACAGATTTTAGGACACCTGCTGACATAAGAGCTAATAATAACAACAATTTAGAAATATAACTTGCAAAAAGTAAAGGAACACGCGGAATTGTTAACCCAGTTTGGTGCTAACTCACCTACTCTGGAGGCTACCAAGCCAAGAAGGAAATCCACTATCACTAGTACTAGTTTAAAGCTAAACTCTCCCGTTTACAACTTCTCGCCTAATTCCTACCCAGTGAAACTTCTGCCTAGGCACCTCCTAGATATGAGAAATCGCCATCTCACCATCAATCACCGCAGTTATAAAAACCACATCCAGTCCCAAGGAATGTCTCAAGAAACCAAAAAGGAAGAACACACTTCCAAATTACAAATACTTAGTTTGCTTAAAAGCTTAACTAAGAACAATACTCAACTCTTGCTTAAAATCTTCTAGGAGAAAAATAACTTGATGAACAAGTAACAATCAGTCAACTCAAATGCATCAAAGTTATATGAGGTCGAACAGAAACACATGGAGAAACTAAGGAACTATCAAACCTTAAACCCATATTTTTTCACAAGGTTTTACAATAAAAACTATGCTTAAAAATATAGGTCTTAGATGAATCGTTATATAGACTTTTGCAATGGACTTGGACTCTTTAATCAAATTCAATCAGCAGCTCCAAAAACCTGCAAAATCTTTTACAAAAAATAGAAACAATCTTCATAAAAAGTTTCCTAAAAAGTCTCAGTTGATCCTTTTTAGTAACCAATCATATCTGAACTTGTTTCTAACAAAATCCTTGATTTGTTTGTGCCTATAATGAGTACAGAATATTCCAGATACTCATATCTTCAAATTAAATCTTCAATGATAAATATCCAGTGTGCTATCAAGATGTTTTGTTGTAACATGTTACAACATCTCCTGGAACATCTGTCAAATAAGGAACTTGCAGAATCTGTTGTACTTGTTGGTCTAGATGTTATGACATTGTCTTTAACATCTAGTAGACAAACTCATAACAGCTTGAACTACTATGATAGTTGATAAAGATGTTGTACCATCTTACTCGACATCCACATAGAACCATGTTTCGAACCATGCTTAGCCAAAATTTATCCAACCATAAAAACATGGAACTAACAATGTCCCCCTTTGGAAAATTTTGGCTAAAACAACCAAAAACCAAATCAAATTGGAGAGAGGAATAAAAACACATCACAAGCTACATGTTGATCATGTAAACTTTATAAAAGAAAAATAACTCATAAGCTTGTACAATCAGAAAGGTCCAGTACTTCCCGTGTCACACACAATAGGTTCTCCCCCCTCAAGGGAAAAACCTACACCAAAGCACCTGCAGCAGAACAGGAGAAGTAGCAGCAGCAACTTCAGCACATTCAAGCATGAACAATCATGCTCCCCCTGAATAATTGCATGAGAAACCACAAACAGCTACTATCACACAAGCAGTAGAACACAGTCATATCATAATGCTAAATCAACATGTCAAGACATGTGATGTAACACTAGGACACAACATTTTACTCCCCTTGTTTAGCCAAAATATTAATAAAAAGAACTAGACTAAATGTACACAATGGAAACACAAATTTCATGAGCACATATTGCACACAGGAAATACCTTAAGTGGAAACAAACATATTGCATACCAGCAATATTACAGATGGAAACACAACTCTTGGCTAGCTTTAGGTGGTCTTCCGCCTCTTACCTCTATCAAAGAGCCTCTTGCATTCCTTGGTGCTGCAGCCAACCTCACTGTGTTGTAGACTATCTTCCTTCCTTCCATTCTCAGTAGAAATTTGTGCAGGCATATCATGCCTTAGAGTATAGAGGAAAGATGAAGCATTAGTTTCATTCATCCATTTATGTAATTGTTATAACTCCTCAATAATACAAGATCCAATCCTACTAATTTTTATATCAGTAAGTTGTTCCTTGTTATTCATATGCTCCAGAGTAACAACCTTCCCTTTAATAAGATTCTTGATCAGTCTTTTACAACTACCAAGGTCTTTGCTCAAGTCATGTTCAATGAGATATCTGAAAGAATTCAAATCTTCATAATGAAATGTCATGACATTTCTATTGACATTATGTCTTTTCAACACCATTTCATAGAAACTTTCTCTTGTTTCCCTACCTTCATCTTTAGTAGTATATCAAGAAGCACCTTCTTGCTTCTTACTAACCCAGAAACCCAAGTTATTCCTCAAAGAAAAATATTCATGAATATTAGATATCTTCATCCTTAGGCCAGTGATGCCTCCTTTGTCATAGTGAGTTGTAATCATTTCCTAGGATTGTTCTAACTGTCCTTTAGTATACATGTTTAAGCTGGATTGATAATCTACTGATCCAGTGCTTGTGAATTCACAGAGATCCTTCTTATGTGCTTCACCACTTTGCACATAAGATGTTTCAACATTTTCCATGACGTTTTCCTTCTTTTAACAAAGAAATCATCAATTAACATATTGATAGATTCTAATGACATTCTAGTTCTGAAGTTGAAAACTCTATAAGTTCTTATTTTTAATGAGTAACCTATAAACAAACATTCATCCCTTATGGGATTCTTCTTTCCATTCTAACCTTGGTCAGTCAAGTAGTAGAATTTACTTCCAAAGATATGAAAGTAATTTCTCTAGGTTTCATTCCTATCCATAACCCATAAGGAGTGGCTGCAGTATTTCTCCTCATAGAAATCTATTATGGACACAACACGCATCATCATAATTTTTCCCAAAAGTATAAAGGAAAAAATCTTAGCACGGAGCATGACTCTAGCTGATTCTAGAATCCCCTTGGTTACTTCTTCAATAATTCCTCCTTGCTGAGAGTACTCATAACGAATATTGTTAGAAGCACGGAATTGAGAGAATTTTACATTCTCAAGATCTGTCATATTCACTTCTAATTTTCACAATGTTGTCATTCTTATCTTCTTGAATACTTTGACATAAGTCCTTGAAGACCTCAAGGGCATTTGATTTTTCTCTAAGAAATTTTATCCAAGTGTATCCCGAAAAATCATCTATGAGCACATAAGCATACCCTCTTGCCACAAATACTTTCAACCTACATTGGTCCCATTAGGTCCATATGAATAAGTTCTAAACTTCTAGAAGTAGTCTGCTGATGTAACATTTTGTGTGACATCACAAATTGAGACCTAAGATCACACTCATCACAAAATAATCCTTCTTCAATCTCTAGCTTTGGCATGTCTCTAATGGCTCCTTTAGATATGACTTCTGTCATTCTTGTGAAATGAGGATGTCCGAGTTTCTCATTCCATAGCTTTAATTCATCCTTACCAGTCTTTGAACCTAAGGAAGAATAAGCACTTAATTGAGGTTTCTTTAGATAATAGTTGTTCTTCGACCTTATACCCTTTATAAACACAAAAAAATTCTCATCCTTGACTAAACATTCTGATTTTGAGAAAATGACCAACGATCCCCGATCACATACCTGACTCGTGTTAACCTTTTTCAAAATATAAGCATCTTTACACATCAGTTTCCCAACTCCTTCAATTTCACTATTGACCCTATCACCAAATTTTGTAGGTCCAGTGGGATAATATCTATTATTCAGCACTAACTTCTGAACTCCTGTCATATGCCTAGCACACTAATTGTTAGCATTCATGTTTTCTCCATTTGAGTTTCTTAAGAACATAGAATATTGGAGTTCACACCCATATTATCAGTCCCTTTCTATTTGCTCACTTTCTCAGCCTTAGAATGAACTGGAGATTTTTTATCTCCATATAGTTTATAGCAAAAGGGCTTTATATAACCATGTTCACCACAAGAATGGAATATCCAAGTTGATGAATGACTTGTGTACCACGTTTGATCAAGTATGTAAGAAATTTGTAACATGTGATTGGACATGTTAATTATTTCCCTTCTTTAAGCAGGAAGTGATTTCACCACAGACACTCATCTTCGATCATTATCGGCTTGATAGTAACCTTATAATTCTTTAGTCTCTTTTATCATTGTCTCTCCATCCACTAACCTTTTAAATGAGTATTACAAGTTACTAATCTTGTAATTTAGAAGAGTTACCTCACTTTGAAGATGAGATACAATACATAAAAGATTTTTCTTCTCACTTTCTAAGTCAATTAGGGTCTTTCTTCGATCTTCCTTGTTTCGATATTTGCTTCACACTTGTCATATGTATCTTTGTAGGATATATTAGGATATTCATGGAGAAAACTATCATCATTTGCTTTCACATCACCTTCCCATCTTCTAAACAAAGCCACCACAAGATTTGCAGATTCATTGTTAGCCTCATCTTCTGATTCATCATTATTAGACCAGGATACAGTAAATACCTTTTTCAGCCTCTTGAGAAAAGTGGGACATCCTGGTTTGATATGGCCAAAACCTTCAGACTCATAACATTGAATTTATTTACTTTGATTGGTCTTTTCTTCAGGCATGGTATTATTTTGAAGATTTTATTTATTACTGGTGTTAGATGAGATGTCCCGTACATTCGGTCTCCTTTTTCTGTCCAATTATTTTTGTACCCTAATGAATTGTTTCCCAAGTAGAACAATGGTATTAGACAGATCCTTAATAGTAACCAGTTTAGCTTGACCTTTATCATCTTTACCATTGGATACAAAAGTTATGCTTTTATTCTTTTTCTCAGCCTTATCACCGATACCTAATTGAAATGTTTGAAGTGACCAAGTAAGTTCATCAACTCTCATGTTGTTAATGTCCGTGGCTTTTTCGATTGTTGTGACCTTCATGTAAAATCTCCTAGGCAAGGACTTAAGAATCTTTCTAACCAACTTTGCTTCTGACATCTTCTCTCCCAAGGCACTTGAAGCACTAGAAATTTCAAGAATCTTCATCTGATATTCCTAAATTATTTCATCATCATTCATCTTCAAATTCTTGAATTTTAAAGTGAGTAGCTGAAGTCTTAAAATCTTAAACTTAAAAGCACCTTCATAAGTTGTCTTGAGAATTTTCTAAGCCTCCTTGGCCACGGTACACATATTAATCATCCTAAAAACATTTTTGTCTACTGCGTTAAATAGAGCATTTAAAGCCTTGGAATTTCCAATGGCTTCCTTATCATCATTTTCATCCCAGACTTCTTCAGATTTTACGGTTTCAGTTTCAATCTTTTTCCCATCTTTGTCAATGACCTTCACAACAAAATTCTTCCATCCTTTTAAAATGACCTTCCAAGTTTGTTGGCCATAGATATCATAAAAGCTACCATTCTAACTTTCCACTAGTCATAGTTTGAACCATCCAACATATGTGGTATGTTGTTATACCCTCCTTCTTTCTCCATAGTGCCAGAAAATGTATCCCTGAATCTCCCCCAGCAAACAGAATTAGGTGCTTGCTCTTGATGCCAATTGAAATTCTAGAAAACACACAATATCATATGTCAAGACTAATGTCTTAACAAAACATAATGTCACAACAGATGTTATGGCATTTTCTAATAGAACGTCTAACAATAACAACAATGCAGAAATATAAGTTGCAGAATGTAAAGGAACACGCTAAATTGTTAACCCAGTTTGGTGCTAACTCACTTACTCTGGGGGCTAACCAACCAGGAAGGAAATCACTTATTAGTAGTACTAGTTCAAATCTAAACTCCCCCGTTTACAACTTCACGCCAAATCCCTACCCAGTGCAACTTCTACCTAGGCACCTCCTAAATATGACAAATCGCCATCTCACCTCCAATCACCATAGTGATAAAAACAACTCTCATTCCTAGAGAATGTCTCAAGAAACAAAAAAAGTAAGAACACACTTCCAAATTACAAATACTTAGTTTTCTTAAAAGCTTAACTAAGAAAAATACTCACCTTTTGCTTACAAGCTTCGAGGAAAACAATAACTCGATGAACAAGTAACAATCAATCAACTCGAATGCATCAAAGATACATGAGGACGTACAAAAACACACAGAGAACCTAAGGAACCATCGAACCCTAAACCCTTATTTTTTCACAAGGTTTTACAATAAAAAATTTGCTTAAAAAACTAGGCCTTGGATGACTCCTTATATAGACTTTTGTAGTGGGCTTAGCCTCTTCAATCAAATCCAATCAGTAACTCTCAGAACCTGCGGAATCTTTTCCATAAAAATTGAAACATTCTTCATAAAAAGTTTTCTAAAAAGTCTCAATCGATCCTTTTTAGTAACCAGTCAAATATGCACTTGTTTCTAAAAAAATCCTTGATTGGCATATGTCTATAATGAATAAAAAATATTCCAAGTACTCATATCTATAAATTAAATCTTCATGGAAAAATATCCAACACACTGTCAAGATGTTTTGTTCTAACAAGTTACAACATCTAATGGAACATCTGCAAATAAGACACCTGCAAACTTTATTGTATATGCTATCTAGATGTTATGACTCGGTCATCAATATCTGGTAGACAAACTGATAACAGTTATAACTGCTATGACCGTTATGATACGGTGGGAGAACTGACTTGAAGTTTGGGTTTGTTTTCGCAAATGTTTCGGTTGAGCAAGAGTCGCCACCAACTTTTTATTTTATCCTAAGGAAAGGTTAAAAAGCACAGCAAAAACCTTTGAGATGTTTTCTTGGGTTCGGGGAGTAGATTATAGAAAGGGAGGGTATTAGCACCCTTTCTATCCATGGTTATCCATGGGCTCTTAGTTACTTGCTTAGATCACTTGCCTTGCATTTTCAATTGTTTGAAATGGTGCTTTCAATTGTTTGAAATGGTGCTTTGTGTGTGATTTTGAAAGAGGTTTTGAAAAGAGGCCATTTGTTGTGGCAACCTTTGTAATGATCCATGTTTGAATGTATACAAAGGTGTAAAAGTTTTCAATATTTTGAAAGTTTGTTTTGAAATTGTGATGTGTGTTTTGAAAAATGGCAAGGATTTGTTTTGCAAGTTTGATCAAGTAACTAAGAGTTGTCTACCCCTAAATTTACTCAAAGATTTTTCCTATGTTTTAACCCTTTTAACAGTATTGTTCCACCATTGTATTTGATGGACAATCTTGTGTTAGGATGTTAACGGGACGGGCGCGGGTCATCGTTTAGACCATGAATGCAATAGTGCCAAGTGTCTTTGGCAATTTTTCCTTTAAGGGACTTTATCATTTTTAGGCAACTTGAGAAAGCGTCATCGAGGAACTATGATCATTTGATTTGTTTTTGTTTTGCCAAAGACACTCAACATGCAACATGGCCCATTTTTAAAGGCAACAAGTGGAGTAACCCTAAGAGTGCAAGTGTGATTGGTGTTGTCCATTTTCATGCTTTTTTGTCTTTGTATTAGTCAAGCTATTTGTTGGTTGATTTTGCATACAAACCCTAGGTCTATCATGGCATAATTGGAAAACTTTTAAATGCGGAAATTTAAAGCCCTAAATTATTACAACATGATTATGGGGATGGGGGTAGAAATGTTTGAATGGGGGGATATTTAGCAAGAAATTAAATCTAAACTATTACATCCATATTGAATAGACAAATATTAAATTGTACCATAATTAAATAAATACAATAAATATGTAAAATGTATTATGCACAAAAAGGATTTTTTATGTATGAGAAAATATTTTCCAATGCAAAATATAAACAAAAATAAAAAGTCAATTTTTGGATATTTTGTGGTTTTAAGGCAAAACCCTAATTTTTGAATAAATAGCAATTATTTATTAATTATATACAATATTTGTTAATTATATACAAAAAATAAAAAAAAATAAAAAAAGTATGTTGTAAAAAAAAGTATTTTTGATGTCATAGATTAATAAAAATAAAAATGTATTATTTTCATATTTTTATCCTAAATATCTAATAAAATATACAAGTATTTATATTATATATTAAATATACTAAATATATATATGCCAAGATAAAATATTAATTATTACAAATGTATATTTTTTAGAAAATGTTTTCAATATGTAAACAAAAAAATAATAACTAAAAAATATCTTTTTGTATTATTTTTTAGTGTTTTAAAAATAAAAAGTATTATATTTATTTATATACATATATTAAACAAAAACAAATAAATGCCAAATAAATGCAAAAAAATGAGGACAAATATTTTTAATGTTTTTTCATGTTTGAATAAAAATATAAAATCAGAATCAAAAAGAAAAAATCAAAAATGATAAAGATATCACACAATGGGCCAGGGGGTGCAAAAATGGAAAAAATGTGCAAAGAGCAAAAACAACTCAGTCCCAGCCCAAGTCACCCTTCTTCAACCTCCAGCTTCTGTCAAAAACACACGCCCTCTATGCTTCATTCAAATTCCCGATTCTTTGACTTTTAACAAAAACTCATAACATAAACAATGTAGAGCATCAAGAGACGAATTCATACATATAAAAAACTTGACCTAACTCTAAGAAACGAGGGAGAATTTCTTCATCCCCAATTTCTGACCTAAATTTCCTCCAATGTTTATGGCCAAAATTCTCACAGCATACTCAATATAAATGAAAAGTAAGTATATGGATGGCTTCAGGGTTATGAGGAGAACATGTTTCATTCACAAACCTAAGCCTAATCATGCCTGGATAGAGAGATAGAAGTTCATATTTTTACCTGTTCAGCTTGAGTCGTGTACAGCAATGGAGGTATCTTCAATAGAGTTTGAACTTTGGTACAGCTTGCCTGAACTCCAAGGATGCTTCTCCTATGCTTAGCTTGCTTTGAATCTCTCTGAATCAAGCTATGGAAGTCCACCTACAAAACTGAAAACTGAAAATGGCAAGTGATGTTAGGGATGTTACAGTTTGTATCTAGGTCTTGGGATAGCTTCAATGGATGGTAGGGAACATGTTTGAACTCTTTTTAGCCAAAATGCACGAGTGGAAATGTTTGTGGAAGTCAATCTGCAGCAGGCACTCTGTTTTGCAGAAAAACTATGATTTTGGATATGAGGATGGATTGAGGATGAAGGAATCGTGTTTTAGGTCAGTTAGGGAGTGTGAAAGATGAGAACAAAGTTTGCTTAGCTTGGTGTTCACAGGAAATGAGAGATTGTATGTGTTTTGCAATCTTGCTTGTTTTTTAAGTAAGGAAATGCAAGTTGGGTTATAGGCCTGTACAATGTCCTTGAATATGCTACATATCTTCTTCTTGATCAGAGGGATTTGTGTACAACTGCTAGCTTCAAAGATCTGGCCCATGCCTCTTTGATTTGTTATTTGACATAAAGTGCATCTTTTCCAAAATGGCAAATATGTTTTTTCCATTTAAAGATTAATCTTGCATGTAATGACCAAATGAACAAAATAACATCTTAACACAATGGTTAGGCATTTAATTATGGTGTGTGAGACTGGTTTTGAGGCCTGCAAGCTAGCTTGTACAAGCTGATTTGAAAAATGCCAATGTATGAACATGTATTTGGTTATGAACAAAAGTGACTTTTGCCCAACTTTGTAAATTCGATTCTCCCTAACCACAAGGGTGTTTAAGAAGTTCTTGGACAATTTGGAAAGCTTGGAATGTGTACTACAATCCATCTTTGTAATGAAAATTGAAATTCCAAGTGGAACCATGTGAAAAGTGGCCATGAATTTGGACAAAAATCCTGCCTAGAATAGGTCAAAAAATTTCTAAGTTAAGAATGTTTTGCACCCTTGTTCCAAAAATCATAACTTGAGCTAAAAGCTTCTTTTGAGGAAACTTTGTGAATCAAAGTTATAGATTTTGCAATGGACTACAACTTTCATGTTTTGAGTTTTGTTTGAATCCAATTGTATCTTGATGAAAAAACGGGACAAAGTTAGGAAAAAATAAGGATGTTTTATAACTTAGAAAAATTCTAAGTTATGAAATTTTCTCATTCTAAACCCTAATTTGCAATTTTGGGTTTCTTGATGAACAAGTTTCATAATTTGACATGTCTTGATGAAAAATGAATCTTGACACTTGGTTTTGACCAAAAAGTCAAAGTTTGACTTTTCAGTATACAGTCAAATTTTGATCAGTTGACTGGAAAATTCATCTGTCAATCTTGTGCATTTGAGATCTTTTGAACTTGTTGAATGTGTCAAGACAATGCCATTGAGTCCTTGAGTCCATATATGAGCTTGGTTTGCCATTGGTTAGGTCAAATAATCAAAAATTGCCTTTGTACAGTCAAAACCCTAAAAATGACCATTTTGCCCTTTTGGTGATCTGATCAAATTTCTTGTGGAATTGTGATCCAAACTTGACCAAATGGTTCATATGAGTTCATTATGTTGATGTGGGTCAAAAATTATGAAGTTTGACTATCAATTGGCCACAGTTGACTTTTTCCCCAAGACAGCTGATTTCTAGGTCAACTGTCCAATTGATTGGGCAAAGATTGGAATCAAGGCTTGAAACATGATATGGATAAACTTGTGAGTCCAACATGAAGCATGAAATTCACTTTGGGTATTTTAGGTCAAAACATCTTTGTGCAAACTCAAACCCTAATTTGGGTCAACAATGCAAGGAGGAGTCCTGAGCAGAGCAAACCCTAACTTGATCTTGAGCTCCAAGAGTCTTGTGATGAGAAAATTTTGATGAAATTGTGATGAGAAAATTAAGTTACTATGATTATGCATGACAGGAACTTGTTTTTATTAAAAGAGAATTGTGACATCCTCGTTGATACATGTACTCTGAAATTATAATTTTAATTATTCGCGAAAATTTATTCGGGGTTTTTAGAGGGTGTTACATTGCCCCTGTTGAAGTACGTGCCGTGGTACGGTATCCATGCAGAGCAAACGGTAGCATCTCATGCCAATCCTTATAGGTCACTGTCATTTTCTGAATGATCTTCTTAATGTTTTTGTTCGCAGCTTCAACAACACCGTTCATCTTCGGCCGATAGGGAGATGAATTGTGATGATAAATCTTGAATTGTTCGCATAGAGAGGTGATCATAGTATTATTCAGATTCGTACTGTTGTCTGTAATGATCCTGTCGGGGACACCATACCGGCATATGAGGTTTTGCTTGATGAAGCGGGCAACCATATTTTTTTGTAACGGAGGCAAAAGAAGCTGCTTCGACCCATTTGGTAAAATAGTCAATGGCGACCAGGATGAAGCGATGTCCATTGGACGCTGTGGGCTTGATCTCTCCAATCATGTCAATGCCCCACATTGCAAATGGCCAAGGAGCTGTCAGGACGTTGAGAGGAACAGGAGGAATATGAATCTTATCTGCATAGACTTGACATTTGTGGAAAGTACGGGAATGTTGGTGGCAGTCAGCTTCCATGGTAGACTAGTAATAGCCTGCCCTTAGAATCTTCTTAGCCATCGTATGCCCGCTCAAGTGGGTGCCAAATGTGCCACTGTGTATCTCGGTCATGATCAACTCTGCTTCAGCTTTG
This sequence comes from Vicia faba, assembly GCA_948472305.1. Lineage (NCBI taxonomy): Eukaryota > Viridiplantae > Streptophyta > Magnoliopsida > Fabales > Fabaceae > Vicia > Vicia faba. The sequence continues at coordinate 1,214,463,127 of OX451741.1, read as the reverse complement.
TCCACACATCAGAGTAAAACACAATCATGGTTGCGTTTATAGAGGATGTCGTTGCTCAGGAAGAACTTGGCAGCAAATTTCCTTAGGAACTTCTTGTCATTTACGGAAGCTACTTCGGGGTATTCTCTAGTCTGGAGATACCTTTTGATTTCGTGAAACCAAGGTTGTTCCACTACTTCTTCGGTATTAATCTCATGACAATGTGCAGGTTCATCCATTCGCTCGATGGTGATTTGGGGAGCCTCGTTATCCCAGTTGAGTTTAAACATGGAATACATTGTAGCCAGAGCATCTGCTAGCTGATTCTCTTCTCGCGGGAAATGCTCGAAGGTGATTTGCTCGAAATGAGGCAACAATGTCAGGACATGTTCTTTGTATGGGATAAGATTAGGATGTTTGGTGTCCCACTCTCCTTTGATTTGACTGATAACCAAAGCCGAGTCCCCAAATACGATCAAAGATTTGATCCCCAAGTCTATGGCAGCCTTGAGACCAAAGATGCAAGCTTCATATTCGGCCATGTTGTTGGTACAGCTGAAGCAAAGTCGGGCCGTGAAAGGTGTGTGGCAACCTTCCGAGGAAATCAGTACCGCACCGATACCGTTTCTAAGTGCATTTGAAGCACCATCAAAGTACAGGATCCATCGGGATCCATTTTCAGGTCCGTCATATGGTACGTTACCTTCAATGTTGTCCAAAGTCATGGTGTCCTCGTCCGGGAAGTCGAATCTCATGGATTGATAATCTTCGATAGCTTGATGAGCTAGATGGTCAGCTAGTACACTCCCTTTTATAGCTTTTTGGGTGGTGTACTGGATGTCATACTCAGTTAGGATCATTTGCCATCTAGCGATTCTTCTAGATAAAGCAGGTTTCTCGAAGATATACTTGATAGGATCCATTTTGGAAATCAACAGAGTGGTATGAGTCATCATATACTGCCTTAGTCGGCGAGCAGCCCATACCAAAGCGCAGCAAGTTTTCTCGAGCAGTGAGTAGAGAGTCTCACAGTCGGTAAACTTTTTTCTAAGGTAATAAATGGCATGCTCTTTTTGACCAGACTCGTCATGCTGGCCCAGTACGCACCCCATTGAGTTATCCAACACGGTCAGATACATGATCAACGGTCTTCCTTCGACGGGTGGCATCAGAATAGGAGGTTCTAGCAAATACTCCTTGATTTTATCAAAAGCAGCTTGGTAATCGTCGTTCCATTCTACTACCTAATCTTTCTTCAATAGTTTGAAAATTGGCTCACAGGTAGACGTCAGATGAGAGATGAATCTGGCAATATAGTTCAAGCGCCCTAAGAACCCTCTAACCTCCTATTCAGTACGGGGGGCAGGCATCTCTTGTATAGCTTTCACTTTTGCTGGATCAACCTCAATGCCTTTGTTGCTGACAATAAATCCTAGAAGTTTACCAGACCTAACTCCAAAAGTGCACTTACTTGGATTCAGCCTGAGTTTGTACTCCTTCAACCTGGCAAACAGCTTTTGTAGATGTTCAAGGTGTTCCTCCTCTGTTTGTGATCGAGCTATCATGTCGTCTACGTAAACTTCAATCTCATGATGTATCATATCATGAAACAAAGCCACCATGGCGCGCAGATAAGTTGCCCCTGCGTTTTTCAGTCCGAACGACATCACCTTGTAACAGAAAGTACCCCATTGTGTAACAAAGGTTGTTTTCTCCATGTCCTCGGGGGCCATTTTAATCTGGTTGTAGCCCGAGAATCCGTCCATAAAGGAAAACACCTCTTGCTGAGCTGTGTTGTCAATCAAAATGTCGATATGCGGTAGCGGAAAATCATTTTTAGGGCTAGCCCTGTTCAAATCCCGGTAGTCCACACACATTCTGACCTTGCCGTCTTTTTTGGGAACTGGCACAATGTTAGCAACCCATTGTGGATAGGATGTAACATCCAGAAAGCCAGCGTTGAATTTCTTCATTACATCCGCTTTAATCTTTTCAGACATGTCGGGCCTCATTCGGCGGACTTTTTGCTTGATCGATGGACAATCCTCTCTTGTAGGGAGACGGTGAACCACGATATCTATGTCTAAACCCGACATGTCTTCATAAGACCAAGCAAAGATTTCAACGTACTCATTCAACAACTGTATCAAGCGCTCCTTGACACTTGGTTCCAGATTGGCACCCACCTGTATTTCTTTCCTGTCTTCCTCTGTTCCTAAGTTGACTGTTTCCAACAACTCTTCGTGAGGCAAGATGGCCCTTTCTTCTTGTTGTAGAAGTCTGGCTAGCTCCCCTGGTACTTCACAATCTTCGTCATCTTCATACTCAGCCTGATTGACCAAATCTTCAGAGTTATTGAAGGATACAGCAGAATAGTCACCCATAGAATCCAGAGTGGATGGGTACCTGCATTTGTGAGTGTGGGTGTGTGTAAGGGATATCCATCCTTAAACAAATAAAAAATGCAAAAGGAAAGAAAATGAACACAACAGTTTATAAACGAAAAACGTCCAATGATTCGTTAAACATGGCATATGAATATGAAGAGAATTAAAACCCTTACAAATGGACCTACATGCCCCGGGCAAGGCATGAGGTGAAAAAGTAGTGTGCATATTGTTTAAAAGTAATTATTACAGACCAACAGGAAATGTTCGAAAGATAAGTTACTGATTAATTAAAGTAATGGGGACGAAGTCTTTCGCCTCCCAGTTGTGTAGTCCCCCTCCGATGGTTGGGAAGATCCAGTCTTCAATGTTACCCTCTTCGTCTTTGTCTTCCAAAGCATTGATCCCATGGGGAGAAATCTTGATGGGTGTCCTTTCAATTTTTGAACGACGCATAGTTTTTTGCCCCGCAGTGGTAAATCCCAACCCAAACTTGTCTGTTTTGTGAGGAAAGTCAGACAACTGACCCCATGTTGAGCTCTTTCCTTCCTTCATTGCAGCCTGTACGTCTTTCAGAGATGCCATCCTGGCCACCTGCTTGGGTACCTCAGCTACGGCCTTTGCTACTGCATCCTCGGGAGCAATTTCCTCGAAGTGTTGGAACGGTGTTTCGATGAATTCGCCCTCCACCTCTACATACCGAAAGGAGTTCAGGTGACTGATCATATATTCCTCTTCACCGTGTACAGCTATGATCTTTCCTTTGACAGGGTATTTCAGCATCTGATGTAGGGAGGAAGTGATTGCGCCAGCATTATGTATCCATGGTCTCCCTAGCAAGCAAGAGTATGACGGAAGGATGTCCATCACATGGAAAGTTGAATGGAATACTTCAGTGCCCACCTTGATGAGAATGTCGACTTCCCCATGCACCATTCTTTTAGACCCGTCAAAGGCCCTGACAATGATATTACTTGTTTTCAGCTCCAAGCCTTCACAATCCAATTGATCCAGAGCTTTCTTAGGCAGCACGTTCAGAGAAGAACCATTGTCGACCAAAACATGGGCAAGAGTAGTTCCTCGGCATTCAACTGACACATGCAATGCTTTATTGTGCTTTCTTCCTTTCGGGGTCAGGTCAGCATCAGAGAAACCCAGGCCGTTGTCGGCAGTAAGGCTGGCTACACAATCCTGGAATTGATCGGCTGAGGTTTCCTGGGGAACATGGGTTGTCTTCAAAAACCTTATCAATGCTTTGGCATGAGCCTCAGAACAAAGCAGCAATGCTAACATGGAGATCTTCGAGGGGGTTTGCCCCAGTTGCTCCACCACGTCATAATCACTCTTCTTAATTATTTTTAGAATCTCCTCCATTTCTTTCTTAGAGGTTTCGGGGATGACCAATGGCTGAGCCCTCGTCCTGACGAGCTCATCTTGGATCCCTTTCCCTTTATCAGCAGAAGTAGGAGGGACAACCACAAGAGTAACAGCTTCTTCAATCAACGGAGTTCTTGCAGAAAGTTTTATCGGTGCAGGAGTAACCTTGATAGCAGCTGAGGGTCCAAAGGTTGCCTTTGGAGGGGCAATCTCTGGAGAGAAAATTCTCCCACTTCGGGTAATCTTGCTCGTACCGGCAATGTTTCCAATGTCGGCATCTTCTTCGTCAGAACTCTCTTCAGTTATCTCAACTTGTTTAACACCATGGTAGTAGATTTCTCCACCGTAATTCCATGGTATTGATTTGTCAGATTTGTAGGGGACAGGCCCAGGCATGGTTATTTTCAGAGGAACAATCTTTGGAACTGATGTAATCTTAACAGGCTTTTTAGGGACCTTGGAAAGATTGGTGGAAATGCTGATTATTGAAACATCTTCGATAGGAGTTGGAGTAGCAGGAATCTTTTCGAAAAGAATTTGTTGGTTGTCCATTAGGCCTTGGATGCCTATCTTCAGCAATGGACAGTCGATTGGTAGGGAGGAACAACAGTAGCAATCTTCTTTACAACCTGGGAAAATCCTAACCTTCAACAGATTCAACTTGATTGTCAGTAATGGAGTTACCAGATCATCAACAGCAGAAACATATAGATCTTCTTCAACAGCATGAACATGATGGCCATGCTTTGGCATCGGAGCGGATATCACGTTCGGTTTCTCGGGTGCGTCGAACTCAACCTCTTTTGTGCCTATCAAGTCTTGAATTTTATTCTTTAGCACCCAACAATTGTTGGTGTCATGTCCGGCGCTATCAGAATGGTAGGCACATTTAGCATTGGCATGATAGTATGGAGAGGTGGTGTTAGGGTTTTTTGGTGCCTCCTTTAAACCAGTCAGATTCAACTTCAACAAATGGGGAAGAACTTGTGCAGGCGTCATATTGATACGGGTGAACTGTCGTTGTGGCCGTTCTACCCGTTGCTGGTTAGGTCTAGACTGATTGGTACGAGGCTGATCATTTGACGAATTTTGAATCATCACGGCCCCTACAGTCGGCCGGCGCCCAGTTCTTCCTGACCCCTTCTGAGAGTACACAACAGCTGCCTCCTTCTTGGTTGGAAATGACTTTTTAACAGTTGTAGATGCAAATGCATCCCTTTTAATCTTCCCACTCTTAATACCAGCTTCCACCCGTTCGCCAGTCAGAATCAATTCAGTAAACCCTGCGGAAGAGCTCCCGATCAAATGGTTGAAGAACGGGCCAGATAGGGTCCCCAAGAACATATCAACTAGTTCCCTATCAGAAAGAGGTGGCTGCACTCTTCCGGCCAAGTCGCGCCACTTCTGGGCGTATTCTTTGAATCCCTCATTTGAGGCCATTCCCATACTTTGTAGCTGAGTACGGGTTGGCGCCAAGTCAGAGTTATATTGATACTGGCGATAAAAGGCAACTGCCAAATCCTCCCAACTATGTACCTCTGACCTCTCAAGCTTGTAAAACCAATCTAGCTGTGTACCAGACAGGCTATCCTGGAAGAAGTGTACCCAAAGATTTCTATCGGATGAATGAGGTTGAATTTTCCTTACATACGACCTCAGGTGCATCTTCGGGCAAGACACCCCGTCATATTTTGCAAAAATTGGCACCTTAAACTTTGGAGGGATCACAATTCCAGCAATCAATCCCAATTCTTCAAAATCTAACCCAGGAACCCTTTACAGCTCTGTAGCTGCCAGTCTATCCTCCAGGTTTTTGTATTTGTCATCCGCTGGCGGGTATTGCTGCTCTGAGTAGTCTTCATCTTCCTCAACCTCTTCCTCTTCAGCCTCAGACTCAGAAGGTAATGCAGCCCCTTTTCCTTTATCGGTCCCCTCATCAGATGCGGAGGGGAATTCATGAACTCTCCTAGCTTCATTCTCAAATCTTCTTCCCAGTGTAGCTACCCCAACTCTTTTCTTCTTCTTTTTCACTTTTTCTTGCTCTTTATTCCCTAGTAGTGCTTTTAGATCCTCCTGACCTTTGCTAAGGTCATTAGGAGTTGTTGAAACTGCGAGTTTTGTGCCTGCAGATCTTTGACCGTCTGTTCGAGATCCATCTTACTGAAATAAACAGTAGAAAGATAAGGAAACCTGGTGTGAAGACCTGTTTATGCATATGATGAATGATATGTTTATTCATGTAATGCATTCAAGGATTTAGAAATTCAAAATTTGTTGCAAACAAAAAGAACACACGTCATATTAATAAGAAGAAATTTTGTCAGTACATAAATGCCCCATGGGCCAAATATTACAAAAACTTCTTAAGGTAAAAAGACGTTGCGCATCCTCTTTGGTGTGATGTAGGTATTGAGGGTCTCCTCCTCGTGAAGTCGGCGGGTAAGCTCCAAAACCTTCTTCTCACTGGCGTAGAAGTTGGCTTCAAAAGTATCCCTTTCTTCCTTGAGTTGGATCCAACTCTTCTGCATCTCCTCCCATGATGTTGGCATGTCAGGATATAGGATGGTGTAGGGAACCTCTCCTTCCTTAACAGGCTCTTTATTCAAAGGTAGAATATGAGGGTAAGGCATCATGAGACTCTGGGCTCGGGTTCGTACCCACTTGAGGTAAGGCTCAAGAGGAATGGAGTTCTTATGCCCCAGTGTCTTGCTATCTACCTTGTTAGGCATCCTCCATGCTCTGATGAATCTTTGGCGAAGTCCTTGCGCATCATTGTCAAAGTCAAAAACTAGGTCAGGAATCAGCATGTCATGAGGGCCATCCCTCCGTGCATATCCAAATTCTCTCAAAGCTAGACAAGGGTTGTAGGTAATGCCTCCTCTAATGCCAAGTAATGGAACATTAGGGAACTCACCACAACGATCGACGATGATGACATTTTCTCTGGACCGAGAACACCAACGTACATCAGAGTGTGTGAGGGTCATCAACCGTTGTGACCACCTTAAGCCTTGGTCATTCTTTAAAACATATTGTGGAAGGTGAGAAATAAACCACCTTGCAAGGAGAGGAGTACAGCACATGAGAACACCTCTCTTTCTCATTGTTCGTGTGTAAAATGAGTGGAGGATGTCCCCAAGCAATGTAGGTATGGAATTCCTGGATAGGAAAATCTTGACAGCATTGACATCTATAAGTTGGTCAGGATTTGGGAACAAGACCAACCCATAAATGAGGAGTGCCACAATCTCTTCAAAGGCTTGTAGATCCAAGGAGTTCCAACACTCTTGTGCCTTCTCAAACAAGAATTTTGCCAAGAAGCCCTTGACACCACTTCTGGTTTCCCAATGCCCCTTGATGTCAGATGATTGCAAGTGTAGTGCTTGAGCAATATCTTCAAGTTTTGGTTCTTTTTCTGTACCGTTGTAGGGTAGTTGATTAAGAATAGGAATTCTCAGGAGTTGAGAAAATTCCTCCAAAGTGGGCACCAATTGGTAGTCGGGGAATGTGAAACAGTGGTGAAGGGGGTCAAAGAACTGGAACAACACTTTCACCATGTCTTCTTCAATGCTGGTGTTGACTAGGCTGAGCAGTCTACCATGTCTTTCACTGAAGAGAGAGCTTTCCGGAATTCTGGATGTAAGCTCCTTGAGTTGAGGAGGGATTCCCACAAGGTTGACTTGGATAGTTTTCCTGCGAAGAATTTCCATGACCTACAAAACAAGAACAAAGATGAAGATCCAAACCCTTGAAATGGTTAGTGGATGCATATGATGCTTTATGATGTTCATGATGTATGCACAAACATATGTACAAGCAAGTCACACAAAAACCCTAGTTTCAGGCTTGCATGAGGTTTCATAGGTAAGTACCCTCTTGAGTGTAGTTGACATAAAAACCTGTCCTATAAATAGTAACCGGGTTCTAAGGAGCTCAATATCATTGAATTGTTTTCTATGTTCATTGTTTTGGTTTAGCCACTTAACTAGAGACCAAAATATTCCAAGAAAACAACCCTCAATGAGTGTAGTATCGAGTATCTACCAACTTCGGACTGCACCAAAGCCGGTCATCTCACTACCCCTAATAAAAGGCCAAGATGGTCAAGTAAGGTTCTAGGTCATTAGTGCTTAGTGACATCACTCAGCGGCCCCGTACTCTCCTTGATTGAACTCAAGGGTTACCGGTACTCACAAATATGTCGCACTAATATAGTTATTGCTTCAACCGTGTCGGTATACCCCGCACAGTTTCCATAATGTATTGCTATCTATGAATGTTTCCCCAAATCCGGGTGTAGGATTTCAAGCCCAAACAAGAGAACCAAAATATAAAGCAATCAAAGCAAACAATTAGTCATGCAAAAGGGTGATCTAAGCCCTAAGGTTACTCCACTTTTAAATTTCTCCCCATTAGAGTCTCCAGTTCTGTGATACGGTGGGAGAACTGACTTGAAGTTTGGGTTTGTTTTCGCAAATGTTTCGGTTGAGCAAGAGTCGCCACCGACTTTTTATTTTATCCTAAGGAAAGGTTAAAAAGCACAGCAAAAACCTTTGAGATGTTTTCTTGGGTTCGGGGAGTAGATTATAGAAAGGGAAGGTATTAGCACCCTTTCTATCCATGGTTATCCATGGGCTCTTAGTTACTTGCTTAGATCACTTGCCTTGCATTTTCAATTGTTTGAAATGGTGCTTTCAATTGTTTGAAATGGTGCTTTGTGTGTGATTTTGAAAGAGGTTTTGAAAAGAGGCCATTTGTTGTGGCAACCTTTGTAATGATCCATGTTTGAATGTATACAAAGGTGTAAAAGTTTTCAATATTTTGAAAGTTTGTTTTGAAATTGTGATGTGTCTTTTGAAAAATGGCAAGGATTTGTTTTGCAAGTTTGATCAAGTAACTAAGAGTTGTCTACCCCTAAATTTACTCAAAGATTTTTCCTATGTTTTAACCCTTTTAACAGTATTGTTCCACCATTGTATTTGGTAGACAATCTTGTGTTAGGATGTTAAAGGGACGGGCGCGGGTCACCATTTAGACCATGAATGCAATAGTGCCAAGTGTCTTTGGCAATTTTTCCTTTAAGGGACTTGATCATTTTTAGGCAACTTGAGAAAGCGTCATCGAGGGACTATGATCATTTGATTTGTTTTTGTTTTGCCAAAGACACTCAACATGCAACATGGCCCATTTTTGAAGGCAACAAGTGGAGTAACCCTAAGAGTGCAAGTGTGATTGGTGTTGTCCATTTTCATGTTTTTTTGTCTTTGTATTAGTCAAGCTATTTGTTGGTTGATTTTACATACAAACCCTAGGTATATCATGGCATAATTGGAAAACTTTTAAATGAGGAAATTTAAAGCCCTAAATTATTACAACATGATTATGGGGATGGGGATACAAATGTTTGAATGGGGGGATATTTAGCAAGAAATTAAATCTAAACTATTACATCCATATTGAATAGACAAATATTAAATTGTACCATAATTAAATAAATACAATAAATATGCAAAATGTATTATGCACAAAAAGGATTTTTTATGTATGAGAAAATATTTTCCAATGCAAAATATAAACAAAAATAAAAATTCAATTTTTGGATATTTTGTGGTTTTAGGGCAAAACCCTAATTTTTGAATAAATAGCAATTATTTATTAATTTTATACAATATTTGTTAATTATATAAATATAAAAAAAATAAAAAAATGTATGTTGTAAAAAAAAGTATTTTTGATGTCATAGATTAATAAAAATAAAAATGTATTATTTTCATATTTTTATCCTAAATATCTAATAAAATATACAAGTATTTATATTATATATTAAATATACTAAATATATATATGCCAAGATAAAATATTAATTATTACAAATGTATATTTTTTAGAAAATGTTTTCAAAATGTAAACAAAAAAATAATAACTAAAAAATATCTTTTTATATTATTTTTTAGTGTTTTAAAAATAAAAAGTATTATATTTATTTATATACATATATTAAACAAAAACAAATAAATGCCAAATAAATGCAAAAAAATGAGGAAAAATATTTTTAATGTTTTTTCATGTTTGAATAAAAATATAAAATCAGAATCAAAAAGAAAAAATCAAAAATGATAAAGATATCACACAATGGGCCAGGGGGTGCAAAAATGGAAAAAGTGTGCAAAGAGCAAAAACAACTCAGTCCCAGCCCAAGTCACCCTTCTTCAACCTCCAGCTTCTGTCAAAAACGCGCGCCCTATATGCTTCATTCAAATTCCTGATTCTTTGACTTTTAACAAAAACTCATAACATAAACAATGTAGAGCATCAAGAGACGAATTCATACATATAAAAAACTTGACCTAACTCTAAGAAACGAGGGAGAATTTCTTCATCCTCAATTTCTGACCTAAATTTCCTCCAATGTTCATGGCCAAAATTCTCACAGCATACTCAATATAAATGAAAAGTAAGTATATGGATGGCTTCAGGGCTATGAGGAGAACATGTTTCATTCACAAACCTAAGCCTAATCATGCCTGGATAGAGAGATAGAAGTTCATATTTTTACCTGTTCAGCTTGAGTCGTGTACAACAATGGAGGTATCTTCAATGGAGTTTGAACTTTGGTACAGCTTGCCTAAAATCCAAGGATGCTTCTCATATGCTTAGCTTGCTTTGAATCTCTCTAAATCAAGCTATGGAAGTCCACCTGCAAAACTGAAAACTGAAAATGGCAAGTGATGTTAGGGATGTTACAGTTTGTATCTAGGGCTTGGGATAGCTTCAATGGATGGTAGGGAACATGTTTGAACTCTTTTTAGCCAAAATGCACGAGTGGAAATGTTTGTGGAAGTCAATCTGCAGCAGGCACTCTGTTTTGCAGAAAAACTATGATTTTGGATATGAGGATGAATTGAGGATGAAGAAATCGTGTTTTAGGTCAGTTAGGGAGTGTGAAAGATGAGAACAAAGTTTGCTTAGCTTGGTGTTTACAGGAAATGAGAGATTGTATGTGTTTTGCAATCTTGCTTGGTGTACAATGTCCTTGAGCATGCTGCATATCTTCTTCTTGATCAGAGGGATTTGTGTACAAATGCTAGCTTCAAAGATCTGGCCCATGCCTCTTAGATTTATTATTTGACATAAAGTGCATCTTTTCCAAAATGGCAAATATGCTTTTTCCATTAAAAGATTAATCTTGCATGTAATGACCAAATGAACAAAATAACATCTTAGCACAATGGCTAGGCATTTAATTATTGTGTGTGAGACTGGTTTTGAGGCCTGCAAGCTAGCTTGTACAAGCTGATTTGAAAAATGCCAATGTATGAACATGTATTTGGTTATGAACAAAAGTGACTTTTGCCCAACTTTGTAAATTCGATTCTCCCTAACAACAAGGGTGTTTGAGAAGTTCTTAGACAATTTGGAAAGCTTGGAATGTGTAATACAATCCATCTTTTTAATGCAAATTTAAATTCCAAGTGGAACCATGTGAAAAGTGGCCATGAAGTTGGACAAAAATCCTGCCTAGAATAGGTCAAAAATTTTCTAAGTTAAGAATGTTTTGCACCCTTGTTCCAAAACTCATAACTTGAGCTACAAGATTCTTTTGAGGAAACTTTGTGAATCAAAGTTGTAGATTTTGCAATGGACTACAACTTTCATGTTTTGAGTTTTGTTTGAATCCAATTGTATCTTGATGAAATAATGGGACAAAGTTAGGAAAAAATAAGGAAGTTTTATAACTTAGAAAAATTCTAGGTTATGAAATTTTCTCATTCTAACCCTAATTTGCAATTTTGGGTTTCTTGATGAACAAGTTTCATAATTTGACATGTATTGATGAAAAATGAATCTTGACACTTGGTTTTGACCAAAAAGTCAAAGTTTGACTTTTCAGTATACAGTCAAATTTTGATAAGTTGACTGGAAAATTCATCTGTCAATCTTGTGCATTTAAGATCTTTTGAACTTTTTGAATGTGTCAAGACGATGCTATTGAGTCCTTGAGTCCATATATGAGCTTGGTTTTCCATTGGTTATGTCAAACAGTCAAAAATTGCCTTTGTACAGTCAAAACCCTAAAAATGACCATTTTGCCCTTTTGGTGATCTGATCAAATTTCTTGTGGAATTGTGATCAAAACTTGACCAAATGGTTCATATGAGTTCATTATGTTGATGTGGGTCAAAAATTATGAAGTTTGACTATCAATTGGCCACAATTGACTTTTTCCCCAAGACAGCTGATTTCTAGGTCAATTGTCCAATTGACTGGGCAAAGATTGGAATCAAGGCTTGAAACATGATATGGATAAACTTGTGAGTCCAACATGAAGCATGAAAGTCACTTTGGGTATTTTAGGTCAAAACATCTTTGTGCAAACTCGAACCCTAATTTGGGTCAACAGTGCAAGGAGGAGTCCTGAGCAGAGCAAACCCTAACTAGATCTTGAGCTCCAAGAGTCTTGTGATGAGAAAATGTTGATGAAATGAGAGGGAAAATTTTGGGTTACAACAACCATTTATAAAGATGTTGCACCATCTTACTTAACATCAACATAGAACCATGTTTTGTACCATGCTTAGCCAAAATTTAGTCAACCATAAAAACATGGAACTAACAAATTCCCTTGGTGCAATCCAATTGATGATTTTTAATTACTTGTTTCTATTGACCTCATTTGTTGCTTGCCTTCCTCTATATACAAGGCCTCTTGAATTTTGGGAAAAAATTTCCATTTCTGAGAGTCAACTTCTATTTGCAAGAGTGGTTCCTTTTCTTCTCTCGTACTTTTTCTTTGAGTGTTTTCCTTTCCTAGAACAAAGATTTATATTCCATATTTAACATTTACCTTCTTCATTAGATTATACTCTTTCCAAGTACCCTTTTTACCCTGAGTTTGCTTCATAATTTCAATATTTACTTTACCATGGCCAATATGAATGACCATCCCATAAGTTTGTCCATAGGTTCTAAGCATAGTGATTATTCTCCTTTATTTAGAGTAGAAGTATCATGTTGTTCATATTTTCATTTCCTTGTTAATGATTAATTGCTTTCGGTTGTTATATATGCATCTGATGATTCTGAGTTGGAGGGATTTTCTAGTTTTTCTATGGGTAGGGAAGCTTCCTTTAATGATTCTTCCTTCTACACTTTTTTTTCTAATGAGGATGTGGGGGATGGTCATGCATTTAACTCTATCCTTACATTGTCCGAAGTTGTGTGAGCTTTAATTTCTCCTACTTTAATTACCCCGAAGATGGAGGTTGTTGATTTGAATAATGAAGAAGCTGAAATATCATCAAGATATGCCATGCTTCTTACGGTTGGGATCCGAGTGATGTTGAGGTTAAGGAACATATGGCGCGTGTAATTCAGCCGAAAGGTGTAGGTTGGGTTAATCCCTTATAGATATTTTAGGATAAGGAGATGCCTCTAAAAGGAGTCACTTTAGTGGATCCAGTTGATGAAAACAAATATAGTTTGGTGTACTCATATATATTAGGAAACCCTCTTGTTTTAAGTGATCTACAACTGTAAGTACGGATGGCATCATAGTTGGACATCCCACTGAACGGTCGGCCCTTCCTGTCGAATCAGGCAAGAGGATATGTATCACTTTTTAAGAATGCGTAGTTCCTTTTTATGAGTTCATGGTCACCCGGATAAACACACAGTTGCCCTTATCCATGTTCGAGGTGGAGTTTTTAAAGGTTTTGAAGGTTTCCCCCTTGTAGCTTCACCTTGATGCTTTGATTTTGAAAACCTGTCTTGGGCCGAGTATCAGTCTTGGAAACCCTTCTTTAATTTTTTCTTATATCTTGTTGCCAAAATAAATACATCTAGATATAGTTTCTTTGTTCAATCATTTTTCTGAGAGATGGGGCAATTTCTAAGGGCGCTTCATGTTGGTGAAGCCATGTACTTCAAATCTCACTCCATGATTCTTTTGTGTTCCTACTAGGTATTTTCATTCTTGCTCAGATATATTCCCAAAATATTGGGTTTGGGTTCCTTTACATTGTAAACCTTATTCTTATGTTGTCCAACTACTTACGCCTGTAGAAGTTATAATGAAGAGACATTTGGAACTCTTTATTGGGGTCTTGGCTATGAGGAGTTTGGCCTACTGAATTTAATATTTCCTGTAGAGGAATCAGTCCATTCATACACCCTCTATTGTGGAGTCTATAGAGAAAATATATTTTTGGGGAGGGTAGAGTCTTCCATCTATTTTTAACACGCGAATTTGATATTTTCATATGTAATGGACGCTTTGTAGAAGGTGTGATACGGTGGGAGAACTGACTTGGGATTTTGCGTTTGTGTTCACAAATGTTTCGATTTAGCAAGAGTCGCCACCGACTTTTTATTTAATCCTAAGGAAAGGTCAAAAAGCACAAGAAAGACCTTTGAGATGTTTTCTTGGATTCGGGGAGTAGATTATGAAAAGGGAAGGTGCAAGAACCCTTTTGATCCATGGTTATCCATGGGTTCTTAGTTACTTACTTAGATCACTTGCTTTGCTTTTCAATTGTTTGAAATGGTGCTTTTGAAATGGTGCTTTGTGTGTGATTTTGAAAGATGTTTTGAAAAGAGGCCATCGTTGTGGCAACCTTTGTAATGATTCTTGTTTGAATGTATACAAAGGTGTTTTTGTCTTTTGAAAAGTTTTCAATGTTTGAAAGTAGGGTTTTGAAATTGTGTTGTGAAGTTTGTTTTGAAAAATAGCAAGGATGTTTTTGCAAGCTTTATCAAGTAACTAAGAGCTATCTACCCTATTTTACTCAAAGATTTTTTTCTTATGTTTTTAACCCTTTTAACAGTGATGTTTCACCATTGTATTTGGTGAACAACCTTGTGTTAGGATGTTAAACGGGATAGGTGTGGGTCATCGTATAGACCATGATAGCAATTGTGTCAAGTATTTTTGGCAATTTTCTTAAGGGACTTGATCATTTTGTTTAGGCAACTCAGATAGCGTCATCGAGGGACTATAATCTTTCTTTTTTTGTTTTTTTGTTTTGCCAAAGTACTTGACATGCAACCATGGCCCATTTTTGAAGGCAACAAGTGGATTGAAACCCTAGGGGGTGCAAGTGAGCATTATGTTTGTTCTTCATGCATGTTTATCTTTGAATTAGGTCAAGCTACTTGTTAATTTGATTTTTGCATACAAACCCTAGGTCTAACCATGGCATAATTGAAAGCATTTAAATGTGCGAGAATTTAAAGCCTACACTATTACAACATGATATAGGGAGGGGGGTACAAATTTGAATTGGGGGTATTTGACAAGAAATTAAATTCTAAATTATTACAACCAAATCGAATGTATAAGACAATATTTAAATGTGCAATAATTAAATAAAATACAACAAATAAATGTTAGATAAAATGTATTATGCAAAAAGTTTTTATGTATGTAAAAAGTATTTTTTAATGTGAAATGTAAATAATAATAGAAAGGGTCAATTTTAATTATTTTATTATTTAGGGCAAAAACCCTAATTTTTGAATAAATAGTATTATTTATTATTTATATGCAATAATGTATTGATTTGTACAAAAAATAAAAGTATATTGTAAAAATGATATTTTTAGTATAAAATATTAATAACAGTGAAAATGTCATATTTTTGTATTTTTGTCCTAATTATTTAATAAAATAAAGTATATAAGTATATAAGTATATATATATATATATATATATATATATATATATATATATATATATATATATATATATATATATATATATATATATATATATATATATATATATATATATATATATATATATATATATATATATATATATATATATATATATATATATATATATATATATATATATATATATATATATATATATATATATATATATATATATATATATATATATATATATATATATATATATATATATTATTAAACATATTAAATATATAAAAATTAAAATTAATTATTTACAAAAATGTGTATATTCAAGAAAAGGTTTTTTTTTAAATATAAATAAAATAATAAATGAAAATGAACATATTTTTTACACTATTCTTTAAGTTTTAATAAAAGAAAATAAATTATTTACATATTTATACTAGTAAAATAAAAATAAATATCAAATAAATATGATAAAAAATAATAAAAAATAATTTTTTGACATTTCTTATATTTGAACAAAAAATAATAAAGTCAGAATAAAAAATAAAAATATCAAAATGACAAATATACAAATAAATGGGCCAGGGGGTGTAAACTGAAAAATGGGGTGTTAGAAGCAAAAATGACCAGGCCAAGCCCAATCAGACTTCATCTTCTTCCTTGGTTCACAAAAATGCGCGTTCTGTACATCAATTGCTATCTCCTGATTCTTTGATTTTTTGACAAAACTCATAACATAAAACTTGTAGAGCATCAAACAACGAATCTAACCATATAAAAAACTTAAGCTAACTCTCAAAGACCATGGAGAATTTCTCTGGCCCTAATTTCTAACCTAGTTTTTTCATAAAGTTCATGGATGAAATTCTCCTAGCACGATTAATATAAATGAAAACTAAGCATATGTATGGCTTCAGGGCTATGAATACAACATCTTTCATTCACAAACCTAAGTCTAACTATTCCTAAATAGGGAGATAGATGTTCATGAAATACCTGTTTCAGTTGACTTCGAGCTGGGCAATGCAGCAACTTTCAAGGGTGCTTGAGCTTCTTTTGAGCTTGCCTGAGGTCCATTGAAGCTTTTCCAATGCTTGGCTTGTTTTGAAGTAGCCTGAATCGTGCTACAGAACTCAACCTGTAAAGCTTTGAAACAAAAATTGAAATGTGTGTTAAGGGTGTTACAGCTAGCAATGGATGATCTGGATAGCTTAGGTATGTTGGTTGGAAGGTGTTTGAAGTATCTCTAGGCAAAACGAACGATGGAATTTGGAGATGGCTAGCAAAATGCATAACTGGCCCTATTTTGCAAAAAACTGGGGAATTTGTGCACTAGGAGTTTTGAGAGGCAAATGGGTCGTGTTTCTGGCTTGTTAGGAGGTATCAAACTTGTTTGCAATGTTTGTGTAAGTTGGTTTTAATAGATGTGAGAGATGGCTTGTGGTTTGCAACTTTTCTTCTTCTTGAAGCAAGAGTGTCTATTCGTTCAATGCAGGCTTGTACAAGTCCTATATCATGCTGCACATTTTGCTCTTGGTTACTGGAATTGGTAGATTTGATCTTGCCTCAGAGATCTGGCCCCATGCCTCAAGGATCTTGTTTTGACATAAAGTGAAGTTTAAGCAAAAATGGCATTGTTACTTTTTCCATTTAAGGCTTAATCTAGTGTATAATGCCCTAATGACCAAGACAATACCTTAGCTCAATGGATATGCATTAAATTATGGATTACAAACTGTTTTTGAGGCCTGTAATTGTGAACCAGGCTAGCTAGATCAGATTTGCAATTTGGTATGAACATGTATTGGCCATGGATCAAAGTGAGTTTTTGCCAACTTCAAGCATTCGATTCTCTCTAACCACAAGGGTGTTTGAGGATTTCTGGGACAATTTGGAAAGCTTGGAACATGTAATATAATCCATATTTGAAGTGCAACTTGAAAATCCAAGTGGAACTATGTGAAAAATGGCTAAGAAGATGGGTCAAAATCCTGCCTAAATTAGGGCAAAATTTCTCTAAGTTAAAAGTTTTAGATACCCTTGTTCCAAAAATCATAACTTGAGATACAAGCCTCTTTTGAGAAAACTTTGCGAATCAAAGTTGTAGACTTTGTGATGGACTACAACTTTCATGTTACAAGTTTTGTTTTAATCCATTTGCATCTTGGTGAAAAAATGGGACAAAGTTAGGAAAAAATTAGAAAATTTCATAACTTAGAAAATTTCTAAGTTATGAAATTTTTCCATTTTAAACCCTAATTTGCATTTTTGGGTTTCTTGATGAACAAGTTTCATAATTTGACATTTCTTGGTGAAAAATGACTCTTGGCACTTGATTTTGACCAAAAAGACAAAGTTTGGCTTTTTAGTGTACAATCAAATTTTGATCAGTTGACTGAAAAATTCATCTGTCAATCTTATGCATTTGAGATCTTTTGAACTTGTTGAATGGGTAAAGACAATTTCATTGAGTCTTTGAGTCCATGTGTGAGCTTGATTTTCCATTGGCTAGGTCAAACAATCAAAAATTGCCTTTGTGCAGTCAAAACCCTAAAAATGACCATTTTGCCCTTTTGATGATCTGATCAAATTTCTTGTGGAATTGTGATCCAAACTTGATAAAATGGTTCATATGATTTAATAATGTTGATGTGGGTCAAATTTCATGAGGTTTGACTGTCAATTGGCCACAGTTGAGTTTTTACCCAATACAACTGATTTCTAGGTCAACTGTCCAATTGACTGGGCAAAAATTTGAATCAAGGCTTGAAACTTGGTATGGACAAATTTGTGAGTCCAACATGAAGTATTAAAGTCACTTTGGACATTGTAGGTCAAAACATCCCTGTGCAAACTCAAACCCTAATTTAGGTCAATAGTGCAAGGAGGTGTCTTGAGCAGAGTAAACCCTAGCTTGATCTTGAGTTCCAAAAGTCTTGTGATTGAGAAAATGTTAATGAAATGAAAGGGAAAATTTTGGGGTACAACAGTTTTCGCTGTTAAATCTTCTTGAACCTGAAGAGTTAGATTGGCAAGTTTGCCTTTCACGACTCGAAGGTAAAAGAGGATTGGACACTAGAGTGCACGTAAATTTGCACTCGTCAAAATAATGTTGAGGGAATGGGCTTAAAGATGCCATTTGGAGATGGTAGAACCTTGCTGGAGATGGGCTTAAAGATTCCATCCAAGAGTGTTTGTTGAACTGCAACATGGTAGGTCAGAAGAATGAGCATCAAAATGGTATCCGTGTCTGGAATGCATTTGAACTGTATTTGGAGACTGAGTCTGTATGAGCAAAGGAATGGCGTCCGTGTTTGGAGTGTATCTGATTTGTAATTGTATTTGAACTTCGAATGAATATCAGAATAACTGTCGTGTCTGGAGTGTATCTGTATTGTATCTGAATTTGAGATCTGTATGAGTAGCAAAATGACTTCCGTGTCTTGGAGTATATCTGAGACTGTAACTGGGATCTGAATAAGTGACAGAATGTCTTCCGTGGCGATTACGCTGGGGAGAATCAGGCTGCTGGTGTAAGGGTCAGAATGGCATCCGTGTCTGGAGCATATCTGAACTTGAAGTTGATAGTTGAATCTGAATGAGAGATAGAATGGCCGCCGTGTCTGGAGCGTATCTAGTCTGTATCGGATTGCTGAAGTCTGAATGAGTAGTAGAATGACCATCGTGTCTGGGGTGTATCTGTACTGTATCTGAATAATTTTTAACAATAGCCTTTTAATCTTATCCTGAAAAGGGTAAAATGTTAGCTAAAACATAGAGTTTATGTTGTATGATATGTATGATGCAATGAATTGTGTTTCATCAATGTTTATGATATATGAATGTAATGGATGTGCATGTAAGCTGAGTAGTTGTCTTGCTGAGGAAACTAAATTCTTGATAACTGGAGATAATGAAATCTTTGATTGCTGTCGGGAAAAGTAAATCCTTGACCAATGCTCGGGATTCCAAGAAATCTTTGATTACTGAAGATGAGAAATCCTTGCTGACTGCTGACTGCTTGGGGATTAAAGATCTCTAATTGCTGAGAAGGGGAAATCTTGGGGACCACTGCTGGATATTAACAAGGCCTTTGACAACTCCTGCAGGGATGTGAGAATCCTTCATGACTTTCCTGGGGAATGAGGAAAACTCTGATGATCTCTACTGGGGAATTGAAACCTTGGAGGCTTCCGCTTGGAGAAATGAGACCGGGAATCTTCAATTTTTTGGAAGGTAACTCTGTGGGGGAAATGTTCACTATTCTTGCTCCGCTGGGGATAGGATTTTTTCAGGGTTTTCGGGCTCCGCTGGGGATCTCGAAGTTTAACTCTGATGGGAATTTTGAAACTTAACTCAGTTGGGAAATCAAGTTTTAGACTGCATTGGATCCGCTGCGGACCTTGAAGCTTAATTTCGCTGGGGAAATATACTCCAAATTTAGCCTTGTTGAGGATCCGAATGATGTATCGTAGGGGATTTCTTCTGGAATGGCATAAATATTTCTTCCTACTCCTTTAACCTATCAGTAATTATCCTTTTTCAATTTTGTTTTATTTGTAAGCAGTGATTATATTCAAATGCATATGCCTATTTAACAAAACATTGGACGTTTTCAAATAAAACATAAGTGTAAAAAAGAAAAGAAAGGCAAGCGAATTTCTGCACTTTGAAGTATTTTTGTATTAACTTTTGTGAGTATTTTTGTACAAAGGAGACAGACATCATAGTAAGAGAATGTTGTCGTAAAAATTGAAAAAATTTATACAAAAGAAAGATGGCTATGTGTAACAATTCCATGGGATTCCCATTCTACTATAGCCTTCACAACTCTGAATATCTTGTCCATTTGTTGCTTCATCCGCTGATGACTGGGTTGATCAGAAGCTTGGAGCTTGTTGGTGAAGATATTGTTCTTAAAGTGATCCGACGAGACATAGTCATAGGCTTTAATTCCCTAACTTTTGCCTGGACCGCCCTTTCGGGTTTTCGATCCACCGGGAAACCCTTTTTTGCCCAAGTCGCCCTTTCGGGTTTTCAACTTGCCGGGTGTACATATTTTTTTTGTTTTATCCCTAATTTTTGCCTGAATCGCCCTTTCGGGTTTTTGATTCACCAGGATGCCCATTTTTGCCTAAGTCGCCCTTTCGGGTTTTCAACTTGTCGGGTCGTTTTATGCGTAGTATCTTTTGACTATGTCTGTGTTCGCAGGGTGCGGCAAGTCGTCGTCGTCCATGGTGGTCAGAATCATGGCCCCACCAGAGAAGATGCTCTTGATCACAAATGGTCCTTCGTAGGTAGGAGTCCATTTTCCCCTGGGATCACTTTGCGGTAAGATGATCCGCTTGATTACAAGATCTCCGACTTGATATACTTGACGTCTAACTTTCTTGTTGAAAGCCTTGATCATCCGTTTTTGATACGTCTGACCATGACAAACAGCGGTAAGTCGCTTCTCGTTGATCAAATTGAGTTGGTCAAGCCGGGTCTGAATCCAATCGTCTTCACTCAGACCAGCGTCCTTCATAATCCTTAAGGAAGGAATCTGAACCTCCATAGGTAACACAACTTCCATACCATACACCAAAGAAAATGGGGTTGCCCCTGTTGAAGTACGTGTCGTGGTACGGTATCCATGTCGAGTAAACGGTAACATCTCATGCCAGTCCTTGTAGGTGACTGTCATCTTTTGAATGATCTTCTTGATATTTTTGTTCGCGGCTTCAACAGCACCGTTCATCTTCGGCCGATAGGGAGATGAATTGTGATGATAAATCTTGAACTGTTCGCATAGAGCGGTGATCATAGTGTTGTTCAAAATCGTATCGTTGTCTGTGATCATCCTGTCAGGGATACCGTACCGGCATATGAGGTTCTTCTTGATGAAGCGGGCAACCATATTCTTTGTAACGGAGGCAAAGGAAGCTGCTTCGACCCACTTGGTAAAATAATCGATAGCGACCAAGATGAAGCGATGTCCATTAGATGCCGTGGGCTTGATCTCTCCAATCATGTCAATGCCCCACATTGCGAATGGACAAGGAGCTGTTAGAACATTGAGAGGAATAGGAGGAATATGTACCTTGTCGGTGTAGACTTGGCACTTGTGGCAAGTACGGGAATATTGGTGACAATCAGCTTCCATGGTAGACCAGTAGTAGCCTGCCCTTAGAATCTTTTTAGCCATCGTATGTCCGCTCAAGTGGGTGCCAAATGTGCCACTGTGTATCTCAGTCATGATCAACTTTGCTTCAGCTTTGTCCATACAACGAAGTAGAACACAATCATGGTTGCGCTTATAAAGGATGCCATTGCTTAGGAAGAACTTGGCAGCAAATCTCCTTAAGAACTTTTTGTCATTTACGGAAGCTCCTTCAGGATATTCTCTAGTCTGGAGATACCTTTTGATTTCATGAAACCAGGGTTGTTCCACTACTTCTTCGGTATTAATCTCATGACAGTGTGCGGGTTCATCCATTCGCTCGATGGTAATTTGGGGAGCCTCGTTATCCCAGTTGAGTTTAAACATGGAAGACATTGTAGCCAGAGCATCGGCTAACTGATTTTCTTCTCGCGAGAAATGCTCGAAGGTAATCTGCTCGAAATGAGGAAACAATGTCAGGACATGTTCTTTGTATGGGATAAGATTAGGATGTTTAGTGTCCCACTCTCCTTTTACTTAACTGATAACCAAAGTCGAGTCTCCAAATACGACCAAAGATTTGATTCCCAAGTCTATAGAAGCCTTGAGACCAAAGATGCAAGCTTCATATTCGGTCATGTTGTTGGTGCAGCTGAAACAAAGTCGGGCAGTGAAGGGTGTGTGGAAACCTTCCGGAGAAATGAGTACCGCACCGATGCCGTTGCCAACTGCATTTGAAGCACCATCAAAGTATAGGGTCCATTGGGATCCTTGTTCAGGTCCGTCATACGGTCCGTTACCTTCGATGTTGTCCAAAGTCATGATGTCCTCGTCAGGGAAGTCGAATCTCATAGATTGATAATCTTCGACGGCTTGATGAGCTAGATGATCGGCTAGTACACTCCCCTTTATAGCTTTTTGGGTATTATATTGGATATCATACTCATTCAAGATCATTTTCCATCTAGCGATTCTTCCAGATAAAGCAGGCTTCTCGAAGATATACTTGATCGGATCCATTTTTGAAATCAGCAAATTGGTGTGAGTCAACATATACTGCCTTAGCCAGCGAGCAGCCCATACCAAAGCGCAACAAGTTTTCTTGAGTAGTGAGTAGCGAGTCTCACAGTCGGTAAACTTTTTGCTAAGCTAATAAATGGCATGCTCTTTTCGGCCAGACTCGTCATGTTGGCCCAGCACACACCCCATTGAGTTATCCAAAACAGTCAGATACATGATTAACGACCTTCCTTCGACGGGTGGCATCAAAATAGGAGGTTCTAGTAAATACTCCTTGATTTTATCAAAAGCAACTTGACAATCATTGTTCCATTCAACTACCTAATCTTTCTTCAACAGTTTGAAAATTGGCTCACAGGTAGATGTCAGGTGAGAGATGAACCTCGCAATATAATTCAAGCGTCCCAAGAATCCTCTAACCTCCTTTTCAGTACGGGGGGCAGGCATTTCTTGTATAGCCTTCACTTTAGCTGGATCAACCTCAATGCCTTTGTTGCTGACAATAAATCCCAAAAGTTTACCAGACCTAACTCCAAAAGTGAACTTGCTTGGGTTTAGTCTGAGCTTATACTCCTTCAACCTGGCAAACAGCTTTTGTAAATGACCAAGGTGTTCTTCTTTTGTCTGTGATCGAGCTATCATGCCGTCTACGTAAACTTCGATCTCGTGATTTATCATATCATGAAACAAAGCTACCATGGCGCGTTGATAAGTTGCCCCTGCATTCTTCAGTCCGAATGGCATCACTTTGTAGCAGAAGGTACCCCATTGCATGATGAAAGTAGTTTTCTCCATGTCCTCGGGGGCCATTTTGATCTGGTTATATCCCGAGAATCCATCCATGAAGGAAAACACCTTGTGTTGAGCTGTGTTGTCAACCAAGATGTCGATATGCGGTAGCGGAAAATCATCTTTGGGGCTAGCCCTGTTCAAATCCCGATAGTCCATGCACATTCTGACTTTGCCGTCCTTCTTAGGCACGGGCACAATGTTAGCAACCAATTGTGGATAGGAAGTAACAGCCAGAAAGCCAGTGTTGAATTGCTTCATTACCTCAACCTTAATCTTCTCAGACATGTCAGGCCTCATTCGGCGAACCTTTTGCTTGATCGGTGGACAATCTTCTCTTGTAGGGAGACGGTGAACCACGATATCTGTGTCTAACCCTGGCATGTCTTCATAAGACCAGGCGAAGATTTCAACATATTCTTTCAACAATTGCACTAAGCGCTCCTTGACATTTGGTTCCAGGTTGGCACCCACTTTTACTTCCTTCATGTCTTCCTCTGTCCCCAAGTTGATGGTTTCTAGCAACTCTTCATGAGGCAGAATGGCCCTCTCTTCTTATTGTAAAAGTCTGGCTAACTCTCTTGGCACTTCACAATCTTCGTCAACTTCGTACTCAGCATGATTGACCAAATCTTCAGAGTTATCAAAGGCTAAAGCAGAATAGTCACCCATGGAATCCGGAGTGGGTGGGTACCTGCATTTGGGAGTGTGGGTGTGTGTAAGGGATAGCCATCCTTAAACAAACAAAAATGCAAAAGGAAAGAAAATGAACACAATAGTTTATAGATGAAAAACGTCCAATGATTCACTAAAACATGGCATATGATTATGAAGAAAATCAAGCCCTTACAAATGGACCCACATGCCCCGGGCAAGGCATGAAGTGAAAATAATGTGCGAATTGTTTTAGTTATTATAGACCATAAAAATGGGAAATTGTTCAAAGGTAAAATTACTGGTTGATAAAGGTGATGGGAACAAAATCCTTTGCTTCCCAGTTGCTCAAACCCCCTTTGACGGTCGGAAAGATCCAATCTTCAAAGTGGCTCTCTTCATCTTCAACTTCTACAACATTCATTCCATGGTGTGAGATCTTGACGGGTGGTCCTCCAACCTTGGAGCGATGCATAGCCTTTTGTCCTGCAGCAGTAAACCCTAACCCAAACTTGTCTGTCTTATGGGGAAAGTCAGGCAATTGTCCCCATACTGTACTCTTCCCTTCTTTGATCACCGCATTTGCGTCCTTGAGAGATGCCATCCTAGATACATGCTTGGGAACGATAGGCACCTCAACCATTGTCTTCGCCACTGCTACCTCAGGAGACATTTCCTCGAAATGCTGGAAAGGCGTTTCGATGAACTCGCCATCCAACTCCACATAGCGGAAGGAATTGAGATGACTTATCATGTATTCTTCCTCGCCGTGCACTGTTATAATATTACCCTTAACAGGATATTTCAGCATTTGGTGCAAAGAGGAGGTAACTGCCCCGGGATAATGGATCCACGGTCTCCCTAGCAAACATGAATATGACGGACGGATGTCCATCACGTAGAAGGTCGAGTTGAAACTTATGTGCCTACTTTGATAGGAATATCAACCTCTCCATGAACCATTCTTTTGGAACCATCAAAATCCCTAACAACGATGTTACTAGGTTTGAGAGTTAGCCCTTCGCAGTCCAAACGGTCTAAGGCTTTCTTCGGCAGCACATTCAAGGAAGAACCAGTATCAACTAAGACATGGGCGATGGTGGTTCCCCTGCATTCAACTGAGACATGTAGTGCATCATTGTGTTTTCTTCCTTTGGGAGTTAAGTCAGCATCGGAAAAGCCAAGGCCATTATCAGCAGTAAGACTGGCCACACACTCTTGGAACTGGTCAGCCGAAGTCTCTTGGGGTACATGTGCCGCCTTCAAGAATTTTATTAGGGCCTTAGCATGGGCCTCAGAACATAGCAGAAGAGCCAACATTAAAATTTTAGAAGGGGTCTGCCCTAACTGTTCCACAATGTTGTAGTCATTTTTTCTGATTATTTTCAAGATTTCATCCATTTCTTTCTGAGTGGTTTCAGGGATAACCACAGCATGAGCCTTCGTCCTGACAGGCACTTCCAGTATCCCCTTACCCTTGTCGGTAGTATCAGCAGATGGTCTTACTTCAGGAGTATCCAATTCTTCAATCACTGGGCCTTGCACATATGGTCCAACAGGTACATAAGCTTTCAAGGGTCCGAAAACTGCTCGAGGGGGAGCAATCTTCGGAGAAAAGATTCGGCTGCCGCGGGTTATCTTGCTTGTACCCGCAATGTTCCCTATATCAGGGCTTTCTTCTTCAGAAATCTCTTGGACTGTTTCGATTTGTTTAATACCATGGTAGAAGATTTCTCCCTCATAGTTCCATGGTATCATTTTGCTGGATTGGTACGGGACAGGTCCCGACATGGTGATCTTTAATGGTACACATTCAGAGTTGGGTGTAATCCTGACAGGTCTTTTGCAAGCCTTGGGAGGATTGTCGGAAATGGTTATAATTGCAATATTGTTGGTTGAAGTAGCAAAAGTATCAGGAGTAACAGGATTGAAGGTATCAACAGGGGTTTTCTGGAAAAGTATCTCTTGGGTATCCATCAGGCATTGGACACCTGACTTCAACATTGGGCAATCACTTCGTATGTTCAAACAAAAATAGCAGTCTTTACCACAACCAGGAAAGATCCCGGCTCTCAACAAATTTTCTTTAATCACAAGTAACGGCGTCAGCAGGTCAATAACATCAGTAACATGAGTTTCCTCCATAACAGCATGAATATTGTGGCCGTGCTTGGGCATCGGAGAAGATATAACATTGGGCTTCTCAGGAGCATCAAATTCTACTTCCTTAGCATCAATCAGATCCTGGATTTTATTCTTAAGCGCCCAGCAATTATTGGTATCGTGCTCAGCACTGTCGGAATGGTAAGCACACTTGGCATTGGAGTGGTAGTATGGAGGGGAGGTGTTAGGGTTCTTTGGCGCTTCCTTCAAACTAGTCAGGTTCAGCTTCAACAAATGAGGAAGTACCTGAGCGGGCGTCATATTAATGCGGGTGAACTGCTGTTGCGGCCTTTCCACCCGTTGTTGATTAGGTCTCAACTGATTGTTACGAGGTTGATCATTTGACGAGTTTTGAATAATCACAGCCCCTACAGTCGGCCGGCGCTCAGTTCTTCCCTGTCCCTTCTGAGAATACACAGCAGATGCTTCCTTCTTGGCTGGGAAGGGTTTCTTAACAGCCGTGGATGTGGAAGCATCATTTTGAATCTTTCCACTCTTAATACCAGCCTCAACCCTTTCGCCGGTCAAAATCAGTTCAGTAAATCCCACGGAAGAACTCCCGATTAGATGGTTGAAGAAGGGGCCAGACAGGGTCCCCAGAAACATGTCAACTAACTCCCTATCTGATAGCGGTGGCTGCACCCTTCCAGCCAGATCACTCCACTTCTGGGCGTACTCTTTAAACCCTTTATTGGAAGCCATCCCCATACTTTGTAACTGAGTACGAGTGGACGCCAAATCAGCATTGTATTGATACTGACCATAAAAAGCAGCTGCCAAGTCTTCCCAATTGTGAACCTCTGATCTCTCGAGTTGATAAAACCAGTCTAACTGCGTGCCAGATAAGCTGTCTTGGAAAAAGTGTACCCAGAGGTCTTTATCGGACGAGTGGGGTTGGATTTTTCTGACATACGACCTCAGGTGCATCTTTGGGCATGACAGACCGTCATACTTGGCAAATGTTGGCACCTTGAACTTGGGAGGGATAACAATCCCAGCTACCAGCCCTAGTTCTTCAAAATCCAATCTGGGCACCCTCTATAACTCCATAGCTGCCAGTCTATCTTCAAGGTTCTTATATTTATCATCCGCTGGTGGATACTGTTGTTCGGAGTAGTCTTCGTCTTCTTCCTCTTCCTCCTCTTCAACCTCGGATTCAGAAGGCACAGCAGTCCCTTTCCCTTTACCGGCCCCTTCGTCAGACGTTGAGGGGAACTCAAGAACCTTCCTAGCATTGCTCTCAAACCTTCTTCCAAAAGTGGCCACCCCAGGTCTCTTTTTATTTTTCTCTTTATTCTTCTCCAACAAAACTTTGAGGTCCTCCTGACCCTTTGCCAAGGTCATGAGGAGTTGCTGGAACTGTGAATTTTGTGCCTGCATATCCTTTACCGTCTGCTCCAAATCCATCTCACTGAAATAAACAGCAGAAAGATAAGGAAACCTAGCGTGAAGACCTGTTTATGCATATGATGAATGGTATGTTATTCATGTCATGCATTCAAGGGTTCAGAAATTCAAATTTGTTGCAAACAAGAAGAACGCATGTCATATTAAGAAGAAATTTGTTAGTACATAAGTGCCCCATGGGAAAAATATTACAAAATTCTTAATGTAAAAAGACATTGCGCATCCTCTTTGGTGCGAAGCAAGTGTTGAGAGTTTCCTCCTCATGAAGTCGGCGGGTAAGCTCCAAAACCTTCTTCTCACTGGCATAGAAGTTGGCTTCAAAAGTATCCCGTTCTTCCTTGAGTTGGACCCAACTCTTTTGCATTTCTTCCCATGATGTTGGCATGTCAGGATGTAGGATGGTGTATGGAACCTCTCCTTCCATAACAGGCTCTTTGATCAAGGGGAGAATGTGAGGGTATGGCATCATAAGATTTTGGGAGCGGGTTCGTACCCACTTGAGGTACGGCTCAAGGGGGGTGGAATTCTTGTGCCCCAGTGTCTTACTATCCACTTTGTTGGGCATCCTCCAAGCTCTGATGAACCTTTGTCGAAGTCCTTGCGCATCGTTGTCGAAGTCAAAAACTAGGTCAGGAATCAGCATATCATGAGGGCCATCCCTCCGAGCATATCCAAATTGTCTCTGAGCTAGACAGGGGTTGTAGGTGATGCCTCCCCTAATGCCAAGTAGTGGGACATTAGGGAATTCCCCACAACGATCAATGATGATGACATTTTCTCTGGACCGAGAACACCAATGTACATCAGAATGTGTGAGGGTCATCAATCATTGTGACCACCTTAAACCCTGCTCATTCTTCAGAACTGTTTATGGAAGGTGAGAAATAAACCACCTTGCTAGGAGAGGAGTACAACACATGAGAACACCTCTTTTCCTCATTGTTCGTGTGTAAAATGAGTGTAGGATGTCCCCAAGTAATGTGGGTATAGGATTCCTGGATATGAAAATCTTGACAGCATTCACATCTGTAAGATGATCAGGGTTTGGGAACAAGACCAACCCATAGATGAGGAGTGCCACAATCTCTTCAAAGGCTTGTAGATCAAGAGAATTCCAGCAGTCTTGTGCCTTCTCGAACAGACACTTTGCCAAGAAGCCTTTGACACCACTTATGGTCTCCCAATGCCCCTTGATGTCAAATGATTGCAAGTGTAATGCTTGAGCAACATATTCAGGCTTTGGATCTTTTTCTGTACCGTTGTAGGGTAGTTGATTAAGAATAGGAATTCTCAAGAGTTGAGAAAATTCCTCTAAAGTAGGCACTAACTGGTAATCAGGGAATGTGAAACAGTGGTGTAGGGGGTCAAAGAACTGGAAGAGAACTTTCACAATGTCTTCTTCAATGTTGGTGTTGACCAAGTTGAGGAGTCTACCATGTCTTTCACTGAAGAGAGAATTCTCTGGAATCCTGGAAGTAAGCTCCTTGAGTTGAGGAGGGATTCTCACAAGGTTGACTTGAATTGTTTTCCTGCGAAGAGATTCCATGACCTACAAAACAAGAACAAAGATGAAGATCCAAACCCTTGAAATGGTTAGTGGATGCATATGATGTTTTATGGTGTTCATGATGTATGCACAAACACATGTACAAGCAAGTCACACAAAACCCTAGTTTCAGGCTTGCATGAGGTTTCATAGGTAAGTACCCTCTTGAGTTTAGTTGGCTCAAACATGTCCTATAAATAGTAACTGGGTTCTAAGGAGCTCAATATCACTGGATTGTTTTCTATGTTCATTATTTTAGTTTAGCCACTTAACTAGCGACCAAAATATTCCAAGAAAACAACCCTCAATGAGTGTAGTATCGAGTATCTACCAACTTCGGACTGCACCAAAGCCGGTCATCTCACTACCCCTAAAAAAGGCCAAGATGGTCAAGTAAGGTTCTAAGAGTTCATTAGTGTTTCATGACATCACTCAGCGGCCCCGTATTCTCTTTGATTGACTCAAAGGCTACCGGTACTCACAAATATGTCGCACTAATATAGCTATTGCTTCAACCATGTCGGTATACCCCGCACAGTTTCCACAACATATTGCTATTTACATATGAATGTTTCCCAAATCCGGGTAGAGGATTTCAAGCCCAAACAAGAGAACCAAATGTAAAGCAATCAAAGCAAACAATATAATCATGCAAAGGGTGATCTAAAGCCCTAAGGTTACTCCACTTTTAAAGTCTAAACATATTCCCCAGCAGAGTCTCCAGTTCTGTGATACGGTGGGAGAACTGACTTGCGATTTTGCATTTGTGTTTGCAAATGTTTCAGTTTGGCAAGAGTTTCCACCGACTTTTATTTTATCCTAAGGAAAGGTCAAAAAGCACAGGAAAGACCTTTGAGACGTTTTCTTGGGTTCAGGGAGTAGATTATGAAAAGGGAAGGTGCAAGCACCCTTTTCATCCATGGTTATCCATGGGCTCTTAGTTACTTGCTTAGATCACTTGCTTTGCTTTTCAATTGTTTGAAATGGTGCTTTTGAAATGGTGCTTTGTGTGTGATTTTGAAAGATGTTTTGAAAAGAGGCCATCGTTGTGGCAACCTTTGTAATGATTCTTGTTTGAATGTATACAAAGGTGTTTTTGTCTTTTGAAAATTTTTCAATGTTTGAAAGTAGGGTTTTGAAATTGTGTTGTGAAGTGTGTTTTGAAAAATAGCAAGGATGTTTTTGCAAGCTTGATCAAGTAACTAAGAGCTATCTACCCTATTTTACTCAAATATTTGTTTCTTATGTTTTTAACCCTTTTAACAGTGTTGTTTCACCATTGTATTTGGTGAACAACCTTGTGTTAGAATGTTAAACGGGACAGGTGCGGTTCATCGTATAGACCATGATAGCAATTGTGTCAAGTATTTTTGGCTATTTTCTTAAGGGACTTGATCATTTTTTTTAGGCAACTCAGATAGCGTCATCGAGGGACTATGATCTTTCTTTTTTTGTTTTTTTATTTTGCCAAAGTACTTGACATGCAACCATGGCCCATTTTTGAAGGCAACAAGTGGATTGAAACCCTAGGGGGTGCAAGTGAGCATTATGTTTGTTCTTCATGCATGTTTATCTTTGAATTAGGTCAAGCTACTTGTTAATTTGATTTTTGCATACAAACCCTAGGTCTAACCATGGCATAATTGAAAGCATTTAAATGTGCGAGAATTTAAAGCCTACACTATTACAACATGATATAGGGAGGGGGTACAAATTTGAATTGGGGGTATTTGACAAGAAATTAAATTCTAAATTATTACAACCAAATCGAATGTATAAGACAATATTTAAATGTGCAATAATTAAATAAAATACAACAAATAAATGTTAGATAAAATGTATTATGCAAAAAGTTGTTATGTATGTAAAAAGTATTTTTTAATGTGAAATGTAAATAATAATAGAAAGGGTCAATTTTAATTATTTTATTATTTAGGGCAAAAACCATAATTTTTGAATAAATAGTATTATTTATTATTTATATGCAATAATGTATTGATTTGTACAAAAAATAAAAGTATATTGTAAAAATGATATTTTTAGTATAAAATATTAATAAAAGTGAAAATGTAATATTTTTGTATTTTTGTCCTAATTATTTAATAAAATAAAGTATATAAGTATATATATATATATTATTAAACATATTAAATATAAAAATTAAAATTAATTATTTACAAAAATGTGTATATTCAAGAAAATGTTTTTTTAAATATAAATAAAATAATAAATGAAAATGAACATATTTTTTACATTATTCTTTAAGTTTTAATAAAAGAAAATAAATTATTTACATATTTATACTAGTAAAATAAAAATAAGTATCAAATAAATATGAAAAATAATAATAAAAAATAATTTTTTGACATTTTTTATATTTGAACAAAAAATAATAAAGTCAGAATAAAAAATAAAAATATCAAAATGACAAATATACAAATAAATGGGCCAGGGGGTGTAAACTGAAAAATGGGGTGTTAGAAGCAAAAATGACCAGGCCCAGCCCAATTAGACTTCATCTTCTTCCTTGGTTCATAAAAACTCGCGTTCTATACATCAACTGCTATCTCCTGATTCTTTGATTTTTTGACAAAACTCATAACATGAAACTTGTAGAGCATCAAACAACGAATCTAACCATATAAAAAACTTAAGCTAACTCTCAAAGACCAAAGAGAATTTCTCTGGCCATAATTTCTAACCTAGTTTTTTCAGAAAGTTCATGGATGAAATTCTCCTAGCACGATTAATATAAATGAAAACTAAGCATATGTATGGCTTCAGGGCTATGAATACAACATCTTTCATTCACAAACCTAAGTCTAACTATTCCTAAATAGAGAGATAAAATTTCATGAAATACCTATTTCAGTTGACTTCGAGATGGGCAATGCAGCAACTTCCAAGGGTGCTTGAGCTTCTTTTGAGCTTGCCTGAGGTCCACTGAAGCTTTTCCAATGCTTGGCTTATTTTGAAGTAGCCTGAATCGTGCTACAGAACTCAACCTGCAAAGCTTTGAAACAAAAATGGCAATGTGTGTTAAGGGTGTTACAGCTAGCAATGGATGATCTGGATAGCTTAGGTATGTTGGTTGGAAGGTGTTTGAAGTATCTCTAGGCAAAACGCACGATGGAATTTGGAGATGGCTAGCAAAATGTAGAACTGGCCTTGTTTTGCAAAAAACTGGGGAATTTGTGCACTAGGAGTTTTGAGAGGCAAAGGGGTCGTGTTTCTGGCTTGTTAGGAGGTATCAAACTTGTTTGCAATTTTTGTGTAAGTTGGTTTTAACAGATGTGAGAGATGGCTTGTGGTTTGCAACTTTTCTTCTTCTTGAAGCAAGAGTGTCTATCTGTTCAATGCAGGCTTGTACAAGTCCTATATCATGCTGCACATTTTGCTCTTGGTTACTGGAATTGGTAGATTTGATCTTGCCTCAGAGATCTGGCCCCATGCCTCAAGGATCTTGTTTTGACATAAAGTGAAGTTTAAGCAAAAATGGCATTGTTAATTTTTCCATTGAAGGCTTAATCTAGTGTATAATGCCCTAATGACCAAGACAATACCTTAGCTCAATGTATATGCATTAAATTATGGAGTACAAACTGTTTTTGAGGCCTGTAATTGTGAACCAAGCTAGCTAGATCAGATTTGCAATTTGGTATGAACATGTATTGGCCATGGATCAAAGTGAGTTTTTGCCAACTTCAAGCATTCGATTCTCTCTAACCACGAGGGTGTTTGAGGAGTTATTAAAAAATTTGGAAAGCTTAGAACATGTAATAATATCCATATTTGAAATGAAACTTGAAACTCCAAGTGGAACTATGTGAAAAAAGGCCAAGAAGATGGGTCAAAATCCTGCCTAAATTAGGGCAAAATTTCTCTAAGTTAAAAGTTTTAGATGCCCTTGTTCCAAAAATCATAACTTGAGATACAAGCCTCTTTTGAGAAAAATTTGTGAATCAAAGTTGTAGACTTTTTGATGGACTACAACTTTCATGTTTCAAGTTTTGTTTGAATCCATTTGCATCTTGGTGAAAAAATGGGACAAAGTTAGGAAAAAATAAGAAAATTTCATAACTTAGAAAATTTCTAAGTTGTGAAATTTTTCCATTTTAAACCCTAATTTGCATTTTTGGGTTTCTTGATGAACAAGTTTCATAATTTGACATGTCTTGGTGAAAAATGACTCTTGGCACTTGATTTTGACCAAAAAGTCAAAGTTTGACTTTTTAGTGTACAGTCAAATTTTGATCAGTTGACTGAAAAATTCATCTGTCAATCCTATGCATTTGAGATCTTTTGAACTTGTTGAATGGGTCAAGACAATGTCATTGAGTCTTTGAGTCCATGTGTGATCTTTATTTTCCATTGGCTAGGTCAAACAGTCAAAAATTGCCTTTGTGCAGTCAAAACCCTAAAAATGACCATTTTGCCCTTTTGATGATCTGATCAAATTTCTTGTGGAATTGTGATCCAAACTTGATCAAATTGTTCATATGAGTTCATAATGTTGATGTGGGTCAAATTTCATGAGGTTTGACTGTCAATTGGCCAAAGTTGACTTTTCCCCCAATACAGCTGATTTCTAGGTCAATTGTCCAATTGACTGGGCAAAAATTTGAATCAAGGCTTGAAACATGGTATGGACAAACTTGTGAGTCCAACATGAAGTATGAAATTCACTTTGGACATTGTAGGTCAAAACATCCATGTGCAAACTCAAACCCTAATTTAGGTCAACAGTGCAAGGAGGTGTCTTTAGCAGAGTAAACCCAAGCTTGATCTTGAGTTCCAAAAGTCTTGTGATTGAGAAAATGTTGATGAAATGAAAGGGAAAATTTTGTGGTACAACAGAAGGTTTATATTATTTCCAAAAATTTGGAGGCTCGATATGTTAAATTTTATCATCCAACCCTGGTCTTCAGTCATTCTCTCATCAGTCCTATCATGCATATTACTCTCGAGACTTCCCCGGTCACTCCTGGATCTGGCTAGCCTTTTCTGAGGATGTTCCTCTAATTATTGAGGACCATACTCAGATCCATCTTGATAATACAAAAATGATAGGGACCAAGATCAAAGTTATATCCTAAATGAAGATTTAACTAAACGAGCTTAGTTATCCTGGGGTACCCCTTCAGGGTCGACCACCCTTCTTCTCAAGTTATTAGTTATTTTGCCTTCTAAGATTCCCCGCACCACCCAAGAGGTTGGTGTTGTGATATCTGAGGAGGATCTCTCCTACCTTTAGAATCTATCTTAAGATAATAATATGGGGATTTTCTCTAAAGAAACTTTTTACTAATACCAGGCTGCTTATTTATTCTCCCTAGATGATGTTGGTCAGGGAACATTTTGGCGATGGGTAATCCTTCAAAAGAGATGGATACCTAGAAGGATAAGTGTGAATATATGGAACAACAATTATCTAAGCTTCAAGAGGAAATGTAAACCCTTCAGGAGAAGGCTATTCATGATGAGACTCTTCATAAGGAGGCAAAAATTCATAGGTCTCCTTCTTCTTTAGCTGCTAGAACCATTGAGCTTGAATCCTCCCTAGAGATGGAGACGGAGTTTGGGATGGACATAGCCACTGCTTCGGTAGATCAAGTCATATGCTGACAAGGCTTTGAAAGCTTTGTAAAAGGGTAAGGAATCCCAAACTAAGGAGCACGAGGCCCACAATGATTGGGTGTATGGGATGAGGAAGAAAGTCGATGAATTACTTCAACAAGATCTTAAGAATGTGTATGAATCTTTCAACCAGTTGGTCAACTAGATGGAATCCCTTCGTCCGGATATATTTGTTCCCCACATGAAACTTGACCCATTCAAGGTCGTTCTGGACAGGGCCTCGGTGGGGGACCTCAACCCAGTGTCTCAGGGAAGAGAGGCTTGACTTTTTATTTATATTGCAATGTTAATAGGGTGTTGTGCAATTATATTTCCTTGATACTTGTAGGAATAATGATACTTATGTATTTAGCTTTTCATTTGATGCTTCCTTCGTGTATGTTGTGATTTATTTAATTCCATTCATAGTTGTTTCACTTTATTGTCTAGGTCGTCGTTGGTTCACTTTCTAGGCTTTGAACCTGTTTTTTTTTTTTGCTCTTTTCGATAATGGACATGATTGTTTCCTTAAGTGGGGATTTTATGCTCCCGTTTGGTGTGAGTTAGAATAGTCATTGCTAGTTTTAGTTGAGAAAAAGTTTTATTATTCTTCAACGTCATTAGAAATTATCCCCGAACAAAAGTGGGGTTCTTTTACTTGCCCCTAATTTTTGTTCTGTTTTAGGGTGTATGTCTCTAGGGCTCCAACACTTACACTCTTGGAGTGGCTAGTTTCTAAAAAAGGGAACGCCAACTGCGCTTTAAGTGTGTTTTTCTAGGTACGGGACCTACTTCATGAACATAGTATATGCTATATTGTTGAAGATTATAATAAAATTCGTACACGTAATATTTTTTTAGTTAGAAGATTTAATCATTTGAATTTCAAAGATATATGAGCTATATTTAGCTTGTCGGGGGAATGCAAGTACGACATTTGCAACTTCTTCTTGATTTCTTCCCCCCTTCACTTCCTAGATCGAGGATACTAATGTGCATTCCCTAGACAAATGACTCTAGGGAGTTTGAGTTTGATCGCCTAGCAATCAATTTATCTTCAAAGCAATGTGAGTCTTGGTATGTAACTGGTGTTATGTCACCGGCCTTGTATATAACATTTTTGTATGTTATGGGTGTGTTCTTCAATCTAAAAGGCATAACATTGTATGGGAAATTAGCTTGTTTATTTATGAAGGTCGACTTATTTCTATAATGTCCAAACATAGGTATCTGGTTGTACTCATAATATGCGTCCATAAATGAAAGTAGCTTGAATCTAGTAGAAGTATCTATTATTTTATCGATATTAGGAAATGGATAATATTTTTTCAAACATTCTATATCGAGGTCAATAGAGTCTACACACATCCTCCCCTTACTAGAGGCTCTCTTAACTATTACAACATTGGAGATCCAATCCGTGTATTTCACTTCATAAATGAAGTTGACATACAACAATTTTTTGATTGTACATGACGTAGCTTCGGAATTCTCTTGAGATTGCCTTATTTTTCATAACTAGACGTAACAGGCATTAGGATTATTGTTCAACTCATTGCATTATATAGAGTGGTTTATGTTGGAAATTTCATATGGAGAAACAACAAAAAGATTCGCATTATTCTAGAGACAGTTCATAAATATGTTATTTAACTTGGAAGGGAGCTCAGTTCTTATCTTCAGGGATTTAGTTGGATTATCATCAAGTTAAATAACTTTGAAATCATAGTTCAGAATTGGTCCGGCTTTCCTTTACGCACGTAAGAGCTGAACCTATAGAATCTCTCTAAGCCTTCGTATTTCCTATGGTTTCTCCTTCTCCAATGGATAGTGGTAGATCTTTCATTCTTTAAGAGACTTTTATCTTTTGAAGTTGATTGGTATTAAGTGAATTATAAAATCGGTGAACGCCAAAAGATCCTAATCATTGCATGGATTCAAAACTAGTTGACATAGTCCTAGTTGCTTAAGTGTCTCGATATAGAGGATGTTACATAAACTCTTTTCATCTACGAGGATTTCTTCCACCGTGTGACCTATGAGGAGTTATGCCATCGTCTGATCTACAATAGTAACTATTATCAATAATGGTAAATCCGCATTCAGAATTTCATGTACCTTGTCATGATCTTAAAATTCTATCATCGGTCTATCCTTGCCTTCTATTTTTTTTCCATCGTATCTTGGATGAGGTTATCTAATGATGGATATCTTCCTCCAGACCTTGCTTTTGTTTGGATCTCATTGATGACAAAGAATTGAAGTGGTGTAAGATCAAAGAATTTTCCATAGTTCTTCGATGCGGCATAGGGGTTATTCTCTCCATCTTTGGTTGGAATTGGTAGAGATATAGATTTCAATCTAGAATTATGTGTTCGTGGAATTTTGCAGGAATATGATGTTGGTCCCACATATAGCGCCATTGTTCCATATTGGAACCGGAATTGGTGTTGATCAATGATGTAGGACTATGGAATCAATGATGCTAATCTCTGGTATAGTAGCGCAGGTGGACCTGAAGGTTAAGTAAGTTACAAAGTCTAAGATGGATATAATGAAAATTAGAGATAAGATAGTTATATCTTAGATATAATGTGTGTTGGATATATACCTTGAATCATCTCTATTAGGCTTATGCATGATTGACCCTTCATATTGGGCCTTTGGCCGGCCCATAACAGGAACCAAATTATGTTGGATGGTGGTGATGGACTCCTTATACAGTGCTGCAAGTATCCAATGTAGCGGAGCATGGGGGTGGACCTGCAAAGATAGCACTCCAACATCCAAGTCAGTTAATGATTCTAAAAAATGGTAGAGTCAAGTATAAAAAGTATGTGTGTATCTTAAGTCTTGCACATGTAGATATATATACCTCTAGGACAAATAGTTATTGGGATTCCTTTTGGATAATATATGGGTCTTCCTCATTTGGTCTTGGGTCGACCCAGAACATTACCCATGTTTGATCACTAGTATAACCCTTAATTGGTATTAGTAAATTTAAACACACTGAGGTTAGAACTAGTACATTAAATCCTACCATTTATGTTGTAGGGTTAGACAATATAGGTGGACATTGTGCGTATTTGTAGCGGTAAAAAGTTGAGACTAAGCTATTGATTGACTTAACTCATAAAGTGAAAGTCACCATAGCACTTTATTGTTCGAATGGAATGGGAAAAGAGTGAATAAAACCCAAAATGAAATAGAGATCAAGGTAAAGGGGGTTGTTTATGAAAGTCGTTCAAGT
The DNA here is from genome assembly GCA_948472305.1 of Vicia faba. Taxonomy (NCBI): domain Eukaryota; kingdom Viridiplantae; phylum Streptophyta; class Magnoliopsida; order Fabales; family Fabaceae; genus Vicia; species Vicia faba. The sequence goes on along the minus strand of OX451741.1, from coordinate 1,214,425,133 downwards.
TAGAAAACAAGAATCCTTTGAAAAGGAGGGAGAATATTTTGAAAATTAAAAAAGATGAGCAAGAGATGAAGAGACTATCATAAAGCATGAAGTAAAAGCTATGGTAAGGAAGGGTCTCACCAAACAAGAAGCCGACATTTGACATAATGAAGTCAATATAGAATTTCCATCCTTTTTATTAAAGCCACAAGTACAAAATAGACCAATAGCATATAAATCATCATGTAAAAATAAATAACAAGTAAGGAAGTATCAAATAAACCCAAGGTTTTAAAACCCAAATCAAGGTCTTCAATTTTGAACCATGTGCCATATAGATCACTTAAGGCCAACATAGTAACACCTGCACACAGAAGATTTCCCAATACACAAGCAAAATAACACAAGGTAAACAAAGATCCAAAGGTCTCAAGTTTTCCAAGTATTGAGGCTTCTAATACTAAGTCCAATAGGTCCACAACTCAAATATGCCATAGATAATAACCAATAATCCATAAATACCTCTAGTTATTTTATTATTCAAGTTGGATTATTAAGTGTTTTAAAAGAAAGATAAAGCTCAAGTGAGAAAAGATAAAAGAACATGGAGTAAATGCTCAAGTGAGAAAAAGGAAAATCGCATGAGATGTAAATACTAGAGATAAAAGTGCATAAAGTTAAAGACATAAAAAATGCATAAAGTAAAAGCATAAAGTAAAGTTAATTGTTAGTAAGTTAGAAGTTAATGGTTAATGGTCAAATGCATGATCAATGATGATTGAATGACGATCTTGAACCAATAATAATGAAAACTTATTAGAGGATTGATAAAATTAAAACCTCCTAACAATAAGTTTCAAAGGTATTGGATCCAAGATAATCAATCAACTATACTTTGACATTCAAACATAAAGTTTGAACCACTAATGATCATTTAAAGAAAAAGAAGAAGAAAGGAATGAAGGAGATAAAATCCATAATAAATGATCAATGATGATTGAATATTAAACTTAGTTCAAAGTTGACGAAGACTTGTTAGAGGGTTTATAAAATTAAAGCCTCCAAACAACAAGCTTCAAAGGTATTGGAGCCAAGATAATCAATCAGCCATACTTGGACATTCAAACATAAATTTTGAGCCACTAATGATTATTTAAAGAAAAATAAGAAGAAAGGGATGAAGGAGATAGAATCCATAATAAATTATCAATTATGATTGAATATTGAACTTAGGTCAAAATTGATGAAGACATATTAGAGGATTGATAAAATCAAAGCCTCCTAACAACAAGCTTCAAAGATTTTGAACCATAGTCTAAAAATCAATCACACTTGGACATTCAACCATAAGTTGAGGTCACTAATGATCATTTAAATAAAATAAAAAAAAGAAGGAGATGAGATGAGGATGAAGGGGAATGTTACAGTGGAACCAAAGCCTCAGGTGAATCAAAAGAAAGGTCTCAATTATCATCAACATCCTTCATCTATTTTGGTGGATTTGGTTTTTCAACCTATCAATATCCAAGATCCAATGAGGTTGATGAAATTAACCCAAAGTATGACCAGGTATCATAAAGTCAGAACTAATCACAAAAAAGAAAATAATATGATTAAAAAACAATTTAAAAATGGTTAATTCAATGGAATTAATTGATGAAATACACAAAGTGTATCAAAACACCAAATGATAACTCCAAAAAATTACCAGAGGTCAAACATAAGTCAAGAAGTGTTGACAATTTTTTCCAAAATTTTAAATGGTCAGAAACTAATTTTAAAAAATACAAAATCAAGTGAAATAAACCAAAAAGAGCAAAGCTAGAAATAAAAATCAAATGTGGTCACCATAAGTTGTCAAATTATCATCATATCATTCCATTATTTGTCAAGAATTTAAAAAGTATTAAAAGTATTTTTAAACCAATTAAAATAAAGCAAAAAATCCAAAAATTATAAAAAATAAAAATATGGAAAATTATTCACAAAGTCAAAAGTAATTCAAAGTATTTTGTTTTGGAATTTTTCATTATTTTTGGATAAAAAATAAAAGAGTTATGAATTTTAAAGATAAAAGGAATTTAAAAACAATTTTGTAAAATAAAATAAATTAGGAAATATGAGGAGTGTTGGATCCATTTCATTAATCAGACGTGGATGATCTAATGGTCCAGAGGTGGTGATGTATGGTGATCCAAAATCAACACGTGTGCATAAGATTCACAAAAGTCACACCAATCAGAATATTTCAAATGGCACACCTTAATTGGTTGAAGATGAAATCTAGGTCATCTTCAACCTCTAGCCGCCTGCAACTAGGGCTAGATTGAGATTCTTCAAACTGTAAATTTAGATGCTCACATGGATATCATTGGATGCGTCTCATCAAGATTATTTCAACCATGTACTCATGAAAAAATTATGTAAAGCACAAATCAGTTGATTTGAAGAAAACCGTAAAGAAATGGAAAACTAAATTTGAAATTAAAAGCTTGAATCATTATGAAAATGAATACCATAAGAAGCATGAGCTTCAGAAATGAAAGGACTACATCCTAACAATTTATTTGAAACAATTTGGTTGAGAAATCTACCTAAATGAAGTTCACTTGAAAGCTTCTTAAACTTGACTTGGTCTGAGAAGAATAAGGCACGATTTGGCTTGCTTTCGGTTTGAGAAGTTTCTCTGAAGTTTACTAAAGAAGAATAGATCAAGAATTTGGATTACAAACCAAGCTAACCCGGTGATTGAAAAAAGTGTGACTCCATGTGCATCAAAACTCATTCTAATGTTGTGTTTCAATGCTTAAACCGTTCCAGTAAAGTTTGTTAAACATGTTTAAGTGGAAATCAGGTATCAATTTAGTCATTAGAAGCCACATTAATCAAATTTTAATCTGACGGCTAGTGGAAAATTTAGTTTTAAAACATCAATTTCAAAACCATGGTGCAAGAAATGTAAAAGGATTTATGACTTGATTCCTTTTGGGATGTGTAGATTTTCTCACAAGCTTCACAATGTGCCAAGAAAGGTTCCATTCGGACATTTTAGCACAAAGTTATGTCTCTTTGAAATCAGGTAAACACACTGAAATTTATACTTGAAATAATTTATATGTATAGAATCTTAAAATGACCTATAATGTTTTACAAAGTTAAATGACCTTCCACTCCATATTAGCTCTTGATCAATGAAGATGAAATGAATTATAATCTTCAAAGAGAATTTTGGAATTTAGATAACTCAAAAATCATTACAAATGAGAGTGTTATAGTTCTTGGAAATTGATGAAAAATTCTTGATAAATCCACAAATGTCCTATAATATTTTCATCAATTCCATAACTTTCCAAACATTTTTAGATCTTGCACTTTGAATCAAAGTTGTAGTAGACATCCTCAAGATTGTTATGAAAAAATAATGAACTCGAGGAGATGGAAATTGACCAAGTTATGATATTTCTCAAAGGACTTATAATTGTTTCTAATTTTTGATGATTCCTCTTGCATAATTAGGTCTTGTCATGTGAAGAGAAGTTGTTGTAAATGATGAGAAGAGTCCATAGAAAAAGGAACCACTTTAAAATATTGAAAATTTTGGGAGTTATGAAATTATGACCATAGAATCAAGGACTTGTCAAAATTAGGTCAAACCACTTAGATTAACTTTGCATATTTGGAATTTTTCTTGTAAATTAAGGCATGATGAATCATATTAGACCTTGAAATTATGTTTCTTTGGAGAACACTTGATGACAAGGCTCATTGTGTGATGAAACTTTTTGAAGAAGGCATGGAAATAAACACATGAACCTATGAAGTTTCTTGATGAATTCAACCACTAACTTTGAGACAAACTTGACCAAATGAAGTTGAAAGAGTTCTCAAACCATAGCAATTTGATGCCATAAACATAGCCTTGAAGTTCAGGCTTTTAAAATCCAATGAATAACCAGTTGACTGAGGATCAATCTTCAAAACCCTAGCTTATGAGGTGAGACAGATGCATTTAGATCTATAGCTACAATATACAAAGCATAAAAAGAAATACATACATCTTTTTGAATTTTGGTTAAGGGTTGATAAACATAAAATACACATAAACAAGATACACAATTTAAGGTGATTGGTGATCCCTCAAGGACAAACTTAAAGATAGGAGAGAGTAGAAGAGATAACCAACCCAAATGTGATCTTGATGCATTATGATGATATGAGATGATCAGGGATCTTAGGGGGGGAAATTGGGGTATAATAGCTGCTCTTATTTAATTGTATTATGTCCAGAGATACGAATGTTAAAATCTTCGTCTCGACACTATTAAAGATACTTAAATACAAAAACAACCCTATTTTTTCCCTAAGATACTATGCAATGCTTATGGTTATTAATGTAAACAACGAACTCCACAGGGGAAACAAGACACCAGTTGGAAAATGAAAAATAATCTAGACAAAGCTACAACACAAGACAGGCTAAGAAAGAAAGTTCAACCAGGAAAATTAATCACTGTGGAACAACACGACTCTGGGGATAACTATGAATGGAGAAACCCAAAATCACAGTTAAAGAATCAAAATGAAAAGTAGGGATTCAATTGTGAAATCCTTAACAATACAAGCAACAAGCCCACAAGGAAGTAATCTTTAAGAAATAATTACCAACTCGGCTGGGGAAAGAAACTTAAATATGTTGAATAAAAATCAAATCCACTAGGGAAAAGAGGACTCCCCTTTACTGGGGTAAAGCCCAACGAGGAGATAGAGGAAACAAGATAACGCCATCTCCATAAAGTAGGATGGCAAAGGAAAAAATACCGACTAACAGACGACGGTAAACATCAGTACTGAAACTGGTAATGATTAACATCAGTACTGAGACAAGTGAAAGCTCAACTCTACTAGGCTAAATCCTAAGGAGGGATAGGTAATAAAATACCCTATTAAGGATAGAAGCCTGAATGGCCATTATATGTCAAAGGAGGTGAATATCGTTGATGGGAAAAATAACAAGTGTACTATTTTTCCTGTTGTAATAACAGGGAGATTCCTCGAATGCCGATCTCAAGGACTGCATGCAATTATCGAGTTCTTTTCACGTTCAATTAAACAAAAACTTAATTGGGGTTTTGGTTTAGGATTTGTCACTTTGCATAAATAAAAAATAAGCAGAACATAAATTAAGGCTTTTTCAAAAATAAGAGGAGCATGCTAGAGTATGGTATATAATTCTCCCTATAACAACCTTGAATCCATATCTCTTCAACAAGTTCATATCCTTCAATTACCAGCCCTTTATATTATCTTCCCCTAAGTCCTTAGTGGAAAAACCTTTACCCATCCATCCTAAATCCTAAGCCCTTAGAGATATCTGATGGAGTCAAGCCTTTACTTTATCAAGGGTTAAATCTGGAAACTATAGGGTATCCCTAGTCCTAGGTGATATCCATTATAGTCTAATTATACAAAACCCTTAACAACCAGGGTCCAGCTGGTTTTTAACCGTAAATCAATCATAATTTGTTCGACCCGGAAGGCATAAAAACATTGTACAATTAAATTGAATAAGAAAACAACTTTATTAAAGAACTCAGGAATTCATAATCATTACATATTCAAATCAAGGACACCCCCTAGCATTTGGGGGTTTAGCTACTCATATTGTTCCAAATAATCACAAGACAAATTATAGACATTACAAGGATTGGGGTGAACTTTGATCTTGAATTGCTTCCGTGCGTGAAAGTCTCCCGCTCTCCGAAAACCTTGAATTCTTTAATCTTCAGTCGTGAAAATATTCTTCGCTGCCAAAGAGTCCCATTAATTCTTGTGAAAACTCATTTAAATAATCACCATTCATCCAAGTCGTTTGGAAATACCCAAAACACCCTCACAACTTAACATATGGAAAAATAATGAAAAAATCGGGAAATCAACGCCACACACCAACACAGCCCGTGTCAGGAAACACGGACGCCCGTGTTGGCTCCCAAACTCCCAAATCTTCTTTTAAGGTCCCAGGGGTTGCAACACGTCTTCCCGTGTTGCACTCCTGACTTCCATCTTTCTTTATTCTCCCATCCTAACATGGCCCATGTTAGGCGACACGAGTGGCCGTGTCAAGTCTGCTATAGGTGGATTTTTGACTTTCTCTGAAACTCCGAGTTTTTGAACTTTTCACCCTGAATTATCCTATTTTATTCCTCTGACCCTGAAAACACTAAAACACACAACCAAAGCAAAAAATGCGGTAAAATGAAATAAAACATTAGGCAATAAAAGAAGAGATAAAAAATAATGGCTAAATATCAGTGTAAAAACCATTTATTAAACTCCGCCAAACTTGGCTCGTTACTTGACCTCAAGCGACCATTACAATAACTCATTAAAATCATAGCAGACTGGTACTCATATGTGATATATCCCTTCCAATTGATCAAAAAGTAGTACATCTGATGTTCACATAACACGAAGATTTTGTGTAAGAACCTTTAAATCTCGAGCTTCCTCTTCAGATACCTCTCTAACTATGTTTTGTTTTTAAGTCTTTTTCCGATTTTCCTCCTTTTCCATTCGAGCAGTCAAATTAAGGCAGTGATAATTTTCTCAGGCACCAAATAAGAGCTTTTGGTCCTTTTTAATTTCAGATGAAATTTTCAAAACTTTTCAGTTTATATATTGTCCTTTATGGACGATGTTTGGGGATCAATCCCCTTTGGGCTGAATATCTTGGATAGGGCTACCCAACTTAGTGAGCCAGTTGCCTTTTACCGCCTTTTCATCATTTAGTGTCAGCTTTGTTTATTTCTCAACCAGTCATACAGGCATGTGAATCTATATTATGCCAGACTGTCAAGATAAACTACTCAAGGAATACTTCTCAGGGTTCAAGTACTATGGTACAAATCTACACATTAGACTCGTATCCTTGTCACGTTATTCCGAACATCCTACCCTTGAACAACCGCCCTTTTTGTCTCTTTATATTATTTCTTAACTCTATGAGAACCAAGTTCTTGATCAAAAGAAAACTTTTTGAACAAATTTGGAGGATTTCAACTCGTGGATTTACACAATAATTCGCATAGAACTAACAAATAATTCGAAAAGAAGAAAAGCAATAAAACCCCTCAAACTGGAACTAAACATTGACCCCAATGTTTCAGAACACGCTCGAGGAAGGTGACTCACAGAGGGAAATGCAACACATCTACTACCTCATATCTCTCACCAATAAGGCTCCCTTTTTATTATCTGTAAATAAAAAAAATAAAAAAAACTAAGTTATTAAAATTATGGGGGTCCTCCCATAAAGTGCTTCATTTAACGTCGTGTGGCTCAATGATTCTTCCCATTAAGGGGGGATACTTCCTCTTCCATATCTTGTTGCTTGTCCTTTCCGCAACCCAAAACTCATCTAGATCAAAAGCATTGACCACTTTGTACTTTAAGTCCCTTCCAACTTCCGTCTTCTCGCCTTTCAGTTTCCTTTTCTTTCTCTTCTTGACTTCTAGACTGAACTTAGAAGTTTTTGTTGATGCCACCATAGAGCTTATGCTGGACACTTTTTCTGAGGTTAATTTTAAATTGCTATTGTATCTTGCTAATTTGATCATACCAGCTGCAGCTTAATTCTTTTCACCTGCACCCTGTTTTTTGATCTCTAACACCTTTAAAGTTATCTCCTCATCAAAATATTGTAGTGTCAGATTACCTGTCTCGATATCAAAATTGCATTGACTAGTCAACATAAATGGTCGACCAAGAATGATAGAAGTCTCTTCATCTTCAAGAATGTCCATGATCTGAAAATCAACTGGGAAAACAAAATTGTCAATTTCTACTAATACATCTTCAGCTATCCCATATGACTGCTTGATGGTGTGATCCGCAAATTTCAATTTTGTTCCACTCCTGCTTATCTTCTCAATACCAAGCTTCTTGAAAATCGATAATGGCATTAAACTCACACTAGAGCCAGAATCAACCAGAGACCTCTTGAAAGTTTTGTCTTTTATGGTGCATGGTATTGCAACTGACCCCAGATCCTTCTGCTTGACAGGTATTTTCCTCTCGGGTGCAATTGCACATAATTTCTCATCACATGGCACTGATCCCTCTCATGTTGATCTCTTCTTTGATAATACCTCCTTCATGAATTTTTGATACAAAGGCATTTTCTCGAGTGCTTCAACGAATGGTATGTTGATCTTTAGCTTTTTGAACAACTGGACAAATTTATCAAACTCTTTCTCTTTTGTGTCCTTCTTTGCCACTCAAGATGGATACAATAACTTGATCACGGGTTTAGTCTTCTCTTCAACTAGCTTCACAGGTGATACCGATTCTTCCTATTTTTTCTTGTTCTCTCTCACTTCCAGCTCTACTTCTATTATAATATCATCAAATTTTACCTCATCTTTCTTTTCTTCAGCTCTTTTCTCCTTCCTTGTTGTGATAGCATTAACATTATCATGATTTTTCTGATTTTCTTGTGCTTACAGCGCTACCTGTTGTGAAATCTATCCCATCCGAACTTCCAAATTTTTTTTATAGTTGTGGTATTCCTTTAATTACTCCTTACCTCTTCTTGAAATTGAGAGGTGTGGGCAGCAACCATCTTTTCAATAGCTACCTCCCACTATTCCTTTTGAGGAGCTTGTTGCTTCTGATCTTTCTAGGAGAAGTTAGGATGATTCTTCCATGCAGGATTATAGGTGTTAGAATACGAGTTATTTTGCCTCAATAATTTTATCCCTCAATTTGTTATGGAGTTGCAAGATATTTCACAGTAAGGTGTGGTCCACTACAAATGTCACAAATAACCTTCAGTACCTGTTGAACTTGAACTACCTATTGAGTACCCATGTTCATTGCTTTCAATTTTTTCTCCACTTCTGCAGCAATAGCCTCTTCAATTTTTAGTTGCATATTCACTTATAACTTCAAATCAATCACTCCCTCGGGTTGGCTTGCAACTCTATCATATAGCTCCAGATGCTCATTTGCAGCAATGGCTTCAATAATCTTCTTCACAATAGTGGTTGTTGTAAAGTTGGATGAGCCACCAACAGTTGTATCAATAAGCTGCTTTGTCTTCATTCTGAGGCCATTTCCAAACATTTGCATTTTCTCAGTTTGACCCGTGTTGTGAGTGGGACAGGCTACTAATAACATCTTGAACCTCTTATAAGCATCACCTAGCGACTCTCCTTTCATCTGCTTAAAATTCACAATATTATATCTTTTGCGAATATAAATAGAATCAGGAAAGTACTCATCAAGGAAAGTCTTCTCAGTTTGACCCATGTTGTGAGTGGGACAGGCTACGAATAACCTCTTGAACCTTTTATAAGCATCACCTAGCGACTCTCCTTTCATATGCTTAAAATTCACAATATCATATCTTTTGCGAATATAAACAGAAGCGGGAAAGTACTCATCAAGGAAAGTCTTCTCCATGTGTTCCCAAGTGGTGATACTTCTAGCCGAAAATGAGTAAAACCACTCTTCAGCATCTTCAGACAGCATGAACGGGAACATCCTTAATTTCTTGGCTTCTTCATAGTTCCCCTCAATATTCAAAGTAGTACTCATGGTGTGGAATCTCTAAAAATGCTTATTGGCATCTTCATTGATTTTTCTGGTGAAATATCTATTCTTGAGTTGGTGGATGGTTGAAGGATGCAGTTGAAAATTTGCAACATTGACCGGTTGATTCACAATAGTCTACCGACCTGCTGGAGCATTTACTTCTCCATAATCCCTAAGAAGTCTCTGAGGTGGAGGTGGGTCTTCAGCCATTGGTTTTTCCTTTTCAGACTCTGAACCTGAATGATCTGATGAACATTATGATTCATGTCTAACTAACCGAGCTTGTTTGCGCCTTGCATGAAAAGTTATTTTGATTTCTGCGTCAAAAGGAAATTTATCTAAGGGCTTTCCTCGCATGAAAAGGTTGGGAAAATTCAGTAATAACAAAAATATAAAAACTACAGAAAATAAATTTGAGTTGCAGAGCAACAAAATTTGAATTGAACTCAAATTAGACTCAATAATTAGGCAGTCCCCGACAAAGGCACGAAAAACTTGATGGGAAAATAGTAAGTGTACTATTTTTCCTCTTGTAATAACAGGGAGATTCCCCTAGTTTCGATCTCAAAGACTTCATGCAATTATCGAGTTCTATTCACGTTTAATAAAATAGAAACTTAATTGGGGTTTTGGTTTAGGAATTGTCACTTAGCAGAAATAAAAAATAAGCAGAATGTAAATTAGGGTTTTTTCACAAATATGAGGAGCATGCTAGGGTATGGTGTATGATTTTCCCTGTAACAACCTTGAATCCAGATCTCTTCAACAAGTTCATATCCTTCAATTACCAGCCCTTTACATTATCTTTCCCTAAGTCCTTAGTGCGAAAACCTTTAACCATCCATCCTAAATCCTAAGCCCTTAGAGATATCTGATAGAGTCAAGCATTTATTTTATCAAAGGTTAAATTCGGTAACTATAGGGTATCCTTAGTCCTAGATGATATCTACTATAGTCTAATTATACAAATACCTTAACAACAACGGTCCAGCTAGTTGTTAACCGTAAGTCAATCCTAATTTGTCCGATCAGAAAGGCATAAAAACATTGTACAATTAAATCGAATAAGAAAACAACTTTATTAAAGAACTCAGGAATTCATAATCATTACAGATTCAAATTAGGGACACCCCCTAGCATTGGGGGGTTTAGCTACTCATATTGTTCAAAATAATCACAAGTCAAAATATAGACATTACAAGGATTGGTACGAACTTTGATCTTGAATTGCTTCTGCGCATGAAAATCTCCCGCTTTCTGAAAACCTTGACTTCTCCAATCTTTAGTCGTGTAAACTATTCTTCGCTATCAAAAAGTCCCCTTATTCCTTGTGAAAATATATTTAAATAGTCACCATTCATCCATGTCGGTTGGAAGTACCCAAAACTCCCTCACAGCTTAACATATGGAAAAATAATGAAAAAATTGGGAAATCAGCGTCACGGGACAACACGGCTCGTGTCAGGCAACACGGTCGTCCGTGTTGGCCCCCAAACTCCCAAATCTTATTTAAGGTCCCAGGGGTTGCAACACAGCACGTGTTAGGAAACATGGTCGCTCGTGTTGCACCCCTGACTTCCATCTTTCTTCATTCTCCCATCCTGACATGGCCTGTGTCAGGCGACACGGATGGCTGTGTCAGGCCTCTTGTAGGTGGATTTTTGACTTTCTTCGAAACTCCTAGTTTTTCCACTTTTTTTCCCTGAATTGTACTATTTTATTCCTCTGACCCTGAAAACACTAAACCACACAACCAAAGCATAAAATGCGGTAAAATGAAATAAAACACTCGATAATAAAAGAAGAGATAACTAAAATAACTGATAAATATCTGTGTAAAAACCACTGATCATCCATCTATCAAATATCTTATAGTCTAACAATGGTAAACCCAAAAGGACATAAAAGTGAATATCATCTATCAAAGGTCTGATAGTCTAACAATGATAAACACCAAAAGGTGGACTGAATACCATCTATCAAAGATCGGATAGTCTAAAATGGTAAACAACCAAAAGGGATATAAGATTTAATACCATCTATCGAAGGTCTAATAGTCTAACAACGGTAGACACAAAGAGCGGAATGAATACCATCTATCAAATATCTGATAGTCTAAAAATGGTAAACTAACCATGAGGATATAAGAGAGAGAATACCATTAATTAAAGGTCTGATAGTCTAACAACGGTACACACAAAAGGATATAAAAGAGTGAATACCATTTATCAAAGATCAGATAGTATAACAATGGTTGACACAAAAAGTGGACTGAATACCATCTATCAAAGATATGATATCCTAACAATGGTAAACAACCAAAGTTATAAAAGAGTGAATACCATCTATAAAAGATATGATCGTTTAAAAATGGTAAACACTAAAAGAGTTATGGATAAACCAATATTTAAAGCAAGACAATAAATTCTAACAAGGACTAATGCTCAATCTAGGAACAAACTAGAAAGAAATGATAAAATAAGACTATTCCCAATGAGGAACAAGCTCAAATGGGGATTAATTCCATCCAGGTAATGAGCTGGGTAGGAAGGATAAAGAAAAATTCTTCCATGATGAATAAGCTCAGTGGGAAAATGGAAGGGTATACCCTTTCTGTTTAAGACTGACATTCTACTGGAGAGAGACAACACACTCTGCAAATAAAATAATATATCAACAAAAACATTAAGAAATGAAAATGAGCAATGAAAATAAGGATATACACTTGTCTTGTTGCTTGGGGAGCACACAATAGTAAGAATGTCATAACTGGAGAGGTGACACTCTACAGGAGATTCTACACCAAGTCTCAAAATGAAGGGAGAAAGAATTCCAACAATTTCACAAAAGCTTCATAACTTAACAATCTCTTCTTGATTACAAACCGGTTGGGGAAAAGAGTCACACTCAGCGGGAGAAATCTGAACCAAGATTTAACTGGGGAATATGGGATTACAAAGCCAACATCACATGACAAACTAGAGAAAACACATTAACTGATCAACAATCGTTGGGGAAACTGTTAATTCTCTGTTTTTGTGATTGGCATTAATTTTGGCAAAACTAGCTTGGCAGTAACATGTTGAACAAGATGTTTCAACTTGTAGTTTCAACATGGCGAATATGATTTCCTAACCAGAAGAGTGGGACATCTGGTCTCTTATAGTTTTAAAATTTGGATATAGTTGATTTAAATTACTTAGTAGTCTCGGAATATTAAGTAATCCTATGTGGCATCCAAGATGGAGGAATCAGAGATTCTGTTTGACTGCAACATGTTGATCAAGATGTTCTATCATGTAGAAAAACATGATGAGTAAGATGTCCTATCCAGAATCATTCCACTTCGTGACTGGTAGAGCTGGACATTTGAATTATTCTAATTTTTACAGATGTAGAATATTCTTGGAATAATATGATTTTGGCGCTCAATTTAAGGATTAAGAGATTCAAGTTGAATTCAAGGAGTATTCTTAGTTTATAATTATGGAGATAATTTAGGAAACTAGTTATTGATGTCCTATCTTTGAGGAGATAAATCTGCATCTTTATTTGCAATGTCCTGATGCATTTTTGAAGCCCAAGCCAGTCCAGATGTGTGCTTTAAATAGATTGTCACTAACCTAGTTTTAGTGTGGAACTTACGTTGTATTTGTTAGGTTTTGTGCAGTCGTGTTAAGTGTGAGCCTCTATAATATGATCTTGATATAAGAGTAGGAATGTTCTTTTGAGTTATAAGTATTGTCAATCACTCTTAATCTTCTAAGTATTGAGTGATTATGTGTTTTTGAAGTTTGTCTTCTAATTATTTTAAATTGTGTTCTTGTCACTATTTGTGACTGATAGGGAAGTGAGAGGGGTCTCATAGCTAGGCATTTATTAGGTAGAAGTATAGAACGGGTAGTGATGAAGTGATATGTTGTAAATGGTGAGTTTAGCTTTGAATTGTGTTGGCTAGGATTTTTCACACAGATTAAAATCCAACCAAAAGCCAAAAAGGTTCTTTGAGAACTTTGAATTATGAGAAGTCGACCACAGAAGCAGTCGACCGGGAGAAATTTCATAAGTAGTAAATTGGGCTTATGGTCATAGTCGACCAGAAAGAGGCCTCATGAGGAACGGATTGGGCCCAGGAACGTTAAAAATCCCAGAGAGTGCATAACTAACAAAGCAAAGTGTTATGAATGGAGAACATGGGTTCGATAGAAGGAATGGAGAGCATGGGATCATGGAGAGAAGTTACCAGAGACACGTGGCATACAAGGAAGCGAAGCCTATCAAAAAGTAGTTAGTTTTCATGTATTATAAACAAAGCAGTTTGTGTATAGTGTAAGGGGTCAAACTTTCATATTCCTATATGCTAGTCACTCAGAGTACCCAATTGAACGAGCAAACGAGTCAAGCCAGGGAAATGTACGTTCGAACCAGCCTATTTTCAATTGTTTTGATGTTATGTCATTTATATTTACTGTTTAAAACGTCTTTTCTTTTATTTTACAAGTCTTGCTTTATTGCTTATAAACTCGTTTGGCACTAATCGGACGAATCTTTTTGAACATACTTTGTGAAAACACTCAAAAACTGAAGCACGGTACTGAGATTCCCTGGTCAATCTCGCCAATAAACTTTTTGTTAAGAGACCAACGTTGTTTACCAAAAATAGAGGTGAACAAATTGGCACACCCAGTGGGACCGTGCTAATAATTTTGCATTTGTGTTTGGTTTTTCAAAGTTTCTTGTAGTTTAGTTGGTGTGTGTATGAATTTAAGAAGTGGTAAACATTTATCAAAGTCTAAAATGCCACGCTCTGACACAAACACTGCACATACGCAGATTTCTACACAAAATGTGGACATCATACCAATGAGTGCCATAACTCAAAGTGCAACAATTTTATCTCTTGTGAGATCAACCGTTGTTCATGGTTCAGTGACAACAGTCATGTTGACAGAACCTAGGAATGGGATATCACCATTCGATCCAAATCGACCACTCTTTCCAAGGGGTCCAGGGTCATCATTTGTCCTGTATCAATATGGTATGCTTTATTCCATGATGGTTAGGTTATAGTCGAACCCGTCCACATATACAGAAAATGTATTGGCCACTGGAAACCAAGGCAGTTATATCCCATGTGTTCGATCAGGTGGTGTTGGTTATATCCCCCAGTCGACGACATCTTTGAGTAATACTTCTGTCATGGCTTTCAGACAAAATATGGATGAGAGTAATATAGAGTTAGTAAATGTATTAACTTAGCAAATGGGAGTTTCTCTCAATCCTGTGGTTGACCAAATAGGCAGATTGATCGACTCATTAGGGGTTTAACCAATGCAAACGCGCCATAAGACATTAAGAGTTTTTGAAGAACTAGAGGGAGGCAACAATGAATGTCCTTTTAGGCCTCAAATAGTGGAAGTACCCACTTATGAAGAGGAATAATTAGTTGAAAAAT
This sequence comes from Vicia faba, assembly GCA_948472305.1. Classification (NCBI taxonomy): domain Eukaryota; kingdom Viridiplantae; phylum Streptophyta; class Magnoliopsida; order Fabales; family Fabaceae; genus Vicia; species Vicia faba. The sequence continues at coordinate 1,214,410,105 of OX451741.1, read as the reverse complement.
ACAAACTTATGCAAGTCGTAGTTAGGAGGAACCAAGATGCTTATCGAGTGTTAAGAAATGCCCTTGTTGGGCGTAATAACATAGTTAATATAGTAGAAGAGGTGTTAACATGATCAGGGGTAAATGTTGGCCTTTTGAGGCCTAATTATTCGTCTCCCTTGCTTGATTATATTCGACAGGAAGAATTACCTAGGGGTGTAAGGTACCTAATTTACCAAGTTTGTTGGTGATGCCAATGAGTCGACCATTCAACATATCGCCAGGTACGAAACAGAATCTGGAGATATCTTTATTAATGAGGGTTTAAAGTTAAGATATTTCCTAATTCACTGACCAAAAATGTTTTTACTTGGTTTACGACATTGACTCCAAATTTGATACGCACTTGGGAACAACTCAAGAGTATATTTCATGAGCAATTTTATGTTGGTCAGCCTAAGATAAGTTTGAAAGAGTTATCCTTAATCAAGAGGAGGTCGTTTGAGTCAATGGAGGATTATTTGAATAGGTTTGGGGTCCTAAAATCTAGGTGTTTTACTAGAATTCCTGAACATGATCTGGTCGAAATGGCCGGTGGAGGATTAGACTATTCTATTATGAAGAAGTTTGATCCTCAATCTATTACAGATATGTCTTAACTAGCTGATAAGGTTTGATATGTCGAACATTTCAAAACAAAGAAAGCTAGAGTTTCAAAGGATCATAGAAAAGGCAAAGTGGCCTATGTAGACACAGAAGGTTATTCTATAGAGTCTGAGGATTAGTGCATGGAAGAAAGAGAAGTTAATGTCGCGGAATTAAAAGCCAGGCCTCCATATGCATGTAAACCTATAAAACCGTCAAAAGGAAAAATGGTTGGAGAACCAAAAAGTGATAAATCTAATACTAAAACATATATTTTTGATGTGTCAAAATGCGATGAAATATTTGATGTTTTAGTTATAGATGGTCAGATTATAGTTCCTTCGGACAGTAAAAATCCACCATTAGAGCAGAAACAAAAAAGAGGTTTCTGCAAGTATCACAATTTTCTGGTTCATAATACTTATCAATGTTTTCTTTTTAGGGATTTGATTCAGACGACTCTGAAAGATGGTCGGTTAAAATTTGGTGAAAAACCAAAAAGCTCCATGAAGGTCGACTCAGATCCTTTACATGTTGCTAATGCACACTTTGTCGAGCCATTAGAAGTGCTGATTATCGAGGCTACTAATGGTCTCGAAGGCGAACAGGCCAACATTATCGACTCACCGACAATGTTGACAATCAAGACTACTAATAGTTTTGAGAACGAACAAGCTATGATCACTGATCCAATGTCAGCTACAGTAGTTGAGACTAGTTAAGGTTTCAAAAGTGGCAATAGCAATTTGTCTAAGCCATAAGAAGTAATGATAGTCGACATGGCTGAAGAGTCTGAGCATAATCAGGGCGACAAGGAAAAAATGGATTGTGAAACCAAGAATGAGGAATTATTTGAAAAACAGTTTCTGAATTGATGAAGGTTGTGTTTCCCAAACCTGAGGAAGAATAGGTGGATTTTATGAATAGATGCAAGTTGAGTAATTCCATGTCTATGTTGTGCCAAATTGTAATGTGGTCTATTATGAAAATCCTGCAAAGAAAATTGAGGCACTGAAGAAGAAATGTCTTCAATAGAAAAATCCAAAAGGGGTTTTCGACCATGCGAAGGGGCCATACAAAGTTCAAGTGCCTCAAGGAAAACCTAAGTTTTCGTATCAAAGGACCTTTGTGCCACCAACTGATTCTCCTAACAGTAACTGGGTTCGTCCATTCTATCCAAGGGGGGAAAAGCAAAATTGGAGGGTAGTGAAGAAAGTTTCAAGTTTGAGTCACAAGTAGGAAATGATGGAGAGGGGATAAAATTCTTCCTAATTTCCTGAAGTCGGGATCACCTCAAAGAAGTATCATGTTCCTCCCACATACAAAGGGAAGAATCCTATGATGAAGACTAAGTGGAGAAGGTTTCAAAGAAACAAAAAAGCTGTAAGGAAAGCGGCATCAAAAGTTGCTCCATCAAAAGATGAGAGCGGTCAGAAGGAGATACACCATCGACCAGCAAAAGAGAGGTTATCAATGCCAGTTGTGAGTGTGCCTCCGGGAAAAGTTGAAGGTCTTGATGACAACATGGATGATGAATTATCTGACGACTTCGAAGATAGTTCAGAAGATGGATTGATTATTCACTGTAATATTTTGTTGGTATTGCCTAATGAGTATGGGTTCGCATCAGAAGCATCTTGACGAAGAAGAAGTCATGTGCAAAGAATCTACGGGCCAGAAACCTCTATACTATTATGTCATGAATAATGGGGTAGTGGAAGAACAATAGACAATGTTTGAGAAACCTACATTTGATATGATGTACCATCTCAAGCCTTTGTTTATAAGAGCTAAAGCTGATGATTTTCTTGTAAACAAAGTGTTCGTTGATGGTGGTGCTATTGTGAACTTGATGCTATAATCATTGCTGAAAAGGATTGGCTAGTTTGACACTGACCTCAAACCACATAATATGGTTGTGTCAAAATATGAAGGAAAAACAAGTCACATACTGGGTGTGATTCAAGTAAATTTTCCAGTTGGCTCGACTTCAAGGCCAAAAGTGTTTATGGTGATTGCATCCAAAGAGAACTATAATTTGTTGCTAGGACGTGAGTGGATACATGGAATTAAGGCAGTACCATCAACTCTACATCGACGTTTATCCATATTGCGTTGGGATGGGTTTGTGGAGAATATTGAAACGAACCACAGTTATTTTACTGCTGATGTAAATGTAATCAATATGAAGAATTTTATAAAGCATTAGCTACCATACCTTCGTGTGATCCTAAAGATGCAATGATCAAGTCACATCCTGATGCACTCAAATTTATAACCTTGCATCCCACTCATGGTTTCATTTGGGACCAAAAAAAATTGGATACATATCCTACAAAAGGGGAGTTTGAACCCATAGGGTTGGAAAAGCAAACTCATAATGATGCCTGAATCAAATGCTCAAGCAAATATTTTGACATATATGGCCGAAAATAGGATAAATTAGGCCTTAGACGCTGGAAGCTTTTCAAATATGGCACCTGAAGCCATTATGGTGGAAAAGCTTGGAGAACCAATATAAACAACAGCTTTAGAAAGCCATAGGCTTGACTGCATATATGTAGAAGAGCCTTTGGAGTTTTAGAAAGACCAAAGAGATAATATTTTGAAGATGCAAGCATAAGATCCATTGGAGGAAATTGACCTAGGTGATGGCACGACTAAGCGAATTACATACATTAGTACCATGATTGATAGCGAGATAAAGGATCAAGTAATTGAACTACTTAACAATTTTAAAGACTGCTTTGCATGGGATTACAACGAGATACCTGGTTTGAGAAGGGAAATAGACTACCCATAAATCCAGGCAAGTGACAAGTAAAATAAATTCCAAGGAGGTTTGCACCAGAGGTGTAATCCAAAATAAAAATGAAGATCGAATGGTTGTTGAGGAGAAGATTCATCAGGACAGCCATGAGATTTTTTGGGTTTTGTAATACACAAGAAGGGTATAAAAATCAATCAGAATAAAACTAAGGTGATTTTGAGTACCATAGCGCCAACAACGAAGAAGAGCTCCAATATTTGTTGGGAAGGATAAATTTATTGACACGATTCATGTCAAACATGAGCGGAAAGAATTTGGCATTTTCTCAGTTGTTAAAACTAGGCAAAGAGTCTCAGTTCAAGTGGGGAAAAGACCATCAAGAGGCATTCGATCATTTGAAAGACTACTTGGTGAAGCCTCCAATGATAGCACCCCCAAACACAAACAAAGGTATGAAACTTTACATTGCAGCGTCAGAATTAACACTGGGAAGCATGCTAGCCCAGGAAGATGAGAATGAGATTGAAAGAGCCATTTATTACCTCAGTCGAGTGTTAAATGACGCTGAAAATAGATATAATGTAATTGAAAAATTATTTTTATGTTTACATTTTTCATGTACTAAACTCAAGCATTATATAAAACCAATTGAAGTTTTTGTTTATTCTCATTTTGAGGTTATTAAGCATATGTTATCTAAACCTATTTTGCACAGCCGAATTGGAAAATTGGTGCTAGAATTAACTGAATATTCCTTAACGTATATTCCTTTAAAGGCAGTCAAAGGGAAAATTATTACAAACTTTATAGTTGACCATTCAGTGGTGGATATCAATGAAGCCTATGTATGTACTAAGTCTTGGCAATGATATTTTGATGGTTCCAAACCTGAAAAGGGAATTGGGGTCGGTATTTTTATCTTATCACCATATGGAATTCCAACTAGATTTCGTTATAAGATTAAAGGTGAATGTTCTAATAATAAGGTTGAATATGAAGCTTTATTAATTGGACTGCAAGTTATGTTAGATGTGGGAGTCAAAGACGTTGACATCAAAGGAGATTCAGAGTTAGTGGTGACAAAATTGAACAAAGAATACAAGTGCATTAAAGATCATTTGGTAATGTATGTGGCCAAAGTATTTTCGTTACTTAGGAAATTTGATAACATGTCGATTAGTCATGTAAGGGGTATTGACAACTAAGAAGAAAACGAGATGGCCCAATTAGTGTCTGGATATAAGATACCTAAAGAGATCATAGGCGAGTTGATTGGGGTAAAAGATAGAATGGTGTTTGAGAACACACAAATGACAAAAACTTGTGGGGCAGAGCCTGAAGTGATCCCTGATCTCTTGAATTATGATTATTTTGGAAATTTTGAAATAGTAGAAGAAGTTTTTTCCGCTGATACGTTAGCTGAGAATGATTGGAGGAAACCTATAGTCGACTACTTAAAAAATCTAGTTGGATCGACAGAGCATAAAGTTAAGTATAGGGCGTTAAGTTATAGAATAATGGGGAACGTATTGTTCAGGAAAACGCCTTAAGGGGTACTGTTAAAATGCTTAGGGGAAAACGAAGCATATGTGGCAACATTTGAATTACGTAGTGGAGCTTGTGGTACACATCAAGCAGGACAAAAAAATGAAATGGTTGTTATGTCAAACAGGAGTATATTGGCCGACCATGTTAAAAAATTGCATTGAGTTCACCAAAAGCTGCCAAAAACATTCTGGAATTCAAAATGTTCCAGCTATAGAATTACATTATGTCATCCAACTTTGGCCTTTCATGGGATGGGATTTGGACGTTATAGGAGAAATTAAACCTGCCACGTCAAAAGGCCATAGTTACGTCTTGGTGGGCATTGATTATTTTTCAAAATGGGTAGAGGCGGTCGCTTTGGTTAAAGTAGATCAAGAGGAAGTAATGGCCTTTATTCAAAATCAAATCATACATAGGTTTGGGATACCATAAACTATAATATTTGACCAAGGAACCATATTCATAGGTCGAAAAGTAACTGAGTTCACTGCGGAAATGGTGTTCCAACTGTTAACATCAACACCATACTACGCCCAAGAAAATGGGTAGGTCGAAGCAGCAAATAAGGTCATTATAAGTTTGATTAAAAAACATGTTGGCCAAAATCCAAGAAGCTAGCATACAACTCTGGGCCAAGCATTGTGGGCATGTCGAAACTCAGCAAAGGAGTCGACTAACACAACACCTCTCAACTTAGTTTATGGGGACGAAGCAGTATTGCCTCTGGAGACTCATCTACAATCAGTGAGAGTGTGAAGCCAATCAGATATTCCTACTGAATATTATTTGGGAATGATGTATGATTGTTGGCTCCTGAATTCGACACCCTTGTTGTTATTAATATAGACTATTAATTATGAGGGATGGTTTCGACCAGCTGATTCTGTCGAAATGCTCATCAGAAGATGGCAAGGTACTTAGAGAATTTCTTCTAAGTAAGAATCTTATTGCCTTCGACGTCGAAGGTGCTTCTCGACAAAGGTGTTCGATGCTCAGAGTGGAACGGTTTGAGATTCAAATGTTTGGAGGGAAAACGGTTCCCAGCAGTTACCAAGTACAACGTGTCAAGATCAGGAGTGTCGAATGTTGTGAGCATGCCAAGTGGAGTCATCTCAAAGCAGCGTAACTGCCCGACGATTACTTGAGATGTGTTTAGTATAAATACTAGTTGTTCACGTAGTTTTTCGCGTGTGTTCACAATTCTATACAAGTTACTCATTTAGATTCAAGTACCCAGTGTGAGCGAAAGAATTGTTGAGAATGTATGTGTGAAACACCATTTAAATCAAAGTCATTTATTTTCCAGAACTTTATTGCCTTTCATTTACTTTTCCCAGTCGAAGCCTTTACTTAAAGCTTTCTTTTATTCTGCCAAGTTTTCTTCATGCAATTTACATAAAGCGCTTTTATTTTCTTGTCATTAACCATCATTAAACTTAGTCAAAACCCCCAAAATCAACCATGTCTTAGGATCAATCTGATCGATCCTGCGAGTCACCAAATAAGTAACCTTTTGGAGGATCAGCGGTTGTTTACCAAATTCCCACGGTAAACAAATTGGCACACCCGGTGGGACCTTGTGTTGATTTTGAAGTTTAACCTTATTTATACAGAATATCATATTTTTCGAGAAGTATTGCATGTTATTGAGAAGTGGTAGAATTTACACTAACAATACCAATACTTCCAGAAGAAGAGAAGCGATGGCGAATCCGCCAAACAATAACGAAATCCCATAAACGAATGTGGGAACAACGATTATCCCAACCGTAAGTGAAGCGATAACCGCTGGTTCAACACCAGCAGTAACGGTCACACAAACGGGGCTATTACCTCCGTTCACTGGCCCCAGAGTACCTTTGGGAACTCCCCCGCCAAGGGGAAATCCAGGGACTAGGCCTTATGTTCCCCCAGGATTTGTGACAGGCGGTCCAAATCGAGAACCACTCTATGGCATGCCAACGTCTGAATTGGCTAGCCTGACGAACGCTGCGTCCACTTTTTCAGACCCTTTAGTGAGTGCCTCTTCGCCACTCCAAGGTTCTGGAGTTGGTATGGCGAACAGAAATAGGACCCAACTCTTAGGAGGAACGTCCCAAGTAGCGCATGGCCTTTCAAATGCCTCGACAACAGTCTTGAGGCAACAAATGGACGAAAGCAACCATGATATGGTTCAAATGTTGGCACAAACTTTAAGTACAGTGCTGAATCCTCTAATACAAAATACCACCCAGTCGAATTAGCAGATGACAGTGCAAATGACGCGTCTGGCTGATTTCTTTGGAGTACCCCAACCTATTCGACAGCCCTAAAGGGCGCAAATAAGGGGAAACCAAGGTATACTTCTAGAGGAAGAAACCACTATTAACCAAGTCCAGCAGCCTGTCGAAGAAAACCTTAGGGCACGATTGGAGCAGCCTGTCTAAGAACCTAGGGTCATAGCCCCAGAGGTAAGGATAGTCAACAGAAACCAAAATGCTGACGAAGTAGTTCAGCACATCCAATACCAGAATATGGGTTTGGAAAATAATCTGGCAGCCATGATCGAAAGAATCATGACGCAAAATGGGATGAATATGGGCTTTCGTAGGCCCAACTTCACATCCCCGCTGTCAGAATATGTGTTACAAACAGACTTACCTCCTAGATGTAAAGTCCCTAAGTTCACCAAATTCTCAGGGGACACGACAGAATCTATTGTCGAACATGTGGCGAGATACTTGATCTAAGCAGGAGATATTTCAAACAACGAAAACCTGAGGATTAAGTATTTCCCAAGTTCTTTAACAAAGAACGCGTTTACTTGGTTCACAACTCTCCCCCCCAATTCGATCCATCATTGGACCCAGTTGGAGAGATTGTTCCATGAGCAATTCTACATGGGACAAACCAAGATAAGCCTGAAAGAATTGGCTAGTGTAAAGAGACGTTTCACTGAACCTATAGACGAATATCTAAATAGGTTTAGGTTTCTCAAAGCAAGATGCTTTACGCAAGTGCCAGAACATGAGTTAGTCGAAATAGCCGCAGGGGGCTTAGATTATTCCATTAGGAAGAAATTAGACACTCAATACCTGAGAGACATGGCCCAATTGGCCGATAGAGTTCGACAGGTAGAACGCCTTAAGGCTGAAAAAGCCAAGGCGACAAAAACTCATAAAAGAGAAAGGATAGCGTATGTCGAAATGGATGATGAAGATCCAGAAACCTTCGACGAAACTATAACCGTCGAAGAAAGTGAGGTCGATTTAGCGGAACTAAAACAAGGGCCACCATACTCTTGCAAACTGCTAGTACCCTCAAGTGGAAAAAATCCCACTGGTCCGGAAAGGGCCAACGATAGGTTCCCCAAAAAGATTTACAGTTTTGATATTACAAAATGTGATGAAATTTTCGACTTACTTGTAAAAGATGGCCAAATGATAGTACCCCCAGGGGTAAAAGTGCCTCCTCTTGATCAAAGAAAGAAAAGAGGCTTTTGTAAATATCATAATTTTCTGGGCCATAAAACATCTCAATGTTTTCTTTTCAGGAATCTCGTGCAAGACGCTATCGAAGAAGGGAGGCTGAAATTTGCTGACAAGACCCCCATGACTGTGGACTCTAACCCGTTGCAGGCTGAAGCCCATTATGCTGAATCTTCAGAGGTGAACATGATCGAGGCATCCAGAAGCCAGGCGAAGAGGCCAGGAATAACGATGGTCGAAGTCACCAAGGATCATGTCAACATGCCAATCTTTGGCAGTTTTTCTAGGAATCTATCTAGAAAGACAATTGAAGCGGTCCAAAAAGCGGTCGAAAGCCCAAAGCTGGAGACAGTTGGAGCCCAAAAATCTGGAGCAAAACCCAGTTCTTACTTGGCTGCAGTTCAAGGCCAGACAGAGGACTTGGAGACTCAGATGAAGCAGTTGACTCTTGCCACCAAAGACACCATGAATGTCAACATGGTCGAAGTCTCTGAACCAAAGGCATCAGAGGAGGCCATTAGGCAAGAACAAGCCAACAAAACTGCTTTCCCTCGGGAAAATGAAAATCTGGCAGATTTCCTGCAAAGATGCCAGAAGAAGAAGTCATAAGTGATGCTGTGTCCTCGATGCAGCTCGATTTTTGACAAAAAAGCTGCTGAACATATCCAAGGTGTAAGAGAAGCAAACAGAAAAAGGGAAAGTGTTGATACTCGACATGACCCCAGAAGAACCTACCAGAAGGGTTCAAATCAAGAAAAGAGGCCACTGACTTTCAGGCCTCCAACCAATGTGCCAGTTGATACATGGTACAAAACATCAGGTCGAAAGAGGCCAAGCGAGGAAAGATGGCACTCCTTCGAAGTGCCAAGAGGTTCGTCTTTTACACATAAGAAAGAACCTCAGGTTGCTACCCCTAAAGTGACCCAGGTATCAAGCAACTACAAAGGGAAGAATCCCATGTTTCGATCTCAATGGAGAAGATACCAGAGGCGGCGAAAGGCTGAGAGGGAAGCTGCTAATGAACCAAAGCTGAAATCAAGTTCGAATGTCCCTCAGAGAAAGCAGAGGAAGCCTCTGGAAAGACAACCAGTGACCAATAGGCTAGTCTGGCCTAACCAGGGTGAAGTTGATAACGAAGATGGCTCTGAGTCTGATGACACCCTAGATATCATGGTGAACATAGTCTCAGTTTTGCCAAGAGAGTTCAACCGCCAGGTGGAGGTCGAAGCAAGCGATTGGGAAGTTAAACAAGAAATGGCCAAGCATAGGCCAGTGTGCTACTTCGTCATGGATAATGGCGCTACTAAAGAGCAGAATGGGTTCTTCGAACCTCCTACAGAGGCGATGAAAAATCACCTCAAGCCTTTATTTATAAGGGCTAAACTCGAAGAAACCACAGTAAATAAGATCTTGGTAGACTGTGGGGCAACCATCAACATCATCCCTCACTTTATGCTGAGAAAAATAGGCAAGAGTGATGAAAACATCAAGCCTCACAACATGGTCCTGTCGAATTATGAAGGCGGAATTGGGACCACTATGGGTGTGACCCAACTGGACATCAAGGTAGGATCCATCCTTCGACCAACTATGTTTATGGTCATATCGGCCAAACCAAATTATAATCTTTTGTTGGGCCGAGAATGGATACATGGTGTTGGAGTTGTACCATCATCAATGCACCAAAGGTTGATTCTATGGCGTCCTGATGGAATGGTCGAAAACATAGAAGCGGATCAAAGCTATTACTTGGGCGAAGTAAATCACCTAGGGCTGGCAGACTTCGACAAAAACTTGGCTCACATTGGGCCATGCCCAACACCTGACTTCGACTTGGCGCCAGCGCCAAATACTTTTTGTTCCTTATACCTGCACCCTGAGCATGGTTTTCAATGGGACAGAGAAGACTTGTCCCACATTGATTTTAGTGGGCTAACTGATATCCAACCAACTGGTTGGGGAAGTGAATTCAGTGACAATGACTGAGTCACAATCACTGCAGCGAATTTCGGCTTACGTAGCCGAAACAAAGATGATAACGGCTCTCGAAGCCGAAGTAAAATATATGGCCACACAGGCCAATGATCAAGAGTTACCTTCTGCAGGTCCTGGAAAGGATTTTGATCCAGAACCTCCTGATATCATGCCAGAAGGAATGCAGGAACAAAGGCTCGACGCCATCTACGACGATGAGACTTTGGGATTCAAAAAGGACCCCTTAGCCAACAACATGAAGATGTTAGCGCAGGATCCTTTAGAAGAAATCAACTTGGGCGAAGGGATAGAGAAAAAGCCAACTTACATCAGCGCAAAAATAGACCCAGAACTCAGGTTGGAAGTAATCCATTTGTTAAAGGAGTTCAAGGACTGTTTTGCATGGGATTACGACGAGATGCCTGGTCTCGACAGAGGATTGGTGGAACTTCAGTTGTCAATCAAACCTGGGAAGAAGCCAGTCAAGCAAAGTCCAAGACGCTCCGCTCCAGAAATACTGTCGAAGATCAAAATGGAAGTCGAAAGACTGCTGAAGTGCAAATTCATACGAGCTACGAGGTATGTCGAATGGATTGCAAACATTGTGCCAGTGATTAAGAAAAATGGTACATTGAGGGTGTGCATAGATTTCAGAGATTTGAATGCTGCTACACCCAAAGATGAATATCCTATGCCTGTGGCGGAAATGCTAGTCGATTCTGCCGCTGGCTATGAGTACCTGAGTATGCTCGATGGTTATTCAGGATATAATCAAATATTCATTGCTGAAGAAGATGTGTCGAAAACAGCTTTTCGATGCCCCGGGGCTTTAGGCACTTACGAGTGGGTAGTGATGCCTTTTGGCCTAAAGAACGCTGGGGCAACATATCAGCGAGCGATGAACTCTATCTTCCATGATTTTATTAACACTTTTATGCAAGTATATATTGATGATATTGTTGTAAAATCTGTTTCCAGGAAGAACCATATAGACCACCTTCAACAATCATTCGAAAGAATGAGAGAACATGGTCTGAAAATGAACCCTTTGAAGTGTGCATTCTGTGTAAAAGCTAGAGATTTCTTGGGCTTCTTCGTCCACAAGAAAGGAATCAAAATCAACCAGAACAAGACGAAGGCAATTCTGGAAGCGAAAGCGCCAGCGAACAAAAAGGAACTGCAATCTCTGTTGGGCAAGATAAATTTCTTAAGGAGATTCATATCTAACCTAAGTGGAAAAGCTCAAGCCTTCTCACCCTTACTTCGATTGAACAAAGAAAGATTCGAATGGGGGCAAGAGCAACAAGAAGCCTTCGACAAAATCAAAGGGTACCTTACAAAGCCACCTATTTTGGTGCCTCCTTGCAGCAACAGGAGTATGAGATTGTACACAGCTGCATCCGACAAAACTTTGGGAAGCATGTTAGCCCAAGAAGATGAAAATGGAGTCGAAAGACCCATTTACTATCTTAGTAGAGTTTTGAACGATGCAGAAACTAGATATAGTGAAGTTGAAAAATTATGTCTATGTCTTTATTTCTCTTGTACAAAGCTCAAACAATATATAAAACCAGTTGATGTGTATGTTTCGTCTCGTTTTGATGTTTTCAAGTACATGTTGTCGAAACCCATCCTGCACAGCCGAATTGGCAAGTGGGCACTAGCGTTAACTGAGTACTCCTTGACCTTTATGCCTCTTAGGGAAGTGAAAGGGCAAGTGGTGGCAGACTTTATAGTCGACCACTCAATTCAGGTTGAGAGTATAAATTATGTGGAGATAGAGCCTTGGAAATTCTACTTCGATGGTTCCAGTCATAAAGATGGAACAGGAGTAGGGGTCTTGATTATTTCTCCAGAAAAAATTCCAACAACATTCAAGTACAAGATATCAGGTACTTGTTCGAACAATGAGGCTGAGTACGAAGCTCTAATTACTGGCCTTGAGATATTATTGGAATTGGGGGCAACTCGAGTCGAAATAATGGGAGACTCAGAGTTAGTCATTAAGCAAGTCACAAAAGAATATAAGTGCATAAGAGAAAATCTTATTATGTACTTTGTGATAGCAAATCGTTTATTGAAAAAATTCGAAATGGTCAACATTCGACACATACCCAGATTGGAAAATCAAATAGCCAACGATTTGGCACAAATTGCATCTGGGTACAAAATTTCAAAAACGAGATTACAAAGAGCAATCGAAGTCCGAGAAAAAATAAAAGCAACTAGTCTGTCACCAACAGATTTGAAATCAACAAGACTAGGGTATGCTGATCAAAGGAACTTCTAAATATCGTTCATAGACAATTTGTCAGAGCAAGATTGGAGGAAACCCATTGTAGATTATCTACAAAATCCAGCAGCTTCGACAGAACGAAAAATAAAATATAGGGCGTTGAGTTATGTACTCATGGGTAATGAGTTATTTAAAAAGACGCCTGAAGAGGTATTGCTAAAGTGCTTAAGTGAAACTGAAGCATACATAGCCCTTTCGACTACGCACGCTGGAGCATGTGGGGCTCACCAAGTAGGCCATAAGATGAAGTGGTTATTGTTTCGACAAGGACTATACTGGCCCACCATCTTGAAAGATTGTGTCGAGTTCGCGAAGGGTTGCCAAGAATGTCAAGTCCATACAGGCATCCAACATGTACCAGCAAACGAGCTTCACTCAATAGTGAAACCATGGCCCTTTAGAGGATGGGCGTTGGACCTTATTGGAGAGATTCGACCAGCATCATCAAAGAGCCAGAAGTATATATTGGTAGGCATTGATTATTTCACTAAGTGGATCGAAGCTATTCCTTTAGTCAATGTAGACCAAGAAAATGTCATTGAATTTATTCAAAAGAACATTATCTTTAGATTTGGAATCCCTGAAACTATAACGACTGATCAAGGATCAGTTTTCACCGGTCGAAAGATGCAGGAATTCGCTCAAGAAATAGGCTTTAGACTCCTTACATCAACGCCTTATTATGCACAGGCAAACGGTCAAGTCGAAGCAGCGAATAAAATAGTGATTGGCTTGATAAAAAAGCATGTATGGAAGAAGCCAAAAAATTGGCATAAGACGTTAGACCAGATCTTGTGGGCCTGTCGAATGTCCCCAAAAGAAGCCATAGGTACAACACCATATCGGCTAACTTTTGGTCATGACGCAGTGTTGCCAGCGGAAATTTGTCTTCAATCTGCAAGGGTTCAGAGACATCATGATATCCCCTCTGAGGTTTATTGGGATATGATGTTAGACGAACTAGTAGATTTAGACGAAGAAAGACTATGCGCTCTCGACCTATTAAGGATTCAGAAGAAAAGAGTGGAAGACTCTTACAATAAAAAAGTGAAACCTAATGCATTCTCGCCTGGAGAATTAGTTTGGAAGGTGATTCTCCCCATGGATCGAAGGGATCGAAGCATGGGAAAATGGTCACCCAAATGGGAAGGACCATTCAGAATTATCCAAACTTTTTCTGGTGGAGCTTATGAAGTCGAAGAGTTAGGTGAAGATAAAAGACTCTTGAGAGTAAACGGCAAATATTTGAAAAAATATAAACCTATGCTCCAAGAGATCAAAATAAATAGCAAGTAATGACCAAATTAACCATAAATAGCCAAAATGGAAAATTTTATAAGAATTAGCCAAAATGGTTACATTGTCAAATAAATATTACAATACATGGTTAATAAAGGGCTGAGTAAATTAGAAGGGGATAGAATCTCTAAGTCGAAGGTACTTGGCCTGCTGCAACTCCAGTCTTTTGTTGCACAAGGCATTCGCCTGGGAAAGCTTGGCAATCTGGTCATCGAAGGCTTGGGCTTTCTCAGCAAACTCTAGGCCTCGTGTAACTTCAGCTTGGCTCTCTGTGTCTGAAATGGTTGAGAGAAGCTCCTCCTTGCGTTTGGTATTAGCATTTATCTTGGCCTCCAGCTCTTCGATTTGCGCCTTTATAGAGGCATTGTCTCGATCTATGGCGTAAATTTCTTCTTGCTTGGATGCTTTCTGCTTCGACAACTCTACAATTCGAGAAGTCGTCTCAGCTACCTCAGTCCAGGCAGAAGAACTTTTACCATGTAGCGCTTCGAGCTGGCTGTTGAAGCCCCTCTGACGTCGATAGTCTGCAGAGACTTGATCAACAATGGAGTACAATTCCAAGATAAAGCTCGAAACCTCTAGAGTCATAGCAAGCAAGTCGACTGCATTCAAAACAGCTCCCAAACACGACGGAGCAGTAGGATCCCCCTCCAAAGCCTTCATCAGATCTTTCTTGAAGAACTGAGCCTTTACCTTCATCAAAGCCTCATCGAGAGGAGAAGTCGAAGTGGACTTCCCCGATGCAGTAGAAGCATCATGACTAAGGTCAGATGAACTTCCCCTACTCTCAATAATGGCATTCAGGTAGCCAATGGGATCAGTTTGCTTCAAGAGTGCTAAGTCTTCTTTGGACTTAGGCTTTGTCGAGGTGGTAACCCTTACAGCAGCGTTGGCTTGGGGTTGAAGTTGTTGAGTAGCGTTTGCATCGACATGACTCTCTTCGACCTGAAGTTCAGCAGTGCCAGCATCAGCATGATCCCCTTCGTCATGTTGTTCCTCTGACAGATCGATCACTTGAGTTTCCTTTGGTTGTTGTTCCTCTGATTCGGCATTGGCTTCATCGTTCGCCAATTCCTCCTCTTGTGGCCTACTGTGTTCAGCAGAGTCTAGTGTCTCTGAAGTCTTTGGTGCTGAACTTTCGGTGGTCTCCTGAGAATAGAAGAGGAAGAATCTTCTGGTTTAGAAAGAGACACAATCGAATGAGAGCATCGACACCTGAGTTAAAGATGGTCAGAGGAACTACCTGCAGAGGAACTTCAGCCCCAGGGCTGGAATTATCACTTTCGACAGGTTTATTGAGCAAAACATTTAGCTCCTCCTCCGTTGGCTCTTCGATAATCACGGGAGGTGGCCTGGGTCTTCTCCCTGCAACCTTTATTCTGATCATGGGTCGAGACTCAGGAGAGGGAGCATCTTTCTTCAGTTTCCTTCGTTTAAGAGGAGCGGGGGGAGATTCGTCCTCGTCGTCACTCCCAGATTCGACCGTTAGTGCAGGTCGTTTCTTGGGTGAAGGTGCCTGAAAACCAATTGGAGTTCGATTTAGAACGCTACATCGAAAATCAGAATGTTAAAACCAGAAGGAAATAATAAAAGTTTGGTTACCGGTGCTGAAGGTTTTGTCAAGGGACCTCCTCCCTGATGGCCTTCTGCGGCTTTCTTTGCTGCAGGCTTTCGAACAACTGAAAGAAAACGCGTTCACAAGTTATAATAAACAAGTTACAAGTCGAAATGGAAAGACAAAAGTAATTTGGAGAGTGAACGTACATTTCTTTATTTTGTCAAGGACTAGAACGAAGGACTTCTGAAGTTCGTCCACAAAATCTTTCTCGTCGAAGAACTCTTCAGCATAGTAACTCATCCACCAGTCTTCGAAGGATGGTGAACAGAGGAAGTTAAGTTGTAGTCGAACAGTGAAAGTACTGTTCGACCAGCATACCTGCCAATATGCTTGGTGGCAGCATCCTCAGTATAGTCATTGCAAAAATATAACATTGATTTCTCCCTAGGAAAAATGGGAGAAGGGAGTGATTGAATGATACCAAACTGTCGAGAGACCATGTTTGGCTGATAAGCGATTAAGCTCAGGTGATTCTTGGAACTCTTAAAGCGCAGGGGCATTATTCTGGGTGTGAGAAATGCTTCCCACATTATTGTGTGTTCTTCGACATGAGGGTCACCTGACGACTTGGGATGGGGCCTGATGAACCATTCTGGACCAACCTTTCGACGAGCGAAAGGAGCCATGGTCGAAGTGAATTCTTTTCTTCTTGCAAACATCAAGACGAAGTTTGCAAAAGTCTGTTGAAGTTCCAGCCCATCTTCAGTCGGGGTCAGTAAATCCAATCTGGTGCCTTCGATACGCCTTTTTGCTATCTCAGGAGCTTGCTCATTTATCTGAGTTTTCTGAGGTAAGAAAGACTCGAAAGTGGCATTTAGCCATAGTTGAAGTAGCCAAAAGGGTCCTGCAAGCAACAGACTGGCTCTATTTTTGATGACCTTTAACAGAGTCGCTCCACTGCTGATCGACTCATACAGATTCGCCAGGATTAATTCTGCCAAACAAATGTTTTGGCCATGGTGAAGCTGGGTAGCAAGGGTGACCATTTTCTTTGTCACCTGTAAAGACTTTGTGCAGAACACAAAGCGTGACAGCCAAAGGGCTAGAAACGCAATGTGCTCCACATCCGTCACATTGGCTGTCGACCTATCATGGTAGTGGTTGATATAGGTGGTATAGGTGGGTTTAGTAGCTGAAAACCTAATTTGGTCCTCCGACATTTCCTCTGGGTCGAAATAATCCCCAGTTGGTCGAAGTCCAGTGATGGAAGCCACGTCGAAAAGTGTGGGTGTTAGCATTCCACAAGGAAGGTGGAAAGTGAAATGAGTATAATCCCAGAAAAGCAAAGAGGCTATCAGCATCTCAGAGGAGTAGTTGAGACCAGTCTTCGACAGCATGACTAGGTCGTATATCCCCAGGTTCTTCCAGATCGAAGCCTGGCTTTTTTCCATCTTCTCTAGCCAAGCACTGTAGTCTGGTGTAAGACTAGGGCTAGACCTGAAAGCCCTAACACCTCTATTGAAGAAACGAGATCTATTTTTTCCTTAGCAGGATCTTCGTTGTCATCTGCAGCTTTTTTGGAGCACCCAACAGGTTTGAGCGCCTCAAGCACCGGGAAGAAGTTCTTGATCTTCGTGGATTCATCAATGCATGGGGATAACGGGCCATACATGGCGAAAATTTGGTTGGAGTATCCAACCGGAATCAGTAGTTGATGTGAATAAGCTTCACGCTCAGCAGTTTCCAGGGGTTCAGGAACCCTTCGTAGGCCTGTAGGGGTAACTGTTGGAACAGTTGAGAAGATTCTGGGTTTAGCATTTCTGGAAGGAATGTTGGAACTAGGAGCGTTAGAGGAACCTGAAGCCATTTTTGGGATAAGATTGAAGGTGGAGTGAAGAACAAAGTGTTTGCAGGTTTGTAGAAGATTTTGTTCAACAATAAGGTTTGAATGCAGAATGGCGTGAAAAAGTCCCACAAGGGGGTACTTAGCGCTATTTATAGTGGTTGGGAAATCACAAAATTCGAGGCCATTTAATGTTGCAGAAGATAGTGGGACACGTGGCTCTCCTTCACTGACATAGCCGTTCTGCAGAAACGAAACGGTGCAGCGTGCGCCCTCGTTTTTGGGAAATTTTCATGATGAAAATCTGTGAAAAGACATTGGGCACGCTAAACGCCTTACTGAGGTGACGTCTTAGGTACAGATGGAATGATGGCTTTTTCTTGGGATTGTCAGATGGTTGGTAGAAGACAGGTTAATCTGTGGCTAAGAATGAAGGACAGGTGTCGAGTGGAATCTCAAAGAATGCCTTTTTCTTTTCAACGTCGAAATAAGGCATTCTTGGGGGGCAATTTGTTGGCTCCTAAATTCGACACCCTTGTTGTTATTAATATAGACTATTAATTATGAGGGATGGTTTCGACCAGCTGATTCTGTCGAAATGCTCATCAGAAGATGGCAAGGTACTTAGAGAATTTCTTCTAAGTAAGAATCTTATTTCCTTCGACGTCGAAGGTGCTTCTCGACAAAGGTGTTCGATGCTCAGAGTGGAACGGTTTGAGATTCAAATGTTTGGAGGGAAAACGGTTCCCAGTGGTTACCAAGTACAACGTGTCAAGATCAGGAGCGTCGAATGTTGTGAGCATGCCAAGTGGAGTCATCTCGAAGCAGCGTAACTGCCCGACGATTACTTGAGATGTGTTTAGTATAAATACTAGTTGTTCACGTAGTTTTTCGCGTGTGTTCACAATTCTATACAAGTTACTCATTTAGATTCAAGTACCCAGTGTGAGCGAAAGAATTGTTGAGAATGTATGTGTGAAACACCTCAAAGTCATTTATTTTCCAGAACTTTATTGCCTTTCATTTACTTTTCCCAGTCGAAGCCTTTACTTAAAGCTTTCTTTTATTCTGCCAAGTTTTCTTCATGCAATTTACATAAAGCGCTTTTATTTTCTTGTCATTAACCATCATTAAACTTAGTCAAAACCCCCAAAATCAACCATGTCTTAGGATCAATCTGATCGATCCTGCGAGTCACCAAATAAGTAACCTTTTGGAGGATCAGCGGTTGTTTACCAAATTCCCACGGTAAACAGATACGTTGGTAGATGTTGAAGAACATAGGCTAGCAACATTAGATACTTTGTTCTGGCAGAAAAAACAAGTAGCAAGGGCCTATAATAGAAGGGATAAAGTCTTGGGAAAATGGTCACAAAGTTGGGAAGGACCATTTCGAGTAGTGCAAGTTTTTTCCATTAATGCTTATGAGATTGAGGAGCTCACACCAAAAGGTTGAATACTAAGAGCAAGTGGAAAATACTTAAAGAGGTATAGGCCTATGTTGGAAAAAATTATAATAAATGAAGGACATGATTTATTGCATAATGAAGGGGCCGCCAAGAGGTATGGAATGTAAATTAAGCATTACAAAAAACTATGGAAAGACTAAATCCAAAGTACATGCGAAATCAAATTGGTTAAAAAGGCACGTTATTCTTGAGGGTTATATAGCATTCTCGAGCAAGTTCCAGATGAGCATTGGTTAACGAAATAGATGTGTCAAGGTCGGTCAGTTAAATATCTAATGCACCAACATGCTCCAGATGAGCGACCCCAACAAGAGCTTTGTTATTCAACGCTTGTTCAGCTATGTGAAACCCAGTAGCTTACAAATTCCATGCCTTATTAATTTTCTTCTCCACCCCTTTAATTTGCTGCTTCAACACCATGATATGTTGTTTCCATTTAGGAGATATTGTTGGCCCTAGTGTTGTAGTATGTTTTTTCTTTGTCAATAGTTTTCTTCAATTCTTCACTAGTAACCATAGAAGAGTTCACCAAATCCAACTCAGCAGTGCGTTCTTTCTCCTTATGAAGATGTTTTTTCTAGTCAACTAAAAGTTGGTCAAGGAAGGTAGACGCTCCAGCCATAAATTTGAGGACCAAAGGAGAAGCAGTTTGAACGTCAACTTTCTTCAACATCTCTTTAATCTTGGCACCATTACAAGGGTATGCCTCCAAATGGGTGATCAAATCAACATGTAAGAGTGTGGTTTTTAGACGATTAAGAAATTCTTCTTAAGCCCCAAGAGAAGAGACGCCTCCAGATGCAGTAGAAGTGTTGGAGCCTCCATCAGTCGAACCGTTCCTAGCATTCACCAAAAATTTCAAGTACTTAAATGGACTATTTTTCCTTAGAGCAGCAACTTGTTGGGCGACATGGTCGTGGTTGTAGGAATCATGTTGGGAGGGGTCGAACTGGTGCCAAAAGAGGAAGTTGCCTAAGGAGTCACTTCTTTTGTTTAGGAAGGATTTTGGTTGGTAGTTGTGGTGACATCAACAGCAGCAGCATGTTCAGGATCCTTTAGGCCATCATCTCCTGTATCCTCCCCTTGACTTTCATTATTTTCGTCATCCTCCATTCCTTCACTGATGGGAGAATATTCAGAAGTATCATGAGTGACAGGAGAGTTGAGGTCACTCCTAGAAGGCTCAATATCAGTCAAGACCATAATTGGTTTCTTTTTGGTCTTGGAAGATTTCAAGACAATCTTGGTGGGGTGTTTTTTAGGTTTAACTTCCAGTCCCTGAAACAATAAAAGCAAGTAAGAAAATAATCATAAAAGGGACAAAAAAATCCCTAAGATAAAGAGTCTTTGGAAGAAGAAGGTACCTGATGGTCTCCTTCAGGACTACAGTTAGTCCTCTCTGTTCGAGTTGGTGCAGGCAGCAAACTTGTTCTTTTGCCACCACTAGAGTAGGCGCAGTGGCATAAGTTTTTTTTTAGGCAACCTCAGAGCAAGTCGATTGAAATTTTTTGGATTTTATGGGAATGGCAAGCGAAGACAAGTCATCAGCTCGTTTCTCTTTACTAGAAGAGTGTTTACGTCTCTTTGGGGATGGTTCACGAAGGACGACAATGTTAGCTTCAGAGGCCTACGAATGGGTTAGCATAATCAGTGTATTAGAAAAGTAACGCAATCAGTTAGTAAATCATCAAGTTAGTATATTATCTGAGAAGAAGTTGCAAGGGCTTCATTAGTAGAGGGAGAAATAATCACACCATTTGTGGCTCCCCTAGTTTGCTTCTTGTGTTCAATGGCTGGATAAGGTGGTAATAGTAAGACAAAGCAGTAAAAGCCAAAAGCATAAAACGAACAAGAGGTCGATCGAAATTTTAGACGTACCTTTTTTGAACTTTTGCTGCATATCGTTAAAGGCATGGGTCAGTCAAGCCTTGAAAGATTTGAGAGCCCCATTACTTTGCACGAATTGCATAGTCCACCAATAATAGAACTCCTTGGTGGTATATAAGAGGGGTTCTAAGGTGATAAGAGTCATAGTGGGGATATCAACAGCAAAATGCTGAAGATGTTAAGCACATTCGTTCTCACTATATCTAGTCGACCAAGGACACAGTTCATCTGATGGCTTGTAAAAGCAACGAGGCAAAGGTTGGCATAAGCCAAACTTCCTAGCCACCAGATTAGGCTGATAACACAGGAGTGTTATGCCATATTTAGCTCCTACCCTAGATGATATGATCCTATGGGTTAAAAAAGCTTGCCAGAAGGCTTTGGATTCAGGGATTTGCATAGGATCGGTGGGAGGAAATGGTCGAGTAAACCACTCAGGACCATGTTGTCTAGAAGCAAAGGGAGCCATGCTTGGCTGAAAAGAAGTGCACCTAAAGAAAAATTTCAGGTAATTTTTTAAGTGAATCCTCTCGATTCATGTCATTGTTGGAAGGTGTCATGGCATTAAGATGAAGGCTTTCATTGGCACGCTGGACAAATGCAGTCTCTTGTGCTTCAAAAAGTCATAGTTTGAGCTGGCTCGCAAAAGTGGTGTTTAACCATAATTGAATCATCCAAGAAGGCACAGCAAGCATATAGCTAGCAGTAGAAGAGAGTGAGGTCATATGGTTTCCCCCACGCTAAGTGATACATAAAGCGACCCTAAAATAAGTTTGCTCAGGCATATGTCTCGACCCAGATGAAGGTGGTGAGATAATGAAATAAATTGTTTAACTACCTTCAAAGATCGATTGCATAAGACATACTTGGAAATCCACAAGGCCAAGAAGGCAATGTGCTCTTCATCAGATATAGTGTTGACATCTTTAGCGTGAAAATGCTCCATATATTTGGTTAAGCCAGCAATGGCCTTCTCAAAAGAGATGACATTTTCATCGGCTTCATTAGGAAGGAAAACTTCACCTATGGGGCGGAGACCAGTGATGGCCGCAATGTCAAAAAAGGTAGCAGTAAGCATACCAGTTGCAAAATGGAAGGTGTTTGTGGAGCCTTCCCAGAAGTAAAGTGTAGAAATCGGCATGTAATGGCAATAGTTGGGTCCAAGCCTAGAGAGCTGAATCAAGTCAAAGATTCCTTGGGCCTTCCAAATGTCACCTTTAACTTTCTCTACTTTATTCAACCATGCAATGTAATCTTGGTTGACAGCTGGAGTAGAACGAAAGACTTTAGATGTCTTGTAAATGTGTGAAAATCTATGGGGAAATCTCTGTTGATAGGAGGCTTCGTAGTTTTGTGAGTGAGAAAGCAGCTTTCCAATTGTTTGGATGCTCTTATCGCATCAGGAATAGGACCCAATAGAGCATAAGAAATTTTGTTGCAGATGAAGGGGAACAACAGCTAGGAATGAAAGTTTTAGAGATTTCGTGTCGATGTTGGTTCAAAAATTAAGGTATTTTGATCATGAATGAAGAACTCACTCATATTAGAAACCAGTTCAATTTCCTAGGGAGTTGGAATGTGTTCAGAGAGTTGGCTTAGAGTGGCCATGGAGATGGCTAAAAGTTTTTCTAGGTAAAAATGAAAGTAAGAACTTCTTAACAGAGAGCCTCAGTATGCAAAAAGAACATAAAAAGGAAACTGGAGAGATGAAAGGGGTATTTATACCATCAAGAAAACCAAACGTTTGCGAAGAAAGTGGGGAAAATGTGGCTACACGACCAGGCACGTGTCAGGAAGGTGGTGATTGATTGGAGATGTTAGTGAGTTAGGGGCCATGTTTATCCTAGGAAGTTGAAGCTAAAAAGTAGGTAAGTGGTTGTGTGATCACAGACGTAAAGTTTGAGGGAAAAGGTCATGATTATGATGACGCCACTTCGCACTAAGAGATGAGGATTAAAATGTTTGTTTATGTTCTTTCATTCGAAAAGTTCATTTTAGGGGGGCAATTTTTTGGTTAGTATTTTTCACACAAATTAAAATCTAACCAAAAGCCAAAAAGGTGCTTTGAGAACTTTGAATTATGAGAAGTCGACCATAGAAGCAGTCGACCGAGAGAGATATCATAAGTATTCAATTGGGCTTATGGACACATTATACCAGAAAGAGGCCTCATGAGTAATGGATTAAGCCCATGAATGTTAAAAATCCCAAAGAGTGAATAACTAGCAAAGCAAAGTGTTATGAATTGAGAACGTGGGTTCGATAGCAGGAATGGAGAACATGGGATCATGGAGAGAAGTTACCAGAGTCACGTGGCGTACAAGAAGGCAAAGACCTCTAGAAAGTAGTTAGTTTTCATGTATTATAAATAAAGTAGTTAGTGCATAGTGTAAGGGATCAAAATTTCACATTCCTATACGCTAGTCACTCAGAGTACCCAAGCAAACGAGCGAAATGAGTCAAGCTAGGGCAATGTACGTTTGAACCAACCTATTTTCAACTGTTTTGATGTTATGTCATTTATATTTACAGTTTAAACATCTTTTGTTTTATTTTTACAAGTCTTGCTTTATTGATTATAAACTCGTTTGGCACTAGTCGAACGAATCTTTTTGGACATACTTTGTGAAATCACTCGGAAACTGAAGCACGGTACTAAGATTCTCTGGTCGATCTTGCTAGTAAACTTTTTGTTAAGAGACCAGTGTTGTTTACCAAAACCAGAGGTGAACAAATTGATATTATTTAGTGGATTTCCTTTCTGGCTTGGTAGCCCCGGGACGTAGGTTTATTGAAGGTAGAGAAAAACACAAGAAAGTGGGGGTTTGAATTGGGTTTTAAGAAAATATTTCCCTTTAAAAATTATTTGATTGAACTATGAAAGAATATAGAATGAAATAAAATATAAAGAGACACATTTAGTTATACAGGTTCACTGTTAACTAGGCTACTCCTGTTCACCCTCCTGAGATGATTTGGCCTTATACGAGGATTTAATCCACTATAACCAAATCTGATTACAATCCACAATAAGTTCGATCAACCTTGCTGACAACCACAACAAGTTCAGATGATCCTTATTGCCTTTTCTTCTAAGACCGTAGTCTAAGCCTTCTTGAGAATATTGACTCAACCGAGTCTCTCAAGGAACATCACAATGATACATTCAGTGATCTCCACGAGAAATAACGATCAATGACCCATCTAGAATTCAACCAATCTGGTCTTCTAGAAAGGATTTCATCCACGATGACCGCAGCCATCCGTCTTCTCAATTCTTCTGATCTTCACTCGATCACTTGAGGAACCACCAATTTTAAACATAATTGTTTTTCTGGAGATTACATGAGTGCTTCTTATCAAGCAGATTACTCCTAATTTAAGTACATATTGTTTTACACAATTCTGAGCAACAACTCTTGTGTACAAACATTTTACATGAAGATTCTTAAGAAATAACACAATTTGAGCAACAACTCTTGTGTTTTACATTATTTCTACAAATATGAATATAATCTAACTTGAGTGAAGCATCATGTAGTATTCTTGTCTTCATCTTCTTTGTTGAGCAATTTATGAGCAACAACTCCTTGCTTCTTCATAATTCTTCCAATATGTATATGATGGAAGTTTGAGTAGCATCTTGTAGAATTCTTCATCTCCATCTTCTTTCTTAATTAATAAAGATATGATCAACAACTCCTTGCTTTTTCATTTCATCTCTTCAACGTTGTAAATATTTGCTTATAATAATAACAATGTTGTTTGGACTCAGACATTATCTTCTTTTCCAGTATCTTCCTCAATTGGAATTTAAAGCTTTAGTCTTCTTATATAGAATTCAAATGAAAAGATTTGTTGTAAGGATAGAGAATTATTTTCTCCTTCCAATGGTTGATTTCCAACCGATATATTTAAGATAGGTTTTAAAACAATATGAAACGCCACTTTCCTAGACCTGCTGCTTGCAGTGGTTAGCATAAAGAAACGGGAGAACAACTTCTTTGAATAGTACAACCAATGTACTACTTTCTTCTTGACTGAGTTTCTTAATCTTTATCTTATGAGGATGTACTTCTAATTCTTAAGTATTTAAGTTTGGAAGAGATCAATCACTTGTCTTCGTTCTTCTGACGAGTGACTGATGAGTAGTTCATAAACTACTTTGTTGTTGTAGCGCAGGAACATTAGAGTGGTCAAAACCAAATCTTGTCTTCAGAATTATGGGCAGTAGCCTATCTGAAACACAAAGGTTTTCTTCTGATCTAGAACTACTCTTGAAGTTATATTTCTTTTCTGATCTGAGAGATAAAGATTGTTTTGAGAAGATGTTTCATTTCAAATTCTTTCAATAGTGGATTCTTGCTTTCAGAATGAACGACAACAGCCTATCTTAAATAACAATTCTTGGCATTGTACGTGAAAGCTTTTATGATGATATCAAAAGATTTTATGATGATGGACCTTGAAATCAGATATTATGACAACAACCTATCTGATTTTGAAGTCTTTGAATTTGTGAGCTTTCATTCTTTTCTTCTTGCTGGATTGATTCTGATTTAGGAGTGATAATGATCCAAAAGATTCTTCTTTGTTGTAGATTCATAGTCTTTCATATGTTTGAACATTTTCTTCAGATATATAAGCAACAGCTTATCTGCTGGACAATTTCTTCTTTCAGTGAAAGCTCTTCTAATCTACTTCGTCTTAACCATGTCTTGATTAATCAAATTATCCAAGTTTTATATCTGATGTCTGATTTCTAAAGCAACAACTTATATTAGTACATTTGATTTTGATGTTGAGTTCCTTCTTTCTAGTCCCTTGAGTTCTGATCTTTGGATTGAGCTAAAAGCAACAGCTTATTGTCAGCTACATTTTTGTTGTTTGATCATGGACTCTTTTCTTTCTTTGGATGGAAGCATATATGTTTTATGATCTGAGAGTAATGCTTTCGTGAGAACATACTTGATTCTAATTCTGATGAACATTCAATATTTTGTAGAACTGCTGATTTTTCTATAGAAATGGTCTCAATAGTTCTTATGTTGAGTGCAGTGGTACTTCCAATGATATTTGTATTCTTGTAGATATTACTTCTGTTGGGTAGATTTGCTTGAGAAGATATCATTCTTTGATCTTGTCTTCTGATGGAATTTGAGATGTTAATTAGAAATGAGTCCACAAGATCTTTCTTTCTTTAATCTTTTATTCTGATACTTTTGAAACATGAGGAGAAACTCTTCCGATGAGAAAATCTTGACTTCTGATCTTGGAGTAGAAGTTTTATTTATATGTGTTTAGAATCTGGACTTCGTCTTTAGAATCATAAGCAGCAGCTCTTCTAATAAACTAGTCTTGACATCTGATCTTCTGCATTGGAAGCTTGTTTCTTGTTTCCTCTTGATTTCTGATCTTGAAGCAACAGCTTATCAAAAATTATTTCTTCTTGGAAACACATTGAGATTCTTTTCTTATCGAACATTCAGCATTCCATAGAACTAGTGATGTTACATTAGAAACATAACTCAATGGTTCTTCTTCTGAGTGGTGATGTGATTCTGATGATATCTTCATTAAGACTATCCAGAATACTAGCAATGTATCTGCACACTCAATGAAACCATTAGAACTAAAATTGTTCTACATAAAATATATGCTTGTTATCATCAAAACTTAGAGATTAAACATAGATCCAAATCTTGTTCTTATAGTTGTTGTACACCAAACTAGGTTAACAACTATGTGTGTTATTTTACTTTTTTGTTCTGTTTTAATTGTTATACCTTATCATTGTGTTTTTGTTCAAATATCGGTGTCTCGATATCTCTTAGGACATCTGAGATCTGACTACCAGAATTTCAATTCGTATCAGAGTAGGCATCCTGCTTTGACTCTGGGTGAGATTCAGGGAAGATATATTCTGGTACAATGGACAAGGATGGAGGATTTTTCAACAAACCATCTCTTCTTGATGGATCTAACTATGACTATTGGAGACCTCGTATGATAGCTTTTATCAAACCTATGGATAACCAAGCTTGGAGAGTTGTGATCAAGGCATGGGATCCCTCAAAGGTGAAAGAGAAGGATGATAAGCTTTCTGAGGTGATGAGAATGGAGGTTAGTGGTAACGCTCCTAAAACATGTGATAGATTCAAGGAGTGCGGGAGGTTATTTGACAGAGGCAAGAGTTTGAAAACCACCTGAAGATGATCAAGATTGTTTTGTTCCAAATGTTATAGTGTGCTTCTGCTGCTACTATTGATGGTGGTATATGTGTGTGCATGGTGTCTTGTCAATTTGCAAATTTGTAGCTGTCAGATTCCATTATCAACCAATAGTTACCTGCTCTAAGTATCTTCTTTTCCATTGAATGTCCATTGGAATGAGTACCAAATGAACCTTCATAGATCTCATGCAATAACATGTCTACTTCGTGTCTATCCATGCATCTAAGCAATACAATGTCGTAATTTCTCTTGTATAATGCATCTTCATTGAGAAAAAATCTACTTGCCAATCTTCTCAATGTCTTCCTATCTTTGATTGATGCACCAAGTGGGTATTCTTGAGTCTGGAGGAAGTTCTTGATATCATAATACCAAGGTTTATCAACTGATGTCACCTCTGGTGCAAATACATGATTTGTACTATTCGGACATTGGATTGTAATATGAGGTACATCATTCCAATAATTCACCTTGTATATGGAGGCCAAATGGATAAGGCATCTGACATCTAATTCTCGTCTTAAGGAATGTGATGGAATTCAACTTTATTAAAGAAAGGTAACAAACTCCTTGCATAATCTTTGTAAGGAATCAAGCCATGGTGACGGGTCTCTTATTCTCCTTTAGTTTGATTTATCACTAAAATTGAATCACTGTATATATCGAGAGTCTTGATTCTGAGATCCATAGCTTCTTCAAGACCCATAAAACATGCTTCATACTCCACCGTGTTATTGGTATAATTAAACATTAACCTTACGGTGAAAGGGATGTGATACCCATGGGGAGTGATAATCACAACACCAATTCCTTTTCCATAAGCATTCACAGCTCCATCAGATACCATACCTCATTAGGATTCAGGATCTGCACCTTCCTTAGGAAAAGGTTCACCACAGTCTTTAACTTTTAAATACATCACATCCTTATCATGGAAATCAAACTTGACAGACTGATAATAATCAACTTGTTGATGAGCAAGATACTCTGCTAACACACTGCCTTTAATAGCTTTCTGAGTACGATGTTCAATATCATATTTAGACAACAGAATCTGCCAATGGACAATCCTTCCAGTAAGAGCAGGATTTTCAAAGGTATACTTAATTGAATCTATTTTGGATATCAACCAAGTATTATGATTCAACATATATTTTCGTAAACCCTTTGCAACCTAGGCTAAATCACAACATGTCTTTTCCAACATAGGATAGTGTGACTCACAGTCGGTGAACTTCTTGCTCAAATAATAAATGACATACTCTTTTCTTCCCATCTCATCTTGCTGTCCCAAAATAAAACCCATGGAACTATCCAACACAGTCAGATACATAATCAATGGTCTTCCTTCAACAGGAGGGAGCAAGATAGGATGTTCAAGAATATAATCTTTAACACTTTCAAAAGCCTTTTGGAAATCGACTGTCCTTACACAACCCTTCTCTTTCTTTAAAAGCTTAAAGATTGGCTCACAAGTGATAATCATGTAAGAAATAAATCTAGAGATATAATTCAAACATTTAAGGAAACCTCTAACTTTCTTTTCAGTTCTTAGTGCAGGCATCTCTTGAATTGCCCTTACTTTATCAAGATCAATTGCAATGCCTCTCTGGCTAACAATGAAGCCTAACACCTTTCGAGAGCAAACACCAAAAGTACATTTATTTGGATTCAAGCGGATACGATACTTCCTCAAACGCTGAAACAACTTCAACTAGTCTTCTATATGACCTTCCTTAGTCTGAGATTTAGCCATCGTATCATCAACATATACCTCGACCTCTTTATGCATCAGATAATGGAATAGGGTTGTCATATCCCTCTAGTACGTTGCACCAACATTCTTCAACCCGAAGGGAATCACTCTGTAAGAGAATGTTCCCCAAGGTGTGATCAACTTTGTTTTTTTCATGTCCTCAGAAGCCATTTTAATTTGATAATATCTGGAAAATCCATCCATGAAAGAAAACACTTTGAATTTTGTTGTTCTATCTACCAACATATCAATATGTGGTAAAGGGAAATCATATTTGGGACTAGCTTTATTCGGATCTCTATAATCAACACACATGCAAACTTTTCTATGTTTCTTTGGAACCTGAACAATGTTGGAAATCCACTGAGGATACAATGACGTCACAAGGAAACCTGCATCAGTATGTTTCAAGACCTCCTCTTTAATATAAACTGCCATGTCAGGGTGAGTCCTTCTCAACTTCTATTTGATAGGCGAACATTCTTACTTCAACGGTAAACAATGCTCCACAATATCAACATATTATTTCATTAATTCAATCAACCTGCACTTCACATCCGAATGATTTAGTGCCCCAATCTTGACTTCCTTCAAATCCTCTTCATAACCCAAGTTAATTGTTTCTAACGGCTTTTTGTATGGATGGATGGCATTCTCCTTGCGCTCAAGCAACCAAGAAACCTCTTTTGGGACTTCAGTAAACTCTTCTTCTTCAGCTACATACACTGGATATTCAAAGTTGGGAGAGGATGCAGGGTCATTATTTTCAACAGTTTTTTTTAATTAATCTGCACATATGAGTATGCTTGATTTTAGAAACAGATAAATGAAACAAGTGATTATGCAGATTTATTTACAATTATTATTTATTTTGAAAGGTATTTTTAATGATTACCATTTTCCAAGAAAAAGCAGAAAATAAAAACACAATTGGAAATCCAAAACAACTTTTATTAATGATTTTAAAATTCAAAACAAAATACAAGCCCATACAATACCTCATTCACCTTGGGCGAAGTGAAAGGATTTTGAAGAAAAAAAAGTAAAAATAAATTACTTCGATATGTGAATGCAGCTGGGAACATCACCAGTGTACCGATTTTGAACTCTCACTCCATATGTCACAAAGTTTGACATACCCTACTCTGGTTCATTTTCATTAATAGTGTCAACCTCTGGAGGAGTCGGATAGAGATAACCCCATTGTGGAAGATGTCTTTATATAGATGGAAATCTGACTTTGTCTTCACCACTTTATTCTTATCCTTCTTCGGAGAGAAACCCATACCTGTCATGTTCTTATTTTAAAGAAGATTAATAATCTGACCCCACATACCGCTAGGACCTTTCTGAATCACTTGTTGGGCATCCTTGAACGAGGTGATAGAATCTTCACTCTTCTTTATATCATCAATAGACAAAGCTTGGAACTGAGTTCCAACAACGACTTCATCAGCTTCTACAACACTAAAAGAAAACAAATGGGATACAAATAAAGCTTATTCACCATTCATAATCACTACTTTCCCTTCTCGGGCAAACTTTAATTTATGATTAAAGGTGGATGTAAGTAGTTATTTCCATGGTTCAATGGTTGGCTAAATTTTGGCTAAGCATGGTTTTGTGTTGGTGTTGAGTAAGATGGTGCAACATCTTTATCAACTATCATAACAGGTTTTGTTGTTATGAGTTTTCGGCCAGATGTTGTAACATCTTAAGGTTGATGTAGTAGGCGCTTCTTTTGGATATCCTTGAAGATTTTATTTGAAGATATGAGTATCTGGAATATTCTGTACTCATTATAGGCACAACATAATCAAGGATTTTGTTAGAAAAAGGTGCAGATTTGATTGGTTTCTAAAAAGTATCGATTGAGACTTTTTTTACTAAAAAGGATTGATTGAGATCGCTTTGTTAGATATCTTCCATCTTTGATATCTTTGGTTGAGTCCATTATGTTAGGTCTCTTCCTTCTTTGATATCTTTGGTTGAAGTCGCTATGTTAGATTGCTTCCTTACTTTATATCTCTTGTTGCTTTTGCTTTGTTAGATCTCTTCCATCTTTGATATCTTCGATTGAGTCCGTTGTGTTAGGTGTCTTCGAGTGCCTTTACCTGAGCTTAGAAGCTTCTCGCTGGTTTTCTCATCATCATTGCCGTGAAACCGCATCAGACGGACTCCGATCGGTAAGTTCTTGAAAACTCTTGTTTGATACTCCCTCTTCCAATAGAGATTGTCGGTTATCACTTTCGTCGCATTTGAATTCTCATTACTGTATTTTGAAGTCCCTGGGGCTTGGTTCTGATTAAGGCTTTAATTGAAGCTATCTTATCAATCCAAGTTTAAATTGCGCGAAGATGATGATAAATAAAGTGCACGAATCGAAATAGACTAAGGTTGAGACGGTTGATTCGCATTAGAGCGGAGACTGAACGGTGGATCGCGGTGGTGACTTCACTCTAGGTTTGAAAATGAAAATGAGTGTAACAGTGGAGAATGAAAGAAGATTGGTTTGAAATGTAACCCTAACTCAGTCAAACGCGTCGTTTTCCCTTTTTTCCAATTTTGGTTAATTTTTTTTAGTCCAATAACACAACATTATGAATGGATTTATATTAAAATAATGGAACCTAGACCGGATTTGTGTCTCCTAAGCCCAAGGTTCTCATTTTTGGAGCCTGAAGAACCTAAATAAAAAAAAGAGCTCTGGTAGACTATTGCTGGATTGGGCCTAGTGCTTCATTTTGATTGCTGGTTTGTACTACTGTCAGCAAGATGCACCCCATTGGGTTTATTCTATTTGCAACTTCTTTTGAATAATTTTGTTAATTGTTTAGATTTGTTTGAATTTTCTCCACATGATAAAAAATTATAAAATCAATTAAAATTTGTTAGATTTTTTATTTGATTTTAGCAATTAATTCATGATTATTCGATATTTGTGATTCACTTTTGCTTGTTGAGATTTGAGTCTTATGCAGGTTCATCGTATGATATGCGGATATACTTGAGTTTTCGATTGTGATTTATTTTCACATCGATGATGCTTCAACGCTTATTCTGAGCATTTAATTTCTAACTCTTCTCTATTGCTTGGTGAAGATCACTCGAAGTTTTCTGGGTTTCTCTACTTTGCTTGTGTGGCTTTGAAGAGGCAACAGACCTACTCTATTAGGTATCATCGTGAGTTATTTCCACGGTTTAATTCTTTCTAGAGATCATGTCAAGTAGGATTTTACCGTTTTCCTTGCCATGTCAAGTAAGAATAGAGATGTATGATGGGGATTTCTGTTGCTGATCATGTCAGGAGCCCCTCTGGTTTATCTAAAGACCCATTTAGGGAAATTCCGTATTTTGTGCATTTGTGTGTATTTGTGTTTGTTTAAAACCCTACCTTTGATATAGGTATTCTACAGGTGTGTTTACATTTGTGCTCGCATATATTACATATGATAAGTCCTCTAAAGGAGGCGAGCGAAAAGGTTCAGTAATCGACCCCTTCACATTCTTGTCCATGTCATCCTGGGCTCACGTTGTACGTCGATGCTTTGGATTTATGTGAATCATGTGTATGGAGTTGGTCATGTGGAAAGATTTTTTTCCCGACCCCTACACTTTATTAAGAGTTCGCAATGGCCAATGCTGACACTCCACTACCCGCTTGTTTGCTTCAGGTGATTCGCTCCCATAAGCTAAAACATTTCTCTTCTTTTCTTATTTCATCTCAGTCACCCGCTTGTTTACTTCGGGTGATCCGCTCCCCTTAGATAAATCATTTTCTCTTCATACCACCATCCCCTGAGTCAGTATACCCCGATTGTATTCTTTTTCCAAAGCACTTTCTTGATTTGGCATGTTCCCTTAGGATCTCTCGGTTCATCCTTTGGTGGTGATTCGAGATAGACATAGGTTTAGGTTGTGAACCTTCGCTATATTCTCTTAGGAGTTCTTGATTCATCCTTTGGTGGTGATTTGAGATAGACATTGGGATATGTATCCATGCATGCTAACATAGGGTAGAGATTTCCCTTTCAAAACTCAACCTTAGGATCAATCATTGTATGATAACATTAGGGATTAGATTCTAGCTAGTTTCCCTTAGGTGTTTTTTCTTTCTTTTGCATCCTTGAATTAAGTCTAAAACTCTTTTCTTGGAAAATGCATAAAACATCTAAAAACTTTCAAATCCTTATTCAAGGTAAAAAATATCAACCAATATAAATTATTCCGCGCCTTCGCGCGTTTCTTTCAAACTTCAAAAGGATGTGTTACTTCTACTCTACGCAACACGATGTGTAAATCCCTAAAGGTTAGGTGGCACTATGTCTAAATTGCTAGAGCATGAATATAGTAGTATCCACCTTCAAGCATTTTTCTTTGCAAATACCTTGTTAGGTAGAACATGTTAATTCACTTTTGTGTTGACGCGTGAGTCTCTGAAGGTCGAGCTGTGACAGAAGGAAAAATTAATATTATTCATTAAAAAACACAAAACAAATCAAAACATGTGAACTGAACTACGATAACTTTGATTCCTCAAAAAGGATACGTAGGCATTGGGGTAGGGCCCAAGTGAGCACAACTTTACTTTTCCTACATTATTTTCTGTTTTCTTTTGCATGCATTCCCTCTTTGACTTTTCTTTTTAGCTCTTAAGCATTAGATTTGAAACACACCATTTGATTAGAACAACATGAGTGGATACCGTAGAGTACTACGGGCGTGTGGGGTGCTAATACCTTCCCCTCGCGTAACAGACTCCCTTACCTGTATCTCTTGGTCATTTGACCTTGATTTCACTCTTCTCAGGTTTACATGTTTACCTTTCCCTTCATGTGGGATAAAAAACGTTCGATGGCGACTACATTGATTTCATATCGATGATTTCTTCAGCCGGTTGTCTCACTAAGCAAGCAGAACAAACAAGTACGGATAAGGCAATGTATGGATGTACAGTTAGAAAGACTTATGGTCTTCCATGTGCTTGTCTCATTGTAAAAAACAATTATTAATTCGCCGATACGTATGAATGAAGTGTACTGTCACTGGAAAATAATTTGGTTTGATAATGATGGTGTGATTGGTGATGGTAAAGCAGGTATAAGAATCCAGACTGCGTGGGAAATAATCCAAGATAGATTTTCCAAGACGGATGACACCATGAAATTGCATACCAAAGAGCAGTTGAGGAAGATTTCATATCTGAACACCATATATTTGAAATCTCCTTCACAATCGGTTAAAACCAAGGTGCCTCTAAAAAGTTAAAACCAACTCAAGATTATAATTCAATAAAGCAGTCTTCATCGTACTTTGAACTTGTTGATTCATATTTTATGGATTCTTCAACTCCAAAATCTCAAAAAAGTGTTCAAAAGGGTGATCGAATTAGCAAACCATCTCTACCACCTCCACCACCCATTCTCGGGATTGAATTCATTAATGAAATGCCTCTTTTTAAGCGCAAACACTTTCAACGGATTATCAATGTTGTGGGTGATGGTAATTGCGGTTTTCAAGATGTAGCCAAATTGCTTAGTAAATCAGAGGAGGATCACCCACTTGTTTGCAGCGTACTTTTGAAAGAGTGGGCATCGCATAGGGAATTATACATGAATTTTATGGGTCCAAATTTTTTTTTGATAAGTTTTAAGATGCCCTTGTTCCTTGCCGTAGTGGTAGAGCACCATTTTCAAAGTGGATGCAGTTCCCGGAAATGGGCCACCTAATAGCAAATGCATATGAAAGAGTGTGTATCGTCTGACAAGACATGGTTTCTCAGAGACATTTTTTTCCATTACGCAATGGTCCACCTCAAAATCCACTCGGACGGATTATGTGTATTGGCTATCTTTCAAAGAGTATGCATTTTGTTCAGGTTTATTTGAAACCTGGGTGTCCAATTCCGGCTATATCAGTGGAGTGGACATCACATTCAACATTTGAGGTGCAAACATGGTCAGATTAATTTATGGAGAGGATGACAAAGTTCATAAAATTGATGGGTCTTGAAAGAGAATCAAACAAGGAAGCATCGAAGGCGGACCTAGTTGTAGATTTATGCGGTATCGGATCTTTTGAGACATTTGAAATTATAATCGATCCGCTTTTTTGTATGTATTAATTTTGATACGATTTAATACAAATTAGTTTTATGGATTGGTTTGTGTTTACATTGCTTGAGTATGTTTTCAAACTTTTTTCTTTTTCACTAGTTCAGGGAAATATTCAGAATGGTGTCTTTGAAGTCACCTCATATAATGTATTCGGAAACGTGCTTCCAAACAATATTTTTACAAATTAAAGTTTATAAAAATCGGTTCAAAGAAATATTCAGAATGGTGTCTCCGAAGTCACCTCCTATGGTGTATTCATAAACGTGCTTTCGGACACAGTTTTTACTAATTAAACGTAAGGTAGATTCAGATGCACTTCTGAAATCTTACTTGACACAGATAAGATATTTGAGGTCCAAAGTGACCAAATACTTGTATAAATAGGGTGTGTCTCAACCCTAATTTCATGCACCAAAATAATAAAATCAGAGAGAATGCGTTCATATCCTCACCTTTCATTTATGTATTTCAATGGAGAGAAATCGATCTTGTTTAGGGTCACACAAGTAACTTCTCTCATGGATTTGATATCCAAGTTGAATACTCTGATGCGCTTTCCAGAAAATCCCAGAGTTGTAAAGCTCGAGTATCGGTCACCCTCGTTTAACAGCGAAGGTAAGGTCCATTTCCCCAACCTTGAACTGAAGACGAGTGAAGATCTAAACGTGATGTGGAGTATTTTTCTTTGTTATGAATCAAAGGATCCGATTGAAGTGGATGGAAAGATTCAATAATTCGTAGAGGACATAATGATTATGTTGCAACGTCAAGATGAAATTGTTATGTAATGTTGAGTTTATTTTCATGAATATCTATGTAATGAATGTTTTTATGTAATGAAATATTGATTTTGGTGTTAGTTTAATGTTGATTTTGGTGTTGGTTTGTCAAGAATGGTGTTGTTATATGAAACGGGTATAGTTCGAAAATGCATTTATGAACTAACCCCTTTGCTAATTCAGAATTGTCTTTCTAAATTTTTTTGTATTAAAAATAATTTTTGATGCGTTCAGAGATCTATATTAAAAAATAAGAGACATTTTAGAAAATTCATCATCGATCTGAAAAAATAACAAAAAAAATAACAAAAAGTGTAGATAGAAATTGCCTAAATTTTTAGAGTTTGTAGTGGGCCAGAATTTAGGTCTACGAAGACATGTACTCTTTGATACTAAAACTGGTAGTTAGGGATGTCAATGGGGCGGGGCGGGGCCGGGGGGACACTTCCCCATCTTTTTCCCCGCCATCAAATTCATTCCCCGTCCCCGTCCCCGATCTCCGTCACGGGGGAATTTCTATCCCCATCCCCGTTCCCCGCGGATCCTCGTTCCCCGCGGGGATCCCCATAGATCCTACATTTATTCATTAATATTTTATTTTTTTAAAATGTTTATATTTTCTATAAAAATAAAAAGCACAAAGATTCACATATTTATTATGTTATTAAAAAATTCTAATATTTACATTTCTCTCTCTTAATAAATACATGAATATTTATTTATTTATTTTTATAAATAAACATAAAGGAAATGACTAAAAAACCTAATCTAAAATATATATATTAAATTAACTATATTAAAATAATAGGCGGGGCGGAATCCCCGCGGGGCGGGGGGTGTATTCCCCGTCCCCGTCCACGAAATGCTCTCGGGGGAATTTTTCTCCCCATCCCCGCCCCCACGGGAGAAAATTCCTCATCTTTGGGGCCCCGAACGGGGCGTTCCCCGCGGGGATCCCCATTAACAGGTCCAAACTGACATCCCTACTGGTAGTTAGTCAATGCTTCATAGTGTTTTACCAAAACACATATTCTCTTTTTATTTATAAAACCCTTTGAAAGGAAAAAAAATATATTGTTCTTTTTTAACAATTAAATAGGTATTTGGCTCCTCTAAATAAACTATTTTTTTTTGTTTTAATTCCTAAAAATTTATTTATTTGATTTTGATCCTCTTAAATATTTGTTATATTCTTTGGCCATTAGTCTTTTGTTTTAGTCCAATAAATTTTTTATATTGGATATATCCATGTGTCATAATTTTTATCTAATTAACATTAAAAGGATTAAAATTAAATATTCTACATATTATATAAATTGATCTTATATAGACTAAAACAAAAGAATAAAAGTTAAAATTAAAATAACATATATTTGTACATATCAAAATCACACAAACTTACGTAACTAAATGCATATTTAAACCTTAAATATTTCCTTGACAAAAATAAAACCTTAAATATTTACCTTTTTCTATAACAATCAAAATGACATGTTTGATATTTTACATGAATTAAAATATTTTATAATTATATATTTTTTAAAATTAAAAATATTTTACATTTTAAAAAAAGAAAATGTGTGTAGATTGATTAGTTAATATTTTTTATTTTATTGTAAAGAATAGGATGCAATGTTATCTTTATGCTCAAGAGTTTAGGCCCATTTCTTTATGTAATGTTATATATAAAGTTGTGTCCAAAGCTCTTGCGAATAGGATGAAGTTTCTGTTCAATACCGGTATATATTAAATTTTTATATATATAGTTAATAATCACTTATTAAATTTAAATTTTTAAATATTAAATATTATGTTTAGTTTTTAAAATTTTTAATTATTAAATATTATGTTTACACATTTATTAATTACATAAAAATACATTTTTAATTATTAAATATTAGATTTAGTAAATTTTAAATATTAAAAAATATTTATTAATTTTTTTAAAATATTAAGTTAATTATAAATATTAAGTTTTATAATTTCAAATATTATGTTTAATAAATAGTAAATAATTAAAATTAAAATAAATATTATTAAAAAAACAAAAAAAATAGATAATAAAATTAAATAAGAAAAAGATTACTGTAAAAATCAAAAAGATAAAATAAAACAGAAAAATTAAATAAAAATTACTAGAAATATTAAAAAGATAACATTAACATTTAATTGATTTAATACAATCAAATAAGTTTTATATGTTATAAGAACTATTAAATATATAAATAGAACGAGATAAGTCATCTAACCTAATGGTATTTTTGAATATTTAACATATTTTAACATATCAATCAAAATTAATATAATATAAAATATCAACGTGACATTAAAAACAATAAATAAATAAAATAAAAAACGACATAGATCATCTAAATCACTAAAAAAAAAGGTTAAAAAAAATATATCACATCAATTTTTTTTAGTGGTTGAATGTGATTAAAGTAAAAAAAAAAATTTTGAGAGAATCCTCGAATATCAAAGAATTCATACAAAAAATATAATTTATGGAGAATTTGTTTAAAAAATATTTATATAAGAGGGATAAATGACTATTAACCTTTAAATTAATCTCCTTTTTCATTGAGTATTTAGGAGTGGTCGTTTTAATTGAAAAGATGGATTGGATTCCCTTTCGTAAAAACTTTATTTAGAGATGGTCCAAAGTATATCACTGCCATTCAAGATTATTTTTTTGAATAATCAGGTATTAAAAAAAATTCACAAATAACCACGTTTCGGAAAAAATTACGCAAATAACCATGTTTCAGATGACTCCCCAAAGGAGGAGTCATCTCACTTGACGCCTCCACCAACATTTTTGCTCTAGGCGCCATCTCACTTGGCGCCTCCTCTCTCTTTTAGCCAAGTGAGATGGCGCATGCTCTTTAAAAGTGAGAGGAGGCGCCATCTCACTTGGCTCCTAGGGCAAAATGTTGTTTTTATAAATAATTCGTCAGTTTCTCCGTCATTTCTCACACTTTCACGCATTGTTTTCTTATTTTTTACTCTGTTATTTGCGTCATGACATCGCCCATGATTTTTACCAGAGATGGTTACGTTATCTTCTCCACCACGAAACCTGCAATGAAAATGAAATTCTGGCACATTCACTCCATGGAGCGTCTGAAGCGGGAGTTGATGCGATGGCTAGATGGAGACATTGTGGAGGGGGGGAAATTCGAAGGATCCAGCGAAGACGAGTCGACCTAATGTATGGTTGGAGGAAGTCAAAACAGACAGCAACACAATGTTGATGATGCATGGGTCAGATGAAATTGTTTTAACAGTTGTAATTTCGTAGACGAAATATCGTGTTTTTTTTCTTGTACGCGCAATATTTATTGTAGCAAATACTGTTAACGAAAAACCCTAATGTTTACAACATAATTAAGGAAAGATTTTATGTATTACAATTTTTATGTGGTCGAGGCAGACGCCCGATTCGGACAATTTTTGTGATTGTGTCCGACCTGACGGCATAAACCACACTTTCTTTCCAGCTTGTCAAGGTCGTCCATTTTGGTTGTGATGCGCTTACTTTTGGGACGACCCTTCTTGTTCCTTCGCATTTGGTCATTGTGCCACACTATTTCGCCGTCGTATGCAGGCCAATAATCTGGTTTTGCTATCAAAGGAAAGCTGTTGTTGTAAACGTTGAGCAACGTTTCAGATTTTTAAATGTGTGACAGAAGTTGTAGCACGTCTTGATGGGTATAAGCACAAGCGGCAATGACATGAGAGCAAGGCATACGAAAGGCTTGAAACTTGTCACAATCGCACCAACGAGAAGGTAGTATAACCCTATATTCTTGTCTTGGCAGGCCTTCGTTGTGATCGATTGTCTCTTTCACAATGAAGTTGTGGCTGTGTCGGTCAAACCGTATAACCATATGAGTGTTGGCTTTGGCACTTTCTTCCTTAATGTACTTCATGCAGCTTTCACTCCATAGTTTTCCAGATTGCAACACCGCATTCCACATTTCACCTCTTTTGGCAAACAACGAAGCCATCCTAAAATACGTAGATTTTACCAAAGTAGTGATCGGGAGGTTTCGTATGCCTTTGAATACCCCATTCATCGATTCAATTAGATTTGTTGTCATGTGCCTCCATCTCTGGCCATTGTCGTATGACCTAGCCCATTTTTCCACCGGAATATTATCGATCCACCTATCGGCTTCTGGATTTGACAAACGGATCTCGTTGTGAAAATATTTGAACGTGGGTTGTGTCAATGCATATCCCACATTCATAACCGCTTTCCTTAGTGTTTTGTCCTTGATCTCCCTCGTGAAATTTTGGACGATATGTCTAACGCAATAGACATGCGTAGAAGGAGGGTCATGCCAACCGTTTGCAGGATTATTGTAGGCACTTTCAATGGAGGCATGTATGTCCGAGATCAAACAGATATCTGGTTGAGGAGCCACGTGTGTCGCAGGTTTTTTAGAAAAAAGCTCCAAGCACCATCGGTCTCCCCCTCGACTAGGGAAAAGGCAATTGGGAAAATGTTGTTGTTGCCATCTTGTGCAACTGCCATCAGTAGCATGCCTTTGTATTTCCCATACAACCAAGTCCCGTCAATTTGTATAATTGGTTTGCATGATGCAAACCCTGTGATGCAAGGTTGAAATGCCCAAAACACTCGACTGAATATTCTGTTTCCGTTTAGTTGAATACCATCTTGGGCGTATGCTGGCACTATTTCCAGAATGTAAACAGTACCCAGAGAATAAGTCTTGAGTGCATTCAGGTAGCGAGGAAGTTCTTGGTATGACTCCTCCCAGTTTCCGTACATCTTTTCAATCGCCTTGGTCTTTGCTAACCACGCCTTACGGTAAGACAGAGTATAGTTAAAAACCGTGGTGATGTGGGAGATGATGGTTTTCACCTTTAAAGATGGGTCGTTGCTGACGAGTGGTAGGATTTCTTGACAAATGAGATCGTAATTAAGTTTTCGATGGTCCCGTAATTGGGTAGAACTGACACAAGTGTGGGTAGACATGGAACCTATGACCCAGCAATCACCTCTTAATCTGTATGATGCAGTGAGCTTGAACATACAATCAGAGTGGACACACTTGATCTTGTACCTTTCTGCGTTGACACGGTCCACCTCAAAATCGACCGAGTTGAGCATGTGGAATTTTTTTATGGCTCTGATGCATTCCTCTCTGTTACGAAAGTTGTCCTTCTCTTTTAAGTTTTCATCCGACTGCATATACGTATTGAAAAATAAATCAGAAGACGGTTCACCTCCACCCATGTTGAAGTTTGTCATGTGCGGAGGTGGTGTGTAGATCTCGTTTGCAGGAATACCAGGTATCCCATCATCTTCGGAATCATCATTCACCATTTCATCAAACTCTAACTCGTCATCTTCTTCTTCTTCATCAACTGCATCTACCTCTGCTTGTTCGGTCTCCAAAGGATCAACCACTTGTGTCACCTGATGCTCTCGCAGCATAATGTACAACTCAATAGAGTCGTACCCAGAATACATATGACTAGAAAACATATTCAGAAGATCCTCGTCATCTTAAACCTCAACCTTACAAAATATTATTTGGTTGTTACCAAAAAAAACTGGATTCTGATAAAATATTTGTGTCACCGGGCCTCGTCCAAGTTTAGCCTCCAATCGTTTTTTGAAGTACGAGAAATTGGCTTTCCCGTTTGAAAGAAATCGGATGTTGTCTGTGTCTGTAAACAAAAACCCAGAGGTGGGACAAATGTATGTCTCACCGTTGAAATGTGCATTGATGACATATTGGGGTGCAGAGGCCATTGCGTATGGTTGTTTGAAGGTTGGAAGGTTTGAAGTTTATGAGTTATTCAAAGGTTTGTATGTTTGATTGTTTGAAGGTTTGAAGGTTTGATTGTATGAAGGTTTGAAGGTTGGAAGGTTTAACAGATTAAGTGAATCAGTGTTTTGATAAATGTAAGACTAAATAGGTCATACTGAATTTGAATTAAGTAAGGTTGTAACCTCCAAGGCTTCCACCTAGCCTGCGCCTACTCGGCACCTATACTGTAACGTGTAAGTCTCCTTCCATCACCTCCAATAGTGTTACATGCATTCAGGCATGGCTTCTTCAAGGCTATCACCTAGCCTGCGCCTACTTTGCACCTATATTGTAACGTGTAAGTCTCCTTCCATCACCTCCAATAGTGTTACATGCATTCAGGCATGGCTTCTCCAAGGTTGTCACCTAGCCTGCGCCTACTCTACAACCCGTGCCACCTCTTATTCTCCAATGTGGATGGCGACACCTTTCATTTTTGTACTCTTTCACCAAGTCCAATGGCGCCTCCCTTAATGTCCAATAGTGTTACATGCATTCAGGCATGGCTTCTTCAAGGCTGTCACCTAGCATGCGCCTACTCTGCACCTATACTGTAATGTGTAAGTCTCCTCCCATCACCTCCAATAGTATTACATGCATTCAGGCATGGCTTCTCCAAGGCTGTCACCTAGCCTGCGCCTACTCTACAACCCGTGCCACCTCTTATTCTCCAATGTGTATGGCGACACCTTTCATTTTTGTACTCTTTCGCCAAGTCCAATGGCTCCTCCTTTAATGTCTAATCGTGTTACATGCATGCAGAGATGCCTTCTTCAAGGCTGCCACCTAGCCTGTGCCTACTCTGCACCTATACTGTAACATGTAAGTCTCCTCCCATCACCTCCAATAGTGTTACATGCATTCAGGCATGGCTTCTCCAAGGCTGTCACTTAGCATGCGCCTACTCTGCAACTCGTGCCACCTCTTATTCGCCAATGTGGATGGCGACACCTTTCATTTTTGTACTCTTTCGCCAAGTCCAATGGCGCCTCCCTTAATGTCCAATCGTGTTACATGCATGCAGAGATGCCTTCTTTAAGGCTGCCACCTAGACTGCGCCTACTCTGCACCTATACTGTAACATGTAAGTCTCCTCCCATCACCTCCAATAGAGTTACATGCATTCAGGTATGGCTTCTCCAAGGCTGTCACCTAGCCTGCGCCTACTCTGTAACACATTCCACCTCTTATTCGCCAATGGGGATGGTGACACCTTTCATTTTTGTACTCTTTCTCCAAGTCCAATGGCGCCTCCCTTAATGTCCAATCGTGTTACATGCATGCAGAGATGCCTTCTCCAAGGCTACCACCTAGCCTGCGCCTTCACTGCAAGATTGACACTTATCATGCATGCATGCACCAGCTACCACCTAACTTACTCTATGAAATTTTTTTGCCTATAAATACAGAGCATAACATACTTCTCTCGCACCCACAATTGTCTCACTCTCTACTACATAGTCTTTCATAATCTCTTACAATTTCTAAGTCTTTCATAATCTCAAGCATTTTCAACAATGGCTCTTCTCACAATAGGGGATTCTCACAGAGGCACAAGGGACAACATTGCAGCATTTGTAAGTTTATTTTATAGTTATACATTTTTTATACTTCTGGTATTGCTTTGTTCATCTTACTTAATCTTACACCTTTACATTATTAACTCAGGATACCAAAAGATTCAGAATCCGGTCTCACAACTACCTGGCTCCCGACCCATTTATCGTACCATATCTGGAATACGCAGGTTTTGGACATGTTATAAAGATCTCCAACTACACAATAGATTCAAAGTTCATACTTGCCATGTTGGAAAGGTGGAGACCAGAGACCCATACATTTCACCTACCAATAGGTGAATGTACCGTCATGCTAGAGGATGTGTACATGTTACTGGGTCTCCCTGTCGACGGTAAGGCCGTTAACGGGTCAATATAACAACCCAATTCTCTGTGTGAAGAATTGTTGGGCAGGGATATGGTTTAAGGTGGTGGTGCGAGAGGTCA
The DNA here is from genome assembly GCA_948472305.1 of Vicia faba. Taxonomy (NCBI): domain Eukaryota; kingdom Viridiplantae; phylum Streptophyta; class Magnoliopsida; order Fabales; family Fabaceae; genus Vicia; species Vicia faba. The sequence continues at coordinate 1,214,366,634 of OX451741.1, read as the reverse complement.
GGGTATACTACTAACTGAGCTTAAAAATCATTATGCAACTTTGGAATTAAACAAAAATTCCTCCGAGCAAGACAGGGTAATAAAAGCTAGAACTTATCTAATGATACTATTTGGAACCTTTTTATTTCCTGAAAGTACGGGAAATAGTGTAAATTTTATGTATTTAAATTTACTTAGAGATTTCGAAAAAACTAGAAAGTATAGTTGGGGTTCTGCTGTTTTAGCCCACCTATACAGTTCCTTGTGCAAAAATGCAATCAAGGAAAATGTACATTTTATGGCTGCGCTTTTTTACTTCAAGCCTGGGGTTGGTGGAGATGGAGTCCCTAAACCCCGTCAACAACAACACATTCGTTTTCCCGTACGCAACAAAGTAAGTCATCTAGTTATATCATTTATTACTATTCATCTCTTCACCAAATATATGTTAAAAATAAAATATTTTTCATTTCCTTTAGGTATTACGTGAGGGGTATGGATTACGGCAAGAATCCAAGATTCAATGTCGCATTATACCGCAATCTATTAGATCACCTAGGCCCGTATGATGTACGTCGTACCTTTCAACTTTTAAATTATTTATGTATTACGCTTTCATTAACCTGATTTAATTTTATGCGCGGTTTGTCTGGAGACCATATTTGGGTTTGGGCCATGAACCAAACCCCGAGGATGCAGCAATTTGGAGCGCCAAGACTGCAATCATACAATTCAATGTTGTGGAGATGCACCACAGCGACTGTGTGAAGATACAGTTCGGAATACATCAAGAGATACCCAGTGATCTGACTTGTTTGTCCCCGTGGCATCTCAAAAGGGTCGACGCCCAGTGGGGTCTTATTAACTGGAAAGACTTTGCTCCAGAATGGTGTAAGATGTGGCAGAGGCGTCACCGACATGTCTTGCAATTCCCAGTTTTCCTCAATCATAGCAATATGCGACACACTGATCAGTATTTATCTTGGTATAGGTCAGTTAGTAACCCTGAAATGCACGTGTCTCATCCATGGTATTTGGTTGACCCACGAACACAATGGGCATAACCCTCGTTTCCCCAACAACAAACCCAACACACATCAACCTCCCACCAACCCCCCAGATGAAACCGAACCACAAACACCCAACCACAGTCGCCACCACAACACAATTACACCCAAATGCCCCACAACCAACCACAATCACCACCTTAGTACCAATACCCCCATATGCCTCAAACCCAACTGCAATTCCAATCACAATACCAACACACCCACATACCCCACACATAATTTCAGTCTTCTGTATATCCCAATATAGGCCCGTCAACATCCAGCCTTAGCCCTGATCTAGGAATGTCGAAAGATTATGAACCAACCGACCCAACTTACCATCAACCACAGTATCACCAAACCACCCAACATCCTCAATATCAAACACCCCAGGATCCATTTCCTTTCTACCCCCGGTACTCAGATGATCAATGCTACAGACCCACCATGGAACCCCACCCACCGCCAACACGACCAAACTTTGAGGGTATGGGTAACCGACTGTACCAAAGCGGATCTTCTACATATGGAGATCTGACTTATTTCATGGATTCAGAATGCATTGACTTCGCTGGGCCATCGACCCTGTCACAGCAGGAAAAGCGACGACACCTAACACGGGAAAGGCGAGGACGGGGATGCGGAACCGGGGGTCATTACCGGGTTCCGGGAGACCACTGATTAATCTGTTTTTTTTAATCTGTATTTTTTTATGTAATACTTATTGGTGTAATCATCTTTTGTAAATAAAAAGTCAATTTTATTGATCCTATATCGAATATGCAACGCACTGGATTGAAAAAAAAAACGCGAAAATTGCCCTAGAAATGCACTTAGGAGCCATCTCACTTGGCTTAGGGCAAGCCCTAAGCACCTAGGCGCCATCTCACTTGGCTTAGGGCAAGCCCTAAGCACCTAGGCGCCAAGTGAGATGGCGCCTCCCCTTAAATAATAGGTGTAGGCGCCAAGTGAGATGGCTCCTCCTTTGGGGAGTCATCTAAAACATGGTTATTTGCGTAATTTTTTCCGAAACATGGTTATTTGCGATTTTTTTTAATACCTGGTTATTGCAAAAAAAAATTCGCCATTCAACTCTATATTTAATAAATTTTAATTAAAACTTTATTAAATAATCAATAGCCTATATTCCACGGGATAGGAAAGCAACGGTAGACAATCTCTTCCAAGAAAAGATAATTTTGAATATTGAAATATTGATTTCATTTTAATTTTGGTCTTTTTATTATCTCTTTTTTAATTATTTTTGTCTCTATTTTAAAAATTAATTTTTGTAATATATTTATTTTATTTTTGTTAATATTTTAGTCTCCTTTTGTATCATTCTCACTACGTTAAAATTGGTTTTAGACACTGTTTTTTTTTTCCAAAACGCTGTTATAAATTCAAAAAAAAAAATTAATTGAGAAAAAGAATTATTTTAAAAAGCGCTTCTTAAAGGTGTAGTTATTGGCCTTTTAGATAGTATTACATAGAAAGCGCTTTTATCCAAAAGCGCTGCTATAAGTTCAAAATAAAAAAAAAACAAAATTTTAGGAAAAGTGTTGCTATAAGTTCAGAATACAATAATAAAATTATCGAAAAAGCGCTGGTATAGGCCAATTTTATGAAAGCGTTGCTAAAGACAAATTTTATGAAAGTACTTAAAGGCGGAATTATTTATAAAGTGTTGTCTAAAGGCAGTACATAAGGCAGCGCGTTAGACAAAACGCTGCTAGAGGCCAAATTTATGTAAGTGCTGCTAAAGGTCAATTTTTGAAAGCGCTACCTAAAGGCAATACATAAGGCAGCGCTTCAGAAAAGCGCTGCCTTAGGTCATTTATTTATAAAATAAATGAAATTTCCCTAAAATTCTCTAAATTCCTAAAATCTCCAAACGAAAACGCCATTCTTCTTCAGTGTTTTCTGCTAAACGAAAACTCGTTCTTCTTCAGTGTCTTCTTCGAATCTTCTTCTAAAACTCGTTCCAGGTTTCTACGCCTTAAATCTTCTTCTTCTTCTTCGAATTTTCTTCTACGCCTCAAAACACCATTATTTCCTAAATCTCAAACGGAGCTTGTTTGAATCTCTTATATCTCTCAATCGCTACTTCCAATTCAACCCTCAAATCACCATCCCAAACTCGTTCAGGTCTAAACAGCGAAGAACACAAAGTAGAGGGACATAATCGAAGAGGACACAAAGTTAAAGAGAAAGCTCTGCAGTAGCATCGTCGCGAGGTGATTATCACTCCATTGTTGTTTCGTTCTTGACTCTGCAGTATCTACAATAGATAAAATTGAAATCGATTTCCACTTTCTCCATTGAATGTTCAATGTTACTGGTTTTTGTATTTGTTCTTATTTATTTAAGAAATTTGTTTGCGTTTGTGGTTGTGGCAACTTTAACAAATAAATAATAAAAACAGAACACTATTAATGAAGAAAATGGTTTAATTTTATTGGAAAATCCTCCATGAATAATGTTTGTAGGGGAAGAAGGAATAGATAAGTCTTTGTAATCAATTTGATGATATTGAAATGGAAATTCTTGAAGAATCTTTGAATTTTATTTGCTTGCAATCATAATATAACAATTTTATTCATGTAGTTTTGTACTTGGTGTGTATTGTAATCCCCATTGCAAATATCAACGGTTGTAGGTTTAGGCTATGTTTGGAAATTGAATAAATTGTATAAGTTATTAGTGTTGCATAGGAAATTGGAAAAAAAAGGTCATTTTAGGACAAATTTTTTAAACGGATTAGTTATCTTGGAACAAAGTTAGTATTAAACAAATTTCATCAGCTAATCATGTTTGTGACTTGTGAAATAATTATTGTTGATTAACTGTGTAAAAGTTTTTACATTAACAAAAATTTTGACAGTGAAAAAGATCTCCTAAATAAGGATTGAATCTTGACATAAAAGCAAGTTGGTCTATGTCTTCCAATCGATTGAATCTCATAAATAATTAGCTTACTTAGTAATAAAACCATGGATAAAAATGGATGTCTTCCAATTGATTGTCAAAAGAGTACGAGAATGGGGTATTAGAATTTGTATATTCAGTTCGATTCTTCATTTTAGTTTGAATTTCAGGAACTTAAATGTGCTAAATTTATTTTCATACAAGTTGTTTTTATAAACTGTTATCATTATGTGAAAGATTCCTCTATTTTCTGAAGTTGTAAAAATATTTTCTAAGAAATGATGTTGGTTTTGTTTTTCTTTTGTTATTAGGCCAGAGATAAAGTTGTGAGTTGTGGTATTCAATAGCTTAGCTTTCTAAAAGATCAACATCTTAGGTTAGGAGTTTACAAAGTGAGGTTCATGAATATATTACAAGATACACTCAAAACCTGTTTGTTTTAAACATGCTTGAAATGGAATTAGTAAACCTAATTGTTTATGTGTAGTTGCTGTCCGATTTAATTATTATTAAAAAAATATTTTTCTATAGTATTTAGGGATAAGAATGTTCTTATAATAAGTCAAGCATAGGAAACTTCCTTGGAATACTATTTTTACTTTACAAAAGAAAAACAGTGAGAAAACCATTTGTTATTTTAGAAGAACAAAATTAAATTGTAATATTTTAGATATTTTAGTATAACACTCGAAATAATTTAGTTTAATTTTAAAATAAAAGTTTTAGAAGCTCGAGAAATTTTGTTCACAAATAAAAATAAATTTTTTTTAATTCTTTTTTTGAGATAATTTTATTTTTATTATTTTTCTATGATATGTACTTTTAAATTATTCTCCTTTAACAAATTTAGCACTACGGCATGTTTAGAGTTGGACAAAAAGCATGAATTTGTGTTATATCGTTTGGTTTCAAATAATAATTTTGGTTGTAACATTGGTTGCTTTCCTGTTTTATGTGTAGTTGCTGCCCGATTTCATCGCCAGTGCTGCATCTCTGATTTCTCTTGTGAAGAGTGAAACTCTGATCGTTCCAAGAATCTTACACTGTGTGGTTCCAGAAGTTGTTGACTTCTCTACAAGTAATTAGTTGTTCTTTTGTTATAGCTGTGTGATTAATTATAGTGTTTTTGTTTAGCTTACTTAGTAATAAAACCATGGATAAAAAGGGATGTCTTCCAATCGATTGTCAAAAGAGTACGAGAATAGGGTATTAGAATTAGTTAAGTTTGTTGTTGAACATGCCGAAAACCCCAGTCGAATGAAATGTCCTTGCTTGGGTTGTTGTTATGGGGGTCAGGTTGACGCAGTTAGGTTGGAATCACATTTACTGAGGAATGAAATTGATTGAAGTTATACATGTTAGATATTTCATGTTGAGAAAAGTAACGGGAATGTTGAACCTAGGGATAGTACGACATATGCTTCAGACGACAATGGCATAAATATATACGATTGTGATCGGGTAGAAGAGATTGCAGAAGCACTTGAAGAAGATCTTCAGGATTGTCCCAAAATGTTTGAGAGGTTGGTAAGCGATGCAGAGAAACTGTTGTATAAAGGTTACACTAAACTCATAAGTCTGGTTGCGATATTAAAGCTGTAAAACTTAAAGGCGGACAATAAAGGGTCGGATAAAAGTTTCACAGAGTTATTAGTCCTTAGGAAAGATATGCTTCCAGAGGATAATGTTCTTCCTAATCAAACCTATGAGGCCAAAAAATATTTGTGCTCTATTGGCATGAGCTATGATAAGATACATGGTTGTCTAAATGATTGCGTTTTGTTACAAAACGAATGTGCATCGTTAAATGAGTGTCATAAATGTGGTTTATCTCGATATAAGAAAAACATGTCTCCAGCAAAAGGCTTATGGTATTTTCCTATAATTATGATATTTAAACGCATGTTTCATAGTGAAACCGATGCAAGACACTTAATTTGGGATGCAGATGAAATAATTATTGACGGAAAGTTTTGACATCCAGAAGATTCACCACAGTGGTCGAAATTGATAATGATTATCTTGATTTTGCAAGATAAGAAAGAAACCTTCGCTTGGCATTATCTACTGATGGAATGAACCTGCATGGTCTTGAAAGTGTCTCACATACCACATGGCCTGTGATTATTATGATTTATAACCTACCTCCGTGGCTATGTATGAAGTGCAAGTACATGATCTTATCTATGTTAATTCTTGGGCCTAAACAACCAGGGAATGACATAGACGTATACTTGACACCTTTAATTGAAGATTTAAAGAATTTGTGGAAAATGTTGTAGAGGTTTATGATGGATATGGGAAAGAAAGTTTCAATTTGAGGTTGATGTTGTTTGGCATAATTAATGATTTTCCAGCATACGAAAATCTATCAGGGTATAGCATTAAAGGTCAAAAATTGTGTCCTATTTGTGAAGAAAACACAAATTGGAAGCGATTGGAATTTTGTCAAAAGAATGTATTTCTCGATCATCGTAGATTCTTAAATTCTAATCATCACTACCATGGATGGAGAAAGGCATTCAATGGAAATCCTGAACATGATAGAGCTCCATCTACATTGACAGGTGACCAAATTTTTGAAAAGGTGAAAGATATGAGTACTCAGTTTGGCAAGCCTTTTGTACATACACTTGTCAAAAGTGGGTGGAAGAAGAGGTCAATGTTTTTTGAATTACCATATTGGAATTCGTTGTATGTAAGACATTTTCTTGATATTATGCATATTAAAAAAAATGTATTTGAAAGTGTTATTGGTATGTTACTCAATATACAAGGAAAGTCTAAGGATGGCCTTAAAGAAAGAAAGGACTCGATACAAATGGGAATAAGAACTAAATTAGGACCCATGAAGAAAGGAACACGAACATATCTACTGCCTACTGCTTATACTTTATCTAGAAAGGATAAAAAATATTGTGTAAGTTTTTAAGTGAAGTTAAAAATCCAGAAGATTACTCTTCAGATATTAGAAGACTTGTGTGTGAAAGACCTCAAGTTAAAGAGTTTAAAGACACATGATTACCATGTTATAATGGAGCATTTTCTACCAATAGGTATACGTTCTGTTTTTCCAGAAAAAGTAAGAAGCACCATAACTAAATTGTATTTTTTCTTCAGGTCAATTTGTAGTAAGGTGATCGATCCTGAGATCTTACCAATATTGCAAAAAGAAATAGTTATTACTCTGTGTGAGCTTGAAATATATTTTCCTCCCTCATTTATTGGCATTATGGTACATCTTGTTGTTCATCTTGTGAAAGAGACACCATTGTGTGGACCAGCTTATATGAGATGGATGTACCCTGTTGAGTATTATATGAAAATATTAAAAGGGTACGTGAAAAACCAAAGTCTACCAGAGGGTTGTATGGTTGAATGATACATTGTTGAAGAAGCAGTTGAATTTTGTACTGAATATTTGTCCAATGTTTAATCCATTGGACTACCAAAATCTCATATTTTTGAAAGGAAGGAAGGAAAAAACTTAATTGGAAATAAAATTATGACAGTATCAAGGGTTGAACGAGATCAAGTGTATTTATATGTTCTGCACAATGACAATGAGGTTGAGCCGTATGTTGAAATGCACAAGGATGTAATCCGAGGTTTAAATCTGAATAAAAATGAAAATTAGATAGTACGAGAGCACAATCGAAGTTTTATACAATGGTTCAAGGATCATATTTATTCAAAGTTTTATTTAGATCCCGCTTCAATAATAGAAACGTTGAGATGTTTAGCATATGGTCTAAGTTTGAATGTGTTTTCTTATAGCACATACACAATTAATGGATACACATTTTATACCAAAGAACAAGATGATAAAAGTACTACGCAAAATAGTGGTGTCACAGTTGTAGATGAAGCAATGCATATTTCAAGTATGAAGGACTTAAACCCCAAATATGCAAATATGTCATATTTTGGGGTTATCGAGCACATTTGGGTGTTTGATTATGAGAAATTTCAGATTCCTATCTTTGGTTGCAAGTGATACATAATAGTGGCATATGAATGGATAAGTCGGGATTTTTACAAGTGGATCTTAATAGGATAGGGGTACAAAGATGAGTCTTTTATTCTAGCCTCTCAAGATAAATAAGTGTTCTATGTTACTGATCCGACAAGTACGAAATGTTCTATAGTGATTTTATCTAACAAAGTGATTGACGATAACAATGTAAATCAAAGTGATATTGATGTTGAGAATGAGTCATATGTTAGAGGGAATGAGTCGTATATACGAAATGATCAAGATGAGAATATTATAGAGGATGAATCATATATTAGAAATAATCATAATGAGGGAATTTGTATCAATCCATCTGTCCGAGTTGTTAAGAGCCAAGTAATTCATATTCCAACCAAGAAAATAAAGAGATGTTAATGAAAAAGGTACTAGTAAAATGTTATATGTTCTGTCATTCTATAAAATTGTTATATTGTGTTTATGTTTTTATATTGTGTTTATTCATTCAATGCTACTTGAATTTTATATGGTGTTTATGTTTTTCTTTAATATTACAGGTCAAGTGGCTAGTAACGAGGAAAAATCACATCCGCTTCTAATAATGATGGAAATGAAGAAGTTCATGATGTGGAGAATGATATTAGACGAGGAATAACTATTATGAAGTCAATCATTCGTGCAAGAGATAAAGGTATCAATTTTGACGTACATTGGAATAAAGAAAAACAACTAATTGATCCTAACGGTTCAATGTTGACAAGTTACATTAGTTCCCTTGTGAGGAGAGAAGTTCAAATCACTTGTGATGATTGGAGAAAGCGAGAGTTTAAACCTGCTAAAGAAAAAATATGGAGTGATATACAGGTTACATATGTGATGTCATTTGTTTTTGTTGACGATTATGTCTTTAAATTAATAACGCATTCTATATATGTTTTTTTGTAGAGGTCTCTTAACATTGATGATGATCGAAAAATATATTGTCTTCAATTGGCCGGAAAAAGACTAAGAGGGTTTCGATCTTTTTTGACAAACAAGTTTCTTAGGGATGCCGATAATAATTTTATCGATGCATAAATTCCAAAGGCGTGTGCAGGCTTGATTTCACCTGAAGAATGGGAAACCTTTAAAGAAAAACGAAGAACCTCATATTTTCAGGACGTGAGTGTCATAAATCGCCAACGAGCATCAAGTCCCCCGTATCCATATAGAAAAGGGTGTATAGGATATGCATGCTTACAACAAAGAATGGTAAGTATATATAAATGCTATGATATACTTGTTCATCATGTGTTACAATTGATTTTATTATTTCTATTAATGTGTAGTTAGAAGAGGAGAAAAGTCAAGAAACATCTCTTCTGGAACATGTTCTGTGAAAGGTTGCTCGTGTGGGTAAAGATGGAGTTGTTAAGGAAGATGTGCTTCAAATTTATGAGAAATGTGTAAGTATATCAATATTCCTTTAATTAAATCAAAAGTTTATTAATATAAAGAATTTAAGATTTTTAATCACCACTAGTTTATTTCGATATGCAAATGAATTTCAGGAGAATCTATCTCAATCTTTAACTCAAGCTGAAGACCATGATTGCAGGAGCATACTTAGTAAAGTATTAAATGTTCCTGAGTATACCAGTTGTGTGAGGGGTAAGGGATTTATGGTGACTCATCATCTTTGGGTAACCATCAAAAGAGGAAAGGTCATAGAAATAAAGAAGTGATAGAGGAGTTAGAAAAATTAAAAGCTAAAGTTTGTGAGTTGGAAAAGGATAAAGAAAGATACATGTCATAAAGGAAAGGTTCAGGGTTCATGGATACTAGTGACAAAGATAGTATCAATTGTGATTTCCAACAGAAAATTCCCGAGGTAATATATATTATTATGAATTAGCACAATTTTTTTAATTGACATATATACACATTAACAATTTCATATTTATTATTGGTTTAGGGCATTTCACCTTGTCAACTCTATTTATAGTCACCAACTTATCACATGGTTGGCAAGGGAAAAGTGAATAACACTTTGGGAGAAGTACTTAACCATAAACCGCTCCCTGCTGGATTTTTGAAAGTATCAATTGATATTGCTTTAGAGAGGGATGCACAATTACCTTTATCTGACGATATTTCAAATGCAACATTGGTGGGAGGGGCAATAGGATCGTATGTTGCATGGCCGTCAAACCTCATTTGCATAGATGATGTTAATTCATGATCTTATACTTCACCTACAAAATCCAAATCAAAAGATAAGGGGATTACGATATTTCATGATCTCATTTTCATTTTTAGATGCAACATTATGAACCTTTGAGTATTCAAATTTTTTACGATCATTTGACGTACATTTTTTTCATGGTAATGTTAGACTCCTACAAAATCCAAATCAAAAGATAAGGGGATTATATTGTAAACCGAGTTAGTTGCATCCAAAATAGAGGTACATTGATATATATATATATATATATATATATATATATATATATATATATATATATATATATATATATATATATATATATATATATATATATATATATATATATATATATATATATATATATATATATATATATATATATATATATATATATATATATATATATATATATATATATATATATATATATATATATATATATATATATATATATATATATATATATATATAGAAAATGTTAATTCATGATCTTATACTTCACCTAAATTATATGCATTTGATCTTTAGATTCATGCTAAAGAGATGAAACAAGTCAGTATGAGTAAGAAGCCTGAAATTGACAATATGTCCATATAAAAAAAGGATGTTGCAAAGTCTGCAGCTAGAAAAAAATCCTATTTCTCGGTATAGGTCATGCCTTCAGACATTAATGGGAATATCAGATTTGGCTGACAGGGGTGCTCGTAATATACCTATGGAGGAAGGTATTTTTGGTTTTTCCTATTACGAAATAATTAGTAAAGAGGATGTGGATCAAGTTCTTAGACATTCGGAATTAGGCCTTGATGTTATCGATACACACATCAGGTATACTCATATTAACTTTATTTAATTAATTTAACAATTTATCTACTCATTTAAATGAATGGTCTTCATGTTAATGATGTTTTTATTTAAGTTTCATGTATGCCAACTTGACGCGCCTGCATCAATTGGACCAAAGATTTTATTTCTTATCTCCAAATAATATCAACTCACGATTAATCAAACAAAGACCAGATGAAGTCAAAGAGTATTTTGTCTGTGCATTTATGACCAACAAAGATACATAAAAGTTGTTTTTACCATTCAATATTAGAAATAGGTTTGATTTTCATTCAAACTTCATCTATTATAATTTTTCGTGTTTTGACGTTGCGTAGAAAGTTTCCATCTAACATTTGTTAATATTATATTGGACACTGGTTGTTGGTTGTGATTAATCCAATAAGAGAAATTGTATATTATCTGAATTCATTAGAAGGTGATTGGACAAAATACTCAAATATGAAGGAGATGGTTGATACTTAAGTTAGATTGTTATAAATATTCATTTGTATACTTATTTACTTATTTATTTATGTGACATTGTTCTAAATATTTGTTTATATTTTATTTGAGTTATACAAATTTTTCGATCACAAAGAGATACTCAAGTACCAAAGAGCAAAGCAAACAATATTACATAAATCAGAGTACATGTATATTTTCACAATTTTGATTATATTAGTGATGCTACTTGATAAAACAAGATAAACTATATATTCTGATATATAGTCGTATCTTTTCCATGTGTAGTGTCCTCGTCATTGTAATGGTATATATTATGGTTATTTCATGTTGAAGTTTATGAAAGAAATTATTCTTTTGAATGAAATAGATATTCCAACCATGGTATGAGTTTCTAACTTATGATTTATTTTAATATTTAACACATTTATCTAATTAATTAGTTTTAACTAAATTTTTTTATGTTATATTATGTAATACTTTGATTAATACAAGTCTTCTACTTACTCGAAAGATCAATTGGACGAAATTAAAGAGGATTGATGTCAATATATTATTGAGATGAGAATTTTATAAGGTATTGTGACACTCTCATTGATGAGAATTTTAAGTATATATAAGTTTGAGTTTTGATGAGATACTATATCGTTATTAGTGTGGTAAATTGTGTTGCAATGTTGTTGTTGTTGTTATGTGGAAGGTTAGTTAGGATGGTATTGAATTTAAATTCAAATAAAGTTTTGTTTGTATCATGGTATGAATTGGGGAATTTTTAATGGTGGGTTGTAACGGATTCTTGATTTGTTTTTGTTACATTACTTTGTGTTAAATTATAATAGTTATAAGATTTAAGTGTTATATAGCTTGGTTTTGATATGGATTTATTGGTTTTGTTTCAGGTAGGTGCGTATGTAGAAGATATAGAGATAACAAGTTTATTTAGGATTCTTCATTGTTGTTGTTTGTAGAGAAGATAATAGAGAATATAGCAGCTCTAGAAGATATGTACATTTTGTGCATACTTATTGGTTTATAAAGCTGTATATATAAATATGTAAATTTATGTATATATAAATTATTGAATTCTTCAAGTTATATCCCATTTATGTATATATAAATTATTGGATTAAAGTTGTATATATAAATATGTAAATTTGATGTATACTTATTGGATAAAAGTTGCAAATTTATGAAATATGATGCAAATTTGAAAGACAACGCTTAAATTTTAAGTGATTATTTGTACAGAGCGCTTAAAATATAAGTTGTATATAATAAAAAATCTGTGAACATTAGACAACGCTTTAAACAATAGTGGAGAATAGAAAATACTTTTAAAGAAAGCGCTGCCTAAAGGGGTGCGTTGGAAAGCGCTTTTGAAGTAAAAAGCGATGCCTAAAATAGAAAAAAAGTGAACAAAAATATACATTATACAATGCTTATAAAAGCATCGTCTAAAGTTAAAGTGCTGCTAAAGGTTTTTTCAGAAAGCGCTTCTAATGTAAAAAGTGTTGTCTATAGGGGCCTTTAGAGAGCGCTTTTATAGAAAGTACTGCCTAAAACATAAAAAAAAGTGAACAAAAATATACATCACACATCGCTTTTAAAAGCGTTGTCTAAAGTGAAAGTGCTGCCAAAGGCTTACTTTAGAAAGTACTTCTTATGTAAAAAGTGCTGCCTATAAGGGCCTTTAGAGATCACTTATTGAATAAAGTGCTGCCTAAAGGCTACATTAAGCAGTGCTTGTACATTGACAAAAAGTGTTGTCTTTACTTATAGCAGCACAAGAATAGGCAACACTTTTAAGCGCTGTCTATGATAAAAAAAATGATGTATATTCCCTAATATGGCGTAGTGTCTATCAACAAATGAGCCACAATTATGGTTAACAGATGAAAAGTTGAGTGAATGAAAAAAGTTATTAGTTGTTCAAAGAAAAACCGTAAAAAAACAAATGATGAGTTTAAAAACACAAATACTTTGTTCGGATTTCTTCAAACAATGAAATGTCAAAATAAAGAAATATAAGACACAACAAACGAACATGTAAAAGTAAAAGAGCATCCGAAAGAATAATACCTAAAGAGCAATATTTGTACATGTCACTATTACCATTATCATATCATTAAAAATACTCTCAAAATTGAAGACCGAATAAAATCCTCAAAAAATAAAATAAAAGGACTAAGTTGTTAGAAGTATAATTCTTGTTCTGCCAAAATACATGTGTAAGGTGTATGTCGAATAACTTATTGTATAGGTTATAAGCTGTATTAGCCAGAGTCGAATACAATAGATTTTGTAGTATGTTGAAATCATATTTTGGGCTTTTTCATATTTTGTCTAGTTGGGCATGGGCATTGTTTTCCTATATAAAGGGTTGTCGAGTTTGTAATCACATGTGTAATAAATAACATATTTTTACAATTCAGTTAGAATCACAAAAAACTTTCAATCTCTCTCTCTCTCTCTCTCTCTCTCTCTCTCTTTTTCTTCTTCCTCTTCCATAAATCATCTTTCTTGAAAACCCTTTGTTCCAACAAATTGGTATAACAGAGCCCGGTTGTGATTCAGAGAGAATCTAATGGCAAATGGAACAACAACGTCAACATAATTTCTAGCGAATCTACCGGTTTTCAAAGGTGAAAACTATCAGCGGTGGGTTGCGTAAATGAAGGTTATCTTAAGATTTCAAAATATTTTTGAAATCTTGAATGATGGAGTATCAGAACTGGAAACAAATGTGACAGAAGCCCAGAAAACTGCACACAAAGATCAAAGGAAGGAAGACAGTAAATCCTTGTTCTTATTTCATTAGTGTGTGGATTCTGATGTATTTGAGAAGATAATTTAAGAAGAAACATCAAAAGGAGCTTGGGAAAAGCTAAAGAACTTGTATAGTAGAGATGAGAAATTGAAGAAGGTGAAGTTGGAGACGTTAAGGAAGCAATATGAGATGCTTCAGATGAAAGAAGATGAATCAGTTGCTGCATATTTTTCAAGAATTATAACGCTAACAAACCAAATAAAGGAATATGGTGAATCGATTATGGATCTGTGGAAGATAGAAAATATGTTGAGATCTTTGACTGTAGATTTTGACTATATTGTTGTGACAGTTGAAGAGGCCAAAACTCTATCTGAGATGAAGTTAGAATAACTTAAAGCTTCACTAGAGGCTCATCAGATGAGGTTGAAGCAGAGAAACTCAACAAGAGAGATGGTGGCTCAATAGGCATTGCAATCCAGATTCAACAAGAAAGTTGGAAAAAAGAAGTAGAAGCAGCAAAAGAATCTTGCTAGTGATGAGAAGTCAAGCAAGAATACTGATTCGATCAAGAAAGGTGTGGGAAACAAGTATTCTTGGAAGAAAATTGACATGAAAGAGGTGTTGTGTTACAATTGTCAAGGTTTTGGTCACTATGCTTGAGATTGTCGAAGAAAGAAAGCAACAAAGGAGAAAGATAATGATGAAGTTCAATATGCACGAGCTGGAGATAATGGTTCTAATGATGTGTTGTTAATGGTGAACACTCAGTCAAACACTGAGAAAAGTAACATGTGGCATTTGGATTCAGGATGCATCAACCACATGACTGGAAATAAAAATTGGTTTACCAAGTTAGATGAGTCAGTCAAAAAGGTCATAAAGTTTGCAGATGGTAGGCACATCAAATCAGGTGGTAAAGGAGATATTTTGATTGTCGGGAAGGATGGTCGAAAAGCTACTATCATTGAAGTGTTGTATGTACCTTCTATGACAAGTAACTTGATAAGTGTAGGTCAATTACTTGCAAAAGGCTTCAATATGAAGCTGGAGAAGAATCATATGAAGGTATATAGGGATGATGGGAGGATAATAATGAAAGCACCATTGATGGAGAATAAAATGTTCAAAGTTAAACTTAACACATTAGATCACAAATATCTTTATGCAACTACAGGAGAAGACACCTCATAAGGCTTGAACAGGGTCGAAGCCAAATGTGAGTCATCTTAATGTTTTTGGATCAATGTGCTTCAGGAATGTACCTAGACAATTGAGAAAGAAACTGGATGATCGAAATGAAGTCATGGTGCTCATAGGTTATCATTTGACTGGTGCATAAAAGTTGTATTCTCTAAAAAAAGATAAACTAGTAATCAGTCGAGATGTTCTTGTAGACGCAAGCAAAGGGTAGGACTAGAGTTAAAGTTCAGTTCGACAAGAATCAAATATAGTCACAATTGTGTTCAAAGAAGATGAACAAAATGAAACTTTAACTAGTATAAATAAACAAGATGATGCTTGAACCAGTCAAAATGATGAAGCACCCGTGCAGAATGAAAGAAGGTCGATAAGAACAAGAACAAAGTTGACAAGGCTAACTGGATATGAAAGGTTTCCAGATCAAGTTGTTGATGCAGATGTTGACTTAATTGAAGAAGCCATGATGATGGCTGAAGCAGAACCAATTGATTTGGATGAAGCCATGAGAAATTCAAATTGGTGTGAAGCCATGAAATAAGAACTCAGAGCTATTGAGAAGAAAAAAACCTTGGAGCTTATCGAGAGAACAAATAAGAAACCAATCAATGTAAAGTAGATTTATAAGTGTCATACCCCAAATTTGCCCGCCTTAGTGTTACTGTCAAATTTATTTTCGAACTTGAGATTTACATAGTTTAAAATTCCTTTGATTTAAATTATATTAATATTCTGAGGTTTTTCTATAAAAATTCGCTTTCAAGTCTGTTTTAAAATATAATAATAATTATTTGTATTTTTAAAATAGAAAATATAATAATTATTTGTATTTTTAAATAGAAAATAATCGTTCGCCTTCATATACTTTTAATTGGATTTTTACTTTTGAATGAGTAACATAGCGTAGTTGGTAAGGGAGAAAGACTGACAAGCAGAAGGGCACAGGTTTGAAGAGACCTTTGTCAACAGTGGAATAGTGCATGGCGGACATATGACAAGAGTATCCAACGAAGCAAACAACAAAGGGGAAACTGAATTCATCCGAGAATGCGCCCCAAAAGGAGAACTCAAAAGATGGACCGTCATGGAGATTCCTGAGATCTTTTTCTTTCCTAATTAATTTTTCTTGTTTTTGAAAGAACCTATGTCAAGCCCGAGGCATAGGGGTTGCTTATAAGGGTTCCCCCATTTTGTTTCAGACAATATTTGCGATTAATAAAAGTTATATTTTGTTTTTAATTAAGATCCCTTTCTTTCTCTTGCATTTATATGTCAAATTTAAAAATGGCAATACTTTTTCTGCATATGCATTTTCAAATTTCATATACTAAATCTGCACCAAAACATGATAAAGGCGCAAATTCATGTCCAAAAACACCGATAATGCTACTACTACGATCCGATATAATTTCGATGTTCCTATCAACCAATCTAAAGAGAAAGATGATAAAGATCTTGAACTCTATGAGAAAATGGCGAGGGAAATAAAAGGATAACAATATACAACCATATCAAGAGGCTAATAAGACCACTAATCTGAGAACAGGGGAAGATCTGGAAGAAATCAAGCTAAGGGGAAATATTAGAGCGGAACTACAAAAAAAAATTGATCAAATTATTGCACATGTTTGCTCGTTCCTACAGAAACATGACAAGGTTAAATACGGACAATGTTGTAAAAATAAGCAACCACGAAATATCAAGACCTGACAAAAAACCCAAGCCAGGGGCATGTTGGATATTCACGTTCGACGAGGATTTAAATATATTAGGGCACGATATAGGGGAAAATTTTACCCCTCCAAAAAAATACCATGTTGGCCATATACTAAGTCAACGACGAATGAGATACTAAACATCCAAAACTGATTCCATATCGGGATCATGTTTTGAAAAATGACTGCGGAATTCGCAAAGATCACTTTCAGTCACATCCCACGAAAAGGAAATTAAATGACAGATGCCCTGACAACTATATCGTCTATGTTCAAAATAATTTGGTCTAACCATAAACCGCGCATCACAAATAGACACTTCGAAGAGCCCGAACATTGCCTTGCTACTAAAAAATGACAATATAACAAGCCTTGGTTTCATGACATCCAGAAAATGCCTCTAGCATTGGCAAACAAACCCTACGAGAATTAGCCGTAGAATTCTTTCAAAGTAACGGTATAATGTACAAGATGAACCACGACATGGTCTAGTACTCAAGAAGATTCTGCTACCTCGCCTCGACTCACGTGGTAAATGGACACCCAATTACAAAGGTCTATACGTAGTCAAAACAACATTCCCCGGTGGTGGTCTTATCACCACGACAATGGATGGGGAAGAACTATCGCATCTGGAAAATTCAGACGTAGTAAAAAATACTATGTATAAGAAGCTCGCTAAGCTTGGACCTTAAACAGGCGACTTAGGAAAAAAGGAGCATCCCGGTGGATCGAAAACCCTAAAGGGTAATCCAGAAAAAAATTAGGGGCATATAAACAAAAATATTATCCCGATAGATTGAAAACCTGAAAGGGAAATCCAGGCAAAAGTTAGGAATTTCATATAAAGAAATAAAGAACAAAAAGATTGCGATCTAAGAACTGTGACTATGAACCACGAAGGGAGAGATAGATCTGAATCATTCAACTCACAAGCATAGGAGATAAGATCATTAAAAGGATATTGGGGAGCAGTAGCAGCAATTATCATTTTTATTGCCATTTACTGTTTAAAACTTTCTGTAATTACCTCTTCTTAGGAATTGCATCTTGTTTTTTCGCCTATTCAGAGGCATATCAATAAAACAGTTACTTTCTTTGCATCTTTCAAATTGTGTTTTTATTTTCTCATACTTGTTTACAAAATACTACGATCATTACTTGTGAATATTGACTTGAAATCATTCCGGGGGATTAACAAAATAAAAGCATTTGAAGCATTTTGGTTAGAAAAATATCGAAAGAAAATCCACGTCTATGTCCATGCACATGGATACTCTTACGTCTTGCAATACAAAAATCTATACACATGTCTGCGCCTATATCTACACTCACGATGCAAAAAGTCTACGCCCACACGTACATTTGCGCCTATGCTTACGCTCAACAATACCAAGTCTATGCCTACATCTACGGGTCCGCACACAAAGTCTACGTCCATGTCAGCACCTATGCCTAACTTGCAACACGAAGTCTACGTTTGCACGCGTCCACGCACACGCGTACTCCTGCCAATTCTATACATACGTCTACGCTTACGCTTGTGCTCACAACACACGAATCTACATACATCTACGCTTACGCCTGCGTTTACAACACAAAGGCCATACATATATTAATACAAATCTACGCATAGGCCATTACCTACGTCTACGTATACACCTACGCTCGCGCTCACAATATAAAATCATTGTTCAAATTTGGCTAACATTGTCCACTGTGTTCAAGTTCAACAATGCTACGGAGACACACCATACAGCGCCAAGAATTGGTAACTCTAAGTCAATGGTTTAAAGGAGAGAATGCCAAAAATGGTCTTCATAACATCCCAAGGCATGCACGCATCTTACACACATTTCAAACATACATTTTTCATATCTAAAGCATGCATACCCTTTACATTTCAATATTCAATACATTCAGAGTTCCATATCAATGTCAAAACATCATACATTTCGCATACATACAACATTCAATACGTATGCATACACATATATTACATAGCAAAAAGACATATAATCTCACCCTCGATTCAACTATCTAAGGGTCTACCAACACAATACTTCTCCTACGATTCAACCCGTCACCTCAGTCTTCATGTCGTGACGCGTTCATCCCATCACCTAAGTCTTCTCGCAGTGATGAGCCCCCTACAAACCCAGTACGTTGCCTCTAAGCCGCAATATATTTGCAAAACTCATCACATTACCTCTAAGCCACAATGTATTCTCAAAACTCAGTACATTTACTCTAAGCCGCAATGTATTTGCAAAACTCAGTACATTGCCTCTAAGCCGCAATGTATTCGTAAAACTCAGTACATTGCCTCTAAGCCACAATGTATTCACAAAACTCAGTACATTTACTCTAAGCCGTAATGTATTCTCAAAACTCATTACTTTTCCTCTAAGCCGTAATGTATTCACAAAACTCATTACATTGCCTCTAAGCCGCAATGTATTCACAAAACTCATTACATTACCTCTAAGCCACAACGTATCCGCAAAACTTACTATGTTGCTTCTAAGCCGCAACGTATTCGCAAAAATCATTACATTGCCTCTAAGATGCAACGTATTCTCAAAACTCATTACATTGCCTATAAGCCGCAATGTATTCACAAAACTCATTACATTGCCTCTAAGCCGCAACATATTCTCAAAACTCACTACGTTGCCTCTAAGCCTCAACATATTCACAAAACTCATTACAATGCCTCTAAGCCGCAACGTATTCGCAAAACTCATTACATTTCCTCTAAGCTGCAGCGTATTCGCAAAAATCATTACATTGCCTCTAAGCCGCAACGTATCCGTAAAACTCACTATGTTGCCTCTAAGCCGCAACGTATTCGCAAAACTCATTACATTGTCTCTAAGCCGCAACGTATTCGAAAAACTCATTACATTGTCTCTAAGCCGCAATGTATTTGCAAAACTCATTACATTGCCTCTAAGCTACAATGTATTCGCAAAACTCATTACATTGCCTCTAAGCCGCAATGTATTCGCAAAACTCACTACGTTTCCTCTAAGCGGCAACGTATTCACAAAACTTATTACATTGCCTCTAAGCTGCAATGTATTCGCAAAACTCATTACATTGCCTCTAAGCCGCAATGTATTTGCAAAACCCATTACATTGCCTCTAAGCCGCAATGTATTCGCAAAACTTACTACGTTGCCTCTAAGCCGCAATGTATTTGTAAAACTCATTACATTGCCTCTAAGATACAATGTATTCGCAAAATTCAACACATTGCCTCTAAGCGGCAATGTATTCGCAAAACCTAGACCATTTCCTCAGACATCACGCAACAATGTGTTTCTTTACACGGATTATCGTCTCAGACTTCACGCAACGATTTGCGAACCTAACCCATTGCCTCATACTTCATGCAGCAATGTGTTCCAAACTCCAGACAATTGCCTCATACTTCATGCAGCAATGCGTTTCTTTATTCCAAACTCCTAACTCATTGCCTCAGACTTCATGCAGCAATGTATTTCTTCATTCAATAAAATCCAGCTTATTGCATCAGACTTCATGCAGCGATTTGCGAACCAAACTCATTGCCTCAGACTTCATGCAGCAATGTACATTTCTTTACTCTGTAACATAAACCATCGCCTCAGACTTCATGCAGCGATGCCCGAGAACCAAATCCAGCTTACCGTCTCAGACTTCACGCATCGATTCGCAAAACTAACCCATTGCCTCAGACTTCATGCAGAGATGTGTTTCTTCATTCCATAAAATCCAGCCTATCGCCTCAGACTTCATGCAGCAATGTCCGAAAACCAAATCTAGCTTATCGTCTCAGACTTCATGCAGCGATTTGCAAGCCTAACCTATTGCCTCGGTGTTCATGCAGCAACATGTTTCTTTACTCCGTAACACAAACCATCGCCTCAGACATCATGCAGTGATGCTCGAAAAATACAAAATTTAGCTTATCGCCTAAGACGTCACACGGTGATTCGCGAACATAACCCATGGCCTCAGTCTCCAAGCAGCCATGCATCATCATTTGTTGTTTTATTCATCTGCCAAATGGGTGAATAAGCAAAACCAAGCCAAGACATACAAGATTGTTCCCCCAAGTTCTAAATCATCATTCTTATTTAAATCCTGGTAAAGTGATACATCATCATCTTTGCCTATTCTCTTCAAAACTCTTAAGGGTATGCTATATCAGTGTAACCCTATCTAGCCAACTCTTGGAGGTATGCTATATCAACGTAACCCTATCTAGCCAACTCTTGGGGGTATGTTATATCAGCGTAACCATATCTAGACAACCTTTGCTAAAATCTTAGGGTCTTCCATTATTTAATAAATCTCCGATTCGAATGAACAAAGACCTACGCATTCTCGCGCTATTCAATTAAAGAGTTATTAAATATGGGCAACTGTCATACCCCAAATTTGCCCGCCTTAGTGTTACTGTCAAATTTATTTTCGAACTTGAGATTTACAGAGTATAAAATTCTATTGACTTTAATTATATTAATATTCTGAGGTTTTTCTATAAAAATTCGCTTTCAAGTCTGTTTGAAAATATAATAATAATTATTTGTATTTTTAAAATAGAAAATATAATAATTATTTGTATTTTTAAATAGAAAATAATCGTTCGCCTTCATATACTTTTAATTGACTTTTTACTTTTGAATGAGTAACATAGCATAGTTTGTAAGGGAGAAAGACTGGCAAGTAGAAGGGTACGGGTTCGAATCTCACTTCGCGCACTTTGGATATAATTATTATTTTCGTATTTATTTATTTATTATATTTTAAAATATTATTTTTAATTAAAATATTAATTTTATTTAAAAAATAGTCAAAATACTTCATAAATAAATAAAATCTTTCCAGATCAATTTTGCTCTATATCAAATTTTTTACCTGGACACAAATATGTCCATATTCTTAATCTTGCTGGCCAATATGAGAATTTGGGCTTTGGGTGTTGGATACTTCCTTTTTTGAATTTTAACCAAATTTTTTCACTTATAAATAGCCCTCAAAACTTATCAAGAATTCATTCGGAAATATCCAGAATTTCTCACAACAACTTTTCACAAACACTTTCTTTTCAAATTTTCTTCTCAATATTATTGGTGTTTGTTTTACTATTTGTTGGCCGATGATTTCATATGAGGCCTCTTGATCATTTTTTTAAATTATTGTTGTTGTTGTTTTATTTAACCATATACTGATATTTTCTCATGGTTTTCTTTCTTTGTAAAAAAACTTTTATATATATATATATATATATATATATATATATATATATATATATATATATATATATATATATATATATATATATATATATATATATATATATATATATATATATATATATATATATATATATATATATATATATATATATATATATATATATATATATATATATATATATATATATATATATATATATATATATATATATATATATATATATATATATATATATATATATATATATATATATATATATATATATATATATATATATATAATATATATATATATATATATATATATATATATATATATATATATATATATATATATATATATATATATATATATATATACAATATTTTGTTTTATCAACAATTTCACAGATCCAAAATTCATCATCAATTTTTCCATCAACCACACACAAATTATACAACCATGTTTTGGTGAAGCTTCCATGCACCAACGCACGAAGTCCCTCCGGCAACCCTCTAATCGCGGCCGCCACCACTATAAGTCTCTCTCTCTTTTTTTTTCCGGTTTTGATTGTGGAACATAGATGTTAATTTTGTTACTATGAAAAAGAGAGATTTGCTTGCTGTTATTTTTTCTGCAAAAGTTATGAACGAAAAAAGGGGCACAACCACCATTGATTAGTGCTTTGAAAAACTTGATGATAACAATAGAGATAAAGTCACGTGAAAGGTAATCTCAATTTCTTTCATTTGTCATTGCTATTTTATTTTATTTTTTACACAAACTCTTGTTTAAATTAGGCTATAGATAAACAATCCCTTCATATTTAATTTACTAATCATTCTATTTAGTTATTTTATTATTCTAAAAAAGGATATAAAATATTAAGTTCATTAATTGCTTAATTTAGTCTTTTAAAAATGTCCAACACAAAAATGGGTGATTTTATTATTAGTTTTAGATTTGTTGGTAAATAATTAATGTAGTTATATAATTATTAGGCTAATTAGATTTAATTGGTTATTATACTCTATTAACTTTTAATTATAAGAATTCAAAAAATCAGACTTTTTAATTAAAATTCTACTTAATATAAACCCCCCGCTTAATTGGGCCAAGTTTAATTTCTGAACTTGGGCCCTTAATACCCTATTTGCATTTAGGGCTCAGTTCAATATCTGAACTTGAGTCTTTACTTGCCAGACTCTCCTATTTGACTACCTTGTTACAAAACGTATCCCTCGGCAAATTTGGGCTCAAAATATCTTTGGGTCCAGATTTTTTTTTAATACACCGTCTAGTCTTAATATCCTCACCCCCCGCGTGTTTTGGGTCCAGTTCAATATCTGAACTACGGTCTTTCATCTTAACACCTCCAGATTAAGTTTTTTTTACCTCTTAACCTTAATTAATTAATTTTTTATAATCCTTCTAATCTTCTATTTTTTTTAATTATTATATATCGCATTTTTACATATTTGCATTAAATATAATTTTTGCATATTAATAAATAATTATTGGATATTTTTAATATTTGATATTTTTTTAATAATTAGGAAAGATAGTTAGTTATTAGCTTAAATATTTTTCTAAAACACTAACTCTATTTTTCTAAATTGCATTAATTATTTTTCTCGTCCAAACATATTTTTCTCATATCACATCATACATCCTAAAATAGCAAACCAATCAAACACTAAATTTTTTTCCACTAACATAACAAAATAAAAGATATTTTCATAAAAAGGATTAAGGGGAATTTCTTTCAAAATTAACTGCAAATTGCGTCTACAATCACTCACTTTTCAAAACCCAGACAAGGTTCAAGGATAAATTCAAAAGCAATTCTACGTGATCCTCTAAAAAACACCAACCAAACTACGAACTACGAATTGGGACTCTGATTTCTCATAAGAGGATACGTAGGTATACGATCAAAAATCGTAGCGAGTTCCCTTATAAAAAAATTAAACTTTTTCTAATTAAAACTTAAAATCCTGTTTATCTCAAACCTAAACATAGAACCTAATATCCTTGTGAACAAGGTAGATGAAAGGTGCCTAACACCTTCCTTTCGTCTAATTGAGTTCGAAACCTAGAATCTCTATCTACGAATTAGGGTTTTCTGTTAGATTCCCTTTCCTAGGATAAAAACTAATACTTGCGACTCTAATTTAAAAGTCAGTTGCTACAATAAGGTGAAACGAAGGCCAAATGGTGAGATTGTGAAGTATAAAGCAAGATTGGTGGTGAGAGGTTTTCTATAAAAACTTGGTATTTACTCTGACAAAGTATATGCGCCTATTGCGACGCTAGAAACAATCAGAATTATTATTTCGACAATAGCATATAGAGGATGGAAGATGCATCAGTTGGATGTAAAGTCAGCATTCTTGAATGGTCCATTTGAAGAAGAAGTCTATGTTACTCAACCACCAAGATTCAACATCAAAGGGCATGAGTCGAAGGTATATATGTTAAGGAAGACTCTCTATGGTTTCAAACAAGCCCCTAGAACTTGGAATAAGAGAATAAATAGCTTCCTGATTGAAGCAAGTTTCACAAAGTGTGTCTCTGAACATGGAGTGTATGTAAATGATATCAACAGTGTCATTCAGATCATTTTATGCCTCTATGTTGATGATTTACTCATTATAGAAGCAGACGAAGCTAAGATAATGAAGGTAAAGTCGAAATTAATACATGAATTCTAAATGTATGATTTAGGGAATCTCTCATATTTCTTATGGATGGAACTCAAAGATACTGAAGGAGTATTCTTGCATCAAATGAAGTATGCTCAAGATATTTTGAAGAGGTTTAAAATGAGAAACTGTAATGAAGTTGTTGCTTCGTTATAAACTGGAGCAAAGTTGAAAAAGGAAACGAATGATGAGTTTGTAAGTTTGACCCTTTACAAAAAAGTCATTGGATCCTTGAGATATCTTTGCAATACTAGACCATATATCTGCCAAAGTGTAGGATTGTTGAGTAGATTTATGGAAAAACTACAAGAGTATCATCTCATCGCAGTAAAGAGGTTGTTGAGATACATAAAGGGAACAATTGATCATGGTGCGTTGTTACCAAAGACGTCGAAGAACAACACAAATTTCGAAGTTCATGGATACATTGACTCAGATTTCAGTGGAGATCAAGACGAAAAGAAAAGTATTGCAACCTACATTTTCATTATTGAATGTGCTCCAATCTCTTGGAGTTCGAGGAAGCAAAGCATTGTGGCTTTGTCATCATGTGAAGCAGAATATGTGGCTGCATCATATGTTGCATGCCAAGCAGCATGGGTCTAAATGTTACTTGAAGAACTCAGGATAATAGAACCTAAGAAGATGAAGTTGTTTGTCGACAACAAGTCAGTTATTAACCTGACGAATCACCCAATGTGTCATGATCGAAGTAAGCACATACAAATGATGTATCATTTTTTGAGGGATCAAATCAACAAAGGGAAGCTGGAGATAAAATATTACAAGACAAAAGTACAACTAGCTGACATATTCACCAAACCTTTGAAGAAAGTCAGATTCGACGAGTTAAATAGAAGCATCAGGATGAGAAGCCTCAAAAATATGAATTAGGGGTGTGTGTTAGAAGTATAATTCTTATTCTATCGAAATGCATGTGTATGGTGTATGGTGTATGTCGAATAACTTATTGTATAGGTTATAAGTAGTATTCGACAGAGTCAAATACAATATATATTGTAGTATGTCGAAATCATATTTTGGGCTTTAGCGTGTTTTGTCTAATTGGGTCTGTGCATTGTTTGTCTATATAAAGGACTGCTGAGTTTGTAATCACGTGTGTAATCAATAATAAATTTTTACAATTCAATTAGAATCACAATAAACTTTTAATATATATATCTCTTTTTCTTCTTTCTCTTTTACAAATCATTTTTTTTAAAACCCTTTAGTCTAACCTAATCACACCGAAATTTTAAAATAAATAAATTAAAATAAGATTAAAAAAGTAATAGAAATTAAAGTTACGATTAAACATAAAATATTTTATAAAATATAATAAAATTGCATACACTACTTCCGTTTTTTCATGCGAGTGGTTTTTGTAAGTTTGGCAATTAAGTTTGCATTCACAGCCTTACACATAAAAGTTTGTATTAATCAAAGTGGTCCAACCACATACGTCGAAACAATTTGATTGAGATTCCATTCACGCCCAACTACACCTTTAGTCTTTTTTACGTTGAAACAAAAATGACATTTAGTAATTTAGACTACACCTAGCATTGTCGAGTAGACTTTTTGGAGAAAGAATATTATACCACGTGTGCTCTTAAAGGATTTTTTAGCTTAGTTTGAGGACCAAAATTATCAATAATATTATAGTTGAAAAAGTAAAATATGAATGGTATAAGTTCCATATGAAATGTGCTAGAATTTATTGTTTTATATAGTACATATAAATCTATCTTGGGTTTGTCAATAAGCTCACCAGTAAAAGGTCATCAAAACCACTTGGTAAAAAGCACATCTCTATTATGATCAAACCTTTTTTGATTCTCTATTATGTTATTGCAAGGCCGCCCTACAAAATTCAGAAGAAAAAAAATTGAAGTTCAAGGACTAGGGACCTCTAGAAAATTTAGAGACAAATAAAATTAGGATAAATCTTGCTTGTTTCATTTCTTCCATACATTGTGTTTATACATAACATTACAATAACGTAATGATAACATGAAATGTATTGTAAGAAAGAATCTAGATAATATTTTTGCTAAGATTTGGACTAGTCAATGTTGAGCTGTCAGCTAAGCTCCTCTTAACTTAATCTATTATATTTTGTTTATTCTGAAATTTAGTAAACAACGATAGTTTCTTATTAAAGGTTATTTTATGAGATCGACTAGTGAATCTCAGAACAACATGTTTTGAGTTTTTCAAATATAGTAAAAATGATAAGAGTTTGAGTGATTTCGACAGTGATTAAGATGACGTTTTAAAATTTAAAGCGAATAAAAATAAAAGTTTGGCTGAAAATATAAAGATTGTGATCGTAAAATGTAAAGGTAAGTAAATAAAAGCTGAAAGTAAAGCTTTGCATTAATGAAAGTTTGGAAATGAAACATACATTGAACTCCTTGGATTCATTTCGCGCTTCGCTAGGTACTCAGAGTTGTTGTGTAACACCCTCTAAAACCCCGCATAAAATTTCGCAATTAATTAAAATCATATTTTCAGAGTACATGTATTAACGAGGATGTCACAATTTTCTTTTAATAAAAACAAGTTCCTGTCATGCATAACATAGAAGTAACTCATACATGTTTATACAGCGGAATAATTTAATTAACAAAACCAATGTTATAATATTTTCAAAATCATCAGGGATTAACACCTGGAATATATCAACATCATATTATAACAAACATAAGGAATAAACGAGTCTGACTAAAGCAGCTCGACAAACAAACGTTCCCGGAGTTACAACTATCAGAGCATGACCCGGACAATACTTAAACGGAATAAACTAGAAACAACAAGCCTTCGCCAAGCACCTGAACGAAGCTCTTCAATCTGAAATATTCAACAGTAAGGGTGAGCATCTCAATTATACATTTGATTATACGTTCATAACAATCAATTCAGAAAAACCATAAGCATCACCCAAACAGTTAGCATGTTTCATAGTTTACGAAAACCTTTACAATTCATATATTCATAATATCTTACTTTTCATATTTATAATTAACATCAAACATCGTTAACAATTTAGCAACAATACATGCCTACAATCAATTAAATACAACATTGGAAAATCATCCATTCATGTTATATTCAATGTAATGCAACACACCCATGCATGTGGTACCATTTTACCGCCCCACTAAATCTCGGGTCACGGATAACTCACCGTTCCATTATATCACGGACACGGCTACCACCTCAACGTTCCATTAAATCGCGGACACGTATATTGGCCACCATGTTAATTCCACACAATGGGAATTAACAAATGCAACATGATATGTAAAGTATGTAACACTCAGCATACTATTGACATCAATAAAACATATCATGTAACATCAACAATATCAAATACAACATGATATGAATAGCATGTAATCACTCAGCATACTATTAAACACCAACCAATCATATCAAGTTATATCATAATCCATGCTTGACAATATTATCTAAAAGCATGACAATAAAATCCACATAGTGTTGGCATCATAACATACAGACATTATTCGATACAAGCCTCCACAATACTATGCATATCATTAAGCAGCATGTTCAAAACCAACAAACACTGCACATTAAACAAAATCATTCCTGTACACCACAACAGAGCACAGAAAACAAAATTCAGAACCAACACAGGAGGTTCAACACGGGTGCCCGTGTAAATCAACACTGCCCGTGTGGAAATGTATCCAGAAACACGTTATTTTGCCAATACAGGGGATCAACACGGGTGCCCGTGTGAATCAACACGGCCCGTGTTGAAATGTGCCTGGAACACACTATTTTTACCCATCCAGCAGATCAACACGGGTGCCCGTGTGAATCAACACGGCCCGTGTTGATGAGCGCGTACCCAAAATTTCCTGTACCTGCAGCAGCTCAGAACAGCAGCCAAACACGAAAAATACCGGCCAAAACATGCATTTCGGTACATAACAACATCAATTATGCATAATTCAAAGCAACACATCAATTGGAACACAATTCCCTTCTACGTTAGTCAATTTCCAATCTTAAGGACAACATTATTTCACTTAAGGTCTCATTTTCCAAAATCAATCAAAACTCAGAATTTTAATTTTTAAAACATCCTATTTTATCAACAATTCTTTCATCAACAACAAGTTTTATTAAAATTGACCTTAAGTTACATATTACCCGTCCTTTAGGGAAATCCTAACAACATTGAGGTTATCCCTAGAACACCTAAGGTAAACTCACGATCATACAATTTCGATCTAAATCAACAATAGGGATTAATTTCTTAATCGATTCACAACCTTTAGGGAACCTAATCTTTTTTAACGAAATTCGACCCTAAAGTTATCGATCACTAAGAACATCAGAGAAAATGGGATTATCCTACGATTACCCAACCGATCGCATCTAAACCCATAAGCAAATATAAATTGAGTAGTAGCCCCCCTTACCTTATCAAATTGCAGCTTGAGTTCTTTGAGCGATGTTCTTCGTTCTTCGCACCTTCAGAGCTCAGCTTCCCAAATTTCCCAAATTCTGTGTTATCGTGAATAATGAGAAAATAACTTGAGTTCCAAAATATATATCCTTATTTCTTTTGCACCCCCACTCTTACTAACGACATCCAAGCCCAATAACTTAAAAACCCAATATTTTCTTATTTCTTTTATTTTCTTCAAATATTCCAAAATAAATAATTCTTTTTATTTTATTAACTCCAATAAAATAATTTTCCCATTAAAATAAATCAAATAATTACAACTGGGGTGTTACAACTCTCCCCCACTAAAAGAGTTTTCGTCCTCGAAACATACCTTAGACGAACAGTTCCAGATAAGCCCCTTTCATCTGGCTCTCCAGTTCCCAAGTAACATTTCCATCTGCTGGACCTCCCCAAGCAACCTTCACTAATGCTATCTCTTTACCCCTTAACTGTTTCACTTCCCGATCTTCTATCCTCATAGGCAATGTTTCTACTGTCAGGTTATCTCTCACCTGCACATCATCTACTTGGATTACATGAGATGGGTCTGGAATGTATCTCCTCAATTGAGAAACATGAAAAACATCGTGCAAATTTGCAAGTCTCAGAGGTAAAGCAATACGATAAGCAACTTCTCCAACTCTTTCCGTAATCTGAAACGGACCAATAAAACGCGGAGTCAACTTCTTAGATTTCAACGCTCGACCAATACCCGTCATCGGAGTAACTCTCATAAACACATGATCTCCAGCACTGAATTCTAAATTCTTCCTCCTCTTATCATGATAACTTTTCTGACGACTCTGAGAAGCTCTCATATTTTCTCGAATCAATTTAATCTTTTCAGTAGTCTGCTGAACAATCTCTGGCCCAATTATTGAACTCTCTCCAGATTCATACCAACACAAAGGCGTTCTACACCGTCTACCATACAATGCCTCAAACGGAGCCATACCAATACTCGAATGGTAACTATTGTTATAAGTAAATTCAATCAATGGCAAATAGCTATCCCAAGCTCCACCCTTCTCTAAAACACAAGCACGCAATAAATCTTCTAACGATTGAATCGCCCTCTCCGTCTGTCCATCAGTCTGAGGATGGTAAGCTGAACTCAACCTCAATTTAGTACCCAAAGCCTTCTGCAATCCTTCCCAAAATTTCGAAGTGAATCTCGGATCTCTATCTGACACAATACTAGAAGGAACTCCATGCAAACTCACTATTTTCTCAATATATAACTGTGCCAACCTCTCCATTGAGTAATCCATTCGCACCGGTATAAAATGAGAAGACTTAGTCAATCTATCCACCACAACCCATATCGCTTCACAATTCTTAGGAGTCCTCGGCAACCCGGATACAAAATCCATAGAAATACTATCCCACTTCCATTCTGGAATAAACATCGGTTGCATAAATCCAGACGGCTTCTGATGCTCAATCTTCGATTTCTGACAGATTAAACATGCATACACAAATTCAGCTATTTCCTTTTTCATTCCCGGCCACCAAAACAATTTCTTCAAATCATGATACATTTTTGTGGCACCCGGATGAATACTCATCCCACTGTGATGTCCTTCCTCTAATATACTCTTCTTGATTTCTGCAACATCCGGAACACAAACTCTATCGCCAAATCTCATAACATCATTTTCATCAATTCTAAACTCACCACCTTGACCTTGGTTGATCAATGTCAATTTATCAACTAAATTAACATCAGATTTCTGCCCGATCCTGATCTCTTCTAGAATACCACTAGTAAGTTTCAACATACCCAAACGAACACACTTCGGAGTACTTTCACAAATTAAACTCAAATCTCGGAATTGTTCAATTAAATCCAATTCGCGAACCATCATCATAGACATATGCAAGGATTTCCTGCTCAAAGCATCTGCAACCACATTTGCCTTACCAGGATGGTAATTCAAACCAAAATCATAATCTTTGAGAAATTCCAACCACCTTCTTTGCCTCATATTGAGCTCTTTCTGATCGAAAAGATACTTCAAACTCTTATGATCACTATACACTTCAAATCTCGAACCATACAGATAATGTCTCCACAATTTCAAGACAAACACAACTGCTGCCAACTCTAAGTCATGAGTAGGATAGTTCCTTTCATGGACCTTCAACTGTCTCGAAGCATACGCAACTACCTGTTGATTCTGCATTAGAACACCACCTAATCCCATCAGAGATGCATCACAATAAACCACAAAAGATTCCACCGGATTCGGCAAAATCAGAATAGGAGCACTAGTCAATCTCCGCTTCAATTCTTGGAAACCTTTCTCACAATCAGAATCCCAAATAAACGCTTGTCCTTTACGAGTCAACTTCGTCAACGGCAATGCTAACTTTGAGAATCCTTCGATAAACTTTCTGTAATAACCTGCAAGACCAAGAAAACTTCTAATTTCAGAAACAGTCTTCGGCGCTTCCCACTGAGATACTGCTTCTACTTTTGTAGGATCCACTGCAATACCATCCTTAGAAATCACATGTCCAAGAAAACTAACTTCATCCAGCCAGAACTCACATTTGGACAACTTTGCATACAACTTCTTATCTTTCAACAACTCTAACACAATTCTGAGATGTTCTGCATGCTCTTCGTCATTCTTGGAATAAATCAGAATGTCATCAATAAAAACCACAACAAACTTATCCAGATACGGATGAAAAATCCTGTTCATATATTCCATGAAAACACCAGGTGCATTAGTAACTCCGAACGGCATAACAGAGTATTCATAATGCCCATACCTCGTTCGAAAAGCAGTCTTTTGAATATCTTCCGCTTTCACACGAATCTGATGATATCCAGATCTCAAGTCAATCTTACTGAATACACTGGCTCCAATTAGCTGATCCATTAAATCATCAATCCTCGGTAATGGATACCTATTCTTAATGGTTACCTTGTTCAATTGCCTGTAATCAACACACAGTCTCATAGAACCTTCTTTCTTCTTGACCAACAATACCGGAGCACCCCAAGGCGAAACACTTGGACGAATAAACTTCTTCTCCAGTAAATCTTCCAACTGACTCTTCAATTCAGCCAACTCAGATGCAGACATATGATATGGTGCCATCGACACCGGTCTCGTACCAGGAATCAAATCTATAGAAAATTCTACTTCTCTCTCAAGAGGTAACTCACCAACATCATCAGGAAAGACCTCTGGAAAATCACACACCACTGGCAATTCACCACTCCTGACCTTTCCTGTTGCATCTAACGAAGCAAGTAACATAAACACATTAGCACCGTCTTCCATTGCTTCTTGTACCTACCTAGCAGTCATAGTCAAATCCTCGACACCAACTGCCTCTGGGAAAATCACCGTCTTAGCAAAATAGTTCAGATGAACCCGGTTGAATTCCAACCAGTTCATCCCAAGGATAATATCAATTTGTTCAAGCGGTAGGCACACTAAATCTATACCGAAAACTCTACCAAAAATCTCAATAGGACAATTCCTACATACAAGTGAAGTTGTCACTGAACCCGATGCAGGAGTATCAACAACCATGCTACCTCGCATATCAGATATGTCCAGTTTCAACCTCTCAGCACAATCCAAAGAAATGAAAGAATGAGTTGCACCAGTATCAATAATTGCAACCAAAGGTGTGCCATGAATAAAACACGTACCTTTAATCAATCGATCCTCTGGAGTAGTCTCAGATCCAGACAAAGCGAACACTTTTCCACCTGACTGGTCCTTCTTAGGCTTAGGACACTGCGGACGAATGTGACCTTCTTCACCACAATTGTAACAAGTAACAGACTTCCCTTTGCAATCACTAGACAAATGACCAGTCTTACCACATTTATAGCACTTCTTCTCATCGCTCTTGCAATCTCGAATATGATGACCAAACTCACCACACCTGTAGCATCTGATAGGAGCCTTAGAATCTCCCCCACTAGGCCTTTTCCATCCACCTGCTTTCTGGTTACCTCTACCATATGGCTTGCCACGGTCCATATGTTGCTTTCCTCTTTTATCAACAGCCCCACGAGAGTGAGACGACCTAGTCCTGGTAATATCTTCTTCCAAGATCCTGCTACAATCCACCAGATCAGAAAATCCACGAATACGCTGGTACCTGATTCCCTGCTTAATCTCATCTCGGAGACCATTCTCAAATTTGATACACTTAGAGAATTCTCCAGCCTCATCATTGTTGTAGTGCGCATAATACATTGCCAATTCCGTGAACTTAGTAGCATACTCACTAACAGTCAGATTGCCCTGCTTAAGCTCCAAAAATTCAATTTCCTTTCTTCCTCGAACATCTTCAGGAAAGTACCTCCTCAGAAAAGCCCTTCTGAAGTTAGCCCAAGTCAGTGCCTCTCCATCCTGAACCATTTCAGTCCTTGTTGCAACCCACCAGTCGTCGGCCTCTTCTGCCAACATATGCGTACCATATCTGACTTTCAGATCTTCAGCACAATCAATCACACGGAAAATCCTTTCGATTTCCTTCAGCCACTTCTGAGCACCTTCAGGGTCATGTGTACCTTTGAACAACGGAGGATTGTTCCTTTGGAAGTTCCCCAATTGCCTATCAGCACCAATCACGCCTCCATTTGGATTTCCAGCAAGTACACCAGCTAACATCCCCAAAGCCTCAGCGAGTGCAACATCATTCCGTCCGTTACCTCTTCCAGCCATATTCCTGAGAATTAAAACATACTCCTCATCAGAATACAGTATCGACAGTGTTGCCTTACACTAGCCGCATACAAAAGAAATGACTGACTCAAGACTCTGGTCGCAACGACCGACTATGCTCTGATACCACTATTGTAACACCCTCTAAAACCCCGCATAAAATTTCGCAATTAATTAAAATCATATTTTCAGAGTACATGTATTAACGAGGATGTCACAATTTTCTTTTAATAAAAA
This sequence comes from Vicia faba, assembly GCA_948472305.1. Classification (NCBI taxonomy): domain Eukaryota; kingdom Viridiplantae; phylum Streptophyta; class Magnoliopsida; order Fabales; family Fabaceae; genus Vicia; species Vicia faba. The sequence goes on along the minus strand of OX451741.1, from coordinate 1,214,332,164 downwards.
CAAGTTCCTGTCATGCATAACATAGAAGCAACTCATACATGTTTACACAGCGGAATAATTTAATTAACAAAACCAATGTTATAATATTTTCAAAATCATCAGGGATTAACACCTGGAATATATCAACATCATATTATAACAAACATAAGGAATAAACGAGTCTGACTAAAGCAGCTCGACAAACAAACGTTCCCGGAGTTACAACTATCAGAGCATGACCCGGACAATACTTAAACGGAATAAACTAGAAACAACAAGCCTTCGCCAAGCACCTGAACGAAGCTCCTCAATCTGAAATATTCAACAGTAAGGGTGAGCATCTCAATTATACATTTGATTATACGTTCATAACAATCAATTCAGAAAAACCATAAGCATCACCCAAACAGTTAGCATGTTTCATAGTTTACGAAAACCTTTACAATTCATATATTCATAATATCTTACTTTTCATATTTATAATTAACATCAAACATCGTTAACAATTTAGCAACAATACATGCCTACAATCAATTAAATACAACATTGGAAAATCATCCATTCATGTTATATTCAATGTAATGCAACACACCCATGCATGTGGTACCATTTTACCGCCCCACTAAATCTCGGGTCACGGATAACTCACCGTTCCATTATATCGCGGACACGGCTACCACCTCAACGTTCCATTAAATCGCGGACACATATATTGGCCACCATGTTAATTCCACACAATGGGAATTAACAAATGCAACATGATATGTAAAGTATGTAACACTCAGCATACTATTGACATCAATAAAACATATCATGTAACATCAACAATATCAAATACAACATGATATGAATAACATGTAATCACTCAGCATACTATTAAACACCAACCAATCATATCAAGTTATATCATAATCCATGCTTGACAACATTATCTAAAAGCATGACAATAAAATCCACATAGTGTTGGCATCATAACATACAGACATTATTCGATACAAGCCTCCACAATACTATGCATATCATTAAGCAGCATGTTCAAAACCAACAAACACTGCACATTAAACAAAATCATTCCTGTACACCACAACAGAGCACAGAAAACAAAATTCAGAACCAATACAGGAGGTTCAACACGGGTGCCCGTGTAAATCAACACTGCCCGTGTGGAAATGTGTCCAGAAACACGTTATTTTGCCAATACAGGGGATCAACACGGGTGCCCGTGGGAATCAACACGGCCCGTGTTGAAATGTGCCTGGAACACACTATTTTTACCCATCCAGCAGATCAACATGGGTGCCCGTGTGAATCAACACGGCCCGTGTTGATGAGCGCGTACCCAAAATTTCCTGTACCTGCAGCAGCTCAGAACAGCAGCCAAACACGAAAAATACCGGCCAAAACGTGCATTTCGGTACATAACAACATCAATTATGCATAATTCAAAGCAACACATCAATTGGAACATAATTCCCTTCTACGTTAGTCAATTTCCAATCTTAAGGACATCATTATTTCACTTAAGGTCTCATTTTCCAAAATCAATCAAAACTCAGAATTTTCATTTTTAAAACATCCTATTTTATCAACAATTCTTTCATCAACAACAAGTTTTATTAAAATTGACCTTAAGTTACATATTACCCGTCCTTTAGGGAAATCCTAACAACATTGAGGTTATCCCTAGAACACCTAAGGTAAACTCACGATCATACAATTTCGATCTAAATCAACAATGGGGATTAATTTCTTAATCGATTCACAACCTTTAGGGAACCTAATCTTTTCTAACGAAATTCGACCCTAAAGTTATCGATCACTAAGAACATCAGAGAAAATGGGATTATCCTACGATTACCCAACCGATCGCATCTAAACCCATAAGCAAATATAAATTGAGTAGTAGCCCCCCTTACCTTATCAAATTGCAGCTTGAGTTCTTTGAGCGATGTTCTTCGTTCTTCGCACATTCAGAGCTCAGCTTCCCAAATTTCCCAAATTCTGTGTTATCGTGAATAATGAGAAAATAACTTGAGTTCCAAAATATATATCCTTATTTCTTTTGCACCCCCACTCTTACTAACGACATCCAAGCCCAATAACTTAAAAACCCAATATTTTCTTATTTCTTTTATTTTCTTCAAATATTCCAAAATAAATAATTCTTTTTATTTTATTAACTCCAATAAAATAATTTTCCCATTAAAATAAATCAAATAATTACAACTGGGGTGTTACATGTTGCGTGAGTTTCGTAGTAAATTTGAACACCCCTAAATCTAACAATGAAATTACTATTTATAATACAATAAAATAGTTGCTTAAATGGCGGGCTTTTTTCCAGCGAGTGCCACGTTTTCGTTGCATGTCTTTTCATTTTTATTAACTGCTCCTACACGTCTCCATGCTAAGGATAAGGTCAGAAAACGGTTACTACACCATGTTCGCTTGTTTCAACAACCTTGATCATTGTAACTGCTTTGGTCGAACCATCTATATTTGTTGCAAAAAAACCTAAGTCCACCACTTTCTTAAAACATAATTTTGACCTGCAGTTCGCCTATCTTGTATTGAAAAATTATCTACATGAGCATCAATCATGCTTTCTCCCCTGAGACAGAACTTCAAGCAAAGGTATTTTCATCCTCCTTTTGTTTTAGCTGGATTTTAAAGTCCTAACAAAAATCTCAGCTAACATACCTCTGAAGGTAGAGAAAAACACAAGAAATTGGAGGATTTGAATTGAGTTTTCAACACTTTTCCCTTTTGAAAAACTATTTGATAAAACTATGAAAGAATATAGAATGCTAGAAATATAAAGAGACACATTCATTTTATCCAAGTTCACCTTCAACAAGACTACATCTTGTCCACCCTCTTCGGATGATTTTGCCTTCAACAAAGACTTAATCCACTAATCTCAACAAATTACAAATGCACGGGCTACCCGCTGATGACTAATAACAACAATGATCATACAGTTAGTGATCCCTTAAGAATTCTGACCTACCTGTTTCCCTAAGAGATATAACAATCGCTGACCCATAAATAATTTTGACCTTACCCGGTCCCTTAGAAAGGATTTCATCTATAATGACCAATTATCAAAGTCTTCTTAAGTATACAGATCTTCACTCGATCACTCGAGGCAACACCAATTCTAGAAAGAATTGTTTATGGAGAATACAAGAATGCTTCTTAACAAGCAGATTACTCCTAGTTTAAGTACATCATAAAACACACAAGTGTTTAAAAAGATACGAGAAACAACTCCTTGCTTTTTTATAATTCTACAAAGATGACTATAAATCTAATTTTGAGTGCAACATCTTATAGTCTTCTTCATCTCCGTCTTCTTAATCTCCGTCTTCTTCTTCTTTCTTTTCATATCTTCTTTTTATCTCTCATTCTTTATGTTTGTGGACTTCATCATCGTCAATATCATCGACAAGTTACAATTAGTCCATTGATCTTCTTATATAGCCTTCAAAAAGAGTCGTTGTAAGGATAGAAAAGTCATTTCTCCTTCCAACGGTTGAATCCTAACAAATAGATTCAAGAGAGGTTTGGAATAGTACGAAATGTTACTTGCCTTAGCATGCTGCTTGCAATTGTTAGCATAAGATCGTGGGAGACAACTTCTGTGAATAGTGTGGCAGTAGAAATGTTGAGACTAAGCTATTGATTTGACTTGACTCACACATATCAAATAAAAATCTCCACCGCACGTTATTGTTTCTAGAGGAATGGTAAAAGAGTGAATAAACCCAAAAAAGAGGGGAGAAAATTTAGGAATGAGGGTTGGTTATGAAAAGGAAAGGTATTAGCAGCCTAAATATCTACGGTACTCCGCAGGAACCTCTTTGAAAATTTGTGTATTTTGGCTATAAATGGTGTATACAAAAATAGATGGTGGAGATGAGAAAAGAAGTATTTTTTTTACAATTTTGCACCCGCCGCAGTTGCGAACCTTTAGTACCTACATACCACCTTCAGTGTAATAGGGGACCAGGATACTCATAGTTTATCTTAAAAATTTTAAAACACAAGTGTGTTGGTTAATTTTAAGAGAAGGGACATCATCGTCATATCCGAGTGAAAAACATACTTACTACCCATAATCATGAGAAAAGAGAATTTGCATCATCTCAAAGTGGAGGATATAACTTGGACTTTAAAATCAACAAAGCCTCACTCAACATCCAAGTGGAAAATATCTCACTTCACTACATATCATAGAAGTATAATAGCTCACATCACTACAAGAATCGACAAGAGTCTAATCTTTTGAGAAAAGAGTTTTAAAGTAAAGAGCCAAAGTGGTAAAAATGGTTTAAATGAGGTTAGTTGATATTTAGTATTGTCACAAAAAAATGTCAAAGTATGATTAAATTGATTAAAGTTTTATTAAGAAAATATTTTTGAAAATACATGGACCTAAGTCCAAGTTTACTATGAAAGCGGTTCAAGTTAGAAAACAAGAAGAGTTTTGAAAAGGAGGGAGAATATTTTGAAATTAAATAAGTTATGAGGAGATGAAGGGGTTATCCTAAAGCATAAGGTAAAAGTTAAGGAAAAGAATGATCTAACCAGCAAGAAGCCAACACTTGACATAAAGAAGTCAATGTAGAATTTCCATCCTTTAGATTAAAACCAAACAAGTAAAGATACTAAACCTCTTAGGAATACAAAGCTTCAGATGAATTAAGTCTTCACAAAAATTGGGAAGAGTAACAAATGTATACAGAGAAATTCTTAATCACAGACGAAGCACATAATCAGAATAACCTGCACACATAGAAAATAAACCCAATGTCTTGCGGTAAACCCCAAGAACTCTAGAAAAAATAAAAACAGAATCACAAGGTCCTTAAGGCAATTTAGGCTTCTAATCTTAAGTCAAAGAGGTCCACAACTCTATTATGCCAAGGATAGTAACCAAATAGTCCAAGTAACCTTAAAGTATTTTAACGTTCAAGTTGGTTATTAAGTATCTTCAAAAAGTAAAGAAAGCTCAAGTGAGCAAAATAAAAAGGTCATAAAGATAAATGCTCAAATGAGCAAAGATAAAATGACATAAATATAAATTCTTAAGTGAGCAAAGATGAAAATAGCATGAAATATAAATTTTAAAGTAAATGGTTCAATAAAGTAAAGGCATAAAAAAAAGGAAAAAAAGTAAAAGTACAAAGTAAAAAAATATAAAATAAAATAAATTGTTAATTAATTAGAAGTTAGATGTTAGTTGAATGACCATCTTGAAACTTGCATTTGAAAACTCGTTAGAAGATTGATAAAATCAAAGCTTCTCAATAATAAGTTTCATTTGCTTTTTGTTAAGTATATTGTTTATTTCAAGTTCTTGAGGCATGCATATATGATCAACGATGTTTAAATGATTCACTTAGACAAAAATTCATGAAAGTTCATTAGAGGATTGATAAGATCAAAGCCTCCTAACAATGAAACTCAAGGTTATTGGATCAATGGTTTCAAATTAACATGCTTGGGCTTGAAAACATATATTTGAGCCACGAATGATCATTCCTCGAATCGAGACAAATTTAACGCTATGTTAAGCAATCATAAGTAGACTTATGTAGAAGTCACACCTATCTTGAGGCCGGTCAATAACAATCTTTGTACCACGTGTTAGAGAAATGATATATAAATTTTTCTCCAACAATATGTAGCACAAGTAAGAAAAGGATAAGATGAAGAGGGATGAGATATATCAGATGAAATTAGGGTTTCAAATATCATCAACATCATTCATCTATTTTGGTGGATTTGGTTTTTCAACCTATCAACACCCAAGATCCAATGAGATTGGGGAATTTGTCCCAAAATAACACCCAAGTCAAGACCAATAAAAAATAATAAAATAATATTCAATAAAACAATGTTTAAATAATTATTAAAAGGGAAATAATTGGTAAAATACACAAAGTATGTTAAAAAACCAAATAAAAATCCTAAAAAAATAGTCAGAGGTTAAACATGAGTCAATAAAAGTTGACAAAAATTTTCAGAAATTTTTATAGTCAGAAACTATTTTTAAAATTTAAAGAAATGATAAAAATAAACCAAAATTTGTGAAAAATTAGTAAAATTCGAAATAAAAATAAAACGAGGTCACCAATATTTGTCAACAGGTTGTTGGATCCTTCCATAATTTTTCCATAATTTAAAAATCTAGAAAGTATTTTTAAACAATTAAAACAAGTTATATAAAGTGACAAATCATAAAAAATATCAAATAACAAAATAAAATTGTGAAAAAATAAAAAGAGAAAAGAGAAAAATCAAAAGTATTTTAAGAATTTTTTCAGAATTTTTGAAGTTGAAATGATTTTTTTAATGAATTTTTGAAGTTTAAAACAAATAAAATATAAAATCAGAAAAATGAAAATAAAATCAAAAAGATGTAGACCATTGGATCAATGTCAAAACACGTTAGTAATCGAATCCAAGGGATCAGATGCGCTGTGCATGATATGGATATTAGTGAATAAACTACCAGATCATTTATTTAAAATAGATTTTGAAAATAAAAACGTGGCGCAACTTGATTGGCTGAAGGGAAGACATGTCATCATCTTCAACCTCCATCCTCGCGCAAATTACAGGTTCGACAAACTGTAAAATTAGAAGCTCATACTAGTGCCATTCGCTTCATCTCTTCAAGATGATTTTAATGGTACTCTCACAAAAAAAATTATATAAATTGTAGCTCAGTCGATTTGAAGAAAACAAGAAGAAAAAAGTTGGAAAGGGATTTGAAAATTCATGAGTAAAACTCACTTCCAGTTAAAAATTAATGATGTAATCAGTATCAGAGTTATGAGAGCTACATTGTAGCAACAATTTTAAAGAGAATTGTTGGAGGAATTTACCTGTTGAATTTCAAATTCAGAGCTCTGATACTTGACTTGGCTAGCAGGATTCAGGGCACCTCAATACTTGTTTCTTCTTCTGTTAGCTTCAGTGAAGTTCAAGGATGAAGAATCAACAAAGAAATTGGATTGAAAGATGCTTTAGAATTGAATTCGAAGTTGAAGAATTATAAATTATGGAGGGAGTTCAACAGAGGTTCTTTGGCTCTCTAAAGCTAGTAAAATGAAGTAGAGGAGGTCTCTATTTATAGGAGAATGTGATGCAATGTTGAGAGAGGGTGAATGATAAGTAATTGAGTGAAATCGTGTGCACTCTTATCATGACAAAATTGTGAGTTGCAAGTTTTCAAAACTCAGCTAATTCTTGCATTTCAATCCTTAATCCAGCCTTAGCAACTTGGTTAAACATGTTTAAGTGGAAAGCACACACATAATTAGTGATTAGAGGTCACATTATGGAAATCAAATTATGACTTCAAGAGAAAACTTTAGTTCCAAGGTACTGACTTTGCAGCCATGGTGCAAGAAACTTAGGGACCTTTATGGGATGATTCTTGAAGCATTTGAAGGATCTCACCACAAAATTCACATTGTGCCAAGAAAGACATCATTTGGAGATATGAGAAAAAAGTTATGATCATTTGAAGTCAAACCTTAAAATTCAAAGGCCTTTCAAGGAGACTCGTAATCTTTCTCAACTTTTAGTGATCTTCCATTCAAACTTAGCCTGAGACTTCTGAAGAGGGCTTGTTAAGGACCCTTTAAATAGAATCATGGATTTGGGACCACTAAAACATCTCAAAAAAAGAAGAAGATATTGTCCTTATAAGTCAACAAACCCTAACTCAAAGAGTGTTAAAATGACTTGAAACCCCTTTCAACTTTTGATTATTTTTATTGAATAATTGGATCTTGTCATGTGAAGAGAGGTTATTGTTGATGATGATAAGAATCCATATCAAATATAAGAAACTCAAAATGTTGAAAATTGAGAGAGTTATACACTTGTGATCACTGAATCTAGTATTTTCTCAATTAGGTCAAACTTGTTGAGTCAACCTTGAACCTTTTGGACTTTCTTGGCAAAATAAGCATGATGAATCATAAGAACCCTTGAAATGATGTTGTCCTTAAGTAAACTCAAAAATGGATCCTAAGTCTCAATGAAGCTTATTTAAGAAGGCATGTAAATAAACACATGAATTTATGCGCCTTCTTGATGAATTCCACCCCCCAACTTTGAGGAGATATTGACTTAAATTAAGTGAGAGAGCTCCTTGAACCACAAATATTTGATGTCATAGACACGAACTTGAAGATTGAGTTCTTGTAGTCCATTAAAGAACCATTTGATTAAGAATCACCCCTTAAACCCTAGATTAGATGGTGTGATGAATGCAATTGTGATCACTTATAATATGAACATTCAAAGAAGCATATATACACATATTAATGTTAGTTAAAAGAATACATATACAAGATACACAATTCAGGGTGCTTGGTAATCCCTCAAGAGCAAACTTAAAGATATGATAAAGAGAGAAACCTCTAATGTGTGTGTATTGATGCATTGTGACATGAGATGATGAGAAATCTTAGGGGAAAAAATTGGGATATAACAATTTACCTTATTTAAGTGTCTTCTATCCAGAGATACGGAGGTTAAAATCTTAGTCTCGATGCAATTGAAGATACTTAAATATATAACAAACCCTATTTTTGTCCCTAAGATGCCATACAATGCTTATGATTATGAATGCAAATGACTGACTTCAAAGTTGACACAGAACACCACCGGGGAAGTAGAAAATAAAACAACAGATCAAAAAGAGAGTCCAACCATGAAAATAAGTCATTAGGGAACAACAGACTCAACTCTACCGGGCTAAAGCCCAAAGAGGAGATAAGGCATCACTAACTCAAATAATAAGGAAAAATAAATGGATCACAACGATTGACAGATAACTGCAAACTACCAACCTCTAAAGGGGATAGCAAAAAAGTAATGACGACTCACTGGGAATCGAACATTAACGACCCGAAGGATGCAAATAGAAGCGGTAAGATAACACATGTAAATAATAACATCAGGGTTTGTAACAAATAAATGGAATTAGTACTTATGACTGGAAATAGATGGTTGACATTAGCGCTTATGGCTGGGAACAAAGTAACCCTTTTTTAGAGTAAAGTGAATCTCAATAATGAACTATCTCCCATAATGACGAGACTACCATTCATCAGAGTACCAATCTCTACAACGAACTATCTTCCATAATGACGAGACTACCATTCATCAGGGTACAAATCTCAACAAAGAACTATCTCTCGTAATGAAGAGACTATGATTAATTGGAATAACATCTCAACAATGAACTATCTCCCATAATGACAAGACTACCATTCATCGGAGTATGAATCTCAACAACGAACTATCTCCCATAATGATGATACTACCATTCATCGGAGTAACACCTCAACAAAAAACTATCTCACATAATGACGAGACTACTATTCATCGGAGTACAAATCTTGATAGCGAACTATCTCCCTTAATGACGAGACTACCATTCATCGTAGTAAAACCTCAACAAAAAATTATCTCCCATAATGATGAGATTACCATTCATTGAAGTACAAATCTCAACAAAGAATTATCTCCCATAATGACGAGACTACCATTCATCGGAGTACAAATCTCAATAATGAACTATCTCCTATAATGACAAGACTACCATTCATCGAAGTACAAATCTCAACAACGAACTATCTCCCATAATGACGAGACTACCATTACTCAGAATAAATATCACAATAATGAACTATCTCCCATAATGACGAGACTACCATTCATCGAAGTATAAAGTCTTCTCTAGCATTGATAGACTTACTAGGGAAAAACATGTTGCTCAAATAAAGAGACCTGCCACTCGCAGTTTATGAAGAAGATTGTGATAACAATGTGGGGAAATAAATATTGGCTTTTTGGGGAAGTGTCAATACATTCCTATTAAAGGGATAAACTCTTCATGTGCAAAATAAATGCACATTCTCAATCTAGGGATCAAATCCTGTAGAAATCAAAATAATAATGTTGTTGGGGACCAAAATTCAATCCAGGAAGAGATCAGAGTGAAACACCACCCAATTAGGAATAAACTCCAATGTGGATCACATTTCATCATAATGATGAACTGGGTAGGAAGGATAAAGCAAAATTCTTCCACGAGGTATAACCCAGTGGGGAAATTGAAAGGATATACACTTTTTGCTTAGGTTGACAATATATTGGAGAAAAAGTAACATAACTCTGCAAAGAGGGTAATATGCCAACAAAAACATCAATGAATGAAAATGAGAAAATATTTTAATTAAGCTATGCATGATGTATGTATAAATGTATGAATGTTATCATGTATATGTTGACAAAACATACATACAACATTGGGAATTACCAAACAAAACCAACTTGGGTAAAGTCAACACTCGGCTAAATCACATCCAGGATAAAGATTCCATAAGAGAGTAAGCACTAATTGAGGAAACAAATTCCTACTTCACGACTTGACTCCACTAGGAAGAAATATAATTTGAAAATAATCACAGCATACTCTGATAGCAATAAATCAATACAGTTGCAAGGAAATAACACCCTCCTCCTGGCTTCAACAAAGAATATCATACAGACTTCACTATGTAAGACAATGTCATATCGTCAAGACTTTAACTGGGGATTCCAAACCGACTTCGTTGGAGAAAACAACATCACATCGTTAGGGGGAGGGGAGCTCAAATAAAATCTTTTATATCAAGAGTAGTGGTTGTGCAAACTTCTCTGGGAAGAAATTATGAAACTTCATGGGGATAATAACTTTTAGAGAGAAACATCATCTTCGCTTTGTTTGGGGATCTAAGAAGTTAACAATGCAGCAGGAAGTCAAATTTATGGAGATTTTAAATCAAACTCAACACTAGACGAAAGAAAACCCAAAAATTTGACATCTGTCTCAATGCTTCTTAGAAAAGATATTGCCCTTGTCTGGCTACTCAGTTAAAAAATATCTGTGTCAACTCCGGACTAAAGAATCAGGGATAAAGGCATCAAACTACAAAAATCCAACACCATATAATCAACTTGGAGAAAAATCTGGACAAAAACATAACTGGGAAAATGGGATTATAGGCCCAACATCGCACCTTATATCAATTGGTATGAAATCCAACTATCCAAGGGATGAAACACAAGAGGATCATGTACATATCAGCAAGAGTAGTCCCGAGATATCTATTGGGGAATCTTTTCAAAACTTTGGAGTTCGTCCATTCTTGGAATCACAACTTTTGTTCCACTTGAATCATAAAATTTGAAGTAAAAACTAATTTACGAATTCTTTTCAAAAACCTTTGTATTATTAAGTCCTTTTGTTTTGAAAATAACAATCAATAATAAATGAAATTTTTGTAAACAAAATACAATAGGAATTACAAAGAATTGGATAAAGGCTCAAACTTTATTAACAGAATGGTAGTCCGCAAATAGCGTGACTCTATGGATGATTACAAAGATTAGAAAATGGTAAATACATGGAAAAGATACATTGAGATACAATGACCACTATTATCCCTAACAACTTTGAACTCCTAAGCAGAGGCTTCAGTTAAAGTGTGATGAGAATTTGAGAAGATTGTTGCTTCAATGATCAAGCCTTGTCTGACGCAGTTACTTGCCAAGAAATCCTTAACTTTTCCTAGGTTGCCCTGGGGTTTTCAACCTACTGGGAAAATTTTATTCTTTTTGTGTCTCTAACTTTTGCCTAGACCGCCCTTTTGGGTTTCAGTCTACCGAGACGCTCTTTTTTTGCCTAAGTCTCCCTTTCCGGTTTTCAACTTAGCAAGCTGTTCTTTTATTTCTTTAGGCAAAGTACTTCTTGACTGCGTCAGCTTTCATAGGACTGTTGGCTCCTAAATTCGACACCCTTGTTTGTTATCAATATAGACCATTAATTATGAGTCAGAAGAGTTTCTAGGCTTCGACCAGCTGATCCTGTCGAAGGCTCATCAGAGAATAACAAGGTACTTAGAGAATTTCCTTTAAGTGGGAATCTTGTCGTCTTCGACGTCGAAGGAACCTCTCGACAAAGGTACCTGATGCCCAGGGTCGAATGGTTTGAGATTTGAATGCTTGGAGGGAAAATGGTTCCAGCAGTTACCAAGTGCAACGTGCCGAGATCAGGAGCGTCGAATACTGTGAGCGTACCATGTGGCGTCATCTCGAAGCGACGTAACTGCCCAACGGTTACTTAGGATTTGTTTTAGTATAAATACTAGTTGTTCACGTAGTTTTCGAGGGTGTTCATCATTTTATACAAGTCACTCATCTAGATTCAAGTACCCAGTGTGAGCGAAAGAATCGTTGAGAATGTATGTGTGAAACACCATTTAAATTAATCAAAGTCTTTTATATTCAAGCACTTTATTGCTTTTCATTTACTCATCTCCGTCGAAGCCTTTTGTTTAACGCTTTTATTTATTCTATCAAGCTTTTCTTCATGCAATTTACTTAAAGTGTCTTTACTTTACCGGCATTAATCACCATTAGGATTAGTCAAACTCCAGAAAATCAACCATGTCTTAGGATCAATCTGATCGATCCTACGAGTCACCAAATAAGTAACCTTTTGGAAGATCAGCGGTTGTTTACCAATTTCCACGGTAAACAAATTGGCACACCTGGTGGGACCTTGTGTTGATTTTTTAAGTTTAACCGTTTTATACAAAATAACCTCCTTTTTCGAGAGTATTGCATGTTATTGAGAAGTGGTAGAATATGCACCAACGATACCAATACTAGGAGAAGAAGAGAAGCGATGGCGAATCCGCCAAACAATGGAGAAATCCCACAAACAAACGTGGGAACAACGGTCATCCCAACCGTAAGTGAAATGGTAACCGCTGGTTCAACACCAGCAGTAACGGTCACACAAACGGGGCCATTACCTCCATTTACTGGCCCCAGAATGCCTTTGGGAACTCCCCCACCAAGGGGAAACCAAGGAACTAGGCCTTATGTTCCCCCAGGTTTTTCGACAGTCGGTCTAAATCGAGAACCACTCTATGGCATGCCAACTTCTGAATTGGCTAGCCTGACGAATGCTGCGTCCACTTTTTCAGACCCTTTAGTGAGCGCCTCTTCGCCACTCCAAGGTTCTGGAGTTGGAATGGCGAACAGGGGTAGGACCCAACTCTTAGGAGGAACGTCCCAAGTAATGCATGGCCTTACGAATGCCTCGACAACAGTCTTGAGGCAGCAAATGGACGAAAGCAACCATGATATGGTTCAAATGTTGGCACAAACTTTAAGCACAGTGCTAAATCCTCTAATACAAAATACCACCCAGTTGAATCAGCAAATGACAACGCAAATGGCACGTCTGGCCGACTTTTTTGGGGTACCCCAACCTATTCGACAGCCCCAAAGGGCATAGACGAGGGGAAACCAAGGTATACTTCTAGAGGAAGAAACCACTATTAACCAAGTCCAGCAGCCTGTCGAAGAAAACCTTAGGATGCGAATGGAACAACCCGGGGTCGAAGAACCTAGAGTCATAGCCCCGGAAGTTAGGATAGTCAATAGAAACCAAAATGCTGACGAAGTAGTTCAGCAGATCCAATACCAGAATATTGGTTTGGAAAATAACTTGACAGCCATGATCGAAAGAATCATGATGCAAAATGGGATGAATACGGGCTTCCATAGGCCCAACTTTACATCCCCACTGTCAGAATATGTGTTACAAACAGACTTACCTCCTAGATGCAAAGTCCCTAAGTTCACTAAATTTTCAGGGGACACGACAGAATCCACTGTCGAACATGTGGCGAGATACTTGATCGAAGCAGGGGAGATTTCAAACAATGAAAACCTGAGGATTAAGTATTTCCCAAGTTCCCTAACAAAGAACGCGTTTACTTGGTTCATAACTCTTCCCCCCAATTCGATCCACCATTGGACCCAGTTGGAGAGATTATTCCATGAGCAATTCTACATGGGACAAACCAAGATAAGCCTGAAAGAATTGGCCAGTGTAAAGAGGCGATTCACTGAACCTATAGACGAATATCTAAATAGGTTTAGGTTGCTCAAAGCAAGATGCTTTACGCAAGTGCCAGAACATGAGTTAGTCGAAATAGCCGCAGGAGGTCTAGATTATTCCATTAGGAAGAAATTGGACACTCAATACCTGAGAGACATGGCCCAATTGGCCGATAGGGTTCGACAGGTAGAACGCCTTAAAGCTGAAAAAGCCAGGGCGACAAAAACTCATAAAAGAGAAAGGATAACATATGTTGAAATGGACAATGAAGATCCTGAAACATTCGACGAACCTATAACCGTCGAAGAAAGTGAGGTCGATTTAGCGGAGTTAAAACAAGGGCCACCATACTCTTGCAAACTACTAGTCCCCTCAAGTGGAAAAAACCCCACTGGTCCTGAAAGGGCCAACGATAGGTTCCCTAAAAAGACTTACAGTTTTGATATTACAAAATGTGATGAAATTTTTGACTTACTTGTAAAAGATGGCCAAATGATAATACCCCCAGGGGTAAAAGTGCCTCCTCTTGATCAAAGAAAGAAAAGAGGCTTTTGTAAATATCATAATTTTCTGGGCCATAAAACATCTCAATGTTTTCTTTTCAGGGATCTCGTACAAAATGCTATCGAAGAAGGGAGGTTGAAATTCGCCGATAAGACCCCCATGACCGTGGACTCTAACCCTTTGCAGGCTGAAGCCCATTATGCTGAACCTTCAGAGGTGAATGTGATCGAGGCGTCCAGAAGTCAGGTGAAAAGGTCAGGAATAACTATGGTCGAAGTCACCAAGGATCATATCAACATGCCAATCTTTGGCAGTTTTTCTGGGAATCTTTCTAGAAAAACAATCGAAGCAGTCCAAAAAGTTGCTGAAGGCCCAAAACTGGAGACAGTTGGAGCCTCAAAATCTGGAGCTAAACCCAGTTCCTACTTGGCTGCAGTCCAAGGCCAGACAGAAGACTTGGAGGCCCAGATGAAGCAGATAACTCTTGCTACCAAAGACACCATGAATGTCAACATGGTCGAAATCTCTGAATCGAAAGCTTCAGAGGAGGCCATTAGGCAAGAGCAAGCAAACAAAACGGCTTTCCCTCGGGAAAACGAAAATCTGGCAGATTTCCTGCAAAGATGCCAGAAGAAGAAGTCAGAAGTGATGCTGTGTCCTCGATGCAGCTCGATTTTCGACAAGAAAGCTGCTGAACACATCCAAGGTGTAAGAGAAGCAAACAGAAGAAGGGAAGGTGTTGATGTTCGACATGACCCCAGAAGAACCTACCAAAAGGGTTCAAAGCAAGAAAAGAGGCCACTGACTTTCAGGCCTCCAACCAATGTGCCAGTTGATACGTGGCATAAAACATCGGGTCGAAAGAGACCGAGCGAAGAAAGGTGGCACTCCTTCGAAGTGCCAAGAGGTTCATCTTTGACACACAAGAAAGAACCTCAGGTTGTTGCCTCCAAAGTGACCCAGGTATCAAGTAACTACAAGGGAAAGAATCCCATGTCTCGATGACACCCTAGATATCATGGTGAACATAGTCTCAGTTTTGCCAAGAGAGTTCAATCGCCAGATGGAGGTCCAATCGAACGACTGGGAAGTCGAACAAGAAATGGCCAAGCATAGGCCAGTATGCTACTTCATTATGGATAATGGCCGTACCGAAGAGCAAAATGGTTTCTTCGAACCACCTACTGAGGCGATGAAAAATCACCTCAAGCCTTTATTCATAAGGGTAAAACTCGAAGAAGCCACCGTAAATAAGATCTTGGTAGACTGTGGGGCAACCATCAACATCATCCCTCACTTCATGCTGAGAAAAATAGGCAAGAGTGATGAAAACATCAAGCCTCATAACATGGTCCTGTCGAATTATGAAGGCGGAATAGGGACCACTATGGGTGTGATCCAACTAGACCTTAAAGTAGGATCCATCCTTCGACCAACTATGTTTATGGTCATATTGGCCAAACCAAATTATAATCTTTTGTTGGGCCGAGAATGGATACATGGTGTTGGAGCAGTACCATCATCAATGCACCAAAGGTTAATACTATGGCGTCCTGATGGAATGGTTGAAAATATAGAGGCGGATCAGAGCTATTACTTGGGCGAAGTAAATCACCTGGGGAGAGCTAACTTCGACAAAAATTGGGCTCACATTGGGCCATGCCCAGCACCAGACTTCGACATGGCGCCAGCGCCAAATGCTTTTTGTTCCTTGTACCTGCACCCTGAGCATGGTTTTCAATGGGACAGAGAAGACTTGTCCCACATTGATTTCAGTGGGCTAACTGACATCCAGCCAACTGGTTGGGGAAGTGAATTCAGTGATAATGACTGAGTCACAATCACTGCAGCGAATTTCGGCTTATGTAGCCGAAACAAGGATGATAGCGGCTCTCGAAGCCGAAGTAAAATATATGGCCACTCAGGCCAACGATCAAGAGCTATCTTCTGCAGGTCCTGGAAAGAATTTCGACCCAGAACCTACTGATATCATGACAGAAGGAATGCAGGAGCAAAGGCTCGACGCCATCTGTGACGATGAGCCTTTGGGATTCGAAAAGGACCCCCTGGCAAACAACATCAAAATGTTAGCACAGGATCCTTTAGAAGAAATCAACTTGGGCGAAGGGTTAGAGAAAAAGCCAACTTACATCAGCGCCAAAATAGACCCAAAGCTCAGGTTTGAAGTGATCCAATTGTTAAAGGAGTTCAAGGACTGCTTTGCATGGGATTACGACGAGATGCCTGGTCTCGACAGAGGATTGGTAGAACTTCCGTTGCCAATCAAACCTGGGAAGAAGCCAGTCAAGCAAAGTCCAAGACGCTTCGCTCCAGAAATACTGTCGAAGATCAAAATAGAAGTCGAAAGATTGCTGAAGTGCAAATTCATACGAGCTACGAGGTATGTCGAATGGATTGCAAACATTCTGCCAGTAATTAAGAAAAATGGTACGTTGAAGGTATGCATAGATTTCATTTGAATGCTGCCACACCCAAAGATGAATATCCTATGCCTGTGGCGGAAATGCTAGTCGATTCTGCCGCTGGCCATGAGTACCTGAGCATGCTCGATGGTTACTCAGGATATAATCAAATTTTCATTGCTGAAGAAGATGTGTCGAAAACAGCTTTTCGATGCCCCGGGGCTTTAGGCACTTACGAATGGGTAGTGATGCCTTTTGGCCTAAAAAATGCTGGGGCAACATATCAGGGAGCGATGAATTCTATCTTCCATGATTTTATTAACACTTTTATGCAAGTGTATATTGATGATATTGTTGTAAAATCTGTTTCCAGGAAGAACCATATAGACCACCTTCGACAATCATTTGAAATAATGAGAGAACATGGTCTGAAAATGAACCCTTTGAAGTGTGCGTTCTGTGTAAAAGCTGGAGATTTCTTGGGCTTCGTCGTCCACAAGAAAGGAATCGAAATCAACCAGAACAAGACGAAGGCAATCTTGGAAGTGAAAGCGCCAACGAACAAGAAGGAACTGCAATCTCTGTTGGGCAAGATAAATTTCTTAAGGAGATTCATATCTAACCTAAGTGGAAAACCTCAAGCCTTCTCACCCTTACTTCGATTGAATAAGGAAAGATTCGAGTGGGGGTAAGAGCAACAAGAAGCCTTCAACAAGACCAAAGGGTATCTCACCAAGCCACCTATTTTGGTGCCTCCTTGCGGCAACATGAGTATGAGATTGTACATAGCTGCATCCGACAAAACTTTGGGAAGCATGTTAGCCCAAGAAGATGAAAATGGAGTCGAAAGACCCATTTACTATCTTAGCAGAGTTTTGAACGACGCAGAAACTAGATATAGCGAAGTTGAAAAATTATGTCTATGTCTTTATTTCTCTTGTACAAAGCTCAAACAATATATAAAACCAGTTGATGTGTATGTTTTGTCTCATTTTGATGTTTTCAAATACATGTTGTCGAAACCCATCTTGCACAGCCGAATTGGCAAGTGGGCGCTATCATTAACTGAGTATTCATTGACCTTTATGCCTCTTAGGGAAGTAAAAGGGCAAGTGGTAGCAGACTTTATAGTCGACCACTCAATTCAGGTTGAAAATATAAATTACGTGGAGATAGAGCCTTGGAAATTCTACTTCGATGGTTCCAGCCATAAAGATGGAACAAGAGTAGGGGTCTTGATTATTTCTCCAGAAAAAATTCCAACAACATTCAAGTACAAGATATCAGGTACTTGTTCGAACAATGAGGCTGAGTACGAAGCTCTAATTACTGGCCTTGAGATATTGTTGGAATTGGGGGCAACTCGAGTCGAAATAATGGGAGACTCAGAGTTAGTCATTAAGAAAGTCACAAAAGAGTATAAATGCATAAGAGAAAATATTATTATGTACTTTGTGATAGCAAATCGTTTATTGAAAAAATTCGAAGTGGTTAACATTCGACACATACCTAGATTGGAAAATCAAGTAGCCAATGATTTGGCACAGATTGCATCTGGGTACAAAATTTCAAAAACGAGATTACAAAGAGCAATCAAAGTTCGAGAAAAAATAAAAGCAACCAGCCTGTCTCCAACAGATTTGAAATCGACAAGACTAGGGTATGCTGATCAAAGGAACTTTGAAATATCATTCATAGACAATTTGTCAGAGCAAGATTGGAGGAAACCCATTGTAGATTATCTACAAAATCCAGCAACTTTGACAGAACGAAAAATAAAATATAGGGCGTTGAGTTACGTACTCATGGGTAATGAGTTATTTAAAAATATGCCTGAAGGGGTATTGCTAAAGTGCTTAAGTGAAACTGAAGCGTACATAGCCCTTTCAACTACGCACGCTGGAGCATGTGGGGCTCACCAAGTAGGCCATAAGATGAAATGGTTATTGTTTCGAAAAGGACTATACTGGCCCACTATCTTGAAAGATTGTGTTGAGTTCGCGAAGGGTTGCCAGGAATGTCAAGCCCATACGGGCATCCAACATGTACCAGCAAGCGAACTTCACTCAATAGTGAAACCTTGGCCTTTTATAGGATGGGCATTGGATCTTATTGGAGAGATTCGACCAGCATCATCAAAGAGCCAGAAGTATATACTGGTAGGCATTGATTATTTCACTAAATGGATCGAAGCTATCCCTTTAGTCAATGCAGACCAAGAAAATGTCATTGAATTTATTCAAAAGAACATTATCTACAGATTTGGAATCCCTAAGACTGTAACAACTGATCAAGGATCAGTGTTTACTGGTCGAAAGATGCAGAAATTCGCTCAAGAAACAGGCTTTAGACTCCTAACATCAACACCTTATTATGCACAGGCAAATGGTCAAGTCGAAGCAGCGAATAAAATAGTGATCGGCCTGATAAAAAAGCATGTAGGAAAGAAGCCAAAAAATTGGCATAAGACGTTAGACCAGATCTTGTGGGCCTGTCGAACGTCCTCAAAAGAAGCCACAGGTACAACACCATATCGGCTAACTTTTGGTCATGACGCAGTACTTCCAGCAGAAATTTGTCTTCAATCAGCAAGGGTTCAGAGACATCAAGATATTCCCTCTGAGGTTTATTGGGATATGATGTTAGACGAACTAGTAGATTTAGACGAGGAAAGACTACGCGCTCTCAACCTACTGAGAATTCAGAAGAAAAGAGTGGAAGACTCTTACAATAAAAAAGTAAAACCTAAGGCATTCTCGCCTGGAGAATTAGTTTGGAAGGTGATTCTCCCCATGGATCGAAGAGATCGAAGCATGGGAAAATGGTCACCCAAGTGGGAAGGACCGTTCAGAATTATCCAAATTTTTTCTGGTGGAGCTTATGAGGTTGAAGAGTTAGGCGAAGATAAAAGACTCTTGAGAGTAAACGACAAATATTTGAAAAAATATAAACCTATGCTCCAAGAGATCAAAATAAATAACAGTTAATGACCAAGTTAACCATAAAGAGCCAAAATGGAAAATTATATATTGATTAACCAAAATGGTTGCATTGTATTACAAATATTACAGTACATGGTCAATGAGATGCTGAGCAAATTAGAAAGGGATGGAAGCTTTAAGTCGAAGATATTTGGCTTGCTGCAACTCCAGCCGTTTGTTACACAAGGCAGTCGCCTGAGAAAGTTTGGCAATCTGGTCGTCAAGGGCTTGGGCCCTTTCAGTGAACTCTAAGCCTCGGGTAACTTCATCTTGGCTCTCTGCGTCCGAAACAGTCGAAAGGAGTTCCTCTTTGCGCTTGGTGTTAGCATTTAACTTGGCCTCCAACTCCTCGATCTGCGCCCTTATAGAGGCATTATCTTGATCTATGGCATCGATTTCCTGCTGCTTGGATGTCTTCTGTTTCGACAATTCTGCAATTCGAGAAGTTGATTCAGCTACTTCGGTCCAAGCAGAAGAACTCTTGCCATGTAGTGTTTCGAGTTGGCTGTTGAACCCCCTTCGACGTCTATAGTCCCCAGAGACTTGGTCAATGATGGAGTATAACTCCAAGATGAAGCTGGAAACTTCTGGAGAAACAACAAGCAAATCAACTGCACCCAGAACAGCTCCCAGAAAAGACGGGGCAGTAGGATCCCCCTCCAAAGCCTTCATTAGATCCTTTTTGAAGAACTGAGCCTTGACCTTCTTCAAAACCTCATCAAGAGGAGAAGTCGAAGTGGACTTCCCTGATGCAGTAGAAGCATCATGACTAGGGTCAGATGAATTCTCCCTACTCTCAATGATGGCATTCAGGTAGCCAATTGGATCAGTTTGCTTCAAAAGGGCCAAGTCTTCTTTAGACCCGGGCTTTGTCGAGGTGGTCGTTCCTACAGCAGTGGTGGCTTGGGGCTGAGTTTGTTCACTAGCGTCAGCATCAACATGACCCTCTTCATCATGTTGCTCCTCTGTCTCATTGACCACTTGAGCTTCCTCTTGCTGGTGTTCCTATGTTTCAGCAAGGAGTTCATCATCCACCAGTTCCTCCTCTCGTTGTCTACTATGGTCAGCAGAGTCTTGTGGCTCTGAAGTTTTTGGTGCTGAACTTCCAGCGGTCTCCTGAAAATAGAAGAGGAAAAATATTCTGGTTTAGAGAGATACACAATTGAACATGATCGTCGACACCTAAGTTAAAAGTGGTCGGAGGCACTACCTGTAGAGGAACTTCAGCCCCAGGGCTAGAGTTATCACTCTCAACGGGTTTGCTAAGCAAGACGTTCAGCTCCTCCTCCGTGGGCTCTTCGATGATCACAAGAGGTGGCCTGGATTTTTTCCCTATGACCTTGATTTTGATCGTAGGTCGAGGCTCAGGAGCAGGGGCAACCTTCTTCACCTTTCTCTGTCTGAGAGGAACAGGGGGAGATTCATCCTCGTCGCCACTCGTAGATTCGACCGTTAATGCGGGTCATTCATTAGGCGCAGGTTCCTGAAACCCCCAAATGGAGTTGATTTAGAGCGCAACATTGAAAACCTGGATGTTAAAACCAGCAGGAAACAAGAAAAATTTGGTTACCTGTGCTGGAGGTTTTGTAGAGGGACCTCCACCCTGATGGCTGTCTGTGGCTTTCTTTGCCACAAGTTTTCGAACAACTGAAAGAAGACACGTTCACAAGTTATAATTGACAAGTTATAAGTCGAAATGGAAAGACAAATATAATTTAAAGAGTGAACGTACATTTCTTTATTTTGTCGAGAACCAAAATGAAGGACTTCTGGAGTTCGTCCGCAAAATCCTTTTCATCGAAGAATTCTTCGACATAATAACTCTTCCACCAGTCTTCAAAAGATGGTGAACAGAGGAAGTTGAGTTGGTAGTCGAACAATGAAAGTACAGTCCGACCAGCGTACCTACCAATGTGCTTGGTAGCAGCATCCTCAGTGTAATCATTACAAAAGTACAACACTGATTTCTCCCTAGGGTAAATGGGAGAAGGAAGCGATTGGATAATGCCAAACTGTCGAGAGACAAGATTTGGCTGATAAGCAATCAGGCTCAGATGATTCTTTGAACTCTTGAAGTGCAATGGCATTATCCTGGGAGTGAGAAATGCTTCCCACAGTGTTGTGTGCTCTTCGAGGTGAGGATCCTCTGATGACTTGGGATGGGGCCTGGTGAACCACCTTGGACCAAACTTTCGACGGGCGAAAGGAGCCATGGTCGAGGTAAATTCCTTCCTCCCTGCAAACATCAAAACAAAGTTTGCAAAGGTCTGTTGGAGTTCCAGCCCATCCTCAGTGGGAGTCAGTAAAGCCAGCCTGGTACCTTCGATACGCCTTCTGGCTATCTCAGGAGCCTGTTCGTTTATTTGAGCCTTCTAGGGTAGAAAAGACTCAAAAGTGGCATTTAGCCATAGTTGTAGTAGCCAGAAGGGTCCAGCGAGCAGCAAGCTGGATCTATTTTCTATTACCTTTAATAGAGTCGCCCCACTGCTTATCGACTCATATAGGTTCGCCAGTATTAATTCGGTCAAACAGATGTTTTGACCGTGATGAAGCTGAGTAGCAAGGGTGACCATTTTCTTAGTCACCTGTAGAGATTTCGTGCAGAACACGAAGCGTGACAGCCAAAGGGCTAGAAACACAATGTGCTCCACGTCCGTCACCACAACCGTCGATTTGTCATGATAGTGGTTGGTGTAGGTGGTGTAAGTGGGTTTGGTGGCTGAAAACCC
The DNA here is from genome assembly GCA_948472305.1 of Vicia faba. Lineage (NCBI taxonomy): Eukaryota > Viridiplantae > Streptophyta > Magnoliopsida > Fabales > Fabaceae > Vicia > Vicia faba. The sequence continues at coordinate 1,214,309,558 of OX451741.1, read as the reverse complement.
AATCTGGTCTTCAGACATTTCCTCTGGGTCAAAGTAATCCCCAGTTGGTAGAAGACCAGTAATGGCAGCCACGTCGAAGAGAGTGGGTGTTACCATTCCACAAGGCAGGTGGAAGGTGAAGTGAGTATAGTCCCAAAATAGCAAAGAAGCTACCAACATTTCAGGAGAATAGTTGAGACCAGTCTTTGATAGCATGACTAGGTCATAAATCCCCATGTTCTTCCAAATCGAAGCCTGGATTTTCTCCATCTTGTCGAGCCAAGCGTTGTATTCTGGTGTAAGGCTAGGGCTAGACCTAAAAGCCCTAACCCCTCTGTTGAAGAAACGAAGATCTATCTTTTCTTTTGCAGGATCTTCGTTATCGTCTGTCGCCTTTTTGGAGCACCCAATTGGCTTGAGTTCCTCATGCACGGGGAAGAAACCCTTGATCTTCGTTGGGTCAGCGGTGCATGCAGATAGAGGACCAGACATGGCAAAAACCTGGTTGGAATATCCAACAGGAATCAACAGTTGAGAAGAGTAAGTCTCACGCTCAGCATCTCCCATGGGTTCGAGAACCCTTCGCATTCCCTTGGAGTTAACTGTTGGAGCGGTTGAAAAGATTGTCGGTTGAGCAGTTTTAGAGGGAGTGTTAGAACTGGGGACATTGGAAGAACGAGAACCTGAAGCCATTTTTTGGTTTGAGATGAAGATGGATGAAGAACAAAGGTTCTTGCAGAAAATTTTGTTCGACTTAAGGCTTGGATGAAGGAAAGCGTAAAGAGTCCCACGAGGGGCACTTAGTGCTATTTATAGTGATTGGAAAATCACAAGACTCGAGGTCATTTAATGTCTCAGACAAGAGTGGGGCATGTGGCGCTCATTTGGTGATGTAGCCGTTATGCGGAACGGAAGCAGTGCAGCGTGCGTCCTCGATTTCGGGGAATCATCATGATGACAATCTGTGAAAGGACATTGGGAATGCCAAACGCCTTACTGAAGTGACGTCTTAGGAACAGGTGGAATGATGGCTTTTTGAGATTGTCAGTTGGTTGGTAGGAGGCGAAAAGCGCACAAACTAATCTGTGGCTAAGAGTGAAGGACAGGTGTCGAGTGGAATCTCAAAGAATGCCTTTTTCTTTTCAGTGTCGAAATAAGACATTCTTGGGGGGAAATTTGTTGGCTCCTAAATTTGACACCCTTGCTTGTTATCAATATAGACCATTAATTATGAGTCAGAAGAGTTTCCAGGCTTCGACCAGCTGATCCTGTCGAAGGCTCATCAGAGAATGACAAGGTACTTAGAGAATTTCCTTTAAGTGGGAATCTTGTCGTCTTCAACGTCGAAGGAACCTCTCGACAAAGGTACCTGATGCCCAGGGTCGAACGGTTTGAGATTTGAATGCTTGGAGGGAAAACGGTTCCCAGCAGTTACCAAGTGCAACGTGCCGAGATCCGGAGCGTCGAATGCTGTGAGCGTGCCATGTGGCGTCATCTCAAAGCAACGTAACTACCCAACGGTTACTTAGGATTTGTTTTAGTATAAATACTAGTTGTTCACGTAGTTTTCGAGGGTGTTCATCATTTTATACAAGTCACTCATCTAGATTCAAGTACCCAGTGTGAGCGAAAGAATCGTTGAGAATGTATGTGTGAAACACCATTTAAATTAATCAAAGTCTTTTATATTCAAGCACTTTATTGCTTTTCATTTACTCATCTCCGTCGAAGCCTTTTGTTTAACGCTTTTATTTATTCTATCAAGCTTTTCTTCATGCAATTTACTTAAAGTGTCTTTACTTTACCGGCATTAATCACAATTAGGATTAGTCAAACTCCAGAAAATCAACCATGTCTTAGGATCAATCTGATCAATCCTGCGAGTCACCAAATAAGTAACCTTTTGGAAGATCAGCGGTTGTTTACCAATTTCCACGGTAAACAAGGACGTGGGAACTCCTCGCCATCCATAGTTTCAAGAATCAATGCACCGACAGAGAAGGATTTCTTGACAACATATGGGCCTTCATAATTGGGAGTCTGCTTGTCCCTAGAATTAGTGTTAAAATACATGATCTTTCTGAGCACGAGGTCGCCTTCTCTGAATTCACGAGGCTTGACCTTCTTATCAAACGATTTCTTCATTATTTTCTGATATAATTGACCATGACACAAGGACATAATTCTCTTTTATTCAATTAAATTCAACTGGTCAAACCTGTTCTAGACTCACTAATCCTCTGACAACATGGTTTCTATTATTACACGCAAAGAGGGAATATCAACCTTGACGGGAAGCACCGCTTTCATACCATACACAAGAGAGAATGAGGTTGCCCTTGTTGAAGTGCAGACAGATGTACGATACCCATGCAAAGCAAAAGGGAGAATCTCATGCCAATCCTTATACGTAACAACCATTTTCTGGATGATATTCTTAATGTTTTTATTAGCAGCTTTAACAACCCCATTCATCTTAGGCCTGTAAGGAGTCAAATTGTGATGGACAATCTTGAATTCTTCACAAAGTTATGTTATCATCTTATTATTCACATTTGAGATGTTGTTGGTGATAATCCTTCTTGGCACACCATGTCGACATATAAGATTGTTCTTGATAAAGCGTGCTACCACCTGCTTGGTGACATTAGCATAGGAAGCTGCTTCCACCCACTTGGTGAAGTAGTCAATTTCCACTAAGATGAAACGATGTCCATTCGATGCCTTGGGTTCAATCATTTCAATCGTATCAATACCCCTCATAGAAAAAGGCCACTAGGAAGAAATAAAATTGAGAAGCGTTGGAGGCACATGAATCTTGTCAGCCTAAATCTGACACTTATGGCATTTCTTCGTAAATTTATAACAGTCAGATTCCATTGTCATCCAATAATAACCTACCCTAAGCATCTTTTTTGACATCAAATGTCCATTGGTATGGGTACAAAAGGAACCTTCATGGATCTCATGCATTAACATGTATGCTTCGTGTTTATACACGTATATGAGAAAGACCATGTCATGATTTCTTTTGTATAGCACAGCTTCATTGAGGAAAAAGCTACCTGTCAGCCTTTTCAATGTATTTCTATCTTTGTTCGACGCACCAACCAAGTATTCTTGAGTCTGGAGAAATTACTTGATATCAGAATACCAAGGTTTTTCATTTGACGTCCCCTTTGTAGCCAACACATGAGCTAGTCTATCCAAGCGTTAAACTCTAATCCGAGGTACATTGTTCCAAGCATTTGATTAGTACGTGAAAGCCAAAGTGGCTAAAGCATTTGCCATCTGATTCTCATCTCTGGGAATGTGATGGAATTTGACCTTATTGAAGAAAGGTAATAATATTCTTGCATAATCTTTATAGAGAATCAAACCAATGTGACGAGTCTCCCTTTCTCCTTTGATCTGATTTATTACCAAAGCTGAATCACCATATACATCAAGAATTTTTATTCTGAGATCTATACCCTTTCAAGACCCATGAAACAAGCTTCATACTCTTCCATATTATTGGTACAATAAAATTTCAACCTTGTAGTAAAAGGGATATGTGATCCATGGGAATTGATAATCATGACACCAATTCCTTTTCCATAAGCACTTATAGCTCCATCAAACACCATCCCCCATCGTGATTCAGGATCAGGACCTTCCTCAGGCAAAGGTTCATCACAATATTTTATTTTCAAAAACATCATGTCCTCATTAGGGAAGTCATATTTAATGGACTGCTAATCGTCAACTTGTTGGAGATTAAGGTACTCTGCCAACACACTGCCTTTAATAGCCTTTTGAGTATGGTATTTAATATCATATTCAGACAACAACATTTGCCAACCGGAAATTCTTCCAGTAAGAGCATGCTTTTCAAAAATATTCTTGATTGGATCCATTTTGGAAATTAACCAAGTAGTATGATTTAACATATATTTCCGTAATTGCTTTGCTGCCCAGGCTAAAGCATAACATGTTTTTTCTAGCATAGAATACCGTGACTCACAGCCAGTGAACTTCTTGCTGAGATAATAAATGGAACATTTTTTTCTTCCCGTTTCTTCTTATTGTCCCAAAATACAACCCATGGAATTATCTAACACAGTCAGATACATAACCAATGGTCTTGATTCAACATGACTGAGCAGGATAGAAGGTTCAAGCAAATACTCTTTAATAATTTCAAATGCCCTTTGACAATCGTCCGTCCACACACAACCTTGATCTTTCTTTAACAGCTTGAAGATTGGTTCGCACGTAGCTGTCATATGGGAAATAAATCTGGAAATGTAATTCAAACGTCTGAGGAATCCTCTAACTTGCTTTTCAGTTCTTGGTGCAAGCATTTATTGAATTGCCTTAACATTATCAGGATCAAATTCAATTCCTTTTTGGCTGACAATGAAACCTAGCAACTTTCCTGAACGAACACCAAAAGTACACTTATTTGGGTTCAAGCGGAGATGATACTTCCTCAAATGCTAAAACAATTTCAATAAGTCTTCCATATGCCCTTCCTAAGTCTGAGATTTGTAGATCATATCATAAACATATACCTCAATTTTCTTATACATCACACCATGAAATAAGGTTGTCATAGCCCTCTGGTACATTGCACTAGCGTTCTTCAACCCGAAGGGCATCACTCTGTAACAGAATGCTCACTAGAGTGTCATAAACATTTTATTTCCATGTCCTCACGAGCCATCCTAATTTGATTGTATCCGGAAATCCATCCATGAATGAAAATACTTCGAATTTTGTTATGCTGTCAACCAACATATCAATATGCGGCAATGGGAAGTCATTTTTCGGACTTGCTTTATTCAAATCTCTATAATCGACGCACATGCGGAACTTTCCGTCTTTATTTAGTACTTGGATAATATTGGAAATAAACTGAGGGTACAATAGTTGTTGTACCCCTAAATTTTCACTCTCACTTATCAAGAATTTGCTCACAAGGTCTCCTTTGGCTCAAGACTGCACTAGGGTTGATCAGCTCAAGACACCTCCTTAAGCACTGATGACCAAAATTAGGGTTTGAGATTGAAAAAGGAATTTTGAACTTCCAATGCCCCATATGATTTTCATGGATCATTATGGACCCTCAAGATTGCTCATGTCAAGTCTCAAGCCTTGGATCACACTTTTGCTCAATCAATTGAGCAGTTGACCTAAAAATCAGCTGTATTGGGGAAAAAGTCAACTATGGCCAATTCAAAGTCAAACTTCATAATTTTTGATCCACATAAACATTTTAAACTCATATTTATCATTTGATCAAGTTTGGACCATAATTCCTCAAGAAATTTGATCAAATATTCAAAAGGGCAAATGGTCAAAATTAGGGTTTTGATTGGGAAAGGGCAATTTCTTATTTTTGACCTAGCAAATGATTAATTGGTTTAAGGAATGGTCTCAAGAGTCCAATTGAATCATTTTTACCTAATGACATGGCTCAAAACATTTCTCAAGTTCAAAGGATTGACAAATGAATTTTCAATCAACTGATCAAAAGTCAACTATATACTGAAAAGTCAAACGTTGACTTTTTGGTCATAATCAAATGTCAAAGATCACAATTCACAAAAACATGTCAAAATATGAAACTTATTCATCAAGAAATCAAAAATTCAAGATTTCATTTTGAAAAGTCAAAATTTTCAAACTTAGAAATTTTTCTAAGTGTTGAAAATTTCATGTTTTTTCACAACTTTGAGCAAAATTTTCACCATGATGCAAGATGATTCAAGAGAAAATTCCAACATGAAAGTTGTAGATCTCCATGAAATCTACAACTTTTCTTTACACAACTCCTTACAAAAGTTATTAGATCTCAAGTTATAATTTTTAGAACATGTGGTCATGAAACAAAACACTTAGTGAAATTTGGCCCTAATTTGGTCAGGATTTTGACCCAACTTCATGAAACTTTTTCATATAGTTACAAGGGGAATATTCAAAAGCAATTCAAAGATGGGTTGTAGATCACATTACAAGATTTCCAAAATGTCCAAGAACTCCTTGAGATCATTCGTGAGTAGGGAGAATCGAAGAGATGAAGTTAAGGTTTTCACTTGAATTACAAGTCATTTTGTGATGAACCAAATTCAAAATTCAAAGTATGATGCATAAACTCTACTTTGCAGGCCTCAAACTTGCTAGGAACTCCACAATTAATGGCTCGCACAGTTGTTAGAGGTCTCATTTCAAGCATTCAATGCATGGACATGCTTTATATCCATTTTTGGAGGAAAGTGTACATTGCCATTTTGATAAAGTGTTTTTTTGCTCAAAAATTGTTCTTGAGCCTTGAACTTGTGCTCTGCTGATCATACAAGCCCCATAACTCATAAGAAATTGTTTAGACACTTACAATCACTCAGCCCATGCTTGTACCTCACATTGAAACTTGGTTTCCCTCTTTTCTTGAAAATCAAGTAACCTAGCCAAAAGCTTGTGACTTGTACTTCTGATTGTCCAATGCACTCAAGACCTTTTGCTTATAGATTTACAAACCATTTTCCACGTAATACACGAATACTTAATCCCTAAAAACACCTAGAACTCAAAATCACCAAAAACACCTCAAAACTTGTCATTTCTGACTTTTGAAGCCAATCTTCAAATCTACTCGTGCGTTTCTTGGCCTTTTGCTTTCAAAAGTTTCTAAACAACATACACAAACAATCCCAACACCTGCAGCACCATTGTAACACAATTAACACCATCCACCATTTTCAAAAACAGAGCTTTTCCCTTGGACTTCTCCAGAACTCCTTAGGTACTTCCAGCTCAAGCTAAGCATCCCATTATCTTCCTGGGAACTTGAGGAAGCTAAACCAATCATTAAAACTCATTGAAATATGCTCAAACTTCAAACCCGATACCCTCTTGCAAGGTAAGTTTTCTAACTTTGGAACTTTTCATACAGGCATCATCAATAATTTATTTGTGAATGAAACATGTAGATATCATTGCCCTAAAGTTAACCATATCCACAGTTTCCATTAATTTTGCTTGAGCTTAGAGAATTTTAAGATTGAATTTTCTGAGATTTTTAGGGTTCAGATTAGGGAAATTTAAATTCATGCTTATCTTTGATATATAATTTTAATGCTTTACATTTATGAAACCGTGAGGAAATTTGCAACAAGTTTCATGTTTACAGTTTTTATTTTTGTTGAGAAATAAACAAGTTACAGTTGGTCTGGCTGGAGGTTGAAGATGAAGTGTAAATCAGGGCGCATTTTGTATCATATTGTGACACGGTGGCCAGAACTAGGACTGTTTATTTAGGAAAATGCTAGTTCGCGTTTTGCATTTGTGTTCGCAAAATGTCGTGGTAAGCAAGAGTCACCATCGACTTTTATTTTATCCAACAAGGAAAGGAAAAAAGCACAGAAAAATTCCTTTTTCGAGATATTTCTAAGTACGGGGGTAGATTATAGAAAGGAAAGGTATTAGCACCCTTTCTATCCGTAGTTATCTACGAGCTCTTAAGTACTTGCTCATCATTTTCAAAATTGCTTCTTTGTGTGTTTTAAAAGTTTTTGTTTTGACTTCGATATAACTCTTGCTTCTGTCTTCAAGAGTGTAATGAAGTGTTTTTTGAAAACTTTGTTTGTAAAGGAGTGTAAGTGTGAAAAAGTTTGTTTTGATTGAGCAAGTACTTAAGAACTAATCTACCTACTCGAAAAAAGAATCGTTCTATGTTCGTTTCCTTTAGACAGCGCTATCCTACTATTAGTGAGTAGGTAGCACCGTCGTTGGAGTTTTGAGGGTAAATTCGAAAGGGACGTATGGTCACTAAAGCAATGTTAGGACATCTTAGTAACAACCCTAATGTCTTAGATTAATTATCCGAGGCAACAATATCCGAGGCAACCTTTCCGAGGCAACTTTTGATCTTTGGACAAAAGGACGACCACTAAAGCATCCTATACTCAACGACCGTTTACCGAAGGCAACCAAGTGGGAGTGTACCCTAGGAGTGTGCATGTGCGAGTGATTCAATTTCAAATTATTTATCTTTGCACATTTTAGGATTATCTAACCGTTTTAAAGTTTTCACATACATTCTTGTCATGCATCCTAATATCATACATCTAACAGTTTAATATTTTGCGGAATTTAAAGTGCGAAAATTAAATTATGCTATTACAAGGCTTCAGGTATTTACATAGCCAAAAACAAACCCTTGAAAAATAAAGCGGTAAATGAAAATAAAAGTCCTACTTTAAACTATTACAACTTGTGAGCAGTTACAATAATAGGGTAAAAATAATAATAAAGCGCGCGATGAAATTTAGAACGAGAGTGAACTAGGGTTTTGACCCTTCAAACCTAATCAAAAGAAAAATTGTTTTTGTGGTGTTTTTAATTATTTTTAAGAAAAAGAATTAAGTTTTAAATTAAATACTAAATTAATGAGCTAATTAAATTAATTAATGAAAATAATTACATGGCCTATTTTGTGGTTTTTGGTTATTTTTAAGAAAAGAAAATATAATTAAGTTTAGACAAAATCCTAATTTTCTAATTATTTGTTAATTTATTTGCAAAAAGAATTAAAGTTACCTAAAATTAATAACCTAATTAAATTAATTAATTTTTTGTATAAAAAATAAATATCCTAAATTTACTTGGATGAAAAAAATATTTTTGTGATTTTTGATAAAAGAAAAAAATTGATTTGTTAATAAAGTAAATAAATAAAATAAAATAAAATGAATATAAAAAAGAATAGAGAAAGAAGTTTGGGCCTGAGTAAAATGGGGGGGACTGAGAAGCAATTTCTGGGCCCAAAAGATGGAGGTCCACGCTTGACTTTTTGGATCCAATGCATTTGCTTTGACCATGCCTTTGGTGTTCCTTCAGTGATGGCCCTTGGATCTGGCCTCAGGACACTTGGCAAGCTGGATTGATGAGGTCAAAATAATATGCAAGCAAGGGGGGACCTGGGATTTGAACCCAGGTCCTGAAGCGTTTTGCACATACCGTGTAACCAACTGTGCCACTTGTTTTTGTTGTATATGATATAAACAACAATTATTATATAAAGAACAAGCGAAATAATAAAATATTAGCGCGAATTTTCAAATGATCCAATGGGAAGGTGCCAGCAAATCATCTTCTTCCCTTCTCCGTGGGTAAAAGATACATGGACTTTTACCTACAGACGTATGTCCATAGCTACAACCCTGGTTCATCTTAAAATCCTCCATGGGCACGATAAATGACTTCTAATTCCATGGTTGGATTCGTATGGGCCTGCTGAATATCATGATGAACTTTTTATGGGCCAATTTTGCCTGCGCATAAAACTCCTAAATCGAAGCTACAAACCCTAGCCATGGTGAAATCTTATACAAGCCAGATAAATGCAATTAAACAATATAGAAAGCTTGCAAATGTCTTAAGGATCAAGAATATATCATTAATTCATGCTATCAATATCTAAATCATGCAAATCGATTTCAAAAATACATGGATGTCGTGGATGACTTACAGCGCGTTTGGGTACTGGAAAAGGCTTGTTCTCGAATGGTATATGTTGCTTATGATCCCAGGAAACGATTGGAAGGACCAGGAAGCTTTGAAATTTCTTGGAACAATGAATTCGAGTTTGCACTTTTTTGGTGCTTTTTCTAGTTTTGTTCTTGCTGCCGCGCCTCCTTCTAACCTCTCTTTTGGTCTGCACACACTCCTTATGTATTGAGGAATGAATTAGGGTTAAAAGAATCATCACAATCTTCTTCCATCAATGCTTTTGATTTTGATTTGATACACCTTGAATATCTTTCCAAAAATGGTCCAAATCCAATCTTTTTGTGCACCTCATGCCTTTACACGAATTTGATCTTATGCTAGCTGGATGTAGGACCTGAAATAAGCACAAGATCTTTGAATTTCAATATTTTGGATTTTCTATGATTTGTTTTGATTTAAAATGATTTAATTAAAATAAAAATCAAAATAAATAATAAAAATAAGATAGTGACAAGTGGAAAAGGCTAGGGCTCGTGGACCATGTTTCCAACTTAAAACAAGTGAAAAAGATTGGGCCCATTTGGCAAAAATTGAAGATTCAGGCATAGTTGACTTTTGACAATTTTGCAAAGAAGGTCAACTTCACTAATGCATAACTTCCTCAATTTTGACTCTTTAAAGGTGTTCTTGGACTTTTTAGAAATCTTGAGATGTCCTCTAAGCAACCCTTTTGGTCTCATCTCAATTTGGTATTCCATGTTCATGTATGAAGCTTTAACAAAAAAGGTGTTTTTGTTGACTTTTCTAAATGACCTATAATGTCCAAATTCATAACTTCTTGTGAGTGCATATTTTGAACTTGGGAGCTGAAGATGAATTGTAGAGCATTGAATCCTCTTCAAAATGAGCTTTGGATGGGTCATTTCTCATAAATTATGTGAAAGTTATGCTTGGTCAAATTGCATTGACTTTTCCTGCAAAACCCTAATTTAGCAACTTTTGATTCTTGATGAATTGTGAGCAATCCTTGATGAATCATGATCAAACCTTGATAAAATGATGAAATATACTTCAAAATGAGGATGTTGACCAAAAATCTTGAAGTTTGACTGTATGTGGGCCACAGTTGACTTTTGCCCTAGCACAGTCGATTTTTAGGCATTTGAGCAATTGACTGAGCCAACTTCCTCTGCAAGTCTTGAAACTTGACATGGATGATCTTGAGAACATATTAGGGAATTGGTGAGAATTTAGGATCCCTTGGACTCAAGTATCTTGATGCAACATGAAACCCTAATTTGAGGTAGGCTGCCTTAGGAGAGAGCTTGTCTAGTCAACCCTTGGACTTCCTTGAGCAACTTGTGAATTTTTCTTGAAATGTTTTGAGAAATATGGGAGGGAAAATTTTGGGGTAAAACAACTGCCCCTGTTCAATCTTCTTAAACCCGAGGATTTAAATTGGCTTGTCTGCCTTTCGTGATCTGAAGGTGGAAGATGATTGAACACTAGAGTGCCCAGAAATTTGCACTCACATAAAGTAGTATTTGTCTCGTGATGTCGGGAATGGGCTTACAGATGTCATGTGGAGATTGATTGACGGGAGATGGGCTTAAAGATGCCATCCGAAGGAGTGTCGATCGCATAAGAGATTCCTTAACGAGAGCTTGTACACCTTTTGTTGAGGAAGATTCTTTTAGGGAATGCTGATCTCTGTCTTGAGAGAAATATAATTTTAGGAGCTTCGGTCGTTCGTTATTCTACTGGTGAATCGTCTCTGTTTCCTTGAAAAAAGTTGAATTTTAGGAGCTTTGGTCATCCGTTATTCTACTGAGGAATCATCTCTGTTGAAGAGGTGAGAGTGAACTACTATCTGGTCGTAATACAGGCTTCATAGTGATAAGACCGACTGCTATCTGGTCGTAATCCAGGATTTACAATGACTTACTGGGGAGATGATATTAAACTTGCTATCCGGTCGTAATCCAGGTTTCACAATTTCTCAATTCTTATCCGGTCGTAATCTGGGCTTCAGAAGGAAATGAGTTGTTATCCGGTCGCATCTGGGCTTCAACTTGAATTTAGGGCACACTAATATTCGGTTGACTCCGGGCTTCTTAGTAAGTGTCCAGGTAAAACTACTATTTGGTCGAAATCCAAGCTTCACAGTGCCTTGTACTGTTATCTGGTCGAAATCCAGGCTTCAGTCCTTTTATCGTTATCTGGTCGTAATCCAGGCTTCACGATGCTTTATACCATTATCTGGTCGAATCCAGGCTTCATGGTGTCTTATACTGTTATCTGGTTGAAATCCAGGCTTCACAATACCTTACTTATTATCTGGTCGAAATCCAGGCTTCAGAAGAAATCAAGTGGTTATCCGGTCGCATCCGGGCTTCCCTTTGACTATTGGGCCTACTAATATCTGGTCGTAATCCGAGCTTCATAGTATCTGGCCGGGTGAACTGCTATTTGGTCAAAATCCAAGCTTCACAATGTCTTTTACCGCTATCTGGTCGTACTCCAGGCTTCACGATGTATCATACCACTATCTAGTCGAAATCCAGGCTTCATGGTGTTCGGAGGAATCAAGATACTATCTGGTCGAATCCGGGCTTCATAACTTGTATTAAAGATATACCACTATCTGGTCGTAATCTAGGCTTTGCGGTGCTTGTTGAGCTGCTATCCGGTCGTCATCTGGGCTTCACGGCTCGCTGGGGATTAAACTATTATCTGGTCGAATCTGGGCTTCATAGCTTGCTTTTAAGTAATACCACTATCTAGTCATAATCCAGGCTTCACGGTAGTCTGATACTGTTATCCGGTCGTTCTCCTGGCTTCACAATATGCTGTAGAAATCAAGATACTATCCGGTCAGATCCGGGCTTCATAGCTTGAGTTTTTGTGAGAATTTGATTGTATCTTTACTGAAAGGTAAATGTTAGCTGTATGTAATTCATGATATGTATCAAGCAATGATGTTCTTAAAATAAATGAGATTGTGTTGTATGATGCGTATGTACATGTCATGATGTATGGACATGCAATGTTTTTATGATATTCTCTAGCTGAGGAAAATAAATCCCGGACTGCATGCTGGAGAATGAAAGAGTTTCGCTCGCTGAGGATAACGACTGAAGATGATTGGGAGAATAATCCTGTTGGAGAATATATTGGTGAGAGAATGACTCTGTGGGGAAGAGGTGCTCTGCTGAGGGTTTACTGATCTTGGAGAAATACCCTTGGCTGTGGATGAATGCTCATTGCTGGTGATGATGAATTCTGTTGGGGATGAAGTTCTTGTTTGTGGAAGAAATGAACTCCGCTGGGGATAATCTTTTAGTGGCGACTTCACTAGGGATAATCTTCCAGACTCTACTGGGGATAATCCTCTGGACTCCACTGGGGATAATTTTTTAGTGCTGATGATAGATAAACTCTGCTTGGGGAGAATCTTACCGGCCCATTCGCGGTTGCGAACCTCAGCTAGGGAGAATTAATACCACTGTCTTTTCCTTAATCTGCGGGGAGTGAATGTACCATAGTCATGTTCTTCAGCTAGGTTTATTCCTGTACCTGGTGAATAGAGCAACTGTAAGGTCTGGACATTTCTTGTTTGCCCCGGTTTCTGAAATTACGAGTAATCGTCTTTTGTTTCGCATGTAAATATTTATGAGCAGCAATTATTGTCAAATGCATATATCAAAAATGAACATTGGACGTCCTTTGCAAAACAAAACAGAAAAAAGAAAAACAATTTGAAATTTCTTTGTGAAAATGAATTGTATTGATTTTGAAATTTAGCCTGTAAAATAGGCGTTTTTTGTACAAGAGGATGACGTCCTAGTAAGAGAACGCCGCCGAAAGATAGAATTTATACAATTTGTGAAATAAAGAAAAACAACTATGTAAACAATCCCACTGAGTTTCAACTCTGCTATTGCCCCTATGTCTTTGAGCGTCTCATCACTTTTCTACTTAGTTGAAGGTAGATCAGATTGATCGGTGCCGTCCGAGCTTAATAGTCCATACCGGTGTCTAGTTGCAAGGTGATCCAATGAGACACAGTGTTATGCTTTGATCCCTAATTTTTTCCTGGACCGCCCTTTCGGGTGTTCAGCTCACCGGGATACCTTTTTTGCCCAAGCCGCCTTTTCAGGTTTTCGACTTGCCGGGTGTACAAATTTTTTCATTTTCATCCCTTACTTTTGCCCAAACCCTTTTGGTTCGCCGATAAGCCCTTATTTTTGCCTAGGCCAGTCAACCTAGCGGGTCTTTGATTATGCGTAGTATTTTTTCACTATGTCTGCATTGACGGGGTGAGGAAGGTCGTCACCGTCCATGGTGGTTAGAATCATAGCTCCTCTTGAGAAAATGTTCTTAACCACAAATGGCCCTTTGTACGTAGGGGTCTATTTGCCCATGGGATCACCTTGTGACAGGATAATGCGTTTGATCACCAAATCCCCGACTTGATACTCTTGTCGTCTAACTTTATTGTTAAATGCCTTGACCATTCGCTTTTGATATGTCTGACCATGACAAATAGCAGTAAGTCTCTTTTTGTCAATTAAGTTCATCTAATCAAGCCGGGTCTGGATCTAGTCGTCTTCACTCAAACCTGCATCCTTCATAATCCGAAGAGAGGGTATCTGAACTTCAATGGGCAAGACCGCTTCCATGCCATATACCAAGGAATAGGGTGTTGCCCCTGTTGACATCTGCGCTGAGGTATGGTACCCATGAAGAGCGAATGGTAACATCTCATACCAGTCTTTGTATGTCACCGTCATCTTCTGCACAATCTTCTTGATGTTCTTATTAGCCGCTTCAACAACCCCATTCATCTTCGGCCGGTAAGGAGAAGAGTTGTGATGCTGTATCTTGAACTGCTTGCAGAGTTTGGTGATCATCGTATTATTGAGATTTTTACCATTGTTCGTGATGATCCTCTCTGGTACGCCGTATCGATAAATCAAATTGTGCCGAATAAACCGTGCCACGACATTCTCGGTCACTGTAGTAAAGGAAGCTGCCTCAACCCACTTCGTGAAATAATCAATAGCTACCAGGATGAAACGATGCCCGTTAGATGCAGTAGGTCTGATCTCGCCAATCATATCGATGCCCCATATTGCAAAAGGCCAAGGAGCTGACAAGACATTCAGAGGAACTGGAGGTATATGCACCTTATCAGAATAAACTTGGCACTTATGACAGGTCCGAGAATGCTGATAACAGTCGGCTTCCATAGTAGACCAATAATATCTTGCCAGTAGGATCTTCTTCGCCATGGTGTGTCCACTGGAATGAGTTCCGAAGGTACCTTCATGTATCTCCACCATAATCCTTTCTGCCTCATTCTTATCCACACATCGCAGTAAGGTTGAATCATGGTTACGCTTGTAAAGGATACCATTACTGATGAAGAACTTCTCCACGAACCTCCTCAGAAACTTCTTGTCATTAACAGATGCACCCTCGGGGTACTCCTGATCCTCAAGATACCTCTTTACCTCATGAAACCAGGGTTTATCTGTTACTTCTTCAGTTTCAATGTCACAGCAATGTGCGGGTTCGTCCAACCTCTCAATGGTAATCTGGGGAGCCTCATTGTCCCACCTAACCTTGAACATAGAAGACATGGTAGCTAGCGTGTCCGCTAACTGATTCTCTTCCCTAGGGAAGTGTTCAAAGGTTATTTCCTCGAAGTGTGGAAGCAACGTCAATACATACTCCTTGTAAGGAATGAGATTTCAGTGTTTCGTATCCCACTCGCCTTTGATCTGACTGATCACGAGAGCATAATCTCTGAATACACTTAAGAACTTAATCCTTGGGTCAATAGCTGCTCGAAGGCCCATGATGCACGCTTCATACTCCGCCATGTTGTTGGTGCAGTTAAAATATACTCGGGCGGTGAACGGAGTATGACAGCCTTCAGGAGATATGATCACGGCGCCAATACCATTACCCAAAGCATTTGAAGCTCCATCAAAGTACATAGACCATCGGGATCCTTCCTCAGGTCCTTCATCCGGTCCAGGTTCCTCACAGTCAGTCACCAACATGATGTTCTCATCCGGAAATTCGAAGTTCATGGATTGGTAGTCTTCTACAGCCTGATGTGCCAAATGATCTGCCAACACACTTCCCTTGATTTCTTTTTGGGTTGTGTACTGGATGTCATATTCAGTCAAGATCATCTGCCATCTTGCTATTCTTCCGGACAAGGCAGGCTTCTCGAAGATATACTTGATTGGATCCATCTTTGAGATCAATAAGGTGGTGTGAGTCAGCATATACTGTCTCAGTCGGCGAGCAGCCCATGCCAAAGCGCATCAAGTTTTCTCAAGCAACGAGTATCGGGTCTCGCAGTTAGTAAACTTTTTGCTAAGGTAGTAAATAGCATGCTCTTTTCGGCGAGACTCGTCATGCTGCCCCATCACACACCCCATCAAATTGTCGAGTACTGTCAAGTATAAGATCAAGGGTCTTCCCTCAACTGGAGGCATCAAAATAGGTGGCTCTTGGAGATATTCCTTGATTCTTTCGAAAGCGGCCTGACATTCATCATTCCGTCTTACCACTTGATCTCTCTTCAGCAGCTTGAAGATTGGTTCACAAATAGAAGTCAAATGTGAAATGAATCGGGCAATGTAATTCAACCGTCCCAAAAAGCCTCTGACTTCTTTTTCTGTTCGGGGAGCCGGCATTTCCTGTATAGCCTTCACCTTTGCAGGATCCACTTGAATACCTTTATCACTAACGACAAAAACCATTAGTTTACCAGACCTCACCCCGAAGGTGCCCTTGTTCGGGTTTAACCTCAGCCTGTATAACTTCAACCTGTCAAATAACTTCTGAAGATGGTCAAGATACTCTTCCTCAGTCTAGGACCTTGCAATCATGTCATCAACATATACCTCAATCTCATGATGTATCATGTCATAGAACAAAGCGACCATGGCGCGCTAATACGTTGCCCCAACATTCTTCAATCCGAAAGACATGACTTTGTAACAGAAAGTACCCCATTGCGTAACGAAGGTTATCTTCATGTCTTCGGGAGCCATCTTAATCTAATTGTAACCGGAAAAACCACCCATAAAGGAGAAGACCTTATGCTGTGCGGTGTTTTCAACCAGAACATCGATATGAGGCAGAGGGAAATCATCCTTGGGACTCGCCCTATTCAGATCCCTATAGTCTACACATATTCGGACTTTACCATCTTTTTTCGGCACCGGAACTACGTTGGCAACCCACTGCGGATAAGAAGTAACTGCTAGAAAACCGACATCAAACTGTTTCATAACCTCAGCCTTGATTTTCTCAGACATTTCTGGGCGCATTCGGCGAACCTTCTGCTTCACTGGAGGAGAGTCTTCTTTGGTTGGCAAGCGGTGAACCACAATATCAGTATCCAAACCAGGCATATCTTCATAAGACCAGGCGAAGATCTCAACATAGTCACGCATCATCTGGATCAACCGTTTCTTAACACTAGGCTCCAGATTTGCACCGATCTTGACCTCTTTCTTGTCTTCTTCTGTAACCAGATTTACTGTTTCCATTGGCTCTTCATGCGACTGTATGGCCCTCTCTTCCTGAAATAACAGTCTAGCAAGTTCCCCAGACACTTCACAATCATCCTCACCTTCGTCCTCGGCTTGGTTGATCAGACTTTCAAAGTCAAAACTGGCAGTAGCAGATTCATTATCAGTGGGATCCATAGTGGATGTGGACCTGTATTATGATATGTGAGTGTGTGTAAGACAAATAGCTTTTTTGATAAAGTGCAAGACAGCAAAGAAAAAAAAGGAGCGCAAAATTTGTAATGCAAGAAAAACGTCCAATGCTTTATTGATGATATATGGAAATGGCACATAATAAGCCCTCACAAACAAAGCCACAGTGTCTCGGGTAAGGCACCGGGCCGTAAAGTTTAAAATTGTCTATTATAAATCTCAAAACAAAAGTCTATTACTGTGTAATAAAAGAAACAGGCACGAAGTCCTTCGCCGTCCAATTGTTCAAGCCACCGTCGGTAGTCGGGTAAATCCAACTGTCAAAATCTGACTCTTCATTATTATCTTCAATTGCATTCACTCCCGGATTACCGATACGCAGGGGAGGTCTTCCAGTCCGTGCACTTCGAACAACCCTTTGAGCTTCTGCAGTAAAACCCAAACCAAACTTGTCAGTCTTGCGTGCAAAGTCAGGGAGGGTGCCCCAATTTGCACACCCACCTTTTTCAACAACAACCCAGGCATCCTTGAGGGAAGCCATATTCATTGGAGGATTTTCAGCAACAGTCTCAGTCGATGCCAGAGTCTGAGGGGCTTCTTCAAAGTTCTAGCACGGGGTTTCAATGAACTCCCCATCCATCTCCACATACCAGAGGGAGTTAAGATGACTCACCATATACTCTTCTTCACCCTGCACCGTAATAATCTTCCCCTTTACTGGATATTTTAACATCTGATGGAGCATAGAAGTTACTGCCCCATCCTTATGAATCCATGGGCGACCCAATAAGCAAGAATAAGATGGCCGAATGTCCATCACATAGAATGTAGACGCAAAAGTCTGGGAAGCAACCTTAACAGGAACATCCACCTCTCCATGTACCATCCTTTTGGACCCGTCAAAGGCCCTAACCACAATATTACTTGGCTTTAGAGCCAACCCTTCACAGTCTAGCCGATCTAATACTTTCTTGGGTAAAACATTTAATGAGGACCCAGTATCCACCAGAACAAGAGCCAAAGTAGTGCCCCTGCACTCGATCGAGACATGCATAGCATTATTGTGATTCCTTCCTTTGGAAGTCAGATCTGTGTCGGAGAAACCCAACCCGTTGTCAGCGGTTAAACTAGCCACACAGTCTTTGAATTGATCAGCAGATGTTTCCTGTGGCACATGTGCAGTTTTAAGGAAAGAAATTAGAGCCTTAGCATGGGCTTCTGAGCACAACAATAAAGACAACATGGAGATCTTCGACGGGGTTTTCCCCAGCTGTTCGACTACATTGTAGTCGCTTTTCTTTATAATTTTAAGAATTTCCTCTATCTCCTGCTTGGAGGTTTCAACAATGACTTTTTTAGGTGCCTTCATCCGGGCAGGGCCACCTGTAACTTCTTTGCCCCGAGTGTCAGATGACTAGGAGACATGGGTGATAACTGGAGTGATAATTAGAATAATAGCAGATGTACTGGCAGGTGTAATGACAACAGGCTTTTGAACAGTCGGAGGAGAAATCTCAGGAGAGAAAAGTCTTCCGCTTCGGGTGACCTTGCTAGACCCGACAATATTGCTGACATCGGTATCAACCTCTTCAACTTTCAAGTCTTGTTTGACCCCATGATAATACACATCGGCCCCATAATGCCACAGGACAGCCTTATCCAATGTGTAAGGGATAGGACCCGGAATAGTAATGATCAATGGAGAAACTCTCGGAACAGATGTAATCCTAACAGGCTTTCTCGAGGAAGCCTTGGAAGGATTGGCGAAAATTGTAATTATGGAAACATCTTCAACAGGAATCAATGAAACCAAAGTTTTCTCGAACAAGATCTCTTTGTTATCCATCAGGCACTGAACACCTGATTTCAATAAATGGCAACCAGCAGGCAGGATGGAACACAGGTGGCAACCTTCGCCACAGCTCGGAAATAAACCGGCCAATGATAGGTTCTTCTTAACAGTCAACAACGGAGTAGAAATGTCTTCTACGGAGGTCACAAATGAATCATCATCCACAACATTCACTCCATGCTTGAGCATAGGAGCAGTCATGACATTAGGCTTTTCCGGTGCATCAAACTCAATCTCCTTAGCTTCAATCAAATCTTGCACCTTATTCCTCAAGGCCCAGCTGTTGTTGGTATCATGCCCTGGGCTAACAGAGTGATAAGCGCATCGGGCGTTTGGATTATACAGCAAAGAGGTGGTACTGGGATTCTTCAGAGCTTCCCTCAGAGTCACCAGGCTGGTCTTCAATAACTACAGCATAATTTGAGCCAAAGTCATACTGAGCCGAGTATACTGTCTTTGTGGTCTTTCTACTCTTTGCTGATTGTTGCATTGTGGGGCAATAGTTTGTCTTGATATTACCACCGCATTCACTGCTTGGCGGTGCTAAGGTCGTTTTTAGCTCCTTGAGCTGTAAACTGCACTAGATTCTTTCTTGAAAGGCTTCTTCTCTGTACTTGAAGAAGCACCTTTCTGTATCTTGCCACTTCTGATACCCGCCTCTACTCTCTCCCCAGTCATTATCAATTCAGTGAACCCAGACGATGAACTTCCAATCAAATGATTGAAATACAGACCAGACAAAGTCCCAAGAAACATATCCACCAACTCCCTGTCAGACAGAGGGGGTTGTACTCTTCCAGCCAGATCTATCCACTTCTGAGCGTAGTCCTTAAAACCTTCGCTCGCACCCATAGACATACCCTAAAGTTGAGTAAGTGTGGGAGCAAGGTCGGAATTATACTGGTATTGCTTGTAAAAAGCAGCAACAAGGTCCTCCCAGTTGCGGACATTAGCTCCTTCCAGTTGATAGAACCATTCAAGTTGAGTCCCTAACAGACTATCTTGAAAGAAATGAACCCACAGGTTCCTATCAGCAGTATATGGTTGAATCTTTCTGACGTACGAGCGAAGGTGTAGCTTTGGGCAGGATACCCCGTCATACTTAACAAAGATAGGTGCTTTAAACTTGTGTGGGATCACCACCCCAGATGCCAGACCCAAATCTCCAAAGTCCAGACCAGGAACCTTCTGAACCTTCGTGGCACTCAAACGGTCTTCAAGTTGTTTGTACCTATCCTCAGTAGGAGGATACTGGTCTTCATCAAAATCAGTGTCGTTGTCAGAAACAACATGGCTAAGACCTTTCCTTTCCTCTTGATTCTCTCCTCCTCCAGATGAATGAGACATATCAACTTCCTGTCGCAACCTATTCCCAAACCTGTGACCCATATTCAGGAGGACCAACTTCTTCTTCTTCTTCTTCTTCTTCTTCTTCTTCTTCTTCTTCTTCTTCTTCTTCTTCTTATTGTCTTTCAAGATAAGAGTCTTCAAATCTTGTTGACTCTTGGCTAAGTTCAAAAACATTTCCTGTAACTGAGCATTCTGAGCTTGACGAGCCTTAATAGCTTGATTAGTAGGTGTTTCAGAAGACATGTTGTGCTGAAATAAACAGCGAAGAAGATAAGAAACCTGTAAGGGTACCTGTAATGAGGTGCATGGTAATGGAATGCGTATGAAATGATTTCAAAGACTTAGGGAGATTCAAATTTGTAAACCAAAATAAAACACACTTTATTAGATAAAAACTGGTAACAATGTTTAACAAATGCCTTTAAGGCGTTACAAAAGAAATGAACTGAAAAGCAAATCTAAACTAGAAATAATAAAAGACATCAGAACTCCCATGGTCGTTTTCCCTTCGTGCTAACATAATCATTGATTATCCTCTCATTCTCAAGATTCCTTGTAAGCTTCAAGATCTTCCGTTCCTTCTCATGATACTTGTCTCTGTAGGTATCCCTTTCTTCCTTTAACTGGATCCAATATCTCTTCAATTCCCCCAGATCAGTAGGCATATAGGGATGGAGGAATGTATAAGGAACACCTTCTTCATCAGTATGCTCTACAATCACCGGTAAAACAGCTTCATATGGCATTCCCAACTTTTGAGCACGGGCTCGAACCCACTAGAGGTAAGGTTGCATCGGGAGAGAAGTCTTCAATCCTAGCTCATGTGGGTCAGACCTGTTCACCCTACCCCAGGATCGTATAAATCTGCGGTGATGTCCCTCAACATCCCCCTTGTAGTCAAAGACAATGTCTGCAAGCAGCAGCTCATGAGGACCGTCCCTTCGAGCTCGTCCAAACTATCGTAAAGCCAAACAAGGGTTATAAGTTATACCCCCCTCGAATTCCAAGCAATGGAACATTAGGGTATTCCCCACATCGATCAATGACAACTACTCTTTCCATATCTTTAGAACTCCAAAGGATGTCTGTATGAGCAAGGGACATGATTCTGTAAGCCCAACCTACACCTTCCTCATTCTTCAATACAGATTTAGGGAGGTGCGAAATAAACCACCTCTCCAGCAGAGGTGTAAAACACATGAGATTTCCCCTTCTCCGAACAGTACGGGTATAAAGAGCATGCAGAATATCACCTAGAAGAGTAGGCACTGGGTTACGAGACATAAAGATCTTGACTGTGTTCACATCTATGAAAGAATCTGGATTCAGGAACAACACCAAGCCATATATGAGGAGAGCCAAGATGTCTTCAAATGCTTGAAAGTCCAAACTATCCTATAATTGTTGAGCTTGATCAATCAAGAACTTAGCCAAGAAACCTTTAACCCCACTCTGAATCTCCCAGTTAGATACTACATCAACCATTTTTAGATGTAGGGCTGAAGCAATATCCTCTGGCCTAGGAGCTATCTCCAAACCTGTAAAGGGTGTCTTCTCTAGAATAGATATGCCCAGTAAGTCAGAAAACTCCTCCAAAGTAGGGACCAACTGATAGTCCGGGAAGGTGAAACAGTGATGCAATGGGTCAAAGAACTGGAACAACACACTCATCATTTTCTCATCCAACTTGGAAGTGACCAGGCTAAGGAGATGACCATGTCTTCTAACAAAGGAGGAAGTATCAGGAACTTTTGAAACCAACTCTCTAAGCTGAGCAGGTATCTGCACGAAGTTGACCCGAATGGTATTTCTGCGCATAGAAGCCATAATCTGCAAAACAGAACAAAGATGAATCCCCTTGGTCCTTGAAATGGTTAGTCTAATGAAATATGCATGCGATGTCATGATGCATGATGTCATGATAAAAACACACAACAGGTATCACAGATAGAAAACATGGTAAAGGAAAACAAGTCACACAGTAGCCCTTAAGTTTCAGGCTTGCATGGAGTTTAGGTATTACCCTCTTGTAGTTTAGTTGGTTCAACCTATCCTAACAATAGTAACAGGGTTCTAGAAGTTCTCAATATCACTGACCATCCTCCATCGGTCATAGTTTCAGCTCACGCAATCTTTTCTTGCGGACGGAACCATCGTGAGAGTATGGTCTCAATGAGTGTAGCATCTTGCTACTTTCTATGGCCAAGTTTGTCAATTATAGGTTTTAAGGCCAGTTGATGCTTAACGACTTATATAGCAGCCCCATATTCTCCTTGTTCCTCCACAAGGGATATCGGTACCAACTAATGTTCCACATCAACGTAGCTACTGCTTCAACCGTATCGGTCTACGTCGTATAGTTCCCTCACAGTCTATTGCTACTTACCTAAAAGGTGTCCCCAGATCCGGGTTAGGATCTATAGTAACTCCGATACAAAGCCCACAAAAATAAAGCAATCAAATCAAACAATAGAAAACAATATGATGAACTAATCCTAAGGTACACCCCACTTATTAAATCCCCAGCAGAGTCGCCAGTTCTATGATACGGTGGCCCGAACCGGGACTGTTTTTTTAGGAAAATGCTAGTTCGTGTTTTGCGTTTGTGTTTGCAAAATGTCGCGGTAAGCAAGAGTCGCCACCGACTTTTATTTTATCCAACAAGTAAAGGAAAAAAGCATAGAAAAATTCCTTTTTCGAGATATTTCTGAGTACGGGGGGTAGATTATAGAAAGGGAAGGTATTAGCACCCTTTCTATCCGTAGTTATCTACGGGCTCTTAGGTACTTGCTCATCATTTTCAAAATTGCTTCTTTGTGTGTTTGTGTGTTTGAAAAGTTTTTGTTTTGACTTCGATTTAACTCTTGCTTCTGTCTTCAAGAGTGTAATGAAGTGTTTTTTGAAAACTTTGTTTGTAAAGGAGTGTAAGTGTGAAAAAGTTTATTTTTATTGAGCAAGTACTTAAGAACTAATCTACCTACTCGAAAAAAGAATCGTTCTATGTTCGTTTCCTTTAGACAGCACTATCCTACTATTAGTGAGTAGGTAGCACCGTCGTTGGAGTTTTGAGGGTCAATTCGAAAGGGACGTACGGTCACTAAAGCAATGTTAGGACGTCTTAGTAACAACCCTAATGTCTTAGATCAATTATCCGAGGCAACAATATCCGAGGCAAACTTTCCGAGGCAACTTTTGATCTTTGGACAAAAGGACGACCACTAAAGCATCCTATACTCAATGACCGTTTACCGAAGGCAACCAAGTGGGAGTTTACCCTAGGAGTGCGCATGTGAGAGTGATTCAATTTCAGATTATTTATCTTTGCATATTTTAGGGTTATCTAACCGTTTTAAAGTTTTCACATACATTCTTGTCATGCATCCTAATGTCATACATCTAACAGTTTAATATTTTGCGGAATTTAAAGTGCAGAAATTAAACTACGCTATTACAAGGCTTCAGGTATTTACATAGCCAAAAACAAACCCTTGAAAAATAAAGCGGTAAATGAAAATAAAAGTCCTAATTTAAACTATTATAACTTGTGAGCAGTTACAATAATAGGGTAAAAATAATAATAAAGCCCGCAATGAAATTTAGAACGAGAGCGAACTAGGGTTTTGACCCTTCTAACCTAATCAAAAGAAAAATTGTTTTTGTGTTGTTTTTAATTATTTTTAAGAAAAAGAATTAAGTTTTAAATTAAATACTTAATTAATGAGCTAATTAAATTAATTAATGAAAAGAATTACATGGCCTATTTTGTGGTTTTTGGTTATTTTTAAGAAAAGAAAATATAATTGAGTTTAGACAAAACCCTAATTTTCTAATTATTTGTTAATTTATTTGCAAAAAGAATTAAAGTTACCTAAAATTAATAACCTAATTAAATTAATTAATTTTTTGTATAAAAAATAAATATCCTAAATTTACTTGGATGAAAAAAATATTTTTGTGATTTTTGATAAAAGAAAATAATTGATTTGTTAATAAAGTAAATAAATTAAATTAAATAAAATGAATATAAAAAAGAATAGAGAAAGAAGTTTGGGCCTGAGCAAAATGGGGGGTGTGAGAAGCAATTTTTGGGCCCAAAAGATGGAGGTCCACTCTTGACTTTTTGGATCCAATGCATTTGCTTTGACCATGCCTTTGGTGTTCCTTCAGTGATGTCCCTTGGATCTGGCCTCAGGACACTTGGCAAGATGTCTTGATGAGGTCCCATAGTGGACCTTGGTCTTTGGTGCGCATCTGAACCTGAAAAGAAAAATAATATGCAAGCAAGGGGGGGACCTGGGATTCGAACCCAGGTCCTGAAGCGTTTTGCATATACCCTATAACCAACTAAGCCACTTGGTTTTGTTGTATATGATATAAACAACAATTATTATATAAAAACAAGCGAAATAATAAAGTATTAGCGCGAATTTTCAAACGATCCAATGGGAAGGTGCCAGTAAATCATCTTCTTCCCTTCTCCATGGGTAAAAGATACAGGGACTTTTACCTACGGATGTATGTCCGTAGCTACAACCCCAGTTCATCTCAAAATCATCCATGGGAACGATAAATGACTTCTAATGCCATGGTTGGATTCGTCTGGACCTGCTGAATATCATGATGACCTTTTTATGGGCCAATTTTGCCTGCACATAAAACTCCTAAATCGAAGCTACAAACCCTAGCCATGGTGAAATCTTATACAAGCCAGATAAATGCAATTAAACAATATAGAAAGCTTGCAAATGTCTTAAGGATTAAGAATATATCATTAATTCATGCTATCAATGTCTAAATCATGCAAACCGATTTCAAAAATACATGGATGTCGTGGATGACTTACAGCGCGTTTGGGTACTGGAAAAGGCTTGTTCTCGATTGGTATATGTTGCTTAAGATCCCAGGAAACGATTGGAATGATCAGGAAGCTTTAAAATTGCTTAGAACAACGAATTCGAGTTTGCACTTTTTTGGTGTTTTTTCAAGTTTTGTTCTTGCTGCTGCGCCTCCTTCTAACCACTCTTTTGGTCTGCGCACACTCCTTATGTATTGAGGAATGAATTAGGGTTGAAAGAATCATCACAATCTTATTCCATCAATGCTTTTGATTTTGATTTGATACACCTTGAATATCTTTCCAAAAATGGTCCAAATCCAATCTTTTTGTGCACCTCATGCCTTTACACGAATTTAATCTTATGCTAGCTGGATGTAGGACCTGAAACTAGCACAAGATCTTTGAATTTCAATAATTTGGATTTTCTATGATTTGTTTTGATTTAAAATGTTTTAATTCAAATAAAAATAAATAATAAATAATAAAAATAAGATAATGACAAGTGGCAAAGGCTAGGGCTCGTGGACCATGTTGCCAACTTAAAACAAGTGAAAATGATTGGGCCCATTTGACAAAAATTGAAGTTTTAGGCATAGTTGACTTTTGACAATTTTGCAAAGAAGGTCAACTTCACCAAAACACGACTTCCTTAATTTTGAATCTTTGAAGGTGTTCTTGGACTTTTTGTAAAGCTTTAGATTTCCTCTAAGAAACCCTTTTGGTCTCATCTCAATTTCGTATTCCATGCTCATGTATGAAGCTTTGACAAAAAAGGTGTTTTTGTTGACTTTTCAAAATGACCTATAATGTCCAAATTTATAACTTCTTGTGAGTGCATATTTTGAACTTGGGAGCTGAATATGAATTGTATAGCATTGCATCCTCTTCACAATGAGCTTTGGATGGGTCATTTCTCATAAAGTATGTGAAAGTTATGCTTGGTCAAAGTTGAGTTGACTTTTCCTATAAAACCCTAATTTAGCAACTTTTGATTCTTGATGAATTGTGAGCAATACTTGATGAATCATGATCAACCCTTGATAAAATGATTATATATACCTCAAAATGAGGATGTTGACCAAAAATCTTGAAGTTTGACTGTATGTGGGCCACAATTGACTTTTGCCCTAACATAGTCGATTTTCAGGCATTTGAGCAATTGACTGAGCAAACTTCCTCTGCAAGGCTTGAAACTTGACATGGATGATCTTGAGAACATATTAGGGCATTGGCGAGCATTTGGGATCCCTTGGACTCAAGTATCTTGATGCAACATGAAACCCTAATTTGAGGTAGGCTGCCTTAGAAGAGAGCTTGTCTAGTCAACCCTTGGACTTCCTTGAGCAACTTGAGAATTTTTCTTGAAATGTTTTGAGAAATATGGGAGGGAAAATTTTGGGGTACAACACATATATTTATTGTTTTATTTATGTTAACGGATGTATATCCACCCACGTGGTAGAAGCGCGCGCCTGTAAACTTTGGAACCTGGGTTCGAGCCCTAGTGGTACCCTTTTGATTTTTTTTTACATTTTCTTTGCATTCTGACCCTTTTTTGCAGGCGCTGGGCTCCAATCTTTGGGCCTATGTTTTTTTGTTACTTCTCACCCCTTGCAGGCTATCAGTACCCCTGACCCAATTTTATTTTATTTTCTTATTTTCTTTTTATTTGTTTTCTTAATTATTTTTCTAATACTAAAAAATCTTTAAAAATACAAAAATTGTAGATTTATATTTTAACTTAGTTTATTTATTTTTCTCACACAAAAAATTATTTTATTAATCATACTTTATTTATTTTTACAAATTATCTTGTAAATTTAATTAAAACTAGGTTATTATTTATTTTCTTTTACACCAATTAAAATATATTATTTTTATATAAAAAAGGCCAAAAATATTTTATAATACTATAAATTATTTTCAAGACAAAAATACAAAAATACTTTTCTTAAATTTAATTTCCTTTTAATCAATTAATAGACTTAGGGTTTTATTTAAAATATTTTCTTATTAAATTAGGTTTACCTTTATTATTTTAATTAATTATTTTCTTTTAATTAGTTAGATTAAAACAAATTCACTTTTCCTAAAAAATCCAAACAAAAATATCCATTTTCTTTATATTTGCATTCTTGCATATTTATTCATCTTGAACATTATTTATTTCAATTCTTGTACATTTATACCAATTCGTTGTAATAGACTAATTAAGTTTAAATTCTTGCAATCCCCATTCATGAATTTGTACACCCCCTCCCACAAATGTTGTAATAGCGTAGTAACTTTAAATTCCGCAATTTATCGTTTTATATACAAATACTAGTGATTAGGGTTTGTATGGAAAGACTAAAACCAATACTTAGAAAACCCTAATTAAGGACAAAATCAAGCATGAAAATAATGCATTTGCACAAAAACACCCCTAGGGAAATTCCACTGGGTTGCCTTTACAAAAATGGCCATATTACGCATGTAAGGTATCTTAGCAAAAACAAGAAAATACAAGATCATAGTCCCTCGATGACGCTATCTAAGTTGCCTTTCAAATGATCTTAGTCCCTAAAAAAAGAATTCTAAGATACCTTGCAACATTGCTAATCATGGTTATACGATGACCCACGCCCGTCCCGTTTACATCCAAAGATAGGGTTACTTACCAAATCAGTGGTAAGATAACAATGTCAAAGGAAAAGGAAAATGAACAAGAAAGACTTTTGAGTAGGTAGAATGCTCCTAATTACTTGCTCAATTTCAAAACATCCTTGCTATTTTCAAAACAAACACCTACACTTTCAAAACCTCTTACAAACTTGAAAACATTTTCAAAAGATCAAACATCTTTGTATACATTCTTACGAACAAGAGTCATTACAAAGATTGCCTAAACAATGGCCTCTTTACAAAATACTTTCAAAAAACCACACAAAGCATAATTTCAAACAAAAGCAAATGATCTAGCAAGTAACTAAGAGCCCATGGAAAACCATGAATGAAAAGGGTGCTAATACCTTCCCTTTTCATAATCTACCCCCCGAACTCAAGAAACAATCTCAAAGGTCTTTCCTGTGCTTTTTTACATTTCCTTTTGGATAAAAGAAAAGTCGGTGCCGACTCTTGCTAACGGCAACATTTGCGATCAAACGCAAAAACCCTCAAGTCAGTTCTCCCACCGTATCACAGAACTTGAGACTCTGCTGGGGAAAATTCTAAAAGTGGGGTTATGTTAGGGTTAGATCACATTTACTCGCTTTCTTTGTTTGACTTGTTTGCTTTACATTTTGGTTCTTTGTTTGGGTTTGAATCCTCTACCCAGATTTGGGATACCTTATAGGTAAGTAGCGATACATTGTGGAAACTGTGCGGGGTATACCGACATGGTCTAAGCAATAGCTACATTAGTGCGACATATTTGTGGGTACCGGTAGCCTTTGAGTTAATCAAGGAAAATACGGGGCCGCTGAGTGATGTCATGAAGCACTAATGAACTTTTAGAACCTTTATTGACCAACTTGGCCATTAAGACGTAGTGAGATGACCAACTTTGGTGCATTCCGAAGTTGGTTGATACTCGATACTGCACTCATTAAGGTTTGGTTCTTTGAGATATTTCGGTCGCCATTAAAGAGGCTTGTGCTGAAACAATGACCAAGGAAACAAACCAGTGATATTGAGCTCCTTAGAACCAGGTTACTATTGCTAGGACATGTTTGAGCCAACTAAATTTCAAGAGGGTACTTACCTATGAGACTCCATGCAAGCCTAAACCTAAGGAATTGTTTGTTTTGTTTGTATATGCATACTTGTACGTAACATCATGAACATCATAACATCATAATCATTCACTAACCATTTCAAGGATCTTAGGATTTATCTTTGTTTCTGTTTTGTAGGACATGGATTCTATTTGTAGGAAAAATATTCAAGTCAATCTCGTAAGGATCCCTCCACAACTTAAGGAGCTAGCTTCAAGGATTCCATAAAATTCTCCATTCACCGAGATACATGGTCGCCTACTCAACTTGGTCACTTCCAACACTAATGAAGACATGATGAAGGTGCTCTTTCAGTTCTTTGATCCTTTACACCATTGCTTCACATTTCCCGATTATCAACTTATTCCCATTCTCAATCAACTAGCTTTAAACGGTATGGAAAGAGATCCAAAGCCAGAAGAGATTGCTCAAGTTCTACACTTGCAACCATCTGATGTCACAACTAATTGGAAAACAAGGAGTGGTGTCAAGGGTTTCCTAACAAAGTTCTTGTTTGAGAAAGCCCAAAACTGTTGGAACTCCTTGGATTTGTAAGCCTTTGAGGAAATTGTGGCTCTCCTCATCTATGGGATGGTTTTGTTTCCAAATTCTGACCAACTCATAGATGTGAACACCGTCAAAATCTTCATATCCTGTAACCCGATGCCTACTTTGCTAGGGGACATTCTACATTATTTTCACACTCACACTATGAGGAAAAGAGGTGTCCTTATGTGTTGCACTCCTTTCTTGGCAAGATGGTTTATTTCGCATCTTCCCCAACCTGTATTGAAGAACGAGCAAGGTTCAAGGTGGTCACAAAGGTTGATGACACTCAAACATTCAGACATCCATTAGTGCTCTAGATCTATAGAGAATGTTATCATCGTCGACCGATGTAGATAGTTTCCTAATGTAACCCTACTTGGCATTAGATGAGGTATCACATACAACCCCTGCTTAGCCTTAAGACAGTTTGGTTACGCCCGAAGGGATGGTCCGCATGAAATGCTGATTCAAGGTTTGGTATTAGACTATGAGAACGACAATCAAGGTCTTTGCCAGAGATTTATCAGAGCTTGGAGGATGTTGAACAAGGTAGATAGCAAGACATGGAAGGAGATGTTCCATACACTATCCTACATCCCTCTTGAGCCTTACCTCAAATGGGTACGAACTCGTGCTCAGAGTCTTATGATGCCTTACCCCTCCATTCTCCCGCTAATCATTGAGCCTGTCATGGAAGGAGATGTTCCATACACTATCCTACATCCTGACATGCCCACCTCTCTTGAAGACCTACAAAGAGATTAGATACAAAGGGGGAGCGATATACTTTCGAAGCCTAATTCTACGCAAGCGAGAAGAAGGTCTTGGAACTCAGTAAGAAACTTCATGAGGAGAGGAACTTGAATGCCTACATCTCGCCAAAGAGGATGCGTACAACCTTTCTATCTTAGAGTTTTTGTATTTGTTTTTCCCAAGGAGGCATTGATGCACTCAAGATTTAACTTATTAATATAACGTGTGTTTCCTTTTTGTCTAAAACAAATTTGAATCTTTAAAATCCTTGAAATCATTGCATGTGCATTTACCATTCATTATGACATAAGCAGGTTTCTTGCAACAAGTATCCTCATCTTTCTACTATTTATTTCAGTAATATGGTGAAGATGTGAAAAACACAAGAAGGGGGGTTGAATTGTAAATCTTAAAATAAAAGGCTTGACAACACAATATTTTTATCCTGGTTCGTTTGATCTCAAACTACTCCAGTCCACCCGTCAAGGTGATTTCGCCTCTCTCCAACGAGGTCTTAATCCACTATTTTTAAAGGATTACAACAGCTACTTTAACAACTGTTAAAGTCTTCTTGAGTACAACCACATACCGGTTTATCTCAAGGAAATCTTTTACAAAATAAATTAAACAAGTGTGTATTGTTGTTTTCTTACAAAACTGTCTATCACAACTGTGATGATTACACAAAATAAGATTGGAATAAAATAGCTTTGCTAAAGCTTTGAATGAGCGTGGTTTGAATAGCTTAGCAAAATTGAGTGCGTACATACGTGCTTCTCTTCACAAGCAGTCCTGTTTATATAGGCAAGCAAAGATATGTTGTCCATAAAACAGGTTTAATGATAATAATGCACTTTCCTTTTGTAGAAGATCTTTGTCTGAAGAAAGCCGTTAGTATTTAATTCAGTCTTGAATAACCAGTAACGCTTCAGAATCTTCTTTGCTGTATCTGCTGATGACGCTTCAGAGTGTTGATGACTTGGTAAAGATGTCTTTTATCAGAGTCAGAGTATGTTTGTTTAAGCGCAGATTCTGGTCATCAAACTTCAGTGTGGTCTGGAGGTTTCAGCGTGTACCATAGGTTGCTGATCTTCTGATGCTGCTTCCATTCTGATGCTGATTCCATTAGAGCTTCTGCATATACAGAGCATAATTTTCAGGAGCATAATTGTTCTTTGTATATACCTTAGAAATAATTTTATTCTTTGTATTTTGTTATCATCAAAACTTTACTCAAGGGTTGTAGAATCAAACTATGTTCTAACAATCTCCCCCTTTTTGATGATGACAAAAACCAGATATTTTCAATAAAGAATAAAGAACAAACAATATAGAGTTAAGTAGAAAAACTCCCCCTGAGTCAATTACTTCCTTTTAACTCCATGAGTATTTGAGCATCAGAATCTTACTGTATCTTTCAGCAGAGTTTTGTACCTGTTCAAGCTTCTTAGCAGAGAGAAATTAAGTATTAAGTAGATTATAATGTTTGATACTTATGTCTTAGTAATCCGTTATTGAAGATATCTTTTTCTTTCTCCCTCTTTTTGTCAGTTATCAAAAAGAACACATAATCAGAGCCAAAATGAAATGAAATTTAAAAACAGAATCAATGATAAGTTCAGAGTTATGTTGAGAATATTACAGAAAAACAAATTTTCAAACAGAGGAAAATTTAAGAGGGAGGAGGAAGACGCGTGAACAAAGCTTCCAACAAGCCCTTGATCTGGATGTTGGTTTCCTCCTGCTTGGTTAACATGCTCTTGATTTCTGAAATTTTGTCATCTTGTTTAACCATTCTTTCCTGCATTAAAATATCAGATCTCTTCAGGTCTTCTAAAGTATGCCTTTCATAGGAGGAAGCTTGAGGATCTTCAGCAACTGGATGCTTCTCAGAGCATTCTGCAATGTCCTCTTTTTGACCCAGTTGTTCAGTAGGAATCATCTGCTCTGGAGTGTCAGTCAGATTGAGATCTTCTGACTCTGGTTGAACTTTGTCTGCTGGACGATGTTTAGACCAGGGAGCATTGTCCAGAAGAAGAGCTTCTTCCTTGAGTAGCTGGCTCAGAACTTGATCTTTAAAAACTTTTAGCAGGTTACTGAAGTTCTGCTGAACTAGTCCGTAGCTCTGTTCTTGCATTTTATGGGTTTCAGAACATACCCATCTTCTGAACCTTGTCCAAAGGTAGTCTGATGCAGCAGGATCAATCAGCTCAAGACTAGCTTGCTTCATAGAAGTGATCCACTTCTGCATTTTTGTTTCAAATATCAATAAACTGGTACCAACATCTGGTGTAGGTTCAGATGGTTTTGGTTTTGTAATGGCTGTTTTGTTGGTTATGGCTGCCAGGCGTTCAAAAACAGTTAAGTCAATGACAGTTTTGGCATTGTCATTTGGATTGATATTTGGTGAGGAAGAGGGAGAGTCTAGAATTATTATTGGACTTGTTGGGGTGTTTGGTAGAGTTGATTCTAATGAAGAGGGAATTTGGGGAATATCCAGAATGGTCAGGGGTATACTGATGTTCAGAGGTTCAGTGATTCCAGGAATGCGAATGGAATCAAAATCAACAGTTTGGTTGGCTTGATGGTGATGAAGTTCTGGTTCAGAGGATTCAAGGGGTTAGACCTCAGAAGTTTGGACTTCTGGTTGTAATAGTTCGGGTTGTGGAGAAGGTGGATGAGTTTCTGGTTGAGGAGAGAGTGGAATTTCTGGTTGAGATGCTTCTGAAATGGTTTCAGAGTTTGGATTTACTAGTATGGGAGCAGATATATGCTGGTCAAAGGTTTCTATATCTGATAGAACTTTTGCCAGTTCTTGTTGGGTTACTTCAACATTTGGATTGATGGATAGGGAGTGGGATCTTCTAAGAGTTAAAGTTTATGAGGGGTCAAATTCAATGTCAAAGTCATCAAGTGTTTGTGGAGTAGGGTTTTCTGATTGAGTGGGGATTGGTACAGATGTTGATACATATACTGAATCTAAAACAGTTACAGAAGAAGGATTACCTCTCTTTTTAGGAGTCCGCTTGGATGATCCTTCTACTGCAGCCTTCCTTTTCTTGTTTTTCTTCAGCACAACTTTTGGAGCCTTCTGCTGCAGATCCTGAATGTTTAAATCTGGTGTTGTACCATCTGCCTTGCATGCATCGAGATATCTGACTATTATCTCAGGTTTAGAATCAATCTCTAAGAACATGGGAAAGTCATGAAGAGGGATTCTTCTGCGGGAGATGGTTGCAAAAGTAGTGACACTGGGTTCCTTCTTGATGTTCTCAATTAACTTCATCTTCTTCAGATTCTTTGCATTCAGTTGTTTGCCAACAGTGGCTTCTAAAGTGCTGATTTCTTGAGCTTCTGTTAGATGATCAATCGGCTTATTCTCTGTTAGAATATCTGATATGAGCCTTCCTAAGGGTATCCAGTCCCTTTTTGTGCGCTCCTCTTCTCTGGTCTCCTTAACACTAGTCCTTAAATGGTTGAACAACAAATGAGCAAGATTCACCTTAATCTTCTAGGAGATGAAGTAGATCAAAAACTGCTGATTAATGTTGATGTAGTCAGGAGAGCTGGTTGGCTTCCTGTGGTTTATGCATCCCAGAATAATCTTTGCCCATATTCTGTGATGGTCTTTTAGATCCATTATCTTGCTGGAGGGAAGACCCAGAGTGAATATTTCTCTAGCAATTAGGGCGACATCAACACATCTTTCAGCCTTGTCTATGCATCTTACGCCACCACCATTGTAGCTTATCAATCTTGCAATAAGGTCTTCAGTTATGACAATCTTCTTCCCCATTATATATGAAGTAACTTTATGGTTGGAAGATGAAGCATGAATCCAAAATTCCTTCACAACGATTGAGAATGTTGGACCTACCAGACGATCAAAATACTTGTTCCAGCCTTGAGCCTTTACCTCTTCAGAAAGATTGAACCCGTTCTCTTGAAGACTGTTGAAGTCCACAATCAATTCTGAGAGTACTTCTAGGTTTTTGATGGGTGTGAGAAGAGTTCTGAAGGGTTCTTCATATTGTTCTGAGGAATCTGTTCTCTGAGTACTGGAAGTAGGGTTGCTTGAGGAAGCCATGTTCACACAGAAAATTTTAAGAAGAAATTGAAGGGGTTTTGAGAAAGATGCAACTGAAATCAATTAGTGAGAAATGAAAGTGAAAGTGAAAGAGTGTAAAGAGTGAGAAATGTGTTTAAATAGATTTTGAAAAAGATTTTGAAAACGTAAACGGCAAGAGAGAGAAATAAATTATAATGATTATGAGCATTAATGATAGCTGATTTTAGGGGATTCAGAAAGATATTGGAATAGTTACCCATGACATGTGTCCCAATGCATCCAATCAGCGCTTTTGACCTTTCAGAAACATGAACGTGTGTTCAGCCTCAGAAAGTAGCTGATGAATGGATGACAACTGTTTGCTTTGAGTGAATAACACATTTCTATCCTTGAAATGAAGCGCTCAGATCTTCATGGATAGATTCTGATACAATCTGTATTTCTAAAGATCTAACGGAAGATTGATCAGTAGTTCACAGAAAATAACCAAAAATTCTGAATTTTAAGATATGGAAATAAAATTGATTTATTCTGGGAAAAGCTTCATGCTGAGATGTTTCATAATGAAGTTAAACCTATATTCAGAAAGAGGTTTTGTAAAAACATCAGCCCATTGATGGTCTGTGTTAATAAATTTTAAATTGAGAATCCCTTTCTGAATATAGTCCCTAATAAAATGATGTTTTATCTCTATATGCTTAGCCCTAGAATGCAAAATAGGATTTTTACTTAGACAAATAGCAGAAGTATTGTCACAGAGGATAGGGATGTTACTCTCAAATATATTGAAGTCCTCAAGTTGATTTTTCATCCAGAGCATTTGCGTGCTACATCCAGCTGCTGCTATGTATTCAGCTTCTGCTGTTGACAGAGCTATTGTGGATTGTCTTTTGCTGGACCGTGAGATCAGATTTTCTCCCAGAAACTGGCATCTTCCAGAAGTGCTTTTACGTTCTACTCTGTCTCCAGCAAAATCAGCATCACAATATCCTGCTAAGCTGTAATCACTTGATTTTCTATAAAACAAACCCAGATTAGTAGTACCTTTCAGATACTTGAAAATTCGCTTAACTGTTGTTAAGTGAGATTCTCTAGGATCTGATTGGAATCTAGCACAAATACAAACACTGAATAGAATGTCAGGTCTTGAGGCCGTCAGATAGAGAAGAGAACCAATCATACCTCTGTAGACCTTCTGTGCTACCTTGTTACTTACCACTTCTTTTTCCAGAATGCACGTGGGATGCATTAGAATCCCTGAGGGCTTACATTCTGAGAGATCAAATTTATTCAGAAGTTCTCTGACATATTTTCTCTGATGAATGTAGGTTCTTTCAAGAGTTTGATTAATCTGAATGCCTAGAAAGAACTTTAGTTCCCCCATTAGACTCATCTCAAATTCTGCCTGCATACATTTAGCAAACTCTCTTCCCAGAGAGGGTTTAGTGGATCCAAATATAATGTCATCAACATAAATCTGACATACTAAGATGTCATTCTTAACTATTTTACTGAACAGGGTTGTGTCCACTTTCCCTCTGGTGAATTCCTTTTTTAACAGGAAGTTACTTAGTCTTTCATACCAAGCTCTGGGAGCTTGTTTCAGACCATAGAGTGACTTCTTTAGTTTGAAAACATAATCTGGATTTTTGGAACTTTCAAAACCAGGGGGTTGGTGCACATAAACCTCTTCTTCTATATAGCCATTTAAGAATGCACTCTTGACATCCATCTGATATAGAGTGATGCCTTTATTGACGGCAAATGAAATTAAAAGTCTGATAGACTCTAACCTGGCGACTGGAGCAAAGGTTTCTGTATAGTCTATCCCCTCTTGATAACTATAACCTTGTGCTACCAGCCGTGCTTTGTTTCTGTTGACTTCACCTTATTCGTTCAGTTTGTTTCTGAACACCCACTTTGTGCCTATGACGTTGAATCCTTTTGGTTTGGGAACCAGACCCCATACGTCATTTCTTGTGAACTGATTTAGCTCCTCCTGCATTGCCAGAATCCAATCATTGTCCAGAAGTTCTTCATCTATTATTGTTGGGTCAATCAAAGAAACAAGTCCCATGAGGGATTCTTCAGAGTTTCTAAAGGTAGATCTTGTTCTGATTGGATCTTCCTTCCTTCCTAAGATTGTTTCTTCTGGGTGATCAATTCTGCCTCTGGATGGTCTTTTCTGGAGTTAATCAACAGAAGGTGCTGGATCGCTTGTAGTGACTCTTTCTGATGTTGAGGGAGTGTCTCTGTTGGGAACTTCTGAGTTGTCTTCAGTACCTATGAGTTCAACTTCCATACCTGCAAGGAATTCATTCTACTTTGACTTTTGAGAGTCAAGCTTATCATCAAACCGAACACTGATTGACTCTTCAACAATCTGTGTTTCTATATTGTATACTCTGTACCCTCTTGAGCGTTCAGAGTATCCTAACATAATACACTTTTGTGGTTTAGAGTCAAACTTGTTCAAATAATTTTTTGTATTCAAAATAAATCATATACATCCAAATGGGTGAAAATAGGAAATGTTGGGTTTTATGTTCTTCCACAATTCATATGGAGTCTTTTTCAGAATAGGTCTTATGGAGACTCTATTATGAATATAACATGTTGTATTTATTGCTTCTGCCCAAAAGATCTTAGCAACATTAGTCTCGTTGATCATGGTTCTGGCCATTTCTTGCAATGTTCTGTTCTTTCGTTCTACAACTCCATTTTGCTGGGGAGTTCTAGGACAAGAAAAGTCATGCAGAATGCCTTTTTCATTAAAGAATAATTCAAAATCTTTATTTTCAAATTCTCCACCATGATCAGTTCTGACTTTGACGATTCTAAGATCCTTTTCATTCTGAACTTGGTTGCAGAAGGTAACAAACACAGTGTGTGACTCGTCCTTGTGCCTTAAGAACTTTACCCATGTCCATCTGCTATAGTCATCTACGATTACTAACCCATACTTCTTGCCACTGACTGAGGCAGTTTTTACTGGTCCAAATAAGTCAATATGCAGAAGTTCTAATGGCTTAGAGGTGGAAACAACGTTTTTGGATTTGAAAGCAGGTTTTGCAAACTTGCCTTTCTGACATGCTTCACACAGAGCATCTGAGTTGAACTTCAAGTTAGAAAGTCCTATGACCAAATTGAGTTTGTTAATCTGAGATATTCTTATCATACTAACATGTCCCAATCTTCTGTGCCAGATCCATTGCTCGTTGTTAACAGACAGAAGACATTTTACATTCTGACTTTTTAGTTCAGAAAGTTTGATTTTATAAATGTTGTTTTTCCTCTTTCCATTAAATAGGATAGTCCCATCTTTCTGACTAACATCTTTGCATGAATTTTGATTGAAGATTATATCATAACCGTTATCACTTAATTGACTTATGGATAACAGGTTATACATTAATCCATCAACTAATAAAACATTTCTAATAGAGGGAAGATTTCCATTACCAACTCTTCCAGAGCCAATAATCTTTCCCCTCTGATTGCCTCCAAAGCCTACGTGGCCTCCAGGCTTTAGAACATATGCCTTCTTCCTCTCATGTGTCGTGAGAAGCCAGAGTCCAGGTACCATGATTGGTGTCTTTGCTTTGCTGCTAAAGATATCTGCCACATGTATTATTTTATCCTTAGGTACCCACATTTTCTTGGGTCCTGATTTGTTAGTTCTACCAAAACTCTGGTTGAATTTTGGTTTGACAGAGTAATCACTACTTGTATATTTTATGTCATGTGTGTGCCCATATGTAAAGTGTGAATCAAGTGGAGTACGCTTTATAACTAAATCCATGACATTTTTTGGTATAGGAACCTTACCTTGATATCCTATCCCTTTTCTGCCATTTCTGCTAACCCCATAGATCATTGAAGCCATTTTGCTTCTGTCTATGTTTTTAGCTAGAAACTTCTGAAAGCTGTGATCATACTCTTTGATGATCTCATCAGCATTGCTGGGAGTTTCAGGGATTGTTTCCTTCTGAGAGTTTTGCAATTGATTTTCTAATTTTGAAATTTTATCTTTTAACTCAGAATTCTGCAATTTGAGACTCTCAGTCTTATCAGAGTCAGAAGCAAGATTCCTTTTCAGGTTTCTGAATTTGACTCTGATCTGCTGATACCTTTCCATAATTTCATTAAGGCTTTCAACTAATTCAGCCTTAATAAAATTTATAGTGAAG
This sequence comes from Vicia faba, assembly GCA_948472305.1. Lineage (NCBI taxonomy): Eukaryota > Viridiplantae > Streptophyta > Magnoliopsida > Fabales > Fabaceae > Vicia > Vicia faba. The sequence continues at coordinate 1,214,270,978 of OX451741.1, read as the reverse complement.
TCAGGGAATACCTCTTCTGTATCTGATTCTGAATCTGAACCAGAAGCTTCAATGTCTTTAGAGACGTTTGCCATGAGAGCTATGTTTGCTCTTTCATCATCTGATTCTGAGTCAGCTTCAGATGTGTCAGAATCATCCCATGTAGCCATGAGACTTTTCTTCTTTTCCTTTCCAAACTTCTTTTTGGGCTTCTCCTTCTGAAGTTTTGGACAATCACTTTTTTAGTGCCCTTGCTCATTACACTCATAGCAGATGATGTCTTTGTAGTTTGGCTTTTTGTATTCTGAAGAGCCTTATGATCTTTTGTGTCCAGAGGAGGATTCTGACCTTCTTTATCTGGAGGAAGATTCATTCTGATTTTCTGATCTTCTGGGATTCCTGAACTTCCTTTGCCTCTGTTTCCACAGTTGGTTCACCCTTCTGGAGAGAAGAGACAATTCATCTTCTTCTGATGAGGATCCATCAGAGATTTCTTCCACAGCCTGCAAAACTTTGGAGTCAGATTTTCTGTTAGATTTTAAAACTAATGACTTACCTTTCTTTTGAGGTTCATCTGCTTCTAGCTCTATCTCGTGACTTCTGAGGGAGATGATAAGTTCCTCCAGAGAGATTTTGTTGAGATCCTTGGCTAGCTTAAGCATTGTGACCATTGGCCTCCACTGTTTTGGCAAGCTTCTGATGATCTTCTTGACATGATCAGCAGTGGAATATCCTTTGTCAAGAACTTTTAGACCAGCAACAAGAATTTGAAATCTTGAAAACATAGCTTCTATTGATTCACTGTCTTCCATCTTGAATGCCTCATACTTATGAATGAGCGCAAGGTCTTTTGTTTCTTTGACTTGAATGTTGCCTTCATGCGTCATTCTCAGAGAATCAAACATATTCTTAGCAGTTTCTCTGTTTGATATTTTCTCATATTCTGAATATGAGATGGCACTGAGAAGAATTGTTCTGGCCTTGTGATGATTTCTGAACTCACGCTTTTGCTGATCAGACATCATTTTCCTATCAATCTTCTGACCACGTCCATCCACTAGGTGTGTGTATCCATCAGTCACCATGTCCCACAGATCAACATCATGGGCCAAAAAGAAACTCTCAATTCTGTCTTTCCAGTAGTCAAATTTTTCTCCATCAAAGATTGGAGGTTTGCCACTGAATCTGTCCCTTTCTTCATTGTTGTCATTACTGATGTTTTGACTTGGTCCTGCCATTGTGTTTTTCTGACGCTGGATCTTGTACTGACACAATTAAGTGTTAAAGCTCAGAACCAGGCGCTCTGATGCCAATTGAAGATGTGAAAAACACAAGAAGGGGGGGTTGAATTGTAAATCTTAAAATAAAAGGCTTGACAACACAGTATTTTTATCCTGGTTCGTTTGATCTCAAACTACTCCAGTCCACCCGTCAAGGTGATTTCGCCTCTCTCCAACGAGGTCTTAATCCACTATTTTTAAAGGATTACAACAGCTACTTTAACAACTGTTAAAGTCTTCTTGAGTACAACCACATACCGGTTTATCTCAAGGAAATCTTTTACAAAATAAATTGAACAAGTGTGTATTGTTGTTTTCTTACAAAACTGTCTATCATAACTGTGATGATTACACAAAATAAGATTGGAATAAAATAGCTTTGCTAAAGCTTTGAATGAGCATGGTTTGAATAGCTTAGCAAAATTGAGTGCGTACGTACGTGCTTCTTTTCACAAGAAGTCATGTTTATATAGGCAAGCAAAGATATGTTGTCCATAAAACAGGTTTAATGATAATAATGCACTTTCCTTTTGTAGAAGATCTTTGTCTAAAGAAAGCCATTAGTATTTAATTCAATCTTGAATAACCAGTAACGCTTCAGAATCTTCTTTGCTGTATCTGCTGATGACGCTTCAGAGTGTTGATGACTTGGTAAAGATGTCTTTGATCAGAGTCAGAGTATGTTTGTTTAGGCGCAAATTCTAGTCATCAAACTTCAGTGTGGTCTGGAGGTTTTAGCGTGTACCATAGGTTGCTGATCTTCTGATGCCGCTTCCATTCTGATGCTGATTCCATCAAAGCTTCTGCATATACAAAGCATAATTTTCAGGAGCATAATTGTTTTTTGTATATACCTTAGAAATAATTTTATTCTTTGTATTTTGTTATCATCAAAACTTTACTCAAGGGTTGTAGAATCAAACTATGTTCTAACAGATGGATCTCGAGCAAATGGTGAAAGACCTCCAAGCTCAAAATGCCCAGTTTCAACAGTTGTTCCTAACTCTAGCCAAAGGACAAGAAAAGTTGAAGACTTTTCTGGTGGAAGAGAAAAAGAAGAAGACGAAGAAAATAACCGGAGTTCTAAACATGGGAAGAATATTCCAAGGGAAAAAAATAAGGGTCTTAGACTTTGCAACGACATCCAGTGAGAAAGACAATTAAGATGGGAAGGGAAAAGAAACAGTTGTCTAGTCAGAGTTAGAAGAGGAAGAAGAATACTATTCTGAAGAACAATACCCTCCAGCCGATGACAAGTATAAGCATCTAGAACAACGGTTAAGTATAATGGAAATCCAAAAAGTACCTGGATTGGACTTTGAGGAGTTGGGATTAGTATCTAGCATAGTCATTCCTCCAAAATTCAAAGCACTGGTGTTCGCCTAATATGACAGAGTTTGATGTCCCAAAATGCATCTCCAGTCCTATGTAAGGAAAATCCAGCCTCATACAGCTGACAAGGATTTATGGGTACACTTCTTCCAAGATAGTCTGTCTGGAACTCAACTTGATTGGTTTTATCAGTTAGAAAGGGCCAATGTTCATAACTGGGAAGATCTTGCTGTTCCTTTTACAAACAATACTAATACAACACTGATCTTTGGGCCCACTCGTACTCAACTCCAGAGTATGGCCATGGCTTCAATTAAGGGCTTTAAAGACTACACGCAAAAGTGGAGGGACTTAGCAGGGAGAGTCCAGCCTCCCCTATCTGAAAGAGAATTAGTAGACATGTTTTTGGGCACCTTGTCCGGACCTTTCTTCAATCACTTAATTGGGAGTTCATCGACAGTTTTACTGAATTGATATTAACCGGAGAAAGGGTGGAAGCCGGGATAAAGAGTGGAAAGATTCAAAAAGATGCATCCTCTGCTACTGTAAGGAAGTCATTCATTAGAAAGAAAGAAGTGGTTGCTGTATATCCTCAGAGAAATCAAGATAGGGCTGAATGCCGTCCAATGGTGGGGGCTGTCATGATTCCTAAACCTGCACCTGATCAGCAAAGAAACAACCAACCAAGAACGGAGAGACCAGTCAGACAATTCACCTGAATTAATATGGCACTATCTCAAGTATTGCCACATTTGTTAAGATCTAATTTAGTGACCTTGAAAGAAGCTCCAAAGAATCCTAACACAACATCTCCTCACTATCATCCTAATGCTCGTTGTGCATACCATTATAAGAGTCCCGGCCATGACACTAACAACTGTTGGGCTCTAAAGAACAAAGTACAAGATCTTCTTAAAGCCAAAGAGATTGAATTCGACGCGCCAGAAAAGCCCAATGTCATTACTACCCCTATGCCCAAGCACAACCGTGATGTCAACGTCGTTGAAGAAGATATATTTGTTATTTCAGTTGATGAACTTATGACCCCACTCCTGACTATCAAAGAGAACTTGTTGAATGTCGGTGTTTTCCCGGGCTGTGATGAAAGCTGTCATTTCTGTTTATCCTCACCAACCAACTGTCCTTTGTTAAAATCAGGCATTCAGTGCCTAATAGATAACAAGGAGATTTTGTTCGAGAAGGATTCAATTCCAACTGTTTCTTACAATGATGTTTCCATCGTGACCATTTCCGACAATTCTTCTAGGGTCTCCACCAAAAGAACCGTTAGAATTACATCAGTTCCTAAAGTAGCTCCTTTTATAATTACAATGCCTGGACCAATCCCGTATTCGTCAGACAAAACTGTCCCATGGAATTATGGAGGAGATGTATACTACCACGATATCAAGCAAGATTGGCTAGCTGCTGAAGATTCAAGTTCTGAAAAAGATGACTCCGATATCAGTAATATTGCAGGGACTAGCAAGATCACTATAAGTGGAAGGGTTTTCTCTCCTGAGATAGCTCCTCCAAAAGCTGTTTCTGGACCCGTAATCATTCCTATTGTTGTTGCTCCTCCAAAGGTTACTCCCAGTCCTACAATCATCTCAACTAATACTCCTGTTGACAAAGCTGTTACAGTCCTTGTTATCACCCGCACTGACATTCCTGCTGCCGAGTCAACCGAGACTCGAGGTAAAGGTATTCTGGTTGAGCCTGTCCAGATGAAGGCACATTCAATAGCTATCCCTGAGACCTCCCGGAAAGAGATGGAGGAAATTCTAAAGATCATAAAAATAAGCGACTACAATGTAGTCGAGCAACTGGGGAAAACTCCATCGAAAATTTCCATGCTGGCTTTATTATCATGTTCCGAGGCTCATGAAAAAGCCTTGGTAAAATTCCTCAAAACTGCCCATGTACCCCAAGAAACATCTGCCGATCAGTTCCAAGACTGCGTAGCCAGCTTAACTGCAGATAATGGTTTAGGTTTTTCGGATGCTGATTTAACGCCAAGAGGGAGGAAGCATAATGAGGCATTACATGTCTCAGTTGAATGCATGGGCACAACTCTGGCTCATGTCTTGGTGGACAACGGTTTGTCTCTGAATGTGTTGCCTAAAAAGGCTCTTGATAGGCTTGACTGTGAAGGATTGACATTGAAACCGAGCAACATAGTAGTGAGGGCCTTTGACGGCTCAAAAAGGATGGTGCATGGGAAAGTGGATATCTCGATCAAGGTTGGAACCCAAACATTTGATTCAACTTTTTATGTAATGGATATTCTCCCTTCATATTCCTGCTTGTTAGGCCGACCGTGGATCCACAATGCTGGTGCCGTTACCTTCACATTGCATCAAATGCTGAAATATCCAATTCAAGGGAAAATTATCACCGTTCATGGAGAAGAAGAGTATATGTCCAGCCATCTAAATTCCTTCAGATATGTGGAATTAGATGGTGAATTTATTGAAACCCCATTCCAGTACTTTGAAGAAGTTTCGCAAGATGTGGCAGTGACCAAGGTTGTGTCTCAAGTCCCAATTATTACAAGGCCTCCACTTAAGATGTCGTCTTTGAAGGATGCCAAGGAAATGATAGAAGAAGGTGGATGCACTATTTGGAGACAACTCCCAGATATCCCATACAAATCTGACAAATTTGGTCTGGGTTTTACTTCAGGTGCCCAGAAAGTTGTACACCGCGCTCATGCCGGAGGACCGCTTTTGAAGATAAGCAACCGCGAAGTCAATGAAGTAGAGGATGATGAAGACATCTATGACCTAGAGGATTGGATTTTCCCAAGTGTTAATGAAGGGCTCGGCAATTGGGAAGCTAGGGATTTCATCTCGATCACTTTTATCCCGCAGTAATTTGTCTTTAAATTTTTGTCGGATCTGTAATATTAAAAGAATTCAGACTCTAAAAACCTTGTGCCTTACCCGAGGCATAATGGTCCATTTTTAAGGGTTATTATCTCATTTCCATATGACATCAATGAATCATGGACGTTTTTGCATACAAACTTTATGCTCATTGTTTTTCTTTTTACATTTTCGTTTCTTTCAAAGATAGTTATAATCTTACACACACTCACACTCACAATGCAGGTCTACATTCATTCGGGATCCCATGGGTAACAGTTCTGCTATGGCCTTTTGTGATTTTGAAAATCTAATTTACCGAGCCGAAGACGAAGGTGAGGAAGATTGTGAAGTACCAGGGGAACTCGCCAGGTTACTACAACAAGAAGAGAGGACCATTCAGCCCCACGAGGAACCAGTGGACACAATCAACCTAGGTACCGAAGAAGACAAAAGAGAAGTCAAGGTGGGTGCCAATATGGAACCCAGTATCAAAGAGCGTCTGATTCAGTTGCTACACGAATATGTTGAGGTCTTTTCCTGGTCGTATGAAGACATGCCAGGACTTGATGTGGATATCGTGGTACATCGTCTACCAACAAAAGCAGATTGTCCACTGGTAAAACAAAAGGTCCATTGCATGAGACCAGACATGTCAGAGAAGATCAAAGAAGAAGTCATGAAACAATTCAACGCATGATTCTTGGCCGTCACCTCCTATCCACAGTGGGTTACCAATGTCGTTCCCGTGCCCAAAAAAGGCGGCAAAGTACGAATGTGTTGGGACTACAGAGATTTGAATAGGGCAAGCCCTAAGGATGATTTCCCACTACCCCACATTGATGTTCTAGTTGACAATGTGGCACAACATAAAGTGTTTTCCTTCATGGAAGGTTTCTTAGGATACAAAAAGTCAAAATGGCGCTTGAGGTCACGGAGAAAACAACCTTTGTCACATAGTGGGGTACATTCTGCTACAAGGTTATGCCATTCGGAATGAAGAATTCAGGGGCAACCTATCGGCGTGCCATGGTAGCCTTATTTCACGACATGATACATCACGAAATAGAGGTCTATATGGACGACATGATAGCTAGATCTCAAATAGAAGGAGAGCATCTTGATCATTTACAGAAACTGTTTGAGAGGCTAAAGAAATACAAGCTGAGGTTGAACCCAAATAAATGCACGTTTGGGGTAAGGTCCGGTAAACTTCTAGGCTTTGTCGTTAGCAATAAATGTATTGAAGTGGATCCCGCCAAGATGAAAGCAATACAAGCGATGCCTGCTCCTCATACCAAGAAGGAAATCAGAGGATTCTTGGGACGCTTAAACTACATTGCCAGATTTATTTCTCACCTGACAGCTACTTGTGAACCAATCTTCAAATTGCTGAAGAAAGATCAAGTAGTCAAATGGAATGATGAGTGCCAAACTGATTTTGACAAGATCAAAGAGTACTTACAAGAGCCTCCTGTTTTGATGCCACTAGTCGAGGGAAGACCATTGATCATGTATCTGACTGTTTTGGAAAACTCAATGGGGTGTGTGCTGGGGTAGCACGACGAGTCTGGCCGAAAAGAGCATGCTATTTATTACCTGAGCAAAAAGTTTATCGACTGTGAAATAAGATATTCATTGCTCGAGAAAACTTGCTGCGCTCTGGCATGGGCTGCTCACCCGCTAAGACGGTATATGCTGACCCATACTACCTTATTAATATCTAAAATGGATCTAATAAAATACATCTTCGAGAAACCTGCTCTCTCTGGGAGAATAGCGAGATGGCAAATGATCCTGACAGAATATGACATACAATATACTACCCAAAAAGAAATAAAGGGCAGTGTACTAACTGATCACCTTGCTCACCAAGCTGTGGAAGACTACCAGTCCATGAAGTTCGAATTCCCAGATGAAGACATCATGATGGTAAACAATTGTGAAGAATTCAGACCATATGACGGACCTGAACAAGGATCCCGGTGGACCCTGGTTTTAGATGGGGCATCCAACGCACTCGAAAATGGTATATGTGCGGTACTCATATCTCATGAAGGGTGTCATACTCCCTTTACGGTAAGACTCTACTTCAATTGTACAAACAACATGGCAGAATACAAAGCTTGCATTTTTGGTCTCAAAGCTGCCATAGACTTGGGGATCAAATCTTTAAGTGTATTCGGAGACTCAACTTTGGTCATCAGCCAGATCAAAGGGGAATGGGACACCAAACTCCCTAACCTTATCCCCTACAAAGAACATGTGCTGACATTGCTCCCAAATTTTGAGAAGATTACCTTCGAGCATTTCCCGCGAGAAGAAATTCAGCTAGCAGACGCACTAGCTACAATGTCATACATGTTTAAACTTAAATGGGATAACGAGGCTCCCCAGATCACCATTGAACGAATGGATGAACCAGCTCATGTCACGAGATTAATAATGAAGAAGTAATGGACCAACCTTGGTTTCACGAAGTCAAGAGGTACCTCGAGGCTCAAGAATATCCTGGAAGGAGATTCAGTCAATGATAAGAAGTTCTTAAGGAGATTCTATGCTAAGTTATTCCTTAGTAACGACGTTCTCTACAAACGCAACCATGACTCTGTTTTGCTCCGTTGCATAGACAAGGTTGATGCAAAAAAGATCATGGCTGGTCTACATGAGGGCACTTTTGGCACCCATTCCAGTGGGCATATGGTGGCAAAGAAAATCCTACGGGCAGGTTATTATTGGTCTACCATGGAAGCAGATTGCTATCAACATTCTCGAACCTGCATAAGTGTCAGATCTATGCTGACAAGGTGCACGTACCTCCGTTTCTTGGAGGTTCCTCTGAATGTCTTGACGGCTCCTTGGCCCTTTGCTATGTGGGACATCAATATGATTGGGGAAATCAAACCAACAACCTGCAATGGACACCGCTTCATCTTAGAGGCCATTGACTATTTACAAAGTGGGTTGAGGCAGCCTCTTTCGCTTTCGTTACCAAAAATGTTGTAGCCCAATTCATTAAGAAGAATCTCACCTGCCGATATGGTATCCCAGAGAGGATCATCATAGACAACGGTACGAATCTAAACAAAACTATGATCACCGCCTTGTGCGAGCAGTTCTAGATCCAACATCACAATTCTTCCCCTTACTGACCGAATATGAATGGTGATGTTGAAGTTGCAAATAAGAATATCAAAAAGATCATACATAAAATGACAGTCACGTACAAAGACTGTCATGAGATGCTACCATTCGCTCTCCACGGGTATCGTACCACAGCACGCACATCAACCGGGGCAACACCCTACTCTCTGGTATACAGCATGAAGGTTGTCCTGCTTATTGAGGTCCAGATCCCCACTCTAAGAATTATGAAGGATGCAGGGCTGAACGAAGAAGATTGGATCCAGACTCGACTTGATCAACTGAACTTGATTGATGAGAAAAGACTTACTGCTGTCTGTCATGGTCAAATGTATCAAAAATGGATGATCAAGGGTTTCAAAAAAAAGGTCAGACGTCAAGTGTATCAAGTTGGAGATCTGGTGATCAAGCGCATCATACTACCACAAGGTGATCCTAGGGGAAAATGGACTCCTGCATACGAAGGAACATTTGTGATCAAAAGAATCTTCTCTGGTGGAGCAATGATCTTGACCACCATGGATGGTGACGACCTACCGCACCCTGTGAACACAGACATAGTCAAAAGATACTACACATAAAGAGACCCGCTAGGTTGACACACCTAGGCAAAACAAGGGCATCCCGGCGAACCAAAAAGGTTCAGGAAAAAATTAGGGATAAAACAAAAAAAATCTGTACACCCGGTAAGTTGAAAACCCGAAAGGGAGACTTGGGCAAAAAGGGTATCTCGGTGGACTGAAAACCCGAAAGGGCGGTCCAGGAAAAAGTTAGGGAATTAAAGCGTATGACTGTGTCCCGTTGGATCACCTTATAGACAACCTGCAACTCGATGGTTCTGATCAATTCAATCAGCTTCGTACAAGGCAACCAATAGACAAGATGCTCAGAGGCACGAAGGCTATAGCAGAATGGGAACCCCATGGGATTATTGCATATAGCTACCTTTTCTTTGTATCAAAATTTTTATTTTTTACGACGGTATTCTCTTACTAGAATGTTTGTCTCATTGCACAAAAATACTTACTCAAAGCTAATACAAAGATATCCCTTTGAAAGTGCAAAACTATCTGTTTTTCTTTACTCTTGTGTTTTGTTTACAAAAACGTCCAATGATTTATTTTTGAACATATGAATTTGAACATAAGTACTGTTTACAAATAAACAAAATAGAAAGACAGTCACTGATGGCTTTACGAGGTAGGAAAATCTCTCAGTGTGCAGTTTAATCGCCAGCGGAATAAAACTTCCAGTTATCAATCCCTAGTAGAATTCGTCCAAATTCTAAGAATTCCTCAACAGGATTTTACAGGAAGTACACAACATTTCCCTTAGAACAGGGTTTATTTCTCTAAGTGGAAATTCATCAACACTTCGACTTCACAACATGAAGACTTACACTCCCTATCCTCAGCAGCAGTCAGGGATTTATTTTCCCCAATCCAACAAGAAGTGCAGCAGATTAGCTCACATACGCATACATCACATCCATATATCATAAACAATGATAACACGAATGCATGTATCACAATCTCATTATACCGTGCATTTCATACAACATGACATTGCATATTAGCTAACATTTTACCCTTTTCAGGATAAGGTTAATCAATAGCTACCATTAACAATGTTCAAAGGATTTCAGATACAGTTCAGATACGCTCCAGACACTGATGCCATCCTGATACTCATTCAGATTTAGCTTTCAGATACAGTTCAAATACGCTCCAGACACGGATGCCATTATGATACTCATTCAACTCTCAAATACAGTTCAGATACACTCCATACACGGATGCCATCCTAATAGTCATTCAGATTCAACCTTCAGATACAGTTCAAATACGCTCCAGACACAGATGCCATTCTGATACTCATTTAGAATCAACTTTCAGATATAGTTCAGATACACTCCAGACACGAATGCCATCCTGATACTCATTCAGATTCAACCTTCAGATACAGTTCAGATACGCTCCAGACACGGATGCCATTCTGATACTCATTCAGAATCAACTTTCAGATACAGTTCAGATACGCTCCAAACACGGACTCCATTCTAATACTCATTCAGATTCAGATACAACTCAGATACGCTCCAGACACAGATGCCATTCTGATACTCATTCAGTTTCAGCTTATAGACACGGTTCAATAATCATTTAAGGATGGAATCTAGAAGCCCATCTCTAACAACTTTCCATCACCTCTCCAAATGGCATCTCTAATCCCATTCTCTCAACCATCACATCACCGAGTGCAAATTTCTGGACACTCTAGTGTCCAATCCTCTTCCACCTTCGAGTCACGAATGGAAAAACTCGCCAATCTAACTCTTCAAATTTAAGAAGATTGAACAGGTGCAGTTGTTGTACCCCAAAATTTTCCCTCTCACTTATCAAGAATTTTCTCACAAGGTCTCCTTTGGCTCAAGACTACACTATGGTTGATCAGCTTAAGACATCTCCTTAAGCACCGATGACCAAAATTAGGGTTTAAGATTGCACAAGGAATTTTGAACTTCCAATGCCCCATATGATTTTCATGGATCATTATGGACCCTCAAGATTACTCATGTCAATTTTCAAGCCTTGGATCACACTTTTGCTCAGTCAATTGAGCAGTTGACCTAAAAATCAACTTTATTGAGGAAAAAGTCAACTATGGCCAATTCATAGTCAAACTTCATAATTTTTGATCCACATAAACATTTTAAACTCGTATGTATCATTTGATCAAGTTTGGACCACAATTCCTCAAGAAATTTGATCAAATATTCAAAAGGGCAAAATGGTCAAAATTAGGGTTTTGACTGGGAAAGGGCAATTTATGATTTTTGACCTAGTAAATGATCAATTGGTTTAAGGAATGGTCTAAAGAGTCCAATTGCATCATTTTGACCTAATGACATGGCTCAAAACATTCCTCAAGTCCAAAGGATTGACAGATGAATTTTCAGTCAACTGATCAAAAGTCAACTATATAATGAAAAGTCAAACATTGACTTTTTGGTCAAAATCAAATGTCAAAGATCACAATTCATAAAAACATGTCAAAATATGAAACTTATTCATCAAGAAATCAAAAATTCAAGATTTCATTTTGAAAAGTCAAAATTTTCAAACTTAGAAATTTTTCTAAGTGTTGAAAATGTCATGTTTTTTCACAACTTTGACAAAAAATTTCACCATGATGAAAGATGATTCAAGAAAAACTTCCAACATTAAAGTTGTATATCTCCATTAAATCTAAAACTTTTATTTACACAACTCCTTCCAAAAATTATTGGATCTCAAGTTATATTTTTTAGAACATGTGGTCATGAAACAAAACACTTAGTGAAATTTTGCCTTAATTTGGTCAGGATTTTGACTCAACTTCATGGAAATTTTTCATATAGTTCCAAGGGGAATCTTAAAAAGCAATTCAAATATGGGTTGTAGAGCACATTACAATATTTCCAAAATATCAAAGAACTCCTTGAGATCATTCTTGAGTAGGGAGAATCGAAAATATGAAGTTAGGGTTTTATCACTTGAATTACAAGTCATTTTATGATGAACCAAATTCAAAATTCAAAGTATGCTACATAAAATCTACTTTGCATGCCTCAAACTTGTTAGGCACTCCATAATTAATGGCTTTCACATCTGTTAGAGGTCTCATTTCAAGCATTCAATGCATGGACATGCTTTATATCCATTTTTTGAAGAAAGTGTACATTGCCATTTTGATAAAGTGCTATTTTGCACAAAACTTGTTCTTGAGCCTTGCACTTGTTCTCTTATGATCATACAAGTCCCATAAATCATAAGAAATGGTTTAGACACTTATAATCACTCAGCCCATGCTTGTACCTCACATTGAAACTTGGTTTCCTTCTTTTCTTGAAAATCAAGTAACCTAGCCAAAAGCTTGTGACTTGTACTTCTGATTGTCCAATGCACTCAAGACCTTTTGCTTATAGATATAAAAACCATTTACCACAAAATACACGAACGCTTAAGCCCTGGAAACACCTATAACTTGGAATCACCAAAAACACCTCAAAACTTGTCATTTTAGAGTTTTGAAGCCAATCTTCAAATCTACTCGTGCGTTTCTTGGCCTTTTACTTTCAAAAGTTTCTAAACAACATACACAAACAATCCCAACACTTGCAGCACCACTGTAACACCATTAACACCATCCACCATTTTCAAAAACAAAGCTTTGCACTTGGACTTCTCCAGAACTCCTCAGGTACTTTCAGCTCAAGCTAAACATCCCATTAGCTTCCTGGGAACTTGAGGAAGCTAACCCAATCATTGGAACTCATTGAAAGCTGCTCAAACTTCAAACCCGATACCCTCTTGCAAGGTAAGTTTTCTAACTTTGGAACTTTTCATACATGCATCATCAATGATTTATTTGTGAATGAAACATGTAGATATCATTGCCCTAAAGTTAACCATGTCCATATTTTCCATTAATTTTTCTTGAGCTTAGAGAATTTTAAGATTGAATTCTATGAGATTTTTAGGGTTCAGATTAGGGACATTGAAATTCATGCTTATCTTTGATCTATAGTTTTAATTCTTTACATTTCTGAATCCGTGAGGAAATTTGCTACAAGTTTCATGTTTACAGTTTTCATTTTTGTTGAGAAATGAACAAGTTACAGTTAGTCTGGCTGGAGGTTGAAGATGAAGTATAAATCAGGGCGCGTTTTGTATCATATATTTATTGTTTTGCTTACGCTAACGGATGTATAGCCATCCCAGTGGTAGAAGCGCGCGCCTGTAACCTTTGGGACTTGGGTTCGAGCCCCAGTGGTACCCTTTTGATTTTTTTTACATTTTGTTTACATTCTGACCGTTTTTTGCAGGCGCTGGGCTCCAATCTTTGGGCCTATGTTTTTTTGTTACTTCTCACCCCTTGTAGGCTATCAGCACCCCTGACCCAATTTTATTTTATTTTCTTATTTTCTTTTTATTTGTTTTCTTAATTATTTTTCTAATACTAAAAAATCATAAAAAAATACAAAAATAGTAGATTTATATTTTAACTTAGCTTATTTATTTTTCTCACACAAAAAATTATTTTATTAATCATACTTTATTTATTTTTACAAATTATCTTGTAAATTTAATTAAAACTAGGTTATTATTTATTTTCATTTACACCAATTAAAATATATTATTTTTATATAAAAAAGGCCAAAAATATTTTATAATACTATAAATTATTTTCAAGACAAAAATACAAAAATACTTTTCTTAAATTTAAGTTCCTTTTAATCAATTAATAGACTTAGGGTTTTATTTAAAATATTTTCTTATTAAATTAGGTTTACCTTTTATTATTTTAGTTAATTATTTTCTTTTAATTAATTAGATTAAAACAAATTCACTTTTCCTAAAAAATCCAAACAAAAATATCCATTTTCTTTATATTTGCATTCTTGCATATTTATTCATCTTGAACATTATTTATTTCAATTCTTGTACATTTATACCAATTCAATATGGTTGTAATAGACTAATTAGGTTTAAATTCTTACAATCCCTATTTATGAATTTGTACACCCCCTCCCACAAATGTTGTAATAGCGTAGTAACTTTAAATTCCGCAATTTATCGCTTTATATACAAATGCTAGTAATTGGGGTTTGTATGGAAAGACTAAAACCAATACTTAGAAAATCCTAATTCAAGACAAAATCAAGCATGGAAATAATACATTTGCACACAAACACCCCTAGGGCAATTCCACTTGGTTGCCTTTACAAAAATGGCCATATTACGCATGTAAGGTATCTTAGCAAAAACAAGCAAATACAAGATCATAGTCCCTCGATGACGCTATCTAAGTTGCCTTTCAAATGATCTTAGTCCCTAAAAAAATAATGTTCAGATACCTTGCAACATTGCTAATCATGGTTATACGATGACCCACGCCCGTCCCGTTTACATTCAAAGATAAGGTTACTTACCAAATCAATGGTAAGATAACAATGTCAAAGGAAAAGGAAAATGAACGAGAAATACTTTTGAGTAGGTAGAATGCTCCTAATTACTTGCTCAATTTCAAAACATCCTTGCTATTTTCAAAACAAGCACCTACACTTTCAAAACCTCTTACAAACTTGAAAATATTTTCAAAAGATCAAACATCTTTGTATACATTCTTACGAACAAGAGTCATTACAAAGATTGCCTAAACAATAGCCTCTTTACAAAATACTTTCAAAAAACCACAAAAAGCATAATTTCAAACAAAAGCAAGTGATCTAGCAAGTAACTAAGAGCCCATGGAAAACCATGGATGAAAAGGGTGATAATACCTTCCCTTTTCATAATCTACCCCCAGAACTCAAGAAATAATCTCAAAGGTCTTTCCTGTGCTTTTTCACCTTTCCTTTTGGGTAAAAGAATATTCGGCGACGACTCTTGCTAACGGCAACATTTGCGATCAAACACAAAAACCCTAAGTCAGTTCTCCCACCATATCACACTAGTGTTACAAGAAAACCAACATCAATTTTCTTAAAAACTTGTTCTTTAATTTATACTACCATGTCGTGATGAGTTCTTCGTAACTTTTGCTTGATTGGTGGACATTCTGGCTTTAGCGGCAAATAATGTTCCATAATATCAGTATCCAAACCAAGCATGTATTGATAAGACCAAGGAAAGATACCCACTTACTCTTTCAGCAACTCAACCAACTATCTCTTCACCTCGGGATGAAACAGTGCCCTAGTCTTGTCTTCTTTCGGATCTTCCTCCGAACTCAAGTTAATCGTCTCCAACGGATCTTTGTATGAATGAATAGTATTTTCCTCGTGCTCAAGCAACCGTGTAACCTCTTCTGGGATTTCATCATATTCTTCTTCTTTAGCGACATACACAGGATATTCAAAGTTGGGAGAGGGTGTAGGGTCATTGCACTCAACGGGTTTTTTAATTAATCTACACATATGATTTATGATTGATTTTAGAAACTGACACACATAACAAGTGATTGTGCTGATTTATTTACAGTTATTATTTATTTTGAAAGGTTTTTTTCCTGATTATCATTTTCCAAGAAAAATCAGAAAATAAAGACATAATTTAGAAATCAAAAACAACTTTTATTAATGATCTTAAAAATCAAAACAAAAGATACACCCATAAAATCAGTACTTCCATCTTGAGCAGAGTGAAAGATTTTCGAAAAGAAAAACAAAAAACAAAAAACTTTGAAATGATAATGCAAGAAGGAACATCAACAATGATTGAATTATGGACTCTAACTCCATGCATCACGAAGCTTGACATCTCTTGCTCTGACTCTTCATCGAGAATAGCATTGATCCTTGGAGTAGTCAGAAGAATATATCATGCAACGTGAAAGATGTCTTGATATTTACTCAAAGTGGAAATCAGCTTCATAACTTCATTCTTCATGGAAAAACCTAAGCCAGTCCCATTAATGTTCACCGGTGGATTAATAACCTGCCCCTACACCTTGCTAGGGCCCTTCTATACTACCTGCTACGTATCCTTAAATGAGGTGATAGAATTTTCATTCTTCCTTATATTATCAATGGAAAAAGCTTGGAACTGAGTTCCAACAGCGTCTTCATCAGCTTCTATAATGCTAAAGGAAGACAAATGAGATATCAACAGATTTTGCTCACCGTTCATAATGACTACCTTCCCTTCACGAACAAATTTCAACTTTTAATGCAAGGTTAAAGTAATAACTCCTGCTTCATGGATCCAAGGTCGTCCCAATAAACATCTATAGGCTGGGACAATATCCATAAATTGAAAGGTAATCTGGAATAAGTGTGGATCTATGTGAATAGGTAAATCCACTTCTCCGATGACAGACTTTCTCGAACCATCAAAAGCTTTTACTACAATGAAAGTAGGGCGCATGCGAGTTCCTTGGTACTTAAGCTTCATGAGAGTACTTCTCGGTATGACATTCAAAGAAGATCCATTGTCAATCAACACATTGGACAAAGAGCCATTCTTACAATTCATAGATATATGGAGATCTAGGTTATAGTTTCTTCCTTCATCAGGCAACTCATCATCAAAATACCTCAGATTTTTACAGGATGTAATATTCCCCACAACACCGTTGAATTGATCCCGAGACATATCAATTTCAACAAAAGTCTTATCTAACACCCTCATCAGAGATTCCTAATGAGCATAAGGGTTCATCAACAAGGCTAAAATGGAAATATTAGATGGAGTTTGCAATAATTGATCCACAATCTTTTAATCACTAATCTTGATGATTTTTAACAGATCATCAACCTCTTTTTTCAAGGCAGCGCCACTAGATTATTCTTCCACTTTCTTAGGCTTAACATAAGTCTCAATAATCTTCTTACCATAATTAACATCTCCTTGAAAGTTAGGAGCAAAGACACGATCACTGCGAGTGACCCGACTAGCTTCAACAGTATTCTCAATAT
Organism: Vicia faba; assembly: GCA_948472305.1. Classification (NCBI taxonomy): domain Eukaryota; kingdom Viridiplantae; phylum Streptophyta; class Magnoliopsida; order Fabales; family Fabaceae; genus Vicia; species Vicia faba. The sequence continues at coordinate 1,214,253,915 of OX451741.1, read as the reverse complement.
GAGATAAAGGATGGATAAGAATTTCCACACCATCTTCTAGGATAGTTGCATTGTACTTATAAGGCACAAATTTGTATGACTCATATGGGATATGACTAGACAGACAAGTAACCACGGGAGCAACAACAGGTTTTTTATGGTACTCACTTTCTACAGGAGCGGGGTCACCAAAACATGGTACAATAACATTCACCCCCACTTCTTTAGAATATTCAGGCATCGCAAAATCATTATCATAGAACATACCTTCATTAGAAGAAAAGAACTGATCAGCAGAAACACATTCATCATCAGACATGGCCTCGACAGAGTAGTCTTCAATCACATTAACTCCATTATAATCATCTATGTTGCCTGCGTCCTGGATATTACCATTATCTAACAGTAATTGAACTTCACTTCTTACAACAGAACAACAACGAGAATCCCTACATCAGATCTGATAGGACCCATAATGATGTACCTCCTTGCCATCCATGTGACAAAACGTGGCGTGCAACTGCACCAGATCATCATTCATGTAATTCACATCAAAAAGGAATTCCCTGGAACATCCATATACCATATTCATATCTTTTTCATATTCAACCCTTGGTCTAATTATGTCGATAAGACCTTCATCCATCATTTCTTGAAGATCATCTCTTACTTTATCACATCCATGGACATCTGAACTGCAAATACTACAACCAACATGGTCATGTGTATAATAGCTGAATTCACATAGATCATCATGCATCTTCACTAAATCACCTATGAATAGGTTGATATCAAAAATCCTGAAGTCCCCAGGACAACCATCAACCGTATTTACAGCACTTCCACCTCCGTGGTTGGGTAGTGGATTATCCTTCACATTGGAACCAATATCTTTAAAAGACAGGAGACCAGATCTTACCATCTTCTTCACTTTAGACTTTAATGGATAGCAGTTTTCAATATTGTGCCTTGGGGCTCCTTGATGAAAAGCACAAGTATGATCCACCTTGTAATACCATGGTAAAGGTGAAGGTATAGCAGGGGGAGGCCTAGTCTGCACCAATTTCTTATGAATTAAAGTAAGAAACACTTATGTATAACTCATCAGAATAGGATAAAAAACTTCTCTCTTCTGACCTTTCTCTTGATTACCTTGTTGAGATGCTCTCTGATAGGCAACAACAGTTAGAGCTACATTGGCGACTGAAGTCACTGAAGCAACTTGTTGTTGATACTGATAACGTCTTCTCGGAGGTTTAACCTTTATTTCCTTAACAACAACATTTGTTTCAATTTATTTCTTTCTAGAAAACCCGTATGATGATCTCTTTGTTGCACTAGAGATTTTAACTTTTGTCAATCGTCCTTCTCTGACAGCTTATTTAGACGGACATCCATACTTATCATTTTAGTGAAATCACTCGGTGGAATGGCAACCATCCTTTCATAATAAAACGAACCAAGGGTTTTTAGCAAGACCTTGGTCATTTCTTTTTCTCCCATTGGGGGTACCACTTGGGAAGCAACTTCACGCCAACACTGCACATACTCTTTGAATTACTCCTTATCCATCTAAGCCATCAGTCATACCCCAAATTTTCCCTACCATTATATTATATTTAGGTTTCTAATTAAATAAATTATATTATGTAGTTTTTTATTTCTACGAGGGTCTAAAATATGGAAGAGTGGTGTATTGACCTAAAAATGGACCATAAATATCTGATGGCCCATCAAGGATTTGTTCATTTTGAGAGAGAGTGTATTTTTATGATGGGAGTACACTATTTTGAAAAATCATGGGCCTTTCTAAATCATAAAGGGCCCATATAATTTTTTAAATCCATTTCAAGTATTAAAAGAGGGAGTCCATAAAATAAGTCTTTTTTTAGGTCCAATAAATGATATGGCTCGATTAGCTTTTTTGATTTGTTTTAAAAAATTGTTTTGTTTTAATTATAGCATTATCATCAACATCACTATTATTTATTTTTATTATATATACTAATATTTTTATAATTAAATCATCATTTTTGTAAACTTAATTAAAAACTCTTTTTTGTTTTATAAAATATGGACTAAAAAAGTCAGATTTGAAAAAGGTTTTTACTAAATCGCGTGGCCCAATCAAATAAGGCCCAAGCCCAAAGTCTAAAAGTGCTCATTGATTCGTATTGCAGGAAAACGCTCAACGTAAGAATTAAAGAAAAAAAATACATTTTTATTACACAAACGTCTACTATTCAAATTAAAAAGAATATAACACATATTCTAAGAACAATAGCTAAATTCAGTCTCTATTCATCCAATCATCAAATAATAAAAACAAGCAAATATGTTCATTAAACATTCTACAAACAGTATCGTACTAAAAGCAGAAACAAATTGATATAAATTAATACTAATCAAAACATAATCGATTTACAGACCAATTCCTTCCTAATACGGAAACAAATTAAAATCATATACAAAATTACAGACATATTAATCTATTTCCTAATCTGTAAAACCCCTAAAACTCTATAAAAACCTAAGACCAACAAAAAAACCAGGGCGGAAAGAATTACAGAGAAGAAAATTATTAGAAGGAGGAAAATTTGTAATAGAAGAAGGACAGAGAAGCCTCACTGCTGTAATCCCCGTTCATCGACGCCTAGGGTTTCAACATCTGAAACCATAGATCCAGACGTCGCGCCGCCGACGCTATAAAATTGCCGCATTAATCATCATCACCAACTTCCACTTGCGAATCGAAAAGAGATAGCTTAGAAAGGGAACCGAAACAAAGAAATTAAAGGCGTCGGAAGGTAATCTCTAACTTAGCTTGATGGTCAATTGATGCTTTACACCCCCCCCCCCAGTTTTACTAAGGCAATAAAAAATGTACCCCCTTGTCTTATTAGGCCTGAATTAAATATCTGAATTCAAGGCCCTAATATCTATCTGCACCCCCTTTTTTTACTAGCCTAGTATTATTTGCACCCCCTTGCATTTTATTTAATTTTCTTTATTATTTTTATATTTTCTATTTTTTTTTATAATTATAATATTATATTAGTTATTTTTATTATTAAATCACATGAATATTATTTTCTAAATTCATCCAGAATATTATTTATTTGCATTGCATAAAAATATTTTTAATCATGCATTTAAATAAAGATGTTTTCTACGATTAACACATAAAATATATTCAACCAACGACAAATTATTTTTCATAACTAAATTAATTCAACAATTAAATTTTGAAAAGGATTACAAAGCTTATTTTAATTAACTACGCGCTTTGTCTAAATATCTGTGCTATTCGCACACCTAGACTAAGTATACGGGAAATTCAAATATCTTCGTAATCCATAAAAAACACAAACAAACTGCGAACTACGAATTGGAACTATGATTCCTCATAAGAGGATACGTAGGCATACGACTAAAATCTTGGCGAGTTCCCCTAATAAAAAACTAAAACCATATTCCCTAAAGATCGTGCTTTTAAACCTAGTATCCTTGTGAACAAGGTAGATGAGGGATGCCTAACACTTTCCCCTCGTCTAGAACCGAGTCAACAATCTAGAATCTTTGAACTTTTTTAGGATTATTCCTTTATACTCCCTTCCTTAGGATAAAATTTAAGGGTGGCGACTTTTATTTAAAAACCATTTACAACAACTAGCGACTCTGCTGGGGACTCAACCCTGGGTTTAGAAGCCTTGTCTTTTGGTTTTAGGATTCTTCTTATTTTTTGGTTCTTTTATTTGTTTATTTAACTATTTATTTATTCATTTATTTATCTATTGTTATTTTATCATATTATTATATCTCTAGTGGGATTTAAATTTTGCAAAAATTATTTTAAAAAAACCCTTAAAAAGAAGGTTCGTCTATTAGTTAAGGGGGTACATCAGCCTTATGAGTTTATTTGACGACTTCGCCTAGAGTCGGTGGAATTCCACAAAAGGAATATGTCTCAAGAGATATCCTCTCAGGAAGTAGGACTTTAGAATGAAACCTATGACTCTTTGTATAAACCTTAAACCAAAAGCTCACGATGAGACCTTTCATGACTTAGACAAAAGTTTCTGTCTGCAAAGAGGCTCCACTTAAGGGAGGCCGTTGTGCCTTTCCCTCTAGTGTCATTCATGATACTCTTAAAGAAACCGCCTTATGGGAAGGGTAAAATATATGTAAGAAAAAACTAGGAGCCTACCAACTAAGGATACCTTTCACATCCTACTACAATCCCTAAACTCGTAAGGGTTATCTTTTCTTCCACTATCATCTTTAACCCGTAGGGATTATGTCTTTTTATATAATACCTAGCTTGTAGCGATTCTTCTTCGTCTTTATTTATCCTTAAAGAGTTCCTGTCTATCTCACTCTGAGTCAGTATAGGGTATCCTCATTTCCATGTCTGTTGTTATATTTATCTTTAAGGATTTCCTGCCTGTCTCAATTTCTGAGTCAGTGTAGGACATCATCATTTTCATATCTACCCCTAAACCTGTATAGGGAAACCCTACGTCTATCCTCATACTACGTTTACATTGTATTGTATATCCATGAAAATTTTTTACGTACCTAAAAGCCAAAAAAATATTTTTTGCATACCCAAGCATTTTCATACATTTTCATTTTCAATCCATCTGCGTAAAGCTCATATCTCTTCCACTCGCAGAAAACTTCCAACCATAGTCCAACAAGGTGATTCCTAGATACTCAAAGAGAACTCGACACAACTTACAAAGAAAGGATAACATTAGTTATGGCAATGAGATAAGGTCAGCAAGCCACAATTGAGGACATCATTACACTTCAAGAAAACACTCAGGCTCTACCTCGGCCTATACAAGCTTCAATTAAGAACCTTGATGTGCACGAAGACGCCATTTTCCAAGATGGGTATACTCCATCCCATGAATTTATTGAGTATCATAAATTTGCATTCCCTATTCCAAAACCCCAAGGGTAAAACCCAACCATGAATACTGAAGAGCCACATGATGCTGAAAACACCAAAAGATACCACATGCTGGAAAAGAGGCTTAGCGCCATAGAAGGACATGAAACTCATAACTTTGATGCTCCTGCTTAATGTTTGGTTGAAGACATGGTATTTCCTCTGAAGTTTAAGATGCCAGATTTTGAAAAGTACAAAGGAGCTAGTTGTCCTATGACTTATTTGAAGATGTATGATAGGAAAATGGCAGCATACCCAAGCGATGACAAATTGCTTATCCACTGTTTTCAAGATAGTCTTAGTGGAGTATCATTAGAATGGTATACACAATTAGAAAGAAACCACGTTACCACCTGGAATGAATTGGATTTGGCATTTCAGAAGCATTATCAATACAACACGGACATGGCCCCAAGTCGCATGCAATTGCAAGATTTATCTCAAAGGGGTATCAAATCCTTTAAAGAATACGCACAAAGATGGAGGGAGTTAGCTGCTCGAGTATAACCACCAATATTGGATAAGGAGTTGGTAGACTTGTTCATGATCACCCTACGAGGTCAGTACTATGAAAAAATGTTGGGCAGTGTATCATCATGCTTCTCTGACCTAGTAATAGTTGGGGAACGCATTGAGAACGGTATAAAAAATGGAAAAATCCAAAGCATCTCGATAACCCGACTAGTGAATCCCTTAGATATTTCCAAGGGCAAGAAGAAAATGAAACAAATGCAATATGGGAAACTTACCAAGCTCCAGAAACTCCGTCTCCTATGCCTTATCATTAATATTCGTATGCAGTAGATGCTCAATGCCAACAACCACCCTCTGGTCTTCAACACCAGCAGTCATGGCCTATACCACGGAACCAGGAGGCTAAGATTTCACCTCAACATTGACGTCAAAATCAACAGGTTCAGAATCGAAACAATCACCATCAACGCCTGAATAAACATAGGCCTCCAAACCTCCAAAAAGGGGAACTCGCCAGTTTGACCCAATCCCTATGGCATACAGTCAATTATGGTCATATCTGGTCCAAAATTCATCAATTACCCCTATACAAAATAGATCCATGAAGTCTTCATTTCCTCCTTGGTACAACTCGGATGTTCAATGTATGTTTCATGATGGAGTAGTAGGGCATTCGATTGAAGAATGCAATTCATTCAAAGAAGAGGTACAAGAGCTGATTGACGATAAGAAATTAACTTTTGAAGAAGATGGCCCGCATATGGTGGAAGATCCCTCGCCCTGATTGGTGGATCACTAAAGAATCTCATCCGTAGGATAGTTAGGCTTTATCATGTGTAATTTATTTCTTGCTAAATGTTATTTGTTATAAATTTTGTACTCTGTGATCAGTAATTCAAATAAATAATCATGCATACTTTTGAAATCGATCCATTCTACAAATAATCAATAACTTTTTATTCTTCTTTTCTATCTTCCATTGCATAACTTTAACAAAATTCGAGGGAGAATGATCAAAATACAAAATAATTGAATTTTACTGATGTATGCTTTTCAATAGTAAGACCTAGCTGACGATGTAAGCCATTGTTTCAGTTACTACACAGTGGAGAAATAAGGAGTTAATCCGTAGTTAATCCCCTCGAGCCAGAAGTTGGAGTTCTTTCTATTTTAAAAAACCCTAAATTTTTAACCAGGGGCAAGGTAGATTTCAATTAATTCATAGATGCATTCTAATCTCAAGAGAATCAGTCCATCTATGAAAACGGTTCAAGCATATCTCCTCCCTCGATACATCATTGAGAAAACAATCCAAACAAGGGTTAAAGCACATCCTTTTCCTTGAATCCATCAAGAATGATGAATCCTTGAAGCTCTCAATATCTTCCTCCACAGTACATAATTCAAAATCGAGGAAAATGATGAAGACAAAGGTTACAACAATCAGCATGACAGTCACAAGTGTCAAAATCGAAAATCAAAAAGAAATTCAAAAGAGAAAGCTCGCTAAGTCAAAGGAAATCAAAAATTGACTTAGGCAAAAGTTAGGGCATCCCGATGGACCGAAAATTCAAAAGAATTGGTCTATACAAAATAAGGGATTAAAAACAAATAATTTGGAGTACAATCTTATGACCGCCACCTCAGGAATCATCAAGGCTTCTCATCAATTCTTGGATCTTATCAATTCTTTTCATCAGCGCTTGGATCTTTATCTACGCTTCCCATCATTTGCACGACTACAAAATTTCTCTTGGTGATTAAACGCATCTATTGCATTAATTAAAATTAGGACTGAAGAACATCAAGGAGAATGGGGTACTATAAATAAACTTTGAGCCTTATATCTTTTGTTTCTTAAACCATGAACCATGTCCACGTTACAACCTTCAAATGTCCTAATTGAAGCAAGGTTAACTATGAAAGCATACTTGGAAAAATTTGTGTTAAAGTGACTCCTATGTTTGTTAAAATTATTACTAACCACTTTGCTTCTTCAAATTTCCATCTCTAATCATACATTTCTATTCAAACTTCGATTTCAAAACTTGCATGTGTATAAAACAAAATTAATTTTCAAAGTGTACAATTTTATCTAAGAATCAATACTTAGCATCAAGGAGATTTCAAAATCGGCTTAATCAAAAGTGATCCATTCCAGGGAGCTCCTAACTAGGGGCAAATCATCTAAGAGGATCCCTATAGACAAGGGAAAATACTATTGATTGTAGGGGTATATCACATGAAGATACTATTGACAAGGGGTGATCATTCCGAGATTCAATCAACTTGGATCAAACTTCAAAGCACTGATCAATTAGCGGAATACCTTTCAATGGAGCATTCCTTAATCAAGTCATATCACAACAGGGTATGATTCGGTTTCCTCGTTTTAACAAAACATTCAAGGCCTTGATAATCAGGGGAAACCTTCAAAGATTCAAATGTTGGGGAAGTATGTACCAAGTTCATCCTACTGCACGTAGGGTCCAAATTCCCCTTCAAGCAACTTCAAGTACAAACTTTTCAAGCGTTGAATACTTGGGGCAATCTATGTCAAGTTCATGGTGAGGTCTAAGTCCTTTCTGAGGGTAATTCCTCCATATCCTGGAGATTGAGGGGCTTATCTTTCAAAATTTTGAATGTTGGGGAAAACCACTGTGAGGCTCGACCAAAAGGAGTTGATTCAAAATGGTTCATCAAAGCCAAACATTTTCAAGAATATTTTAATCAGGGGCGTAACATAAAATAGCGGGGTCATTCATATTATGATCAAACTGTTTCCAAACTCGTATCAATGAGAATCTCCTCCAAGACCCTACCAACAAATTAGGGAAAGACAATCTACATAGGGGAAAGCTCTCCGCATACTTTCATAATCTTCAGTGGATCTTTCTCCTACATAAGCAACCTTCAAGTTCAAATCAAGTATCAGGAAATCATAATAGCATAACATCCAACCATCATGTCACAAGTAACCTTGTTGCATAGACAAACCTCTACGCTTTAATCATCCACGACCCATCCCAAGGGCTACCATTCAAAAAGCATTTGAGTCATAATCAAAAGCATAAGGCTTCATAAATCATGCATTATCATGAATTATTTCTTTCTGATATATGAGATCTTCGTTTTTGATATCTTGAGATCTTCATTTATAAGCTCTGATTTCTTATATCTTTGTTTCTAAACATCTTCATTTATGATATCTTCATTCTTGATATTGACCTGTAAGCAAAAGCTTTTACCAACTACTTCTTTGATTTATGATATCTTGACTTCATAGCTCTTGATTCTGATGCTGAGCTGATCTTTGAATCTTGACTTCTTGGCTTTTTGGTTTATGATCTTTTGAAGCTTGATCTCTTCTTAGAAACTCATCTAGATTCTTTTCTTGTCGAACATTAAACATTCAACATAACTACTGATGTTTCATTAGAATCAGACTCAATTGTTCTTCTTCTGAGTGATAAAGAGATTATGATGATATCTTGATTAAGACTATCCATATTTCTAATATCTGCACACTCAATGAAACTATTAGAACTAAAATTGTTCTACATAAAATATATGCATTGTTATCATCAAAACATAGAGATTTAAACACATATCCAAATCTTGTTCTAACAATATCCCCCTTTTTAATGATGAAAAAACCATTTACTTTGATGGAATAATTTTACTGGGTTAAATCATAAACAAAATAATATAATAGTTTAGAAAAATCCCCCTGGGTTGAAAAATCCCCCTAGGATAAACAATTTCCCCCTGAATCATAAACTTATGATCTTTCAGAGCATAAGAGCATTGTTATCCTTCTTGAATCTGATTTAAATACTTGATTTAACCTTTAAGTTTATCAGATTATCAAATATTCTAGAACATTTGAAATAATGGTTGTTCTATATCAAAACTTGATTTATCAGAGTGAATGCAATGTTTCATTCAAAATGTTCTTGTAGCAACCATGTGCATTCAAAGTAATTTTGCAGTTTATATCATGTTAAAATGTCATGTAAATTATAGGATTTAGAGAATGGATATTAATCAAAATCATTACTCTTTCACCCGCTTTTTGTCATAATCAAAAAGATATAAGAAATGCTTAATTGATTTTTGAGATATTTTAAGCATGCAATAATGAGTTCATAAAGAACACGATATAATTGTAGTGGAAAGCATTTTAAAAAAAATTAACATATATTCCAAAGATAAAACACAGGCAACACTTATAAGAGACAAAAATCATAGTGCCTAAGACTTGGAAGAGTTTTGGCTCTGCTGAAGAAGTTTTTCAAGTGTTCCTTGAATGGCTTTGTTGAATTTAGCTTGTTCTTTCAGCATTTCTCTGATCATTGTCTGATCTTTTTGCATAGCATCGAAAGAACTTTGAAGATGCGAGAAAACACAATAATTTTTAGAGAGTTTTGTTATTTCTCTTTCCTCCTTTTCTTTTCTTGCATTTTCTACTGCAAGCTTTTTAACAACTATCTTTTCAGCAGCTTCTCTTTATGCAGTGGCTTCTTTTTCTACTGCCTCTTTCTCAGTTGCTTATCTTTCAGTAGCCTCTTGAGCTTCAAGAGCCTTATGTTTTTCTTCAGCATCCTAAGCATTTTTTTTCATTTTGGCATCCACCGTCAAACCTTCTCCATAAGGCGTTAAATTTATAAGAACTGTTGCTTGAACCAGACTTTCCTTTGAGTCTCTACATTTTTCTTTCAGCATTGATTTTGAGCTGAGATAGTTTTCCAGCAAAATCAAGATCAGGAATAGTGCCAATGGAGATCTGATGAATAAGAGAGGTTTGTTCATCAGGATATTGTTGGTTTTCAGCAGAATCTGGTGGGTTCTTCATGATAAGAGCATTGTTTGGGTTGGATAATCCAAGAATAAATGCTTCAACAGGAATTTCTTTTGATGTCACCAATGGAATGGTGGTTGGGATAGAAGTGGTAGAAGGTTGAACAATTTATGGGGGATTGGTGATGATGGTAACAGATGCAAGAACAACAAATGGAGAAGCAACCAGTTCTGAGATAGTAGTTGTTGTGGCAATGGGACTTTGAGAGGATTGTGTTAGTGATTTGGATTTTTCGCTAGGAGCTGTCTTTTCTAATGGTGATATAAAGGTATTTATAATTGTGGTTGGAGTTGATGGAGGAGGTGAAGGAATTGATGAGGAAGTTAGGTTTGTATTGGAGTTTGTAGTAGTGGTTTTTAATGTAATTGTGGTATCAGGATTTTGATTTGTGATAGTCAAGGACTTTTCTAGCTCTGGTGTTCTAAAAGTTTTCAGCTTCTTAACCTTGGATTTCTTTAGAGGAGAGCTGGTTTTTCTTTTAAGATTTTTAGAAGATTTTTCACAAGCTGCATCATACTCTTTTGCAACGATGTCATGTCCTTCAGCTTCAATTCCACTAAGATAGGCTTCAAGGTCACTAGATGAAACATATTTTGTGAAATGAGGATATCCATCTACTGGTATCCTTTGAGCTTTAATGCTTTGAGAATATTTATTTATTGTTGATGGTATAACTTCCCAACCTTTTTCTACTACACTCATATATCTCAGATTTGTCCCATTAAGATATTTTCCAATTTCAGTGTCTAAGTCTTTCATAAGACAGTGTGAAATGAGATGTTCCACTACACCACTCTCAACAAAAATATCTGGAGTTAATCTTCCAAATGGAATATAATTCTTTTTAGATTTTCAATTATCTCTGATTTCTATAACAGTGTATTTCAGATAGTTGAAGAGAAGAGATGGAAGATGTACCTTAGTTCCTTTTCACAGATAAAAAAGAATGAGCTTTTGATCAGCGTTCATGTAGTTTGTTGAACTGTTACTTGGTCTAGGATGAATACAACCCAGAATAATCCTGATCCATACACAAAGGTTCTTAGGGAGATTTGTGAATTTAGAGGGTATCTTTCCTATGGTAATATTTACTGCTTGCTCAGTGAAGATAGAAGGATCTACAACATCTGTTAGATAATTTGATTTTGATTTGATGCAATGAACCACTATACCTTTTGCTTTCTTCATTCCAAGTAAGACAAAAATTGATTTTACAGTGATGACAACCTTCGTACCCATAACATATGAGATGACACATTTCTCATCTGCTTCAGCAAATTTTCAGAATTCCCTAACAAGGTTTGAGTAGATAGGACCATAGAGATGGTTGAAGTAATTGCTCCATCCTTGAAATCTCATTTGTTTGGTTAGATCTATAGTGTTGTTTTTTAGATTCTCGGAGTCTACCGGTAGTTCTTGTAGAACTTCTAGTTTATCTACTGGAGAAGAAACATGAACATGCTTTGGATGATCAAGAATATGATATTTCTGTTGTTGAGTTGAAGATGAGGATTGTTGCATTGTTGCGGGTGATGGTGGTGTAGAACTTGAAGCCACCTGTTGAGGATATTTTTATTAAGAAACTAAATCGTAAGAAAGTTTGCCCACTTGTTCTTGATGAGCATCCATGAGTGAAAAGTTTCAGAGAAAAAGATTTCTCTAGAGTTTTGAAAATGGGAAATGTGAAAAGTGAAAAGTTGTAGTGTGTGATGGTGAATAATTTTAGGAAAATGAAACAAGTGAAATGATTACTAGCTTTAAGAAAACATATCAAGTGGGAGAGTAATGATTATTTTTACCCCTAATCTCAAAAAAATCTCATCGTTCAATAAGCCAATCAATCGGCACATTTATTACTACTTTAACAAGTGTCACAATATATCACAGCCACATATTTGAAAAATGTGTAAGGAAAATATATTAATTAAGAATAAAGAGATTTCTAACTAAATATAATTAAAAAAAAATCTAAGTAAAAGGAGTTAGAAATATCTGACCAATTAAGAAGATAATTATGTCTTCTCATTTCCTTGGATATGATGGTTCTCCTGCATAGTTGTACCTGTTTCTGGTCCTTTTGATGAGATCCTTTAATATCATATTTTTCCTGAAGAGTTTTATAATAAACTTTTTTTACTTCGTACATATCTCTTGAATTTCCCTTTGATGAGTGATCTGAGACAATTGTCATAATATTATTTCTTCATTTTCCCAGAGAATGAATTTTATTCTGACAATAGGATTTTTCTTTTGAAGTAACTCCTTCGAAAACCCAGTTTGATTATATTTCTCTGAACTAATGAGTTTATAACATGTTTCAGTGTAATCTCATCTCTTCCTTGGTTTTCAGTAGTTTCCTTGTATGAGTCCAAAGTGATAGTCTGATAACTATCACAACCTTTTTGAAATCAATTTGAAGGTTTCTGAAGCGTATCCTTGTACTGAGGTTTCTGTTGTAATGGTGTGTTTGACTTTATGAGTGCTTTTCTTGAAACTTCCTTTCTGTGACTGATTCTGAGTTTGACTTTTTTGCTTTTGGATCTTCAATCATTGATTAGTTCTTTCTGGATGATCAAAAAGTGGGTTCTCGATATTAACTAAATCCTAATTTGTGTATTGGAGATTTCACACTCCAATTTTAGCCTTTGTCTGCTTGACTGGAGTTTGCTTTTATCATATTCAGATTCTGTCAACAAGAGATCTGATTCTAATCCAGACTTGTATGCTTCTGAGAGTTGATGACTCCTTCTTCTAGAGTTGATCCTTCTTGAGTTTTGTTCACATGCATGATCTTCATTTATTCTACAAGCACCTGATACATTCTTCTTATGATTTGCTCAGCTGGTTGTTGAGAGAATATCTTCTGATGCATCTTGTTCTTGATATTTTTGAGTCACTTTTAAAACCATGATGCCTTTTCTGATAAAAATGAGTGTTTGAAATTGATCCCTATTTGTTTACTTTCAATCTATAGCATTCATAGTTTTTATGTTACTGTATCTCTCTACACAGTTAAATGTTCAATTAAAAAACCAGTAACAGAACCAGGCTTTGATACCAATTGAAGGTAGAGAAAAAAAAAGAAAGAGGGGGGATTGAAATTTGTTTTAAATGCTTTTACCTTTTGAAAAATTATTTGATAAAACTATGAAAGAATATAGAATGCTAGAAATACAAAGAGACACATTCAGTTTATCTAAGTTCACCTTCACCAAGGCTACAACATGTCCACCCTCCTCGGATGATTTTGCCTTCAACAAAGACTTAATCCACTAATATTAACAAATTACAAATGCATGGGATACCTTCCGGTGACTAATAACAACAATGATCATACAGTTAGTGATCCCTTAAGAATTATGACCTATCCGATCCCTTAAGAGATATAATAGACACTGACCCCTCAAGGATTCTGACCTACCCGGTCCCTCAGAAAGGATTTCATCTACAATGACCATCTATCAAAGTCTTCTCAAGTATACAGATCTTCACTCGATCACTTAAGGCAACACCAATTCTAGAAAGAATTAGTTTTGGAGAATATAAGAATGCTTCTTACTAAGCAGATTACTCCTAGTTTAGGTACATGATAAAACATATAAGTGTTTACCAAGATATGAGCAATATTTCCTTTCTTTTTTGTAATTCTACAAAGATGACTATAAATCTAATTATGAGTACAACATATTTTAGTATTCTTCATCTTCATCATCATCATCATCTTCTTCTTCTTCTTCTTCTTCTTCTTCTTCTTTATTTTCATATCTTCTTTTTATATCTCATTCTTTGTGTGTGTGGACTTCATTTTCATCAATATCATCGACTTTGTCAAGTTACAATTAGTCCATTGATCTTCTTATATAGACTTCAAAAAGAGTCGTTGTAAGGATAGAAAAGTATTTTCTCCTTCCAACGGTTGATTCCCAAGGATAGATTCAAGAGAGGTTTGGAATAGTATGAAAGTCACTTTCCTTAGCCTGTTGCTTGCAGTTGTTAGCATAAGATCATGAGAGACAACTTCTATGAATAGGACAACCAATATTATCATAGTGGAATTTGTGGTGTACTGTTTGTATTGTATTCTTCTTGACTAAGTTTCTTAATCTTTATCTTCTGATGATGTGCTTCTGATTCTGAAGTATTAAGCTTGGAAGAGATCAATTACTTTGTCTTCGTTCTTCTAATTAAAACTCATGATTAGTTCATAAACTAATTTGTTATTGTAGCATAGGAACATCAAAGTTATCAGAACCATGACTTGTCTTTATAAATAATATCAACAACATTTCTAATACATGAAGTTTGACTTCTGATCTTAGAACTAGTCTTGAAGGCGCATTTCTTATCTGATCTGAGAGATGAAGATTAAGTGAGAATATTTTTCATTTCAAAATCTTTCATTAGTGGATTCTTGTCTTCAAATATATAAGCAATAACTTATATGAGAAATAAGTCTTGTCGTTGTAGGCGAAAACTTTTCTGAAGTGGATATCAAAAGCTTTTCTGATGTTTGGGTCTTGAAATCATATATTGTGGCAATAACCTTTCTGATTCTCAAGTCTTTGAACTCTTGAGCTTTAATTGTTCTTCTTACTGGATTGATTCTGATTGTATAATGAAAGTGATCAAGAAAATACTTCATTGTTGTAGATTTAGAGTCTTTCAGATATTTGAACATTATCTTCAGATATACAAGAACAACTAATCTGAGGAACAACTTCTTTTTTTGTGAGTGAAAGCTTTTAAGAATCACTATGTCTTGATCTGATCTTGATAATCACCTTTTTTGAGCAGCATGCCTGATGTCTGATTTCTGAAGCAAAAGCTTATATCAATACATTTGATTTTCTAGTTAATTGATCTTGATCTAATATTTGATTTTTGATGACAGCTTTGTTGCACTCCAAAACTCTCCCTCTTAGTTTTAATCATAATTGGCTTATACTTCCTCATCATTTGCATATATACATGTCATAGGGTCTATACTCATGAAATCAAGGTATTTCTATTTGAAAAGAATTGTGAAAATTGATTGTTCCATTAAGCAGCATTGTAAAGCAAAACTCGGGGTTTCAAGCTATCTAATCAACAACCAAGCAAGTCATCATCATTTCAAGCTCTTATGCTTTCCAACATGCTCTGAATTATGTGGAAAGTCAGGCGTTTCATTTGATTTAAGTTAATGCAGACAAAAATTCAGTATTATGCGTTTCAAGTTCAGAAATTCATAACTTGAGATCAGACAGTGGTTTGAGAATGATTCTTCAGTCATTAGAACCGTCTTTAGGTCTCCTTCCTTCCATCTGTTCATGTCAAAGGCTAATTTTGTGAGGGAGATTTGAAGAATTGAAAAACACAAGAAATGGGGGGGGGGGGGGGGGGGGGGGGTTGAATTGGGGTTTTGAAATCTAAGACAAAATGACACTTGATTTTTATCCTGGTTTGTTTGAACTCAAACTACTCCAGTCCACCCGCCAAGGTGATTTCGCCTCTCTCAAGCGAGGTATTAATCACTAATCAAACTTGATTACACAATGTTGTACCCCAAAATTTTCCCTCCCTTTTTCACAAGAAATCTTAATCCTAGGGTTTTCTCATATTTTCAAGATTGGCTCAGGAACCGATCAAACAGACTTTTCTATGGCAGTAAATCAAGAATTAGGGTTTCTCTCACATTTCTCAAAAGAAACTGAATTCTCAGAAATTCAGTTAACTGTCACATGTTTTCACACTTTTTCAAGTTTGCTGAAAGGTTACTGGTTGTTCTCAAGGCTTATTTATCAGGGATAAGAGATAGGAGCTGAGATGGTCATTTGGAATATTCGGGTTTTGTCTGATCCAGGTTAACCAGATGATGTGCATCTGTTAAGACATTTGCTTGTTAATGGAATGAAATGTTTGCTTGTTTATTGGAATACACGATGCGTATTTTGATTGGAATGCTGTTGCAAGGTTACGAGACTACAAAGTTTTTGGATTACTTGGAATTTAAGTTATCTGTATTAGAATTGTTGGAATGCGATTTCAATTATTTCGATCTGAGAATCTTAAAGGATCAAGTGAAGATGCAAAGAAAGAATTGCAAGATATTGGACAATAGAAGATTTTATTGGATATCAGATAGTCTCACAAAGATTTTTCATTTATTTCAGATATTGATACAAAAATAATTTATTATTTGAATACTGTAGGTTTTACAACTTATAGTACTTGAAAAAATAAATTATTACAATTAAGGGAAAAGCTATCTAAGTTAAAAGTCTAAGCCTAAACTTCTATTGTTCTCGTGCTCGCCACAAAGTCTTCTGCTTCCTCTGCTTTGTCATCACCCAATTTGTGCTCACATGAAAAAGACAAAGGAAAAGGGATTAGTACAGTCAGTTGAATATGAAAAGAAATTTCAAATAAAAAAGAAAAGGAAATTTTTCATCATTAAAATTTGTCGTCTGGAACCATAGTGCTATTGTTCGTCATGTTTTTATTTTCCTCTTTGAAAATCACAAGAAGATTGCTCTTCTTGGTTCTTAAAGAGAAAAATAAAAAATGCAAAAAGAAGAATGCAAACAGAGCAAAATTATTCAAAAACATAGCAAGGTGCCAAACTGTACTAAAGCACAAGGCAAACTGTCAAGCTGCATTACCAAACAAGGCTAAATTGGATGCAAATCTGTACAAGGCAAGTTTCAAATGCAAACTAAGCATAGCAACTAAACCAAACTGTACAAAGCAACCAAACAGTCGGTAAACTAAACATTGCAGCATACAAAGTCAAGCAAAGCAAACTGAACAAAGCAACTGAATGCAAAAATTATGCAAACTGAACAATGCAGAAAGTACATGGCAAATCAAACAGCAGGCCAAAAGGAAAAATGCAGGAGGTAAACCAAATGACAAGAAAAGAGCTTGTCATAAGCTTTTCATCATTTTCCAGGGATTCATAGACAAACTTTTCAGAAAAATAAGAAAAAGCAAAAAAGTGCTTTGTCATTGAGAGAGAAAGAGAGAAAAGGGATCACCTTTTTAGTATTGTACAATTGGCTAAGAAAAATGGATCATAAGATATTATATCATAAAAACATCAAGAAGAAAAGGCCCAACGGTTTTAAGCAAAAACTATAAGTCTCAGCCTGCTAACCAAAGGTAAAGAGATATGTTATAAAATAGAAGTGAAAACTCTGTGAACCAAAACAAACTTGCAAAAAACTGTACACCAGTTCCAAACTATAACAGCAACCTGCACAATCAAACAAAAGACCCCAAGCCTGCAATTCCCAAATTGTAACAAGCCTGCTATCAAACAACTCTCCCAAAAACCATAACAAGCTGCAACTGTAACAAGCCAAGCCTGAAAACACACAACTCTCCAACCTGCTATCAAACCAATTCCAAAACAGAAGTAAGCTTGCAAAACTGTTAACAGTTTCAAAATCCCAACCTGTTATCAAACCCCAAACCTGCACAGTCAACCAAAAAATCCCAAATGTCCTAATAGTTTCAAAATCCCAACCTATTATCAAACCCCAAACCTGCAGAACAAAGCTGCACATCCAAAATCCAAAACCTGCACAACAGAACCTACAGTTCCCACAACAAAACAAGTTTGCCAAAACTGTAAACCAAATAACATAACCAGTTGCAAAACAACCACCAAATTACTCACAAGCCTGCTAACATCATCAACAAGTTCAAACCAGAAGAACAAAAACATACCAAAAGTTTCAGACATAGCAATAAGCGTCATCATAAACCATTATTCAAAAAACCAAGTTTCAGAAACAAATCCAAACGCCAAAGTTTCAGAATCATCATCATTGTAAATCATTCACCAAAAACAAACCAACAAAGTTTCAGAACAAGCATCATCATAAACCATTATTCAACATTCAAGAGAGAGGAAAGAGTTTCAGAAGCAACAACAATCAAAAGTTTCAGAACTGTACTCATAATCAACAAAAAAAATATCAACAACAAAGTATCAGAAGAACAACCAACAAACAAAGTCAGAAGCATTCAACGCCATCATCATTCAAAGGAAAGAGAGAGGAAAGAAGTTACCAAAAGCACGCTTGGCCATCACCTCTTCCCCTCGTACCTCCGGCCACCACGTGAGAATCCAGCTCAAATCTCCTCCCTCTCCATTTTCCAGAAAAAAAGCGCCTAAGATATTTTTCTCTTCAACATCCTTTCCTACATCTCATAAAGCAAGTAATTTGGTCAATAACAAGATAAGAATCAGATTAATCAAAAAGGAAAACAGAAAATATTCAAACTTCAAAACCCAGAACATCACCTTGTTTTTTTTGAGAGAATTGCTTGAACATGGTTAGGAAGAGAGTGAGGGTTGCTCCGGCGGCTAGGGATTAGGGGAAGGTCAGAGCGTTTTTTGAGTGAGAAAGATGAAGAGGGAGAACGAGAACGGCGCCGCTGTGAAGCAAAATCACACAAACCCTAAATTGTTCACAAACCCTAAATTCTGAAGACCCCAACCAAAATGTTACAAAACTTTGGATTTGGGCTTGTCCACCCCAACCCCCTTAAGCCCATGCATGATACTAGCACCCCCCTTTTTTTTCATTCTGACCCCTTTTATCTTGGGCCTAATCTCCACAAACCCTTAAGCCCATCTTTAATTTCAATTTATTTTCTTTTGTTTAAACAAATACTAATGTTTTTTATTAATTCATTTTAATTAATTTTAATTAATTTGTTTTCTTTTCTTTTTGTTAATAATAACACTAATAATAATTAAAACTTTGATTTTTCTTAAATTAGGTTATTTTCTTCTTTTATTAATTAATCTTTTTTCATTTAACAAAAACACCAAAAACAAAACTTTTAATTATTTTGCTTCTTCTAAAATATTTTTTATTATTTAATAAAAAACACATACAAAAAATAATAATAATGTTTAATCTTTTAGAATAAGATTTTATTTATCTCTCTTTAATAAATACATGCATTTCATACTTTATTTCATAATTTGTTATAACTTTGTATTGAATTGCAACGATTCGATTTGGTTGTAATATTTGGACTTTACTATTCTTATGAGATTCATCCCCATTTGTAATAATTTGTACCCTTATCCCCGGATACTTTTGTAATAACTTAGATTTTTAATTCTCGCACTTTATGCTTTCAAATATGCCATGATTAGAGACTAGGGTTTGTGTGTAAAAATCCAAAATCAAAACAAATAGCTTGACTAATACAAAGACAAAAAGCATGTAAATTGACAACACAATGCAAACTTGCACCCCTAGGGTTTCATCCACTTGTTGCCTTTAAATTGGCAATGTTATGCATGTTGAGTATCTTTGGTAAAACAAAAACAAAACAAAAGATCATAGTCCCTCGATGACGCTATCCTGGTTGCCTATACAAAATGATCTAGTCCCTCGGAAAATTTGCTAAAGATACTTAGCACAATTGCTATCATGGTCCATACGATGACCCGCGCCTGTCCCGTTTAACACCCAAACACAAGGTTGTTTACCAAATGCATTGGTGAAACAACACTGTCAAAAGGGTTAAAAATGTATAGGAAAGATATTTGAGTAAAATAGGGTAGAAAACTATTAGTTACTTGATCAAAACTCACAAAACATCCTTGGTATTTTCAAACACACTTCACAACACAATTTCAAAACATTTCCCAAAATCAAATTTTCAAACATTGAAATATCTTTTCAAAAGACAAACACCTTTGTATATATTCAAACAAGAATCATTACAAAGGTTGCCACAACGATGGCCTCTTTTCAAATCATTTTCAAAAACCACACACAAAGCACCATGTTAAAACAATTGAAAAGCAAAAGCAAGTGATCTAAACAAGTAACTAAGAGCCCATAAAAAACCATGGATGAAAAGGGTGCTAGCACCTTCCCTTTTCATAATCTACCCCCCGAACCCAAGAAAACATCTCAAAGGTCTTTCCTGTGCTTTTTGACCTTTCCTTTGGATAAAATAAAAAGTCGGTGGCGACTCTTGCTAAAACCGAAACATTTGCAAACACAAACGCAAAACCTCAAGTCAGTTCTCTCACCGTATCACAGAACTGGCGACTCTGCTGGGGAATATTCTAAAAGTGGGGTTACCTTAGGGTTTAGATCACTTTTACATGCTTACTTTGTTTGCTTTGATTGATTTACATTTGGTTCTATTGTTTGGGTTTGAATCCTCTACCCGGATTTGGGAAACATTCATAGGTAAATAACAATACATTGTGGAAACTGTGCGGGGTATACCGACATGGTTGAAGCAATAGCTATGTTAGTGCGACATATTTGTGGGTACCGGTAGCCTTTGAGTCAATCAAAGAGAATACGGGGCCGCTGAGTGATGTCATGAAGCACTAATGGACTTTTAGAACCTTTACTTGACCATCTTGGCCTTATTAGGGGTAGTGAGATGACCGGCTTTGGTGCAGTCCGAAGTTGGTAGATACTCGATACTACACTCACTGAGGGTTGTTTTCTTGGAATATTTCGGTTTCCAGTAAAGTGGCTAAACTGAAACAATGAACACAGAAAATAATCCGGTGATATTGAGCTCCTTAGAACCCGGTTACTATTTATAGGACAAGTTGAGCCAACTAAACTTCAAGAGGGTACTTACCTATGAAACCCCATGCAAGCCTGAAACTAGGATCTTGTGTGATTTACTTGTACATATACTTGTGCATACATCATGAACATCATGAAGCATCATTTGCATCCATTAACCATTTCAAGGGTTTGGATCTTCATCTTTTTTCCTGTTTTGTAGGTCATGGAATCACTCCGCAGAAAAACTATCCAGGTCAACCTTGTGAGGATTTCTCCTCAACTCAAAGAGCTTGTTTCCAGGATTCTAGAGAATTCTCCCTTCACTGAAAGACATGGTAGACTTCTCAACTTGGTCAACTCCAACATTGAAGAAGACATGGTGAAAGTTCTCTTCCAGTTCTTTGACCCCCTACACGATTGCTTTACATTTCCTGATTACCAACTAGTACCTACTTTGGAGGAATTTTCTCAACTTCTGAGGATTCCTATTCTCCATCAACTACCCTACAACGGTACGGAAAGAGAGCCAAAGCCTGAAGATGTTGCTCAAGCCTTACACTTGCAACCATCTAATATCAAAGGTCATTGGGAAACCAGAAGTGGTGTCTAGGGTTTCTTGGCAAAGTTTCTGTTTGAGAAGGCACAAGACTGCTGGAATTCTCTGGATCTATAAGCTTTTAAGGAGATTGTAGCACTTCTCATCTATGGGTTGGTCTTGTTCCCAAACCCTGATCAACTTATGGATGTGAATGTTGTCAAGATTTTCATATCTCGGAATCCTGTGCCTACATTGCTTGGGGACATCCTACACTCATTTTACACACGAACAATGAGTAACAGAGGAGTTCTCATGTGCTGTACTCCTCTTCTAGCATGGTGGTTTATTTCTCACCTTCCCCAGTCAGTCTTGAAGAATGAACAAGGCTTGAGGTGGTCGCAGCGATTGATGACTCTCACATATTCTGATGATCATTGGTATTCTCGGTCCAGAGAAAATGTCATCATCATTGATCGTTGTGGGGAATTCCCTAATGTCCCGCTACTTGGCATTAGGGGAGGCATTACCTACAACCCCTATTTAGCTCTGAGACAATTTGGGTATGCCCGAAGGGATGGCCCTCATGACATGCTGATTCCAGACTTAGTTTCTGACTTCGACAACGACGCTCAAGGACTTCGACAAAGGTTTATCCGAGATTGGAGGATGCCCAACAAAGTGGACAGTAAGACACTGGGACACAAGAATTACATCCCCCTTGAGCCTTACCCCAAGTGGGTACGAATCCGCGCCCAGAGTCTTATGATGCCTTACCCCTACATTCTCCCCGTGATCAAAGAGCCTGTTATGGAAGGAGAGGTTCCATACACCCTCCTGCATCCTGACATGCCAATATCATTGGAAGATTTGCAAAAGAGTTGGATACAACTCAAGGAAGAATGAAATACTTTTGAAGCCAGCTTCTACGCCAGTGAGAAAAAGGTTTTGGAACTTACCCATCGACTTCACGAAGAGCAGAATCCCAACACCTACATTGCGCCACAAAGGATGCACAACGTCTTTTTACCTTAGAATTTTGTATTTATTTTGCCCACGGGGCATTTATGTACTAAAAAAGTTCTTCTTCTTTTTGTTTGCAACAACTTTGAATTTCTGAATCCTTGAATGCATTACATGAATACATATCATTCATCATATGCATAAACAGGTGTTCACACCAGGTTTCCTTATCTTTCTGTTGTTTACTTCAGCAAGATGGATATAGAGCAGACGGTCAAAGACCTACAAGCACATAATTCACAGTTCCAACAACTCCTCATGACCTTGGCAAAGGGTCAAGAGGACCTTAAAGCACTGTTAGAAAAAGAAAAAGAAAAGGAAAAAGGAAAAAAGAAAAAGAAAAGAGTCGGGGTGGCTACTCTGGGAAGAAGATTTGAGAACCAAGCTAGAATAGTCCTGGATTTCCCCTCAACGTCTAATGAAGGGGTTGGCAAAGGAAAGGGAGTTGCGGTGCCCTCTGAATCTGAGGCTGAAGAAGGAGAAGAAGAAGAGGATGAAGATTACTCCGAGCAGCAGTACCCTCCTGCAGACGACAAATATAAAAATCTGGAAGAGCGGTTGGCAGCTATGGAGGTACAAAGGGTGCCTGGGCTGGATTTCGAAGAGCTGGGGTTAGTTGCTGGGATTGTGATTCCCCCTAAATTCAAGGTGCCTACATTTCCTAAATACGATGGTTTGTCTTGTCCAAAGATGCACCTACGGTCTTACATCAGAAAGATCCATCCTCATTCTTCTGATAAGGATCTGTGGGTCCACTTTTTTCAAGATAGACTTTCGGGTGCACAATTGGACTGGTTCTACCAGCTTGAGAGGGCTGACATACATAATTGGGAGGATCTGGCTGCTGCTTTCTACAGACAATACCAATATAACACAGACTTAGCACCTACTCGTACTCAACTACAGAGTATGGGTATGGTCTCTAATGAAGGGTTTAAAGAGTATCCCTAGAAGTGGAGGGACTTGGATGGAAGGGTGCAACCACCATTGTCTGAAAGAGAGCTTGTTGATATGTTTTTGGGGACGCTGTCTGGTCCATTCTTTAATCACCTGATAGGGAGTTCATCGGAGGGGTTCACTGAGTTAATTTTGACTGGTGAATGAGTTGAAGCCGGCATCAAGAGCGGTAAAATTCAGAAGGACACCTCTACTTCCGCTGCCGTCAAGAAAATTTTTCCAGCTAAGAAAGAAGTCTCAGCTATATACTCTCAAAGAGGACGGGGAAGAGAGGAACTCCGGCCGGAAGTGGGGGCCGTATAAATTCAGAAGTCCGCATCGGATCAACCTAGAAATAGTCAACCAAGGAATGATCAACCCAGAACCTATCAGTAAAGGGTAGAAAGGCCACAACGGCAATATACCCAGATAAACATGACACCCGCTCAGGTCCTTCCCCATCTCCTGAAATTAAACCTTGCTAATTTGAGAGAGGCACCGAAGAATACAAATACCACTTCTCCACATTATCATCCCAACGCAAAATGTGCTTATCATTCAGATAACATAGGGCACGACACCAATAACTGTTGGGCCCTCAAAAATAAGATCCAGGATTTAATAGATGCCAAGGAGGTAGAATTCGATGCGCCCGAAAAGCCGAATGTGATTTCTGCCCCAATGACGAAGCATGGTTACAGTGCCCATGCTATTGAAGAGGATCTGTATGTTGCTGTTGTTGATGACTTAATGACCCTTTTCCAATAATCAAGATGAATCTGTTGAAAGCCGAAATCTTCCTAGGCTGTGAAAAAGATTGTTACTTTTGTTTGTCTCTACAATCCGACTGTTCGTTATTGAAGTTAGGCCTCCAACGCCTAATGGATAATCAAGAGATCCTCTTTCAGAAAACTCTTGTTACTCCTATTACTCATGTTATTCCAATCAACGATATTGCTATAATTACCATTTCCGACAATCTTTCCAAGGTCTCCAAAAGACCTGTTAAGATTACACCCGATTCAAAGATTGTACCTCTGAAGATTACTATGCCGGGGCCTATCCCATACAAGTCCAATAAGATGATACCGTGGAATTATGGAGGAGAGATTTTCTACCACGGTGTTAAGAAGATTGAACCAGTGGAAGAGAATTCCGATGAAGAAACTCCTGACATAGGAAATATTGCAGGGACAACTAAGATCACTCGTAGATGAAAAATCTTCTCTCCAGAGATTGCTCCTCCAAGGGCAATCTTCGGACACTCAAGTGCTCCTGTGCCAGTCAAGATATCTATGCGAATTCCAGTGATTGAAGAAATTGTTACTCCCGAAGTTGTACCCTCTGCTGTTACTGTTGATAAAGGTAAGGGGATCCAAGAAGCACCCGCCAGGACGAGGGCTCAGCCTTTGGTTATCCCCGAGACCAACCAAAAGGAAATGGAGGAAATTTTAAAGATAATCAAGAAGAGCGACTATGATGTCGTAGAACAACTAGGGCAAACCCCTTCAAAAATCTCCATGCTATCCCTATTGCTCTGCTCCGAGGCTCATGCCAAAGCCTTGATCAAATTCCTGAAGACGGAGCACGTGCCTCAAGAAACTTCTGCGGATCAGTTTCAAGAGTGTGTAGCCAGCCTAACCACCGACAATGGTCTTGGCTTCTCTGATGCCTATCTAACATCTAAGGGAAGAAAACATAATGATGCGATGCATGTTTCGGTAGAGTGCAGAGGGACCACACTTGCTCACATTTTGGTTGATACTGGGTCATCTTTAAATGTCCTACCAAAGAAAGCATTGGACAGACTAGACTGTGAAGGATTGACCTTAAAGCCCAGTAATATCATTGTTAGAGCCTTCGACGGTTCTAAGCGGATGGTTCACGGAGAAGTGGACATCCCAATTAAGGTGGGAACGGAAATTTTCAACTCTACATTTTATGTGATGGACATCCTTCCTTCATATTCATGCTTATTGGGAAGGCCATGGATCCACAACGCTGGGGCAGTCACTTCTTCTCTACACCAAATGCTCAAATACCCAGTCCAGGGTAAAATCATAACAGTTAGATGGTGAATTCATAGAAACACCCTTCCAACACTTTGAAGAGTTTTCTCCTGAAATTGCGACGACCAAGACAATAACTTCTGTGCCTGCAGTTACCAAGCTTGTGTCCCGAATGTCATCCCTTAAAGATGCGAAGTTTGTGATCGAGGAAGGAGGAAGTACAGTATGGGGTCAGCTACCAGATTTTCCTTTCAAGACAGATAAGTTCGGTTTGGGTTTCACTGCTGCTAGTCAGAAGGTTGTGCGTCGCTCCCGGGATGGAGGACCACCATTAAAGATCACTCATCATGGAGTTCATGCTTTGGAATATGTTGAAGATGAGAACAATTTTGAAGATTGGATTTTCCCGACCATTGAAGGAGGACTTAACAACTGGGAGGCGAAAGACTTCGTTCCCATTACTTTCATCAATCAGTAATTTATCTTTTGAACATTTCCTGTTTGGTCTGTAATAATTATTAAATAATTCGTACACTCTTTTACCTTGTGCCTTACCCGGGGCATATAGGTCCATTTGTAAGGGTTTGATTTCTTCATTTTCATATGCCATTTTTAATGAATCATGGACGTTTTCATCTATAAACTTTTGTGTTCATTTTCTTTCTTTTTACATTTTATTTTGTTTAAAGATGGTTATCCCTTACACACACCCACACTCACAAAATGCAGGTACCCATCCACTCCAGATTCCATGGGTAACAATTCTGCTATGGCCTTTAGTGACTCTGAAGATCTGGTCAATCATGCCGAATACGAAGGTGATGAAGACTGTGAAGTTCCTGGAGAGTTGGCTAGACTTCTACAACAGGAAGAAAGGGCTATTCTGCCCCATGAAGAGCTGTTAGAGACCATCAACTTGGGTACTGCCGAAGACAGAAAAGAGGTTAAAGTGGGTGCCAACCTAAATCCAAATGTCAAAGAACGCTTAGTTCAGCTGTTGAATGAATATGTTGAGATCTTCGCCTGGTCCTATGAAGACATGCCAGGACTCAACACAAATATTGTGGTTCACCGTCTCCCTACTAGAGAAGACTGTCAACCAATTAAACAGAAAGTCCGCCGAATGAGGCCCGATATGTCTGAAAAGATCAAAGCCAAAGTGATGAAGCAGTTCAATGCCGGGTTTCTTGCTGTTACTTCCTATCCACGATGGGTCGCTAACATTGTGCCCGTGCCTAAGAAAGATGGCAAAGTGAGAATGTGCATGGATTACCGAGACTTAAACAGGGCTAGCCCTAAAGATGACTTTCCACTACCGCACATTGACATTTTGGTCGACAACACAACTCAACATAAGGTATTTTATTTCATGGATGGATTTTCAGGGTACAACCAGATCAAAATGGCCCCCGAAGACATGGAGAAGACTACTTTTGTTACACAGTGGGGTACCTTCTGCTATAAAGTAATGCCATTCGTACTGAAGAATGTCGGGGCAACCTATCAGCGTGCCATGGTAGCTTTGTTTCATGACATGATACATCATGAGATCGAAGTCTACGTAGACGACATGATAGCCCGTTCACAAACAGCAGAAGTACACCTCGACCATCTGCAAAAGATGTTTGTCAGATTGAAGGAGTATAAGCTCAGACTGAACCCTAGAAAGTGCACTTTCGGAGTCAGGTCTGGTAAACTCTTGGGATTCATCGTCAGCAACAAAGGCATTGAGGTTGATCCTTCTAAAGTCGAAGCTATACGAGAAATGCATGCCCCCCGCACTGAAAAGGAGGTTAGAGGTTTCTTAGGACGCCTAAACTACATTGCAAGGTTCATTTCTCACCTAACATCTACTTGTGAACCAATCTTCAAGTTGTTGAAGAAAGATCAGGTGGTTGAATGGAATGATGACTGTCAAGCTGCTTTTGATAAAATCAAGGAGTATTTGGTAGAACCTCCTATCTTGATGCCACCCATCGAAGGAAGGCCGTTATTCATGTATCTGACTGTTTTGGATAATTCAATAGGGTGCATACTGGGCCAACATGACGAGTCTGGTCGAAAAGAGCATGCCATTTATTACCTTAGCAAAAAGTTTAATGACTGTGAGACTCGCTATTCACTGCTCGAGAAAACTTGTTGCGCTTTGGTATGGGTTGCTCGCCGACTAAGGCAGTATATGTTGACGCATACCACTTTGCTGATTTCTAAAATGGATCCGATCAAGTACATCTTCGAAAAGCCCGCTTTATCTGGAAGAATCGTTAGATGGCAAATGATCCTGACTGAGTATGATATCCAGTACACAACCCAAAAAGCTATAAAGGGGAGTGTACTAGCTGACTATCTAGCTCATCAAGCTGTCGAAGATTACCAATCCATGAAATTCGACTTTCCCGATGAGGACATTATGACATTGGATAACATTGAAGGTAACGGACCGTATGACGGACCTGAACAAGGATTCCGATGGACCCTGTACTTTGATGGTGCTTCAAACGCGCTTGGAAACGGTATCGGCGCGGTACCTATCGCTCCAGAAGGTTGCCATACACCTTTCACCGCTAGACTCTGCTTCAGCTGCACCAACAATATGGCTGAGTGTGAAGCTTGTATCTTTGTTCTCAAGGCTGCTATTGACATGGGAATCAAATCTTTGATTGTGTTTAGAGACACAGCTTTGGTTATCAGTTAAATCAAAGGAGAGTGGGACACTAAACATCCTAACCTCATCCCATACAAAGAACATGTCCTGACATTGCTACCTCATTTCGAGCAGATTACCTTCGAGCACTTCCCGCGAGAAGATAATCAGCTAGCGGATGCTCTAGCGATAATGTCTTCCATGTTTAAACTTAACTGGGATAATGAGGCTCCCCAAATCACCATTGAGTGGATGGACGAACCTGAACATTGTCACGAGATTAATACCGAAGAAGTAGTGGGACAACCCTGGTTTCACGAAATTAAAAGGTATCTCAAGACTCGAGAATACCCTGAAGGAGCTTCAGTCAACGACAAAAAGTTCTTAAGGAGATTTGCTGCCAAGTTCTTCCTGAGCAATGGTATCTTATACAAGCGCAACCATGATTTTGTTCTGCTTCGTTGTGTGGACAAGGTTGAAGCTGAGCAGATCATGACTGAACTGCATAGTGGTACATTTGGCACCCATTTGAGCGGACATACGATGGCTAAGAAAATCCTAAGGGCAGGTTATTACTGGTCTACCATGGAAGCTGACTGTCATCAATATGCCCGCACTTGTCACAAATGCCAAGTCTATGCGGACAAGGTGCATATTCCTCCAGTTCCTCTCAATGTCCTGACAGCTCCTTGTCCATTCACAATGTGGGGTATCGACATGATTAAAGAGATCAAGCCTACAGCGTCCAATGGACACCGCTTCATCCTGGTGGCCATTGATTACTTTACCAAGTGGGTCGAAGCAGCTTCTTTCACCTCCGTTACAAAGAGTGTGGTTTCCCGCTTCATCAAGCAGAACCTCATTTGCCGGTATGGTATCCCCGACCGTATCATCACGGACAACGGTACAAACCTGAACAACACTATGATCACCGCTCTGTGCGAACAGTTCAAGATTCAACATCACAATTCATCTCCCTATAGGCCAAAGATGAACGGTGTTGTCGAAGCTGCAAACAAAAATATCAAGAAGATCATTCAAAAGATGACAATCACCTACAAGGACTGGCATGATATGTTACCGTTTGCTCTGCACGGATATCGTACCACGACGCGTACTTCAACTAGGGCAACCCCCTTTTCTTTGGTATATGGAATGTAAGCTATTTTACCTATGGAGGTTCAGATTCCTTCTTTGAGAATTATGAAGGATGTTGGTCTAAGTGAAGACGATTGGATTCAGACCCGGCTTGATCAACTTAACTTGATTGACGAGAAGCGACTTACTGCTGTTTTTCACGGTCAAGCGTATCAAAAACGGATGATCAAAGCTTTCAACAGGAAAGTCAGACGTCAGGTGTATCAAGTCGGAGATCTTGTAATCAAGCGGATCATCTTGCCGCAAAGTGATCCCAGGGGCAAATGGACTCCTACTTACGAAGGACCATTTGTGATCAAAAACATCATTTCTGGTGGGGCTATGATCCTAACCACCATGGATGGCGATGATCTGCCGCACCCTGCGAACGCAGACATAGTCAAGAGATACTACACATAAAGGACCCGACAAGTTGAAAACCCGAAAGGGCAACTTGGGCAAAAATGGGCATCCCGGTGAATCGAAAACCCGAAAGGGAGGTTCAGGCAAAAATTAGGGATAAACAAAAAAATCATACACCCGACAAGTTGAAAACCCGAAAGGGCGACTTGGGCAAAAAAGGGTTTCCCAGTGGATCGAAAACTTGAAAGGGAGATCCAAGCAAAAGTTAGGGAATTAAAGCGTATGACTATGTCTCGACGGATCACTTTAAGGACAATCTCTTCACGGACAAGCTCCATGCTTCTGATCAACCCAATCATTTGCGGACGAAGCGAAAAATGGACAAGATACTCAGAGTTGCGAAGGTTATAAGCAGAATGGGAACCCCATGGAACTATTACATATAGCCATCTTTGTTTGTATAGATTTTTCTCAATTTTATGGAAACATTCTCTTACTAGGATGTCTATCTCCTTTGTACAAAATACTTACACAAAGTTAATACAAAGTTACTTCAAAGTGCACAAAACTGTTTGCCTTTTCTCTCTTTTTTACACTTGTGTTTTATTTGAAAACGTCCAATGATTTATTAAATGAGCATATGCATTTGAATATAATCACTGCTTACAAATAAAACGAAATGAGAAAGAATAATTACTGATAGGATGGAAGTGTAGGAAAGTGTCTTTAGGCTATTCCAGGAGAAATCCCCTGCAATACATCATCCAGATCCTAGGCGGAACTAAAGCTTTGAAATGCATATCCCCAGCGGAGTTAAGTTTCAAGGATCCCCATCAGAGCTGATTTTTCAAGTTCCCAATCCACAGTGGAGCAAAACTTTGAACTACAAACCCTCAGTAAGAATGAAGCTTTCTTCCCCCAACGGAGTCAAACCTTCGACCTTTCAACATCAGTGGAGACCATCCAGTTTCCTCCCTTTTCCCCGGAGAGTCGCTTTTAAACCAGATAATTCCTCAGAAAGTTATTTTTAAACTTTTTCCCCCAGTGAAGTCGCCAATCAAATCAGCACGTCACTAAGACCCCCAGCAGAGAGGAAACTTTGAGCTACCAATCCCCAGCAGAAACCATTCAGTTTTCCCCTGATATCCTCAACAGAACAGAGTTTCTCATTTTTGAAATCCCCAGTAGATTGGCATACTCCCAACCTCCTGACCCAAACGCCTGAATGAAGATTCTCATTCTTGCTTCCCCAGTAGATTGGCATACACCCAAGCTCCTGATATTCCCGACAGAATGAAGATTCTCATTCTCAAAGTGGCATATAACCCGAGTTCCTGATATTCCCGATAGAATGAAGATTCTCATTCTCAAAGTGGGATACAACCTAAACTCTTGAATTTCTTCCAAACAAGAATAAGCTTTTCCCAGAGTCCTGAGCTTACTCTCCAGTAGGATAGCTACTCCCCAACAGTATAGCTATTCCCTACAGAGTTTTTACTCCCCAACAAAATCAAGATTCTCATCCTTGATTCTCCAGTGAAGTTGACCAAAACCTTCTTTACTCTCAGCATAAATTTGTCAGAGTTTTAAATCCCCTGCAGATCGAAGATTCTCATTCTTGACTCCTCAGCATAAATTCCCCTAGAAGAATGAAGATTCTCATTCTCAATTCCCCACAGAGTTTTCAGATATTCCCCAGCGGAGTTCTCCTCAAACAACAAAACAAGAATCTCTGGTAGAAGTATTCTAAGAAAAGCGTAAAGACACGCATACTCTTCAATAGTGGTCCATGATTTATTTTCCCCGATAAGAGTTAAAGATTTCATTATCTCCATCTATCAAGGATTTATTTTCCTCAGCAAGACGGCTAATCAGCATACATACGCATACATTGCATTCATATATCATAAACATTGATAAAACACATATATTGCATCATACATTTCATACAACATAACTTTGTGTTTCAGCTAATATTTTACCCTTTTCAGGATAAGATTAGCAAGCTTCAACTTCAAGGATCATGAAAACAGTTTACGGATGCTTCCAAACATGGATGTTAATCTATCACTTGTTCAGATTCAGCTCATTGAAAACCGTTTACGGGTGATTCCAAACATGGATGTTAATCTATTGCTTGTTCAACTCAAGGATCATGAAAAAAGTTTACGGATGCTTCCAAACATGGATGTTAATCTATCGCTTGTTCAGATTCAGCTCATTGAAAATAGCTTACGGGTGCTTCCAAACATGGATGTTAATCTATTGCTTGTTCAACTCCAGAATCATGAAAACAGTTTACGGGTGCTTCCAAACATGGATGTTAATCTATCTCTTGTTCAGATTCAGCTCATTGAAAATAGTTTACGGATGCTCCAAACATGGATGTTAATATATTGCTTGTTCAACTCCAGAATCATGAAAACAGTTTACGGGTGCTTCCAAACATGGATGTTAATCTATCGCTTGTTCAGATTCAGCTTATTGAAAACTGTTTACGGGTGCTTCCAAACATGGATGTTAATCTATTGCTTGTTCAACTCCAGAATCATGAAAACAGTTTATGGGTGCTTCCAAACAGGATGTTATTCTATCGCTTGTTCAGATTCAGCTCATTGAAAACAGTTTACGGGTACTTCCAAACATGGATGTTAATCTATTGCTTATTTAACTCTAGAATCATGAAAACAATTTACGGGTGCTTCCAAACATGGATGCTAATCTATCGCTTGTTCAGATTCAGCTCATGAAAACAGTTTATGGAGGCTCCAAACATGGATGCTAATCTATTGCTTATTCAGACCCCCGGCTCAGAGACGTTCCAGACATGGATACCTTTCTGATACTCATTCTTTCACCCATAACATACAACTCAATAAACATTCTTAGATGGCATCTTTAAGCCCATCTCCGATAAGATTCTGTCGCATCTCTAAATGGCATCTTTAAGCCCATTCCCTCAAACTATGTTTTGACGAGTGCAAATTTATGGGCACTCTAGTGTCCAATCATCTTTTACCATCGAGTCACGAATGGCAAACTCGTCGATCTAACTCTTCAGGTTCAAGAAGATTGAACAGGGCAACTGTTGTACCCCAAAATTTGCCCTCCCTTTTTCACAAGAAATCCCAATCCTAGGGTTTTCTCAGATTTTCAAGATTGGCTCAGGAATCGATCAAACAGACTTTGCTATGGCAGTAAATCAAGAATTAGGGTTTCTCTCGCATTTCTCAGAAGAAACTGAATTCTCAGAAATTCGGTTAACTGTCACATGTTTTCACACTTTTTCAAGTTTGTTGAAAGGTTACTGGTTGTTCTCAAGGCTTATTTATCTGGGATAAGAGATAGGAGCTGAGATGGTCATTTGGAATATTCGGGTTTTGTCTGATCCAGGTTAACCAGATGATGTGCGTCTGTTAAGACGTTTGCTTGTTAATGGAATGAAATGTTTGTTTGTTTATTGGAATACACGGTGCGTATTTTGATTGGAATGCTGTTGCAAGGTTACGAGACTACAAAGTTTTTGGATTACTTGGAATTTAAGTTATCTGTATTAGAATTGTTGGAATGCGATTTCAATTATTTTAATCTGAGAATCTTAAAGGATCAAATGAAGATGCAAAGAAAGAATTGCAAGATATTGGACAGTAGAAGATTTTATTGGATATCAGATTGTCTCACAAAGATTTTTCATTTATTTCAGATATTGATACAAAATAATTATTATTTGAATACTGTAGGTTTTACAACTTATAGTACTTGAAAAAATAAATTATTACAATTAAGGGAAAATCTATCTAAGTTAAAAGTCTAAGCCTAAACTTCTGTTGTTCTCGTGCTCACCACAAAGTCTCCTGCTTCCTCTGCTTTGTCATCACCCAATTTGTGCTCACATGAAAAAGACAAAGGAAAAGGGATTAGTACAGTCAGTTGAATATGAAAAGAATTTTCAAATAAAAAAGAAAAGGAAATTTTTCATCATTAAAATTTGTCGTCTGGAATCAGAGTGCTATTGTTTGTCATGTTTTTATTTTCCTCTTTGAAAATCACAAGAAGATTGCTCTTCTTGGTTCACAAAGAGAAAAATAAAAAATGCAAAAAGAAGAATGCAAACAGAGCAAAATTATTCAAAAACATAGCAAGGTGCCAAACTGTACTAAAGCACAAGGCAAACTGTCAAGCTGCATTACCAAACAAGGCTAAATTGGATGCAAATCTGTACAAGGAAAGTTTCAAATGCAAACTAAGCATAGCAACTAAACCAAACTGTACAAAGCAACCAAACAGTCGGCAAACTAAACATTGCAGCATACAAAGTCAAGCAAAGCAAACTGAACAAAGCAACTGAATGCAAAAAGTATGCAAACTGAACAATGCAGAAAGTACATGGCAAATCAAACAGCAGGCCAAAAGGCAAAATGCAGGAGGTAAACCAAATGACAAGCAAATAGATTGTCATAAGCTTTTCATCATTTTCCAGGGATTCATAGGCAAACTTTTCAGAAAAATAAGAAAAAGAAAAAAAGTGTTTTGTCATTGAGAGAGGAAGAGAGAAAAGGGATCACCTTTTTAGTATTGTACAATTGCCTAAGAAAAATGGATCATAAGATATAATATCATAAAAACAGCAAGAAGAAAAGGCCCAACGGTTTTAAGAAAAAACTATAAGTCTCAGCCTGCTAACCAAAGGTAAAGAGATCTGTTATAAAACAAAAGTGAAAACCCTGTGAACCAAAATAAGCTTGCAAAAAACTGTACACCAGTTCCAAACTATAACAACAACCTGCACAATCAAACAAAAGACCCCAAGCCTGCAATTCCCAAATTGTAACAAGCCTGCTATCAAACAACTCTCCCAAAAACCATAACAAGCTGAAACTGTAACAAGCCAAGCCTGAAAACACACAACTCTCCAACCTGCTATCAAACCAATTCCAAAATAGAAGCAAGCTTGCGAAACTGTTAACAGTTTCAAAATCCCAACCTGTTATCAAACCCCAAACCTGCACAATCAACCAAAAAAATCCCAAATGTCCTAATAGTTTCAAAATCCCAACATGTTATCAAACCCCAAACCTGTAGAATAAAGCTTCACAACCAAAATCCAAAACCTGCACAACAGAACCTACAGTTCCCACAACAAAACAAGTTTGCCAAAACTGTAAACCAAATAACATAACCAGTTGCAAAACGACCACCAAAATACTCACTAGCCTGCTAACATCATCAACAAGTTCAAACCAGAAGAACAAAAACATACCAAAAGTTTTAGACATAGCAACAAGCATCGTCACAAACCATTATTCAAAAAACCAAGTTTCAGAAACAAATCCAAACGCCAAAGTTTCAGAATCATCATCATTGTAAATCACTCACCAAAAACAAACCAACAAAGTTTCAGAACAAGCATCATCATAAACCATTATTCAACATTCAAGAGAGAGGAAAGAGTTTCAGAAGCAACAACAATCAAAAGTTTCAGAACTGTACTCATCATCAACAAAATAAAATACCAACAACAAAGTATCAGAAGAAAAACCAACAAACAAAGTCAGAAGCATTCAACTCCATCATCATTCAAAGGAAAGAGAGAGGAAAGAAGTTACCAAGAGCACGCTTGGCCATCACCTCTTCCCCCCGTACCTTCGGCCACCACATGAGCATCCAACTCAAATCTCCTCCCTCTCCATTTTCCAGAAAAAAAGATCCTAAGGTATTTTTCTCTTCAACATCCTTTCCTACATCTCATAAAGCAAGTAATTTGGTCAATAACAAGATAAGAATCTGATTAATCAAAAAGGAAAACAGAAAATATTCAAACTTCAAAACCCAGAACATGACGTTGTTTTTTTTGAGAGAACCACTTGAACATGGTTAGGAAGAGAGTGAGGGTTGCTCCAAAGGCTAGGGCTTAGGGGAAGGTCAGAGCGTTTTTTGAGTGAGAAAGATGAAGAGGGAGAACGAGAACGGCGTCGCTGTGAAGCAAAATCACACAAACCCTAAATTGTTCACAAACCCTAAATTCTGAAGACCCCAACCAAAATGTTACAAAACTTTGGATTTGAGCCTGTCTGCCCCAACCCCCTTAAGCCCATGCATGATACTAGCGCCCCCCCCCCCCCTTTTTTTCATTCTGACCCCTTTTATCTTGGGCCTAATCTACACAAACCCTTAAGCCCATCTTTAATTTCAATTTATTTTCTTTTGTTTAAACAAATACTAATGTTTTTTAATAATTCATTTTAATTAATTTTAATTAATTTGTTTTCTTTTCTTTTTGTTAATAATAACACTAATAATAATTAAAACTTTGATTTTTCTTAAATTAGGTTATTTTCTTCTTTTATTAATTAATCTTGTTTCATTTAATAAAAACACCAAAAACAAAACTTTTAATTAGTTTGCTTCTTCTAAACTCTTTTTTTATTTTTTAATAAAAAACACATACCAAAAATAATAATAATGTTTAATCTTTTAGAATAAGATTTTATTTATCTCTCTTTAATAAATACATGCATTTCATACTTTATTTCATAATTTGTTATAACTTTGTATTGAATTGTGATGATTTGATTTGGTTGTAATATTTGGACTTTACTATTCTTATGACATTCATCCCCATTTGTAATAATTTGTACCCCCATCCCCGGATACTTTTGTAATAACTTAGACTTTTAATTCTCGCACTTTATGCTTTCAAATATGCCATGATTAGAGACTAGGGTTTGTATGCAAAAATCCAAAATCAAAACAAATAGCTTGACTAATACAAAGACAAAAAGCATGTAAATTGACAACACAATGTACACTTGCACCCCTAGGGTTTCATCCACTTGTTGCCTTTAAATTGGCCATGTTATGCATGTTGAGTATCTTTGGCAAAACAAAAACAAAACAAAAGATCATAGTCCCTCGATGACGCTATCCTGGTTGCCTATACAAAATGATCTAGTCCCTCGGAAAATTTGCTAAAGATACTTAGCACAATTGCTATCATGGTCCATACGATGACCCGCGCCTGTCCCGTTTAACATCCAAACACAAGGTTGTTTACCAAATGCAATGGTGAAACAACACTGTCAAAAGGGTTAAAATGTATAGGAAAGATCTTTGAGTAAAATAGGGTAGACAACTCTTAGTTACTTGATCAAAAATCGCAAAACATCCTTGCTATTTTCAAACACACTTCACAACACAATTTCAAAACATTTCCCAAAATCAAATTTTCAAACATTGAAATATCTTTTCAAAAGACAAACACCTTTGTATATATTCAAACAAGAATCATTACAAAGGTTTCCACAACGATGGCCTCTTTTCAAAGCATTTTCAAAAACCACACACAAAGCACCATGTCAAAACAATTGAAAAGCAAAAGCAAGTGATCTAAACAAGTAACTAAGAGCCCATGGAAAACCATGGATGAAAAGGGTGCTAGCACATTCCATTTTCATAATATACCCCCTGAACCCAAGAAAACATCTCAAAGGTCTTTCCTGTGCTTTTTTACCTTTCCTTTGGATAAAATAAAAAGTCGGCGGTGACTCTTGCTAAAACCAAAACATTTGCGAACACAAACGCAAAACCTCAAGTCAGTTCTCCCACCGTATCACACACAACCATAATGACAACTGTCAACGTCTTCTTGAGTCTAAACCACAACCCGGTTTTCTCAAGGAGTCACACAGTCAATATTTGAAAGAGTGTACAAATATGTTTTTTAAATAAAACAATATCACAACAGTGATGTATTACACAATTTAAGAGCACAAGGTAGAAATGGATAATTATGTTTTTCTTTTTCGTGCGTAGTAGCTATATATTATATCTTCTTCACGTCTTCTTTATATAGGCAATGCATGAGAGACATAAGAAGATGCTTTTGGAAGGTTGATCAATAGTAGTAAATGTACTTTCCAAACATAGAGATTCTTGTCTTCTTTCAGCCATTACTATTGATTACCCATGAATAAAATGTAACGCTTTAGAACATGCTCACATCAGAAGATGAATGTTACCGTTGAGACTCCTTTGCTTTCCAGAACTTTTCATATCAGAATATCAGAGTTCTTGTTTCACAGCATTGGTGCATTCAGAAGTTGTAACATAGAACTTCTTCATTTAGCATATTACACATATTTACTTATAAGTATGTTGTGTTTGAATAGATCTTCAAAATGAAACTCTCTCATATTCTTACATCAGAACTTACAGGGATGTAGAACAAAACTATGTTCTAGCAGATCTTCTATGCTTCTTATATCAGAACTTCTATTATGTTCTAGTAGATCTTTTCTCATCTTCTACGTTTCTTACATCAGAACTTCTCTGCATATTAAAATACTTTATTAGAGAGCATATATGTTCTTTATATATATCATGTGTTTGCTATCTTCAAAACTCTTACAGGGATGTAAAACCAAACTATGTTCTAACAATCTCCCCTTTTTGATAATGACAAAATCTTGTATATTTTGATAGAATACTTAAAGAACATAAAGCATAAAAGTCTCCCTCTGAGTTGGATACTCAAATAAAGAAAAAATACTTCCCATAAGATTTATGAATAGAGCTTTTAGAAGGAGTCAAAATATCTTACATTCTCCCCCTTTTGGTCAAGAATGAAAAAGTAGGAACAATACGAGAAAAACATAAGATTAAGATTAGGCAACGAGAAAAAATAAATCAGTTTTTTAGATCTTCTGAGTTGTATTTTTTAGATGGTATCTTCAGATGTTTCTGTAATGTTTGTTTCATCTTCTTCTGGATTTGACTGGGATTTTTATGATGTTGTATCCTCAGTACTATTACCAATAGTTCCAGAGCCAATAATATTTTCCTTTTGATTTCCTTTGAAACCCGCGTATCCTTCAGATTTAAATTTCAGGCTTTGGAACATATGCTTTCTTCCCGTCATGTGTAGAGAGCATCCAGAGTCCAGTTGTTAAAGCTAGTGTTTCAACCTTGCTGTTAAAAATATCTACAACATAGATGATTTTATCCAATGGTACCCATATCTTTTTGGTTCCATGATTATTAGAGTTTCCAAAATTCTGTTTGAATTTTGGTTTAGTAGAAAACGCCTTACTAGTATATTTTATATCATGTGTATGCTCATAGGTGAAGTGAGAATAAAGAGGTGTGTGTTTTATGACCATATCCTTAACTTTCTTAGGTTGAGTTACTTTACCCTTGTATCCTATTTCTTTTCAGCCATTTCCGCTAACTCCATAGATCATTGAAGCCATCTTTCTTCTATCTATGTTTTTAGCAAGAAAAGTTTGAAAGCTATGATCATATTCCTTTATGATCTTATCAAAGTTACTAGGAACTTCTGAGACAGTTTCTTTCTGAGCCTTTTGTAATTTATTTTCTAGTTTAGAAATTGTTTCTTTAAGCTCATAGTTTTCTGATTTCAGTTTCTTAGTTTCTTCAGAGTCAAAAACTAGATCCTTTTTCAGGTTCTTGCTTATGACTCGAAGTTGCTGATATCTTTCAAGAATTTTTGACATACTTTCTTCTAATTGAGATCTAGAAAAGTTAGAGAATACCTCTTCTGCCTCTGAGTCTAATCATGATTCAGATGATCCAGAGTCATCTGATAAGTTTGCCATTTGGGATTTATTAGCTCGTTCATCTACTGATCCTGTTTCAACTTCAGAAGATTCTGAGTCACCCCACATTGCCATAAGACTTTTGTTCTTATCTTTGGAGAACTTATTTTTAGGAATTACTTTCTGTAGATTTGGACAATTGCTTTTGTAATGGCCTGCTTCGTTGCATTTGTAGAAAACAATGTCTTTGTTACTTTATTTTCTGTATCTAGAAGATTATTCATAAAGATTCTCTATTCTTCTGGGAGTTCTGAACTTCCTCTACATGTGCTTCCACAACTGATTGACTCTTCTTGAGAGAAGATATAGTTCGTCTTCTTCTAATGAGGATCCACCAGAGTTTTCTTCTTTTTCCTGCAAAACTTTCAGTTTATATTTTTTGTTAGATTTAAGAGCGAGAGACTTACCTTGCTTCTGGGGCTCATCTTCTTCTAGTTCTATCTCATGACTTCTCAAGGAGCTGATAAGTTCTTCAAGAGAAATTTTATCCAGATCTTTGGCTAGTTTTAATGTTGTGACAATGGGTCTCCATTGCTTGGGTAAACTTCTTATGATCTTCTTTACATGATCTGCTGTGCAGTACCCTTTGTCCAGAACTTTCAATCCCACAACTAGAATTTGAAATCTTTAGAACATTGTCTCAATAGTTTCTTCTTCTTCCATTTTGAAAGATTCATACTTTTGGATGAGTGCAAGAGCTTTGGTTTCTTTGAATTTTCTGTTGCCTTCATGTGTCATTCTCAAGGAGTCAAACATTTGTTTTGCTGATTCTCTATTTGTGATATTCTCATACTCTGTGTACGGGATAGCACTCAAGAGAATTTTTCTGGCCTTGTGATGGTTTCTGAATTCTCTCTTTTGATGATTTGTCATTCTTTTTCTGTGAATCTTCTGACCGTTTTCATCACCAGGATGAATTTAGCCATAATTCACCATGTCCTATAGATCAACATCATGGGCTAGAAAGAAACTTTTGATTATGTCTTTCCAGTAATCAAACTTTTCACCGTCAAATATTGGGGGTCTGCAGTTGATTCTGTCTTTCTCATCATGATAATCATTGCTGATGTTCTGACTTGGTCCCACCATTGTGTTTTTCCTGCTTGGATCTTTTTTTAACACGGTTAACTGTTTGCACCCAGATCCAAGTGCTTTGATACCAATTGAAGAATTAAAAAACATAAGAAAGGGGGGGTTTAAATTGGGGTTTTAATATTTAAGACAAAATGGCACTTGATTTTTATCCTGGTTCGTTTGAACTCAAACTACTCCAGTCCACCTACAAAGGTGATTTCTCCTCTCTCAAGCAAGGTCTTAAGCCACTAATCAAACTTTATTACACAACCACAATGGCAACTGTCAATGTCTTCTTGAGTCTAAAT
This sequence comes from Vicia faba, assembly GCA_948472305.1. Taxonomy (NCBI): domain Eukaryota; kingdom Viridiplantae; phylum Streptophyta; class Magnoliopsida; order Fabales; family Fabaceae; genus Vicia; species Vicia faba. The sequence goes on along the minus strand of OX451741.1, from coordinate 1,214,213,451 downwards.
CACAACCCAGTTTTCTCAAGGAATTACACAGTACAATATTTGAAATAGTGTACAAATACGTTTTCTAAATAAAACAATATCACAACAGTGATGTATTACACAATTGAAGAGCACAAGGTAGAAATGGATAATTATGTTTTTTCTTTTTCGTGCGTATTATCTATATATGATATCTTATTCACGTCTTATTTATATAGGTAATGCATGAGAGACATAAGAAGATGATTTTGGAAGGTTAATCAATAGTAGTAAATGTACTTTCCAAACATGAGATTCTTGTCTTCTTTCACCCGTTACTATTGATTATCCATGAATAAAGTGTAACACTTCAGAACATGCTCACATCAGAAGATGAATGTTACCGTTGAGACTCCTTTTCTTTCTAGAACTTTTCATATCAGAATATCAAAGTTCTTGTTTCACAACGTTGGTGCATTCAAAAGTTGTAACATATAACTTCTTCATTTAGCGTATTACACAGATTTTCTTCTAAGTATGTTGTGTCTGAAAAAATCTTCAAAACAAAACTCTCTCATCTTCTTACATCAGAACTTCTTGGGATGTAGAACAAAATTGTGTTGTAGCAGATCTTCTATGTTTCTTACATCAAAACTTCTATTATGTTATAATAGATCTTTTCTCATCTTCTTTGCTTCTTACATCAGAACTTCTCCACATATTAAAATACTTTATTAGAGAGCATATACATTCTTTATATATAGCATGTGTTTGTTATCATCAAAACTCTTACAGGAATGTAGAACCAAACTATGTTCTAACAAGATTTTCTAAACCGCATAATACCTGAAATGCATTATATAGTGGATTTACCATTTCGTCGATTTTAGGATGCATAAAAATCCGTAACTTCTGATTGAAAAATCATCTTTGAGTTCCTATTAGAGCATTATAATTGTCTTTTTATTTCCTTCAACTTTCATGTTCGGCTCGGAAGCCAATGTATTTAGGAAGATCTCAGAATGCGCGAGTACTTTGAAGTTATACATTGCAAAAACGGTGAAAATAATGTGTTGACCTGTATTTTTCAGGTGTTCAAAAATTCATAACTTTCTCCCGGTACATTATTTCTCTCATCCTTGGAACTCAACATCTGGGGTTAAGTTATACCCATTTTCTTTCATGCTAACAAAATCGATAATAAGCTCACAAAGAACTTCCAGAGAATCAATGGGTGTGAGAAGCGTTATTGATAGTTCAGCGTACCTTTCTTCATTTGAGGAGGAAGATACAGGAACGATTTGAGAAACTTGAGGAATTTGTTGAGAGGAAGCCATTTGTTCACGGAATCTTTTAGGGTTTTTGAAGGATGAATAGATGAAGAGAGAAAAGTGAGTGAGTGTGAATATTTGATAGTGTTTGTGAAAGAGTGAAGTATAAATAGCCAACGGAAAAAAATAATAGTTTTAATTTAAAAGAAAAGGATTAAAAAAATGATTACGTGCATTTAATGATTCATGAAAAGAGGGATAACGTGAAGATATGAAACAATTACTGATTTGACTTGAGCCTCAATGCATCAACTTAATCGTTTCAGTCCCTTCAGAATTCGAAAATGTGTTCATCCTTAGAGGGTGACCTTAAGTTTAGAGTTGACAGATGTTGATATTATGAACTTCTTGTATCTATCTTAGAAATGAAACATTTTTGGAGAATGTTCAGATCTTCTGCATAGATCCTGATACAACTTTCCTTCTCACTTCTGAAGAACTATTGTTCAGATGTTAACAAAAAGAATTAAAGAAAAATATTCTGAGGGTATAAATATACAAAAACTACATTATCATTCTGGGCATAATTCCATACTGAGATGATTCAAAATGAAATTAAATGTATCTTCAGAAAGGGGTTTAGTGAATACATCAGCCCATTGATGGTTTGTGTCTATAAATTTTAAAGAAAGAATTCCCTTCTGAATATAGTCCCTAATAAAATGATGTTTAATTTCTATATGTTTAGCACTAGAATGTAAAATATGATTTTTTGAAAGACAAATAGTAGAAGTTTTATCAAAGAGGATATGAATGTTACTCTCATATATGTTAAAGTCTTCAAGCTGACTATTCATCCAGAGCATCTATGTGTTGTATCCAGCTGCAGCTATATATTCAGCTTCAGCAGTTGACAGTGCAATAGTGGATTGTCTTTTGCTGGACCACGAGATTAGATTATCTCTCAGAAACTGGAAGCTTCCATAAGTAATTTTTCTTTCTATTCTATCTCTGGAAAATCCAGCGTCACAGTACCCTACTAATTTATATTCTCTAGATTATCTATAGCAAAGAACACAATTAGTAGTACCTTTCATATACTTGAAAATTTGCTTAACTGTTGTTAAGTGAGATTCTTTAGGACCTAATTGGAATCTAGCACAAAGACAAAGACTATATAGAATATCAGGTCTTGAAGCTGTTAAATACAAGAGAGAACCAATCGTACATATGTAGAGCTTCTCTTCTACTTTCTTACTTACCTATTCTCTTTCTAGAATGCATGTAGGATGCACATGAGTTTTAGATGGCTTACATTCTAACAAATCAAATTTCTTCATAAGTTCTTTGACATAATTGCTTTGATGAATGTAGGTTTCTTTTGGAATTTGATTGATTTGGATACCCAGAAAGAATTTGAGTTCACCCATCAAGCTCATTTCAAACTCTGCCTGCATTGACTTAGCAAATCCTGGTGATAGGAGCAAAGGTTTTGGTATAGTCTATCCCTTCTTGCTTACTATAACCTTGTGCCACCAGTCGTGCTTTGTTTCTGACAACTTCTCCTTGTTCATTTAGCTTGTTTCTGAAGATCCATTTGGTTCCAATGATGTTGAATCCTTTTGGTTTAGGAACTAGATCCCATACATCATTTTTGGTAAATTGATTTAGTTCTTCCTGCATTGCAAGGATCCATTCATTGTGTAGAAGAGCTTCAACAATGGAATTTGGCTCGATCAGAGATACTAATCCCATGAGAGATTCCTCATAATTTTTTAATGTAGATCTTGTTCTGATTGGATCATCTTTCTTTCCCAGAATCGTGTTTTTCGGATGTGCTAATCTGCTTCTGGATGGTCTTTTCTGGATGGGGTCTTCAGAAGTTGTTGTGATATTTGTGACATCTTCTTCTGTATTTGGTTGTGATTCTTTATAAGGAACTTGTGACGCTTTGTCTTTAATACTTGTAAATTGGACTTCTATATCTGCAAAAGTTTTATCCTGCTTTGACTTTTGAGAGCCAAACTTATCATTAAATCAGACACTAATAGATTATTCCACAATTCGTGTTTCTATGTTATATACTCTCCATCCTTTTGAGCGTTTAGAGTATCCTAACATGATACACTTGTGTGCTTTAGAATCAAACTTGTTCAGATGTTCTTTAGTGTTTAGTATAAAATAAGTACATCCAAATGGATGGATATAAGAGATGTTGGGCTTTCTGTTCTTCCATAGTTCATATGGAGTCTTATCTATAATATGTCTTATTGAGATTCTATTATGAATATAACACGTTGTGTTAATTACTTCTGCCCATAAGTTTTTAGCAATGTTAGTCTCGTTGATCATGGTTCTGGCCATTTCTTGTAAAGTTCTATTCTTTCGTTCCACAACTTAGTTTTGTTGAGGAGTTCTAGGACAAGTGAAATCATGAGAGATGCCATTCTCATTAAAAAGTTTTTAAATCTTTTGTTTTCAAATTTCCCACCATGATCACTTCTGACTTTAACAATTCTAAAATCTTTTTCGTTTTGAACTTGGTTATAGAAGATAGAGAATACAGAGTGCGACTCGTTCTTGTGTCTTAAGAACTTTACCCATGTCCATTTGCTATAGTCATCTACGATCACTAATCCATACTTCTTGCCACTGATAGATGCAGTTTTCACTGGTCCAAACAAATCTATAGGAAGAAGTTCTAATGGTCTAGAGATAGAAACAACATTTTTTGATTTAAAAGAAGGTTTTGCAAACTTTCCTTTTAGACATCCTTTACACAAAGCATCTAAGATAATCTTCAGGTTAGGAAGTCCTCTAACCAGATTGAGTTTATTAATCTGAGACATTCTTCTCATACTAACATGCCCTAATCTTCTGTGCGAGAATCATTGCACGTCGTTAACAGACATTAGGCATTTTACATTTTAACTTTTTAGTTCAGAAAGTTTTATTTTGTAAATGTTGTTCTTTCTCTTTCCATTAAAAAGGGTATACCCATCTTTCTTTTCTGATTTCTTCTGAAACCTACAAAGCCTCCAGATTTAAGCTCCAGGCTTTGGAACATATGCTTTCTTTCCGTCATGTGTAGAGAGCATCCAGAGTCCAGGTACCAAGATTGGTGTTTTAACTTTGCTGTTAAAGACATCTGCAACATAGATAATTGTATCATTAGGTAGCCATATCTTTTTGGGTCCTTGTTTATTATAGTTACCAAAATTTTGTTTGAATTTTGGTTTGTAGAGAAGTCATTACTAGTATATTTTATATCACGTGCATGTTCATATGTAAAGTGTGAATAGAGAGGTGTGTGTTTTATAACTATATCATCAACTTTCTTTGGTGGATATGTTTATTCCCCCTTTGGTTTAACATATCCTATACCTTTTTTGCCATTTCTGCTAACTCCATAGATCATTGAAGCTGTTCTACCCTAAAATTTTCCCTCCCATATTTCTCAAAACATTGCAAGAAAAATCTCCAAGTTGCTCAAGGTTGCTCAAAGTTGGTCAGACAAGCTCTCTCCTAAGACAGTCTACCCCAAATTAGGGTTTTGTGTTGCATAAAGATCCTTGTGTCCAAATGACCTAAAGTGCTCTCCAATGTCCTAATATGTCATCAAGATCATCCATGTCAAGTTTCAAGCCTTGCAGAGGAAGTTTGCTCAGTCAATTGCTCAAAGGTCCAAAATTCGTCTATGCTAGGGCAAAAGTCAACTGTGACCTACATACAGTCAAACTTCAAGATTTTTTGTCAACATTCTCATTTTTAAGTATATTTCATCATTTGATCAAGGGTTGATCATGATTCATCAAGGATTGCTCAAAATTCATCAAGATTCAAAAGTTGCTAAATTAGGGTTTTGCAGGAAACGTCAACTCAACTTTGACCAAGCATAACTTTCTCATACTTTATGATAAATGACCCATCCAAAGTTCATTTTGAAGAGGATTAAATTTCCTACAATCCAAATTCATATCCCAAGATCAAAAAAGGCACTCACAAGAAGTTATGAATTTGGACATTATAGGTCATTTTGAAAAGTCAACAAAAACACCTATTTTGTCAAAGCTTCTAACTTGAGAATGGAATATCAAAATGAGATGAGACGAAATGGGTTTGTTAGAGGACATCTCAATATTTCTAAAAAGTCCAAGAACACCTCCAAAAGTTCAAAATTGAAGAAGTTATGCATTGTTGAAGTTGGACTTTTTTGCAAAATTGCCAAAGGTCAACTATCCCCAAAACATAAAATTTTGCCAAATGGGCCCATTCTTTTTCACTTGATTTGAGTTTGCATTATTTCCCATGTGCCCTAGCTTCGGCCATGTGTCCATATCATATTTTTATTATTTAATTTGATTTTTATTTGAATTAATTCACTTTAAATCAAATAAAATCACATAAAATCTAAAGCATTGATAACACATGATTTTTTGGTTATTTCAGGCTCCAAATACAGCTATCATTAAAATCAAATTCGTATCAAAGGCATTGGGTACAAAAATATGTGATATAGGCCAAGTTTGGAAAGCTTTTATGGAAGATCAAATCAAATATGCAATCATCAATGTGGGAAGATTTGAACAAAAAATGTTACCCTAATCCAATGTGCAATACATAAGCAAGCTACAGGAACGAAAATCAGAGTCAGAGAGCAATGGTAGAGGCAGAACCAAAGTTGAAAAAATCACAAAAAAGCTTGAGATCGAAATCAAGGTTGGAGGCATTTTCAAGGCCTGAGACATATCCCAATCGCTTCCTGGAAATTCTCACAAGCTAACCCGATCCAGACAACGCGTTTCCAGACCTCCTAGCGCACTGTAAGTCTCACGCGAGTTCCCCCTGTTTTTGATTTCGTATCTCTGAAATTAGACATCGTTTTCATGAAATAATTGCATATCCTTAACCCTCACATCATTTGCAAACTGTTTGTAATAGCCAATTTCATTTATGTGCTCTGTATGAAGAACCACCATTGCTAGGGTTTGGCTCGTGGTTTTAGGGATTTTCGTTTCAGGTACAATTGGTCCATATGAAGGGCGTGGTTGCAATCAGGAGGAGATGACGAGTTCAACCATGCTCGTAGAATGTATTTTCATGGCCTATGCAAGGTTTTGGAACGGACCAAGCTTATAGCTACGGACCTCTGTCCGTTGGTATAAGTCTTTGCACTTTTAGCCACGGTTGGGAGGTCAGGGATGATGCGTGGCATCCATCCATTGGGAAATTCAAATATTGCGTGATTTTTTCTATTTTTCTGGCAATTGTTTTGTTTTTATATATATTATATTGTTTGTATTAATATTAACAAAACAACAACATGCCCCAGTGGTTGCCACATAGGTGCTTAAAGACCCAAAGGCTGGAGGTCAGGGGTTCGATCCCTGCCTCCAGCAATTTGCATTTTTTTAATTCCTTGCAAATAATCACATGCTTGGCAAGCCAGATTCACACCATACGCCCTCACCAATTCAAGCGCCAGATGGCCAAAGGGCCAGATCTGTTGGTCAAATATTGAAGTTCCATCCTAAGCAAGTCAACGCACATGCAGGGAATCTCAAAGGTCAAACAGACCAGCATCAAATGGGCCAAGAAAATTGCTCTCTACACCTCCAATCAGGCCCAATTCCTCCTTTCTTTTATACTTTTCTCATTTTAAATTAATTGTTTTATTTTGCTTAATTATTTTTCTAACCAATAGATTAATTTAATTTTTTATCAAAAAAATAACAAAAATACTTTTTTTTAATTCAGGATTTTTTTTATAATAAATACTAACTAATTAAGTTAGGTTTTTAATTCTAGAAAACTCTAACTTATTTTTGTAAATATTTAAAATTGATTAGAAACCACTAAGTTTTAATTCATTTAATTTTCTTTTAATTTCTTTCTTAAATTAACAAAAACCCAAAAATATGTCTTTAATTATTTTTCATTTAATTTATTTAATTTCTAATTTAGCATTTAATTTAGAATTTAATTTCTTTTCTTAAATAAAAAACAAAAAAAAAGCATCTTATTTAATCAAAAGGTTCAAAACCCTAAACTCGCATTCGATTTAATTTCCCGCGCGCTTTATTTATTTTTTACCCATATTAGTGTATCTGCTTCCGGAATATAATAGATAATTAGGAAATTTAATTATTTTATCGCTTTATTTTCAAAGGGTTGCTTTTGGCGATGTAAACACCCGATGCCTTGTAATTTAATTACCGCACCTTTAATTTTGCAAATTATAACTGCTAGATGTTTGATAATAGGGTTTGCATGACAAGACTGAATGCCTAATCTTAAAATCAAATTAGATCACCCTTAACATGTGCAAAGATAAAAATAACTGAAAACGACACACTCGCACATGCGCACTCTTAGGGTACACCCCACTTGGTTTCTTTCGTACACGGTCATTGAGTATAGGTCATTTTAGAGGTCGTCCTCTTGTCTAAAAGATCATAGTTGTCTCGAAACGGTTGCCTCGGATATTTTTGCCTCAAACAGATGATCTAAGACATTAGGGTTACCGCTAATGCGTTCTAACATTGCTTTAGTGACCGTATGTCCCTCATTCAAATTGACCCTCAAATTCCAACGACGGTGCTACCCACTCACTAATAGTGGGATAGCATTGTCTAAAGGAAATTAGCATAGAACGATTCTTTTTCGAGTAGGTAGATTAGTTCTTAAGTACTTGCTCAATCAAAACAAAACTTTTTCACACTTACACTCTTTTTACGAACATGTTTTCAAAAAAATACTTCATTACACTCTTGAGGACAGAAGCAAGAGTTAAATTGAAGTTAAAACAAAAACTTTTCAAACCCATAAGCACAAAGAAAACAATTTTGAAAACAATGAGCAAGTACCTAAGAGCCCGACGATAACCACGGATAGAAAGGGTGCTAATACCTTCCCTTTCTATAATCTACCCCCGTACTCAGAAATATCTCGAAAAAGGAATTTTTTTGTGCTTTTTTCCTTTCCTTGTTGGATAAAATAAAAGTCGATGGCGACTCTTGCTTACCACGACATTTTGCGAAAACAAACGCAAAACGCAAACCAGCATTCCAAAAACAGTCAGTTCTTCCCACCGTATCACAGAACTGGCGACTCTGCTGGGGAATATTCTTATAAGTGGGGTGTACCTTAGGAATAGTTCATAATGTTTTCAATTGCTTGATTTGTATGCTTTATCTTTGTGGGTTTGAATCAGAGTTACTATAGATCCTAACCCGGATCTGGGGGACACCCTTTAGGTAAGTAGCAATAAACTGTGAGTGAACTGTACAGCATAGACCGATACGGTTGAAGCAGTAGCTACGTTGGTGTGGCACTTTAGTTTGTACCGATATCCCTTGTGGCACAACAAGGAGAATATGGGTCTTCTAAGGGGTCATTAAGCACCAGCTGACCTTAGAACCTATAATTGACCAACTTAGCCATAGAACAGTAGCAGCATGCTACACTCATTGAGACCAAACTCTTGCGATGATTCCGACCGCAAGAAAAGGTTGCTAAATTGGAATTATGATCGATCGAGGGTGGTCAGTGATATTGAGATCCTCTAGAACTCGGTTACTATTTCTAGGACATGTTTGAACCAACTATACTGAAAGAGGGTAGTACTTAAACTTCTTACCAGCCTGAAATCTAAGGGCAGTCTGTGTGACTTGTTTGCCCTTACCATGTTTGATATTTGTGAATACTTATGGTGTGTTTCTATCATGACATCATGACATCATGACATTGCATGCATATTGCATTGGACTAACCCATTTCAAAGACAGAGGGGATTCATCTTTGTTCTGTTTTATAGGCCATGGCATTTATGCGTAGGAACACCATTTGGATGAACTTTGTACAGATTCCCACTCAGCTTAAGGAATTGGTTTCCAAGGTTCCTGATACTTCCTCCTTTATCAGAAGACATGGGATCCTCTTGGGTTTAGTCACTTCCAAGATGGATGAATAGATGATGAGTGTATTAGTCCAGTTCTTTGATCCACTGTACCATTGCTTTACTTTTCCGGACTACCAGTTGGTCCCTACCTTGGAAGAGTTCTCTGATCTTCTTGGTATCTCTATTCTGGAGCAGACCCTGTTCACAGGTTGGGAGAAAGTCCTTAGGCCGGAAGAGATTGCTCCAACCCTCCATCTGACAAAGGATGAGGTAATGTATAATTGGGAAACTCGTTGTGGGACAAAAGGCTTCTTGACTAAGTTCTTGGTTGGTCGGGCTAATCAGTTCTTGGACAGTCTAGACTTTCAGGCGTTCAAGGACATCCTGGCTCTTCTTATTTATGGTCTGGTTCTGTTTCCCAACTCAGATTCATTCGTCGACGTGAATGCGGTGAAGATTTTCATGTCCGGTAATCCTGTGCCCACTCTCTTAGGTGACATTCTCCACACTCTCTATACCCGTACTGCCCGGAAATAGGGGACCCTTATGTGCTGTGCACCATTGCTAGCGAGGTGGTTTATTTCTCACCTCCCCAAATCAGTTTTGAAGAACAAGGAAGACATGGGTTGGGCCCACAGGATTATGTCCCTTGCTCACACTGACATCATCTGGACTACTAAAGGCATGGAAGACATAGCTATTATTGATCGCTGTGGGGAATACCCCAATGTGCCACTGTTAGGAATCAATGGAGGGATCACCTATAATCCTTGTCTGGCCTTACGTCAGTTTGGGCGAGCTAGGAGGGAAGGACCTCATGAGCTGCTGATGCCAAGTATTATCTTTGACTTCCAAGGGGATAATGATGATCAACGCCGCAGGTTCTACAAGCTTGGGATAGGGTGCACAGGTCTGATCCGCACGAGCTAGGTGTGAATACTTCTCTTCCAATTTAACCATATCTCCGATGGATTCGTACACGTGCTCAGAAGCTAGGGATACCCTACAAAGCAGTCTTGCCTGTGATAGTTAAACTTGCTGATAAAGAAGGGGTTCCTCCTACCATCATCCACCCTTACATGCCTACTGACATTGGGGCATTAAAGAGGTCTTGGATGCAGCTGAGAGAAGAGCGGGATACTTACGGAGAAAAGTATCACGAGCAAGAGCGGAAGATCCTGAAGTTGAGAAGGCAATTGGAGAACGAGCAGATCCTCAACGACTATGTCCACACCAACGAAAAGCGACCATGGGAGCGATGATGTCTTATTATTATTTCTAGTTTTGATTTACTTTTCAGTATTTCTTTTTGTAACGCCTTAAAGGCATTTGTTGAACAATTAAATTCAAAGTTTTATCTAATAAAAGTGTGTTTCATTTTGGTTTACAAATTTGAATCTCTAAAGTCTTTGAAATCATATCATACACATTTCATTCCCATGCACTTCATCACAGGTACCTTTACAGGTTTCTCATCTTCTTCGCTGTTTATTTCAGCACATCATGTCTTCTGAAACATCAACTGAACAAGCAATCAAGGATCTGCAAGCTCAAAATGCCCAGTTCCAGGAATTGTTCATGAGTTTAGCCAAGGGTCAGCAAGATCTGAAGACCCTTATCTTGAAAGAGAAGAAGAAGAAGAAGAAGAAGAAGACGGTCCTGCTGAGTATGGGTCGCAGATTCGGAAACAATTTGCGATAAGAGGTTGATTTGAATCACTCATCTGGAGGGGGAGAAAATCAGGAAGAAAGGAGGGCTCATAGCCCTGTGATTTCAGACAACAAGACTGACTTTGACGAAGACCAGTATCCTCTGGCTGAGGATAGATATAAACAACTCGAAGACCGTTTGAGTGCAATGGAGGTCCAGAAAGTCCCTGGTCTGGACTTCAGAGATTTGGGTTTGTCATCTGGGGTGGTGATTCCCCATAAATTTAAAGCACCAGTCTTTGCTAAATACGACGGGGTTTCTTGCCCAAAGTTGCACCTCCGCTCGTATGTTAGAAAGATTCAGCCATACACCGCTGATAAGAACCTATGGATCCACTTCTTTCAAGATAGTCTCTCAAGGACTCAACTTGAATGGTTTTACCAGCTGGAAGGGGCTAGTATCCGTAATTGGGAAAACTTTGCTGCTTCTTTCTACAAGCAGTACCAATACAATGCCGACCTCACTCCCACGCGTACCCAACTTCAGGGTATGTCTATGGGTGCGGGCGACGGTTTCAAAGACTACGCCCAAAAGTGGAGGGACCTTGTTGGAAGAGTCCAACCCCCGCTGGCTGACAGGGAGTTGGTAGACATGTTTCTGGGGACCTTGTCTGGTCCATATTTCAACCATCTGATTGGAAGTTCGTCGTTCGGATTTACTGAGCTGATTATGACCGGGGAAAGAGTTGAAGCCGGTATTAAGAGCGGTAAAATACATAAGGGTGCTTCACCAGGCACCGAAAAGAAACCTTTTAAGAAGGAATACAGCGCTGTTTACAGCGCAAAAAGCCATAATACACCTGAGCGCCGCCAAGTAGTTAATGCGGTGGTTATATCAAGACCTGTTGTTGCTCCTCAATGCAACAATCAACCAAGGGTCGAGAGACCACGAAGACAATTCACTCAGTTCAACATGACTTTATCCCAAATTCTGCCGTAGTTATTAAAGACCAACTTGGTGATTCTGAAGGAGGCCCCGAAGAATCCCAATACAACCTCACCCATGTACAACCCGAACGCCCACTGTGCTTTTCATTCTGAAAGCCCGGGGCACGATACGAATGACTGTTGGGTTTTGAAGAATAAGGTGCAGGACTTGATTGATGCTAAGGAGATTGAGTTCGAAGCGCCTGAAAGGCCTAATGTTGTGACTACTCTGATGCCCAAGCATGGAGTGAATACTGTATATGAAGACTCGTTTGTGGGTTCTGTGAAAGACATTGCTACTCCATTTATGACTATGAAGAAGAACCTTCTGTTAGCCGGTTTATTTCCGGGTTGTGGCAAAGGTTGCCATCTGTGTGTCGTCCTACCTACCGGTTGCCATCTTTTTGAAGTCAAGCGTCCAACACCTGATGGATAATAAAGAAATTCTGTTTGAGAAGACTTTTGTTCCTTTGGTTCCTACTGAAGAAGTTGCTATAATCACCATTTTCGACAATTCTTCCAAGGCTTCCTCGAGAAAGCCTGTTAGAATTACATATGTTCCAAGAATCGCATCGTTGATCATCACCATTCCTGGGCCTATCCCCTATACATCAGACAAAGCTGTCCCGTGGCACTACAGGGCTGATGTATATTATCACGGGGTTAAACAAGATTTGAATGCTGAAGAGGCTGATACTGACGTCAGCAATATTATTGGATCTAGTAAAGTCACCCACAGCGGAACGCTTTTCTCCCATGAGATCTCTCCACCAGTTGTTCGGAGGCCTGTTGTTATTACACCTACCAGTACACCTACTACTGTCCCTGTTCAAGTTCCAATTCTTACCCCCGTTGACGAGTCATCTGAGACTCGGGGCAAAGGGATCACCGGTGAGCCTTCCCAGACGGAGGCACCGAAGAAGATTACTATTGAAGCCTCTAGACAAGAGATGGAGGAAATTTTAAAGATCATTAAAAAGAGCGACTACAACATAGTCGAGCAACTGGAGCAGACCCCGTCCAAAATATATATGTTGTCTCTGTTGCTATGCTCAGAAGCCAATGCCAAGGCTCTGATTGCCTTCCTGAAAACTGCACACGTACCCCAGGAAACATCTACTGACCAGTTCAAAGACTGTGTGGCGAGTTTAACTGCTGATAATGGTCTGGGTTTCTCCGACACCGACTTGACTGCTAAGGGGAAGAATCACAATGACGCCCTGCATGTCTCCATTGAGTGCAGGGGCACTACCCTAGATCACATATTGGTGGATATTGGGTCTTCATTGAATGTTTTACCCAAGAAGTCACTGGACCGGTTAGACTATAAAGAGTTGGAGCTGAAGCCGAGTAACATTGTAGTCAGGGCCTTTGATGGGTCCAAGAGAATGGTACACGGAGAAGTGGATATTCAAGTGAAGGTTGGTTCTCAGATTTTCGCGTCTACATTCTATGTGATGGACATTCGGCCATCTTATTCTTGTTTGCTGGGTCGCCCGTGGATCCACAAAGCTGGGGAAGTGACTTCCACGCTCCACCAGATGATAAAATACCCAGTGAAGGGGAAAATTGTTACAGTGCGAGGGGAAGAGGAGTACATGGTGAGCCACCTCAACTCTTTTTGGTATGTGGAAATGGACGGGGAATTCATTGAAACCCCATGTCAACATTTTGAAAAGTTCCCCAGACACTGGCATCAAATGAAAGTGTTGTTGAAAATCCTCCAATGAAGATGCCTTCCCTCAAGGATGTCCGGGCTGTTGTTGAGAAAGGTGGGTGTGCAAATTGGGGCCGACTCCCTGATTTTGCACATAAGACTAACAATTTTGGTTTGGGTTTCATTGCAGAAGCTCAAAGGGCTGTTCGGAGTGCACGGATCAGAAGACCTCCCCTGTTTATCAGCAATTCAGGAGTGAATGCCATTGAAGACGATGTTGAAGAGTCTGAGTTTGACAGTTGGATCTACCCGACTGTCGGTGGTAGATTAAGCAATTGGACAGCAAAAGACTTCGTCCCAATTTCTTTTATTACCCAGTAATGAGACTTTTGTTTTGATTTTGTAACAAACATTTTTTAAACTTTACGGCCCGGTGTCTTACCCGGGGCACCGTGGCTTTATTTGTGAGGGCTTTATGTGTGTCATATCCATATATCATTAATAAAAGCATTGGAAGTTTCTTGCATTTCAAATTTTACGCTCCTTGTTTTTCTTTTATTATATATTGCAAAACAGTTATTTTACACACACTCACATATACAGGTCTACATCCACTCTGGATCTCACTGGTAATGACTCTGCTACTTCCAATTATGACTTCGAAAGTCTGATCAACTTAGCCGAAGACGAAGGTGAAGATGATTGCGAAGTGCCTGGTGAACTTGCAAGACTGTTACTCCAGGAAGAGAGGGCCTTACAGCCGCATGAGGAGCCCGTGGAAACAGTAAATCTGGGTACAGAGATAAACAAGAAAGAGGTCAAGATCGGTGCAAATCTGGAGCTTAGTGTAAAGCAACGGTTGATTCAGATGCTGCGTGACTACATTGAGATCTTTGCCTGGTCTTATGAAGATATTCCTTGGTTGGATACCGATATTGTGGTTCATCGGCTGCCTACCAAGGAATATTGTCCTCCAGTGAAACAGAAAGTTCGCCGAATGCGCCCAAAGATGTCTGAGAAAATCAAGGCTGAAGTTATGAAATAATTTGACGCCGGTTTTCTAGCAGTTACTTCTTACCCACAGTGGGTGGCCAACGTGGTTCCAGTGTCGAAGAAGGACGGTAAGGTTCGAAAGTGTGTTGACTATAGGGATCTGAACAGGGAAAGCCCCAAGGATGATTTCCCTTTGCCTCATATCAATGTTCTAGTTGACAACACCGCACAGCATAAGGTCTTCTTCTTTATGGATGGTTTCTCCGGTTATAATCAGATTAAAATGGCTCCCGAAGACATGGACAAGACAACCTTTGTTACTCAATGGGGTACCTTTTTCTACAAGGTCATGCCCTTCGGATTGAAGAATGCTGGGGCAACGTATCAGCGCGCCATTGTCGCTTTGTTCCATGACATGATCCATCATGAGATTGAGGTATACGTTGATGACATGATTAGAAGGTCACAGACAGAAGAGGAACATCTTGACCACCTTCAGAAGTTGTTTGACAGGTTGAAGTTGTACAAGCTGAGGTTAAACTCGAACAAGTGCACCTTCAAGGTGATATCTGGTAAGCTGATGGGCTTCGTCGTAAGTGATAAAGGTATTCAGGCGGATCCTGCAAAAGTGAAGGCTATACAGGAAATTCCAGCTCCCTGAACAGAAAAAGAAGTCAGAGGCTTTCTGGGACGTCTGAACTATATTGCCCGATTCATCTCGCACCTGACTACTACTTGTGAGCCAATCTTCAAACTACTGAAGAAAGATCAAGTGGTAAGATGGAACAATGAATATCAGGCATCTTTCGAAAGTATTAAAGAATATCTCCAAAAGCCACCTATTCTGATGCCTCCAGTTGAAGGGAGACATTTGATCTTATACTTGATAGTACTCGACAATTCGATGGGGTGTGTGCTTGGGCAGCATGACGAGTCTGGCCGAAAAGAGCATACTATTTACTACCTTAGCAAAAAGTTTACCGACTGCGAGACCCGATACTCGTTGCTTGAGAAAACTTGCTGCGCTTTGGCATGGGCTTCTCGCTGGCTGAGACAGTATATGCTGACTCACACTACTCTATTGATATCAAAGATGGATCCAATCAAGTATATCTTCGAGAAGCCTGCCTTGTTCGGAAGAATAGCAAGATGGCAGATGATCTTGACTGAGTATGACATCCAATACACGACCCAAAAAGCAATCAAGGGAAGTGTGTTGGCAGATCATTTGGCACATCAGGCATTGGATGATTACCAGTCTATGAACTTCGAATTCCCAAATGAGAATATCATGATAATAACCGACTGCGAAGAACCTGGACCGGATGAAGGACCTGAGGAGGGATCCCGATGGTCTATGTACTTTGATGGAGCTTCGAACGATTTGGGTAATGGCATTGGCGCCATGATCATATCTCCTAAAGGCTCTCATACTCCATTTACCGCCTGACTATGTTTCAACTACACCAACAACATGGTGGAGTATGGAGCGTGCATCATGGGTCTTCAAGCAGCAATTGACCTAAGGATTAAGTTCTTGATTCTGTTCGGAGATTTCGCTCTCATGATCAGTCAGATCAAAGGTGAGTGGGATACGAAACACCCAAATCTTATTCTTTACAAAGAGTATGTGTTGACGTTGCTTCCGCATTTCGAGGAGATAACCTTTGAACAACTCCCTAGAGATGAGAATCAGTTAGCGGACGCTCTAGCTACGATGTCTTCTATGTTCAAAGTCAATTGGGACAACGAAGCTCCCCGGATTACCATTGAAAGTTTGGACAAACCTGCACATTGCTGTGACATTGAGACTGAAGAGGTAGCAGATAAACCTTGGTTTCACGAGGTAAAGAGGTATCTCGAGGCTCAGGAGTACCCCGAGGGTGCATCTGTTAATGATAAAAAGTTTTTGAGGAGGTTCGCGGCGAAGTTCTTCATCAGCAATGTCATTCTTTACAAGCGTAACCGTGATTCAACCTTACTATGATGTGTGGATAAGAACGAGGCAGAAAGGATTATGGTAGATTTACATGAAGGTACTTTCGGAACTCATTCAAGTGGACACACCATGTCAAAGAAAATCCTTCGGGCAGGATATTATTGGTCCACTATGGAAGCCGACTGTTATCAGCATTCTCGGACCTGTCATAAGTGCCAAGTCTATGCTGATAAGGTGCACATACCGCCAGTTCCTCTGAACTTCTTGACAGCTCCGTAGCCTTTTGCAATGTGGGGCATTGACATGATCGGCGAGAT
Source organism: Vicia faba (assembly GCA_948472305.1). Classification (NCBI taxonomy): domain Eukaryota; kingdom Viridiplantae; phylum Streptophyta; class Magnoliopsida; order Fabales; family Fabaceae; genus Vicia; species Vicia faba. The sequence goes on along the minus strand of OX451741.1, from coordinate 1,214,196,780 downwards.
CAGACCTACAGTGTCCAACGGGCATCGTTTCATCTTGGTAGCAATTGATTACTTTACGAAGTGGGTTGAAGTGGCTTCCTTTGCTATTGTAACCAAGAACGTCGTGGCATGGTTCATTCGGCATAATCTGATCTGTCGATATGGGGTACCAGAGAGGATCATTATGGACAATGGTACAAATCTCAACAATAAGATGATCACTGAGCTTTACAAGCAGTTCAAGATACAATATCACAACTCTTCTTCATACCGGCCAAAGATGAATGGGGCTGTTGAAGCGGATAATAAAAACATTAAGAAGATTGTGCAGAAGATGACGGTGACGTACAAAGATTGGCCCGAGATTTTACCATTTGCTCTTCATGGGTACCGCACCTCAGCCCAGACGTCAACAGGGGCAACACCCTATTCTTTGGTATATGGCATGGAGGCCGTCTTGCCCATTGAAGTTCAGATACCCTCTCTTCGGATTATGAAGGATGCAGGTTTGAGAGAAGATGATTGGATTTAGACCCGGCTTGATCAGCTAAACTTAATCGACGAAAAGAGACTTACTGCTATTTGTCATGGTCAGACGTATCAAAAATGGATGATCAAGGCATTTAACAAGAAAGTCAGATGACAAGAGTATCAAGTCAGGGATCTGGTGATTAAGCGCATCATCCTACCTCAAGGTGATCCCAGGGGCAAATGGACCCCTACTTACGAAGGCCCATTTATGGTTAAGAACATTTTCTCAGGAGGAGCAATGATTCTAACCACCATGGATGGTGACGACCTTCCTCACCCCGTCAATGCAGACATAGTGAAAAAATACTACACATGATCAAAGACCCGCTAGGTCGACTGGCCTAGGCAAAAATAAGGGCTTCCCGGCGAACCAAATGGGTTCAGGCAAAAATAAGGGATGAAAATGAAAAAATTTGTACACCCGGCAAATCGAAAACCTGAAAAGGCGGCTTGGGCAAAAAGGGTATCCCGGTGGACTGAAAACCCGAAAGGGCGGTCCAGGAAAAAATTAGGGATCAAAGCGTAACACTATGTCTCATTGGGTCACCTTGCGACCCGACTTCGGTATCGCCTATCAAGCTCGGACGACACTAATCAATTTGATCTACCTTCAACCAAGTAGCAAAGTAATGAGATGCTCGAGGATATAAAGACAATAGCAGAGTTGGAACCCAGTGGGATTATTCACATAGCTATTTTGTTTAGTTTTTCACAGATCGTGTAAATTCTATTATTCGGCGGTGTTATCTTATTAGGACGTCAACCTCTTGTACAAAAACGCCTATTTACAGGCCAAACTTCAAAATCAATACAATTCATTTTCAGAGAATTTCAAACTGTTTTTCCTTTTTCTGTTTTGTTTTGCAAAGAACGTCCAGTGTTCATTTTTGATATATGAATTTGACATTAATTGCTACTCCTAAATATTTACATATAAAACAAAAGACGATTACTTGTAATATCAAAAACATGGGCAAATGAGAAATGTCCAAACTGTACAGTTGTCTATCCACTAGGTACAAAGGTAGGTTCAGCTGAAGAATATGGCCAAGGTGCTTTCACTCCCCGTAGAGTAAGGAAAAGACAGTAATGTTAGCTCTCCCCAGCTGAGACTCGCAACTGTGAATGAATCGGTAATATTCTCCCCGAGCAGAGTTTACTTACCATCAGCACTGAAAGGTCTTAATATTCCCCAGCGGAGTATAAGAATATTCCCTGGCAGAATACGAAATATCCCTAGTGGAGTTTGAAATTTTTCCCAGTGCAGTCTAAAAAAGCTTTCCTTGTGGAGTTTGGCGATTCATCCCCAGTAGACTTTGGAAGATTGTCCCTAGCAGAGCTCAAAGGATTATCCCCCATTAGAGTATAAAAGGTTATCCCCAGTGAAGTCGCAACTGAAAGATCATCCCCAGCGAAGTTCTTTCCTTTCACAAACAGCAATTCAATCCCCAACAGGATTCAGTATCACCAGCAACGCCATCATGCCCAATGGAATTTATCGGTGGAATCCTCAGCAGAGCATCTCTTCCCCACAGAGTTAGTATCCTCATCCGTTTATCCCCCAATAGAGTTATCCTCTCCTGCAGGTCTATTATCACAATCATCTTCATCCACTATCTCCAGCGGAAACAAAGAATTCACTTCTTTTCTCCAGCAGCTATTTGGGATTTATTTTCCCCATCTAAGAACATTATATTTCCATATATCATGACATGTGCATATACGCATCTTACAACACAATCTCATTTATTTTGAGAACATCATTGCCTGATACATATCATGCATTACATACAACTAACCTTTATCTTTCAGGAAGGATGCGGTTAAATTCTCACAAAATTCAAAGTTTTGAAGCTTTTACCTCAGTCGAATTACTGACAAGTTCTTAAATCTCAACAGAATTATCCTCAGTTGAATCATAGACAAGGTCCTAAATCTCGACAAAGTTCCTCCGTCGAATTACAGACAGGTTCCTAAATCTCAGCAAAGATGTTTTCTCAGTTGAATTACGGGCGAGTCCTTAAATCTCGATGAAGATGTTTCCCCAAAGTCTAATTACTGACAAGTTCTTAAATCTCAACAAAATTATCCTCAGTTGAATTACAGACAAGGTCATAAATCTCGACAAAGTTCCTCCGTCGAATTACAGACGAGTTCCTAAATCTCAACAGAGTTTTCTCAATTGAATTACGGGCGAGTTCTTAAATCTCGATGAAGATGTTTACTAAGTCGAATTACTGACCAGTTCTTAAATCTCAACAGAATTATCCTCATGTGAATTACAGACAAGGTCCTAAATCTCGACAAAGTTCCTCCGTCGAATTACAGACAGGTTCCTAAATCTCAGCAAAGAAGTTTTCTCAGTTGAATTACGGGCAAGTTCTTAAATCTCGATGAAGATGTTTCCCCCCAGTTGAATTACGGACAAGTTCTTAAAACTTAGCAGAGATGTTCTCTCAGTTGAAGTACAGGCAAGTTCCTAAATCTCAACAAGATCAGACTTCCCCAACGGAATCTTCTACAACAACAGGTATGCGGGCTCTTGCTAAGGAATATCTTATGCGATCGACACTCCTGCAGATGGCATCTTTAAGCCCATCCTCTCACCAGCAATCTCCAAATGGCATCTGTAAGCCCATTCCTGACATTACAAGGCTGATACCACTTCATGCGAGTGCAAATTTCTGGGCACTCTAGTGTTCAATCATCTTCCACCTTCGGATCACGAAAGGCGGGAAATCCAATCTACATCCTCAGGTTTAAGAAGATTGAACAGGGGTAGTTGTTGTACCCCAAAATTTTCCCTCCCATATTTCTCAAAACATTGCAAGAAAAATCTCCAAGTTGCTCAAGGTTGCTCAAAGTTGGTCAGACAAGCTCTCTCCTAAGGCAGTCTACCCCAAATTAGGGTTTTGTGTTGCATCAATATCCTTGAGTACAAATGACCTCAAGTACTCCCCAATGTCCAAATATGTTCTCAACATAATCCATGTCAAGTTTCAAGCCTTGCAGAGGAAGTTTGCTCAGTCAATTGCTCAAAGGTCCAAAAATCGACTATGCTAGGGCAAAAGTCAACTGTGACCTACATACAGTCAAACTTCAAGATATTTTGTCAACATTATCATTTTGAAGTATATTAAATCATTTTATCAAGGGTTGATCATGATTCATCAAGGATTACTCAAAATTCATCAAGATTCTAAAGTTGCTAAATTAGGGTTTTGCAGGAAAAGTCAACTCAACTTTGACCAAGCATGACTTTCTCATACTTTATGATAAATGACCCATCCAAAGCTCATTTTTAATAGGATGCAATTTCCTACAATCCATCTTCATATCCCAAGATCAAAAAAGGAACTCACAAGAAGTTATGAATTTGGACATTATAGGTCATTTTGAAAAGTCAACAAAAACACCTTTTTTCTCAAAGCTTCTAACTTGAGCATGGTATATAAAAAGAGATTATACCAAAAGGTTTGGTTAGAGGACATCTCAAGCTTTCTAAAAAGTCCAAGAACACCTCCAAAAGTTCAAAATTGAAGAAGTTATGCATTGTTGAAGTTGGACTTTTTGCAAAATTGCCAAAAGTCAACTATCCCCAAAACTTCAAATTTTGCCAAATGGGCCCATTCTTTTTCACTTGATTTGAGTTTGCATTATTTCCCACGTTCCCTAGCTTCAGCCATGTGTCCATATCACATTTTTATTATTTAATTTGATTTTTATTTGAATTAATTCACTTTAAATCAAATAAAATCACATAAAATCTAAAGCATTGATAACACATGATTTTTTTGTTATTTCAGGCTCCAAATACAACTATCATTACAATCAAATTCGTATCAAAGGCATTGGGTACAAAAAGATGTGATTTAGGCCAAGTTTGGAAAGCTTTTATGGAAGAATCAAATCAAATATGCAATCATGAATGTGGGAAGCTTTGAACAACAAATGTTACCCTAATCCAATGTGCAATACATAAGCAAGCTACAAGCACGAAAATCAGGGTCAGAGAGCATTGTTAGAGGCAGAACCAAAGTTGAAAAAATCACAAAAAAGCTTGAGATCGAAATCAAGGTTGGAGGCATTTTCAAGGCCTGAGACGTATCCCAATCGCTTCCTGGCAATTCTCACAAGCTAACCCGATCCAGACAACGCGTTTCCAGACCTCCTAGCGCATTGTAAGTCTCACGCGAGTTCCCCCTATTTTTGATTTCGTATCTCTGAAATTAGACATCATTTTCATGAAATAATTGCATATCCTTAACCCTCACATCATTTGCAAACTGTTTGTAATAGCCAATTTCATTTATGTGCTCTGTATGAAGAACAACCATTGCTAGGGTTTGGCTCGTGGTTTTAGGTATTTTCGTTTCAGGTACAATTGGTCCGTATGAAGGGCATGGTTGCAATCAGGAGGAGATGACGAGTTCAACCATGCTCGTAGAATGCATTTTCATGGCCTATGAAAGGTTTGGAACGGGCTAAGCTTATAGCTACAGACCTCTGTCTGTTGGTATAACTCTTTGCACTTTTAGCCACGGTTGGGAGGTCAGGGATGATGCGTGGCATCCATCCATTGGGCAATTCAAATATTGAGCGTTTTTTTCTATTTTTCTGGAAATTGTTTTATTTTTATATATATTATATTGTTTGTATTAATATTAACAAAACAACAACATGCCCTAGTGGTTGCCACATAGGCGCTTAAAGACCCAAAGGCTAGAGGTCAGGGGTTCGATCCGTGCCTCCAGCATTTTGCATTTTTCTAATTCCTTGCAGATAATCACATGCATGGTCAAGCCAGATTCACACCATACGCCCTCACCAATTCAAGCGCCAGATGGCCAAAGGGCCAGATCTGTTGGTCAGATATTGAAGGTTCATCCTAAGCAAGTCAACACACATGCAGGGAATCTCAAAGGTCAAACGGACCAGCATCAAATGGGCCAAGAAAATTGCTCTCTACACCTCCAATCAGGCCTAATTCCTCCTTTCTTTTATACTTTTCTCATTTTAATTTAATTGTTTTATTTTGCTTAATTATTTTTCTAACCAATAGATTAATTTAATTTTTTATCAAAAAAATCACAAAAATACTTTTTTTTTAATTCAGGATTTTATTTATTTTTAATAAATACTAACTAATTAATTTAGGTTTTTAATTCTAGAAAACTCTAACTTATTTTTGTAAATATTTAAAATTGATTAGAAACCACTAGGTTTTAATTCATTTAATTTTCTTTTAATTTCTTTCTTAAATTAACAAACACCCAAAAATATGTCTTTAATTAATTTTCATTTAATTTATTTAATTTATAATTTAGCATTTAATTTAGAATTTAATTTCTTTTCTGAAATAAAAAACAACAAAAAAGCATCTTCTTTAATCAAAAGGGTCAAAACCCTAAACTCGCATTCGATTTAATTTCCCGCGCACTTTATTTATTTTTTACCCATATTAATGTATCTGCTTCCGGAATGTAATAGATAATTAGGACATTTAATTATTTTATCGCTTTATTTTCAAAGGGTTGCTTTTGCCGATGTAAACACCCGACGCCTTGTAATTTAATTTCCGCACCTTTAATTTCTGCAAATTATAACTGCTAGATGTTTGATAATAGGGTTTGCATGACAAGACTGAATGCATAATCTTAAAATTAAATTAGATCACCCTTAACATGTGAAAAGATAAAAATAACTGAAAACGACACACTCGCACATGCGCACTCTTAGGGTACACCCCACTTGGTTGCCTTCATACACGATCATTGAGTATAGGTCGTTTTAGAGGTCGTCCTCTTGTCTAAAAGATCATAGTTTCCTCGAAACGGTTGCCTCGTATATTTTTGCCTCAAACAGATGATCTAAGACATTAGGGTTACCGCTAAGGCGTCCTAACATTGCTTTAGTGACCGTATGTCCCTCATTCGAATTGACCCTTAAATTCCAACGACAATGCTACCCACTCACTAATAGTGGGATAGCATTGTCTAAAGGAAATTAGAATAGAACGATTCTTTTTTCGAGTAGGTAGATTAGTTCTTAAGTACTTGCTCAATCAAAACAAACGTTTTCACACTTACACTCTTTTTACGAACAATTTTTCAAAAAAAACACTTCATTACACTCTTGAGGACAGAAGCAAGAGTTAAATCGAAGTTAAAACAAAAACTTTTCAAACCCATAAGCACAAAGAAAACAATTTGACAACAATGAGCAAGTACCTAAGAGCCTGACGATAACCACGGATAGAAAGGGTGCTAATACTTTCCCTTTCTATAATCTACCCCCCGTACTCAGAAATATCTCGAAAAAGGAATTTTTCTGTGCTTTTTTCCTTTCCTTGTTGGATAAAATAAAAGTCGGTGGCGACTCTTGCTTACCGCGACATTTTGCAAAAACAAATGCAAAACGCAAACCAGCATTCCAAAAACAGTCAGTTCTTCCCACCGTATCACAGAAGCCATCTTGCTCCTATCTATGTTTTCAGTTAAAAATTTTTGAAAGCTATGATCATTATCTTTTATGATTTTATCAGAACTATTAGAAACTTCTGAAACCATTTTTTTCTGAGCTTTTTGTAATTTATTTTTAATAACATAATTTTCACTCTCGAGTTTAGAAATGTTTTCTTTTAGCTCAGAGTTTTCTGTTTTTAGTCTCTTAGTTCCTTCAGCGTCAGATACTAGATCCTTTTTCAGGTTCTTGTTTTCGACTCGCAGTTGCTAATATCTTTTAAGAATTTCTGAAACACTTTCTTCTAATTAAGATCTAGAAAAGTTAAAGAATACCTCTTCTGCCTCTGAGTCTAACTCTGATTCAGATGATCCATAGTCATCTAAAATGTTGGCTATTAAGGCTATATTGGCTCGTTCATCTTTTGATTCAGTTTCAATTTCAGAAGATTCCGAGTCATACCACGTTGCCATAAGACTTTCTTCTTTTCTTTGGAGAACTTCTTTTTAGGCTTTAATTTTTGAAGGTTTGGGAAGCCACTTTTGTAATGACATTGTTCTTTGCATTCGTAGCATACAATATCTTTGTTGCTAGATTTTTTGTACCCAGATGATGATTCAGAGTGACTCCTTATTCTTATGGGATTTCTAAACTTCCTATGCCTATGCTTCCATAGTTGATTGACTCTTCTGGATAGAAGATATAGTTCGTCTTCTTTTGACAAGGATCCACCAGAGTTTTCTTCTTTTGCCTGAAAAAATTTAGGTTCATATTTTTTATTAAATTTAAGAGCGAGAGACTTATCTTGCTTCTAGGGCTCATCTTTTTCTTCCAGTTTTATCTCATGACTTCTCAAGGAGTTGATAAGTTCTTCAAGAGATATTTTTTTTAAATCTTTGGCTAGTTTTAACGTTGTAACCATGGGTCTCCATTTCTTGGGTAAGCTTCTAATGATTTTCTTTACATGATTTGCTGTTGAGTACCCTTTGTCCGAAACTTTTAGCCAAACAACCAGAATCTGAAACCTTGAGAACATTGTTTCAAATATTTCATCTTCTTCCATTTTGAAAGCCTCATACTTCTGAATGGGAGCAAGATCTTTGGTTTCTTTGACTTGCGTGTTTCCTTCATGCATCATTCTCAAAGAGTCAAACATGTTTTTAGTTGATTCTCTGTTTGTGATCTTCTTATACTTGGTTTATGAGATAACACTCAAGATGATTGTTCGTGCTTTATGATGATTTATGAATTCTTTATTTTTTTATTTTTCATTCTCTTTTTGTCGATCTTTTGACCTCTTTCATCAAATGGATGTATGTATCCATCAGTCACCATATTCAAGAGATCAGCGTCATGAGCTAGAAAGAAACTTTTGATTCTGTCTTTCCTGTAATCGAAGTTCTCACAATCAAAGATTGGAGGTTTGCCACATATTTTGTCTTTCTCATCATGGTTAACATTGTTGATGATCTGACTTGGTCCCACCATAATATTTTTCTTGCTTGGATCTTTTTTTGACACGGTTAAGTGTTTGCACCTAGAACTAGGCGCTCTGATGCCAATTGAAGAATGGAAAAGCACAAGAAGGGGGGGGGTGAATTAGGGTTTTATAAATTAAAGCAATAGACACGTTGGTTATCCCGGTTCGTTTGAACTCATACAACTCCAGTCCACCCGCCAAGGTGATTTTGCCTCTCTCAAATGAGGTCTTAATCCACTAATCAAATATTGATTACACAAATACAATGACTACTATCAATGTCTTCTTGAGTTTAAACCACAACTCGGTTTTCTCAAGGTATTGTATAATAAATTAATTAACAGTGTGTACAAAGATGTTTTCTAGACAAAACTATATCACTACAGTGATGTATACACAATTGAAAAGCACAAGATAGAAAGGTAATAAGATTTTTCTTTTTTAGTACGCAGTAGTGTTGTGTGTGATTTCTTCTTCAAGTCTTCTTTATATAGGCGATGCATGAGAGACATGAGAAGATACTTTTGGAAATTTGATAAAGTGTAGTTAATGTTCTTTCAAAAAATAGAGATCTTGTCTTGATTCAGCCGTTAATTTTGATTTGCAATGAATAAATTGTAACGCTTCAGAACATGCTTTCTTGGGAGCATATCAGAAGATGAATCTTACCGTTGAGACTTCTTTTAGTTATTTGTAGAACTTTACTTATCAGAATATCAGATTTTTTTGTTTGCAGCGTTGGTGCATTTAGAAGTTGTAACATTAGAACTTCTACATTTAAGCGTGCCACACAGATTTGCTTCTAAGTATGACGTGTCACAACAGAGCTTTAAAAATGAAACTTTCTCATCTTTTATGCTTCTTACATCAGAATTTTACTACATATCAAACAACATTATTAGAGAGCATATTTGTTCTTTATATATATATATATATATATATATATATATATATATATATATATATATATATATATATATATATATATATATATATATATATATATATATATATATATATATATATATATATATATATATATATATATATATATATATATATATATATATATATATATATATATATATATATATATATCATGTGTTGGTTATCATCAAAACTCTTACAGGAATGTAGAACCAAACTATGTTCTAACATTGTCATCTTTCCCAATGTGGAGAATTTCCTAGATTTCTCAGTAATTTATGTTTTCATGAATAGAAACCTGATGCCGACGATTCTTGCCAATACTTACTATGCCATTAATTCTCGACACGACAAGAAGGGAAGTGTTGTCTGTTGTATTCCTATTTTGTATAAATGGTTTATGCTGCATATGCCCACCAGAGGTCCATTTGTCAAATCTGTAGATACTCTTCTTTGGTCTCGACGAATCATGGCTCTTACTTCTTATGACATTGTCTGGAACAACATAAGAGGCGTAAGAAAAATCATTACAAGTTGTGGAGGATTTTCCAAGATTCCTCTCATGTGGACAAAGGGGTATATCAGTTATAATCATATCTTAGCACGATGTCAGTTAGGGTACATTATGACGGATAAGCCTATTGATCGCGAAGTGGAAGAAACAAATTATTTTTGAAAAGGTGAAAATCCTATTTTGTTAGACATGATAAGAATGGCCTGGAGTCATGTTCATAGAAAAGGAACATATTTCTTTGGTCAAAGGGGATTCTTAGCTCTTGATCCATATGTGCGGTGGGCAAAAAATCAAGAAAAGGTAATGTTGATTTCTTCAAGAAGCAAGATGATCCCAAATGCAGATGTTCAGTCAACACTAGATGCAGCTGACAATCCATCACTTCCTCCCTATTCGTCTATTCAACGATCTGTTATGGATGTGTCCAAGGTTGTGCCAATAAATTCTATAAGCAGGCTAAAGCTAATAGTCTCATGTTAGAATTGTAAGAGCAGGAGCAGGGTATGTAGCTTTCTTTTGTTGTGCAAGAGAGAAAGGAGATGCTTCATGAAGTCTGGTTGAAATATAAAGTGTTTAAATAACATGTTTTGCTTGAAGGACTAAAGAGGCCAAGAGTTGAAGGTTCTCGCACTTCTAGGCAGAAGGAAATTGGGGGAAAAGTCCAGGTCGATCTTACAAAAAGCCATCAAAAGCTTGAAAGTCTTCGGTTGTCTAAAGACAACAAGAAAATCACAGAGAATAAGTCAAAGATTTGAAGAAATGACTTCGAGAAGCGGAATCCAAATCTCAGGATGTTTCCAAACAACGAGAGAGTCTGAAAAATCAGGTTCAAATTCAGCAATTTCAGCTTGACCAGTTGTCTAGTCAGGTTAACCAGCTCAAAATTCAGCTCAAGAAAAAATACGATAAGAAGCTAGCAGCCGAAGCCCAGTTAAAATGGAGAGGTGCCCAGTTGGCCCAAGTGAATGAAGAATTGGAAAATCTCAAAGCTCAGTTTGGAGTTTGACATTGTTGTACCCTAAAATTTTCCCTCTCATTTCTCAAGAAATCTCTCACAAGATCTCCATTGATTCAAGACTGCACAAGGTTTGATCAGCTCAAGACACCTCTTCAAGCACTAATAACTGAAAATTAGGGTTTGAGTTTTCACAAGGACAACTGGACTTTTAATGCCCCAAATTACTTTCATGTATCATTTTGTACCCTCAAGATTTCTCATTTCAAGTTTCAAGTCTTGGATCACAATTTTGCTCAGTCAATTGATCAGTTGACCTAAAATCAGCTATATTGGGGAAAAAGAAAACTATGGTCAATTTATAGTCAAACTTCATAATTTTTGGATCCATATCAACATCATGAACTCATATATGTCATTTGATTAAATTTGGATCACAATTACTCAATAAATTTGATCAGAACATCAAAAGGGCAAAATGGTCAAAATTAGGGTTTTGATTGAGAAGGTTCAATTTCTGATTTTTTTACCTAGAAAATGATTTATTGGTTTAATTTATTATATCAAGGATTCAAATGCTTAATTTTTACCTAATTGCATGGCTCAAAACATTTCTCAAGATCAATTGATTGACAGATGAATTTCAGTCAATTGATGAAAAGTCAGTTGTACACTGAAGAGTCAAACTTTGACTTTTTGGTCAAAATCAAGTTTCAAAGATTACAATTCATCAAAAATGGTCAAAATATGAAACTTTTTCATCAAGAAATAAAAAAGTCAAGATTTCATTTTGAAAAGTCAAAATTTCTAAACTTAGAATTTTTTCTAAGTGTTGGAAATTCACATATTTTTCACAACTTTGAGCCAAATTTTCACCACGATGCAAGACGATTCAAAGGAAACTTCCAACATGAAAGTTTTAGATCTCAATGAGATCTAAAACATTTTATAGTAGAAATTTTTCTAGAATTTCTTGGATTTCAAGTTATGATTTTATGAAGACATGTTCATGAAACATAAGGACTTAGTGAAATTTTGCCCTAGTTTAGGCAGGATTTTGACCTAACTTCATGGCAACTTTTCACCTAGTTCCAAATTGAATTTTAAAAAATGTCCAACATATAGGTTGTAAAGGATGTTACAATATTTTCAAAATGTCTAAGAACTAATTGAGATCATACTTGAGCAAGGAGAATTGAAGGCAAGAAGTTAGGGTTTCATTCTTGAATTACAAGCCATTTCTTGATGAACACAAACTTCAATCTCAATGTTAGGCTGCCTAGTCTTGCTTTTCATGCCTTCTAACTTGTGTATCTATCCATCATTAATGGATTACACAAACTTTTTAGCTATAATCCAAGTGATTTAAGCATTGCCCAAATTAATTTTCCATTTTGGGAATAAAGTTAACAATGCCATTCTTTAAAAGCAAGCTTTATGCATAAAGTCAATTCTTGAGCCCCTCACTTGTTCCCTTGATCACAATCCATCTACAAAGTCAGAAGCAAGTTTGTTTAAAGCATAACCACTCTACAATAGCAAGTACAAAGGGCATTGAAACTTGATTTCTCAAGAAAATTACATGTTCAGCTTAAACATGTGATTTTGAATTCTGATCAAATACAAGTCTCCAAACTTGTTGCTTATAAATAGAGGCCCTATTTGCAAGTTAAGACACGAGCTTAAGCACCCTAAAACTCTCTCAAACACTTGCAAGCCAGAAATTTTCCAAAAACTCCATTGATGCACAGATTCTGACTTTGAACTTACCACTCACAATTCCCTCGTGCGTTTTCCTTCCTAATCAATAACAAAGCTCCTACACATCAAATATAGTCCATCCGTGGCCCTGTTTCATAACTGTAACTCCATTTTCATTAACCTCCATAACCAAAAATAGAGCTCTACAAGTTGACTTCTCCAGGCCATTTCAGCCATCCATTGCTCAAGCTAATCATTGCATTAGCTTCATGGGAACTTGAGGAAGCTAACCTGATCATTGCAGAACCTTGAATCAAGCTCATTTGCATTTCATGATTTCCAATTTTGAGGTGCCTTTGCTGAACTTCTATCTTTTCATTTAGGCATTGTTAAGCTTGAATTTGTGAAGATAAAATGTATACATCATTGCCCTGAAACTGTACATGTCCATAAATTTCATTTATATTGATTGAGCTTAGAGAATTTAAGGTCAGAATTTGTTACTTTTAGAAATTATCATTCATCTTTCATTTATAGCTTATGATATTTATATGGTTGGATTCGTATGGAAAAATGGAGCAACTTTCATGTTTGCATCTTTCATTTTTGTTGAGAAATGAGCAAGTTACAGAAACCATGGCTGGAGGTTGAAGATGAAGTAATTTTCAGGACTTGACTTGTGTTATGTATTTATTGTTTTGTGTATGTTACCAGATATACAGCCACCCTAGTGGCAAAGGTAGCACGCGTGTATGTTAAAGGTCATGGGTTCAAGTCCCGGCGCTACCTTTTGTTTATTTTTCACATTTTTCTCCTTTTTTTCTCACAAACAGTAGCGCCTAAGCCTCCATCTTTGGGCCTTGTCATTTTTGTTGACTTCTAACCCCCTGCCTGCTTTCGCACACGTGGCCCAAACTTTCTTTTATTATTTCATTTTTATTTATTTTCTTTTTATTATTTTATTTTATTTCATTTTCTTTATTATTTATTATTATTATTATTATTAATAAAAAATCCAAAAATATTTTATTTATTATTTTCACACTTATATTTTATTATCTTATAAAATAAAAAGACAAAAACATTTTCTTAACAAATTTGATTTCTTTTTCTTAATAAATAATTAGATTTAGGTTTAATTATTTTTTTATTTAAAATTAATTTAGAACTTAAGTTTCTTTTAATTAATTAATTTTCATATTATTATTATTTAACTTAAAACCTTTCACAAAAAACCCTAAAAAATTCTTTTTTTAACTTAATTTCTTTTCTAAATTAGTTTAAGTTTAATTTTATTTATTTTTAATTAACCATTTTCTTAATTAGGTCAAAATTAAACCCTTCCTCAAAAACCAAACAAAAAAATCATTTCATTTCCATTATTCTTCTTGTACATTATATTTTCCATTCTTGTACATTATTCAATATGGTTGTACTAGATAATTAGGTTTAATTTTCTTGCAATCCCCATTTGTAAATTTGTATACCCCCTCCCCTAATGATGTAATAGTGTAGTAACTTTAATTTCCGCAATTTATCGCTTTTATATAAATGTTAGTAATTAGGGTTTGTATGGCAAGACTAAAATCAATGATTAGTAAACCCTAATCCAAGATAAACAATGCATGTAAATCAAACACACTTGCAAACTTGTACCCTTAGGGTAATTCCACTTGTTGCCTTACAAAAATGGTCATGTTATGTATGTGGGATGTCTTAGCAAAAGCAATAAAAAAATACAAGATCATAGTCCCTCGATGACGCTGTAAATATTGTCTTTCAAAATGATCTTAGTCCCTCAAAGAGAAATGCTAAGACATCTCACAACATTGCTATCATGACTATACGATGACGCACGCCCGTCCCTTTACATCCAAAGATAAGGCTTCTTACCAAATCAATGGTAAGATAGAAATATTAAAGGAAAGGAAGAAATGAACAAAGAATTTTGAGTAGGTAGATTGTTCCTAGTTGCTTGCTCACTTTCAAAACAAACATCCTTTCTTATTTTCAAAACAAACACCAAACACTTTCAAAAACAAACTTTCAAAACATGAAAATATTTTCAAAAGCCCAACACTTTGTATACATTCTTACGAACGAGAACTATTACAAAGTTTTCTTAAGGTGCCTTTTCAAAAATACTTTCAAATCCATCACAAAGCACATTTTCAAACAAAAGCAAGTGATCTAGCAAGAAACTAAGAGCCCATAGATAACTATGGATGAAAAGGGTGCTAACACCATCCCTTTTCATAATCTACCCCCTGAACTCAAGAAATAATCTCAAAGGTATTTCCTGTTCTTTTCAGCCTTTCCTTTTAGATAAAAGAAAAGTCGGTGGCGACTCTTGCTAACCGCAACAATTACGATAAAACACAAAACACCCAAGTCAGTTCTCCCACCGTATCACAGAATTGGCGACTCTGCTGGGGAGAAATTTAAAAGTGGGTTTACCTTAGGGCTATATCACCTTTAATCGCTTTCATTGTTTGATTTTCTTAATTTACATTTTGGTTCCTTGTTTGGGTTTGTTCTAATCCTCTACCTGGATTTGGGATACCTTATAGGTAAGTAGAAATATGTTGTGGAAACTATGCAGGGTATACCGACATGGTCTAAGAAATATCTAATTTAGTGTGACACATTTGTGGATACCGGTATCCCTTGAATAGTCAAGGAGAATACGGAGCCGTTGTGTTGTGTCATGAAGCACTAACTGACTTTAGAACCTTTACTTGACCAACTTGGCCATTAGGAAGTAGTGAGATATCCGACTTTGGTGCAGTCCGAAGTTGGTTGATACTCGATACTACGCTCATTGAGATCGTACTTCTCGAGATATTCCGGTCGCCGTGAAAGAGGCTTGCGCTGAAACCATGCTTGACAAGAAAGATCAATGATATTGAGATCCCTTAGAACCTGATTACTCTTTCTAGGACAGGTTTTGAGCCAACTAAACTTCAAGAGGGTACTTACCTATAAGACTCCATGCAAGCCTAAACCTAAGGACTTGTTTGTATAGTTTGTATATGCTTACTTGTACATAACATCATAAACATCATAACATCATAAGCATTCTCACTAACCATTTCAAGGATTTTAGGATTTACCTTTGTTCTGTTTTGTAGGACATGACTTCCATCCGCAGAAATACTATCCAAGTCAACCTCGTAAGGATTCCTTCTCAACTCAAAGAGTTAGCATCAAGGGTCCCTGAGAATTCTTCATTCATCGAAAGACATGGTCGCCTCCTAAACTTGGTTACCTCTAGCACTGATGAGAATATGATGAAGGTGCTTTTCCAGTTCTTTGATTCTCTACACCATTGCTTCACTTTTCCCGATTATCAACTTGTTCCTACTCTGGAAGAATTCTCTCAACTCTTGAGGATTCCTATTAGCAATCAACTACCCTTCAGCGGTACGGAAAGAGATCCAAAACCTGAAGAGATTTCCCAAGCACTATACTTGCAACAAACTGATGTCACGACTAATTGGGAAACAAGGAGTGGTGTCAAAGGGTTCTTAGCTAAGTTCTTGTTTGAAAAGGCTCAAGATTGTTGGAACTCTTTAGACTTACAATCTTTTGAAGAAATCTTGGCCCTTCTCATCAATGGGATGGTTTTGTTTCCAAACCCTGACCAACTAATAGATGTAAATGCTGTCAAAATCTTCATGTCTCGCAATCCGGTGCCTACTTTGTTGGGAGATATCCTACATTCTTTTCACTCTCGCACTATGAGGAAGAGAGGGACCCTCATGTGTTGCACTCCTCTCTTGGTCAGATGGTTTATTTTGCATTTTCCCCAGTCTGTGTTGAAGAACGAGCAAGGTTTGAGGTGGTTCCATAGGTTGATGACGCTCAGACATTCAGATATTCATTGGTGTTCTCGATCCTTGGAGAACGTTACTATCATCGGTCGTTGTGGGGAATTCCCTAACGTCCCTTTGCTTGGCATTAGAGGAGGTATCACTTACAACCCTTGCTTAGCCTTGGGACAGTTTGGTTACGCCCAAAGGGATGGTCCGCATGATATGCTCATCGAAGGAGTGGTATTAGACTACGAGAGCGACGATCAAAGTTACCGTTAGAGGTTTATACGAGCTTAGGGGATGGTGAGCAAATTGGATAGTAAGACGCTGGGACACAATAATTCCATTCCCCTTGAGTCTTACCTTAGGTGGGTACGAGCTCATGCTCAGAAACTTGTGATGCCTTATCCCTCTATCTTACCAGTTATCATGGAACCTGTAGTTGAAGGAGATGTCCCGTACACTGTCCTCCATCCCGACATGCCTACTTCTCTTGAAGACTTGCAAAGGGGTTGGATTCAGCTAAAGAAATAACGAGATACCTTAAAAGCTCAATTCTAAGCTAGTGAGAAGAGAGTCTTAGAGCTTACAAAGCAACTGCGTGAAGAGCAAAGCGTGAACGCCTACCTTGCGCCGAAGAGGATGCATTTGGTCTTTTTATCTTAAGAGAGTTATCTTGTAAGCCCAAGAGGCATGATGTACTCATTTTGAACTAATTAATGAAATTTAATGTTTGTTCATGCTTTGTCTATACAAATTTAAATCTCATAAATCCTTGAAATCATTTGCATACACATCTCCCATGCATCATAACATAACAGGTTTTCACACAACAGGTTTCCTTATCTTTCTGTTGTTTATTTCAGCAAGATGGATCCAGAGAAAACTGTGAAGGACCTTCAGGAACAAAACTCTCAATTCCAAGAGACTCTACTAGCCCTAGCCAAGGGGAAACAAGATATGATGGCACTGTTGGAAGTCAAAAAGAAACCCAAGAAGAAAGCCATGGTCAACATGGGTAGGAGGTTCAAAGAGTCGGTCCGTCAAATCCCAGTAGTGAAAGACTCATCTGAGGAAGATGAGAATCATATTGGAGAAGCTAAGAGGACCCAGGCTGGGTGTATTAATGATTAAGCGTCTGATGAGGATGATTATTTTGACGAGCAGTATCCTCCTGCCGATGTCAAGTATAAGCAGCTAGAAGACAGATTGAAGGTCGTCGAGATTCAAGCCATCCCCAGTTTGGATTTTGATGATTTGGGTTTGATATCTAAGTTTGTTATTCCCCACAAGTTCAAAATACCAGTCTTTGCAAAGTATGATGGAATTTCTTGTCCAAAACTTCATCTGAAGTCTTATGTGCGCAAGATACAGCCGCAGACCGTTGATAAGAAACTTTGGGTTCACTTTTTTCAAGAAAGCTTGGTCAGAACACAACTAGAGTGGTTTTACCAGTTGGATGGTTCCCGTATCATTACATGTGAAGACTTAGCCACCACTTTCTACCATCAATACCAGTATAATACCGACTTGGCGCCGACAAGAGTTCATTTACAAGATATGACAATGGGGAAGAATGAAGGATTCAAAGAATACGTACAAAAGTGGAGAGACCTCGCCAGTAGGGTTCAACCACATTTGACTGATAGGGAGCACATTGACATGTTTATGGGCACTTTATCAGGTCCATTCTTTAACTTGTTGGTTGGTTGTTCTTCTTCAGGTTTCATCGAGCTAATCTTAACCAGTGAAAGGGTTGAGAGCGGCATCAAAAGCGGGAAGATTTCCATGGCATCTGCCTCCATTTCTAATCATGTAAAGAAACCTTTTGCTGCAAAGAAAGAAATCAATGTTGTGTACGGTGCAAGGGCCCGTACCAAGAAGGATGACCGCCAGTCTATTAATGTTGTCCGGGTCTCCAATCCAACTCCTGCTCAAAGACCATCTGCTAATCATCAACGGTTTGAAACTCCGAGAAGACAGTTTACGAGGATAGGCATGTCACTATCCAAAGCCTTACAACACTCGCTAAAGGCTAATTTGGTGACATTGCGCGATCCTCCTACTAATCCAGATATCTCTTCACTAAAGTACAATCCAAACGCTAAATGTGCATATCACTCAAGTAGTCTCGGGCATGAGACTGACCAATGCTGGGCCTTGTAGAATAAAATTCAGAATTTGATCAATAACAAGACCGTTAAATTTGATCCTCCTACAACTCCGAATGTAATCACCGCGCCTATGCCAAATCATGGAAAGGGTGTCAACAAAGTCAACGTTGTAGGTGATTCTGATGATGAAGTTGCATTTGAAGATTGGGTGTATCCTACTACAACGGAGCTCATGAATTGGCATGCAATGGACTTCGTGCCCATCTCCTTCATTTAGGAGTAATCACTCGTTTATTTCTTTTTATTAATTCAAGAACATTTTGTTTGTAATATTTAACAATAACTTTAGCCATGTGCCTAGCCCGGGGCACTATGGTCCATTTGTCAAGGGTTTTATTTATGTTCATCTTATCATATGATCATTCAATACAAATTATTGGACTCTTTTGCATTCAAATCTTTGTGCTCATTGTCTTTCTTTTTCTTCAAATACATTTTTAAAAATAGCCATGTATCTTACATTCACACACACACACACACACACACACACACACACACACACACACACACACACATACACTTGAAGGTACTCATCCACTCTGGATCTTATTGCTAATGACTCTACTATTACCGACTATGACTTCGAATGTCACATTAACCAAGCCAGAGACGAAGGCGAGGAAGATTGTGAAATACCGGGAGAACCAGCCAGACTTCTGTTACAAGAGGAACAAGCTATTCAGCAACATGAAGAGTTAGTTGAAGTCATCAATCTAGGTACCGAGACAGACAAGAAAGAAGTCAAGATTGGCGCTAACCTGGAAAGCAGTGTCAAAAGCAGGTTGGTTCAAATTTTGCATGACTATGTGGAAGTGTTTTCTTGGTCGTATGAATATATGCCAGGGTTGGATACCGACATTGTAGTTCATCGTCTTCCGACAAAGGAAGATTGTCCTCCTATCAAAGAAAAATTTCGTCGCATGAGGCCTGA
The DNA here is from genome assembly GCA_948472305.1 of Vicia faba. NCBI lineage: Eukaryota > Viridiplantae > Streptophyta > Magnoliopsida > Fabales > Fabaceae > Vicia > Vicia faba. The sequence continues at coordinate 1,214,177,311 of OX451741.1, read as the reverse complement.
CATGTCTGAGAAGATAAAAGTTGAAGTGATGAAACAATTTGATGCAGGATTCCTAGCTGTGACATCTTATCCCCAATGGGTTGCAAATATGGTGCCAGTGCCTAAGAAAGACGGAAAAGTTCGCAGGTGCATGGATTATAGGGACCTGAATAGGGCAAGCCCCAAGGATGACTTCCCTCTACCTCACATTGATGTCTTGGTCGATAACACTGCTCAGCATAAAGTCTTCTCTTTCATGGATGGTTTCTCCGGCTATAATCAAATTAGGATGGCTCCCGAAGACATGGAGAAGACCACCTTCATTATGCAATGGGGCACCTTTTACTACAAGGTCATGCCGTTCGGGTTGAAGAATGCAGGGGGCAACATATCAAAGGGCTATGGTAGCTTTGTTCCATGACATGATTCATCATGAAATAGAGGTATATGTGGATGATATTATTGCAAGATCAAAAACTGAAGAAGAGAATCTCGATCACCTGTACAAGCTATTCGGGAGGTTGAAAAAGTACAAGTTAAGGTTAAACCCTAACAAGTGCACATTTGGAGTGCGATCTGGAAAGCTTCTAGGTTTTGTTGTCAATAGTAAAGGCATTGAAGTTGATCCTTCCAAGGTAAAGGCCATCCAAGAAATGCCAGTCCCCCACTCTGAAAAGGAAGTTAGAGGATTCTTGGGTCGTCTCAATTACATCCCCCGCTTAATATCTTACTTAACTGCTACTTGTAATCCAATCTTCAAACTCTTGAAGAAAGATTAAGTAGTCAGATGGAATGATGAATGCCAAGCTACCGTCGGCAAAATCAAAGAATATCTGCAAGAGCCTCCTATTCACATGCCTCCAGTTGAAGGAAGACCTTTGATCTTGTATTTGACAGTACTAAAGAATTCTATGGGGTGTGTTTTGGGCCAACATGATGAGTCTGGCCGAAAAGAGCATGCTATTTACTACCTGAGCAAAAATTTACCGACTGTGAAACCAGATATTCACTGCTCGAGAAAACTTTCCGCGCTCTGGCATAGGCTTCTCGCCGGCTAAGACAATATATGTTGACTCATCCCACTCTGTTGATTTCTAAGATGGACCCAATCAAGTACATCTTCAAGAAACCTACTTTTCCCGGACGGATAGCTAGGTGGCAAATGATCTTGACTGAGTATGACATTTAATACACAATGCAAAAGGCCATCAAAGGAAGCGTACTAGAAGATCATTTGTCACACCAAGCTGTTAATGATTATCAGTTTATGAACTTCGACTTCCCTGATGAGAACATCATTCTAATAATCGATTGTGCGAAACATGGACCGTATGACGAACCTGAACAAGGATCCCGATGGACTATGGTCTTCGATGGGGCTTCCAACACCTTGGGTAATGGAATTTGTGTTATGATCATCTCCCCTGAAGGTTTCCACACTCCTTTCACTGCCATATTATGCTTTGATTGCACGAACAATATGGCTGAGTACGAAGCATGCATTTTGGGTCTTAAGGCTGCCATTGATTGAAGGATCAAGCATTTGAATATGTTTGGGGATTCCTCTCTATTTATTAGCCAAGTAAAAGGAGATTGGGACAATAAACACCATAATCTCATCCCTTACAAGGAACTTGTGCTATCTCTGATTCCTTACTTTGAAGAAATCACCTTTGAACACTTCCCTAGGGAAGAAAATTAGTTGGCTGATGCCTTGGCCACCGTGTCTTCTATGTTCAAGGTCAGATGGGACAATGAAGCTCCTATGATCACCATTGAAAGATTCGATGAACCTGCACACTACTGTAAGCTTGACACTGACACAAAAAATCCATGGTATCATGAGGTGAAGAGATACCTTGAAGCACAAGAGTATCCTGAAGGAGCATCCATCAATGATAGAAAGTTCTTACGAAGATTTGTAGCCAAATTCTTCCTAAGTAACCGAATATTGTACAAAAGCAACCATTATTCTACTCTACTCTGATGCATGGACAAGAAGGAGGCAGAGGAAATTATGGAAGACATGCACCATGGTCTATTTGGCACTCACTCTAGTGGACATACAATGGCCAAGAAGATCCTGAGAGCTGGCTACTATTGGTCAATAATTGAGACTGATTGCCATCAACATTAAAGAACTTGCCATAAATGCCAAATCTATGCTGACAAGGTCCATGTGCCTCCCACCCCTCTGAACGTTATGACCGCTCTGTGGCCATTTGCAATGTGGGGCATTGACATGATTGGAGAGATCAAGCCCACTGCTTCTAATGGACATTGCTTCATTCTGGTCGCTATTGATTACTTCACCAAATGGTTCGAAGCCGCCTCATTTGCCTCAGTAACAAAGAACGTGGTAGCCAGATTCATCAAACATAACCTCATCTGCCACTATGGTCTCCCTGAAAGGATCATCACCGATAATGGGACTAACCTCAACAATGCTATGATTACGGAACTTTGCACTCAGTTCAAAATCAAGCATCATAATTCTTCTCCATATAGACCTAAAATGAATGGCGCAGTCGAAGCGGCCAATAAAAACATTAAGAAGATTGTGCAGAAGATGGTAGTAACATACAAGGATTTGGATGAGATGTTACCGTTTACTCTTCACGACTACCGCACTTCAGCTAGAACATCAACTGGGGCAACTCCCTTTTCCTTAGTCTATGGCATGGAAGTTGTTTTGCCAGTGGAAGTTCATATTCCCTTACTAAGGATTATGAATGAAGCAGGCCTAGGCAAAGACGAGTGGGTTTAGACAAGATTGGATCAGTTGAACTTGATCGATGAAAAATGAGTGGCTGTTGTTTGTCATGGTCAGACGTACCAAAAATTATGATCAAGGCTTTCACCAAAAAGATTAAGCCTCGAGTATATCAAGCTGGTAACTTGGTGATAAAGTGCATCATTCTGCCACAAGGCGACCCCAGAGGCAAATGGACTCCCAACTACGAAGGGCCATTTGTTGTCAAGAGAATGTTCTCTGGTGGTGCCATGATGCTGACTTCCATGGACGGTGAAGACTTCATGCATCCTGTGAATGCAGACATAGTTAAAAAATACTACGCATAAGAGACCCGCTAGGTTGACACACCTAGGAAAAATAAGGGCATCCCGATAAACCAAAAGGTTTGGGCAAAAATTAGGGATATATGCAAAATATTGTACAGTCGGCAAGTTGAAAACCCAAAAGGGCGACTTGGTCAAAAATGGGTATTCTGGTGGGCTGAAAACCCGAAAGGGCGGTCCAGCAAATAGTAAAGGATTAAAAGTGTATGGCTATACCCCGTGGAATCACCACAGTTAACTTTATTACCAAGGTCCGAGTTCAAACGGTCCAAGATCAATCCAATCAACTTTTGTCAATGGCAAGGGGCATTCGAAGACATTGGGGCAATAGTAGAGTTGGAGTGCAATGAGATCATTTCCACACGGCTATTTGTTTTTGCTTTCAATTTTTGTTTTCATTTCAACGATTTCCTCTTACTAGGATCTCTGTCTCTTTGTACAAAAAACATCTATTCATGGGCAAAATATCAATACAAATATACTTTGAAGTGCAAACTTTTTGTTTTGTTTTGAGTGTAAAGTTGTCCAATGACTAAAATTGAATAACATATGTATATGAACATAATTAAAACTATTTGTCACATGTTCCCTGCTAAGCAGCAACAAGAATCTCTTTAATACAGTTGGAGTATCCCCCACAGAGTTATTTCATTAGCATTATCCCCACAAGATCGGTTACAATAAACCAATCCTCAATAGAGTTACTCACAAACTCTATTTGCATAGGTTGATCTCCAACCAGAGTCTCAATCTCTTGACAGCTCTCCCCTAGCTAGGTTGATCCTATAAGAAGAAGCCTTACATATCTCTTCATCAAAGAACTCACCTTGTCAGCAGTTCATCAAATATTCATCAACATGGTTTATTTCCCCAACAGGGTTTATTTCCCCAACATACAACAATCAATGAAACAACAAATTCCCCCGACAAAGTCTATCTTCCCCAGCCGAGTCTATCTTCCTCGGCTGAGTTTATACTCTCCAGCTTGAGTTTTCCTTTTAGACTATTACAAATTAGAGGGCCATAATCCCTAATCCCCAGTAAACTCGTCAACAAAACCTTTACTATCTCCAAAAGATACTATAAAGCCTGGACCCAACCAAATAATAGTCAACTTTTCAATCTACTATGAAGACTGGACCCGACTAGATAATAGTCAACTTCTCAAGTCACTATGAAGCCTGGACCCGACCAGATAATAGTAAAAATTTCAGCTACTATGAAGCCTAGACTCGACCAGATAATAGTTAAACATTTCAAAAACTATGAATCCTGGAACCGACCAGATAATAGTTTAACTCTTCGAGATATTAAAGAACCTGGACTCAACCAGATCAAAGTTTAACTTCTTTCCCCAATAGAGTTTTCCTTTACCCCAGCAAGTTACTATGAAGCCTGGCTCTGACCAGATATCATTATTTTTCAACTTTATCTTTTCAAGAAAGTTATTGTGAAGCCTGGGACCGACCAGATAGAAATTCCCCTGAGAAGTTTGTTGTGAAATCTGGAATCCGACCAGATAACAACTAAGTTCCAAGCAAGTTGCTGTAAAGCCTGGACCCGACCAAATATAAATTCAACCCTATCTCTTCAGACAAGTTTATTGCAAAGCCTAGACTTGACCAGATAGTAATTAACTTCATACACCTAAAAATCTATAAAGCCTGGATCCGACCAGATATCAGTTCAACTTGGTCTATTCAAGCAAGTTATTATGAAGCCTGGAGTACGACCAGATAACAACTAGCTATAATTCCCAGCAAGACACTATGAAGCCTGGACCCGACCAGATAATAGTATAACTTTTCAAAAACTATGAATCCTGGACCCGACCAAATAGTAGTTACAACTTCAAGTTATTGTGAAGCATGGACCCGACCAGATAAGAGTTCAAGTTCAAGACATTTTCTACGACGCCTGGATCCGACCAGATAGCAGTTCAACTTCAAGAAATTTTCTGTGAAGCCTGGAATCTGACCAGATAACAGTTAATTTATTCTTCCCCGGTAAGTTACTGTGAAGCCTAGATCCGACCAGATAGCAGATGACTTCATTATCCTTAGCAAATTACTGTGAAGCCTGGACCCGACCAGATAACAGCCAACATTCAAGAGATATTCCCCAGCGGAAGCATTCTTTTAACAAAGTTTGAAGATATGTATACTCTCCATCCCCAACAGTAATTCGGGATTCAGCTTCCAAGAATTCCTCAGCAGTAGTCAGGGATTTAGTTTCCTGGATAAATATGCATCCTACATTCATACATCATAGCATATACATACAAAATACATTTAGCATAATACCACATCTTGTGAACATCATGCATACATCTGCATTTAAACTAACCATTTTCTCACATGTAAAACATCAAGTTTTTGTCTAAATCGACCAAATATTTGTGCTGATACATCTTTTAGTGTTTACCAACATTCCTCCAAATGGCATCTATAAGCCCATTCCCAATACATCTTCGAGTGCAAATTTCTGGGCATTTTAGTGTTCAATCATCTTTCACCTTCATGTCACGAATGGCGGATCTGCCAATATATTCAGGTTTAAGAAGAATGAACAACGGCAGCTATTGTACCCAAAAATTTTCCCTCTCATTTCTCAAGAAATCTCTCACAAGATCTCCATTGATTCAAGACTGCACAAGGTTTGATCAGCTTAAGACACCTCCTAAAGCACTGATAACTGAAAATTAGGGTTTGAGTTTGCACAAGGACAAATGGACTTTTAATGCCCCAAATGACTTTCATGGATCATTTTGGACCCTCAAGATTGCTCATGTAGAGTTTCAAGTCTTGGATCACATTTTTGCTCATTCAATTGATCAATTGACCTAAAATCAGTTGTATTGGGGAAAAAGTCAAATGTGGTCAATTTACAGTCAAACTTCATAATTTTTTATCCATATCAACATCATGAACTCATATATGTCATTTTATCAAATTTGGATCACAATTCCTCATGAAATTTGATCAGAACATCAAAAGGGCAAAATGGTCAAAATTAGGGTTTTGACTGGGAAGGTTCAATTTCTGTATTTTTACCTAGCAAATGATTTATTGGTTTAATTTATGATCTCAAGGATTCAAATGCTTCATTTTAACCTAATGGCATGGCTCAAAATATTTCTCAAGATCAATTGATTGACAGATGAATTTCAGTCAACTGATGAAAAGTCAATTGTACACTGAAAAGTCAAACATTGACTTTTTGGTCAAAATCAAGTTTCAAAGATTACAATTCATCAGGACATGTCAAAATATGAAACTTTTTCATCAAGAAATCAAAAAGTCAAGATTTCATTTGAAAAGTCAAAATTTCTAAACTTAGAATTTTTTTTTAAGTGTTGGAAATTCACATAATTTTCACAACTTTGAGCCAAATTTTCACCACGATGCAAGTCGATTCAAAGGAAACTTCCAACATGAAAGTTGTAGATCTCAATGAGATCTAATACATTATAGAGTAGAACTTTTTCTAGAAATTCTTGGATTTCAAGTTATGATTTTATGAAGACATGTTCATGAAACTTAAGGACTTAGTGAAATTATGCCCTAGTTTAGGCAGGATTTTGACCTAACTTCATGGCAACTTTTCACCTAGTTCCAAATTGAATTTTAAAAAATGTTCAACATATAGGTTGTAAAGGATGTTACAAGATTTTCAAAATGTCCAAGAACTAATTGAGATCATACTTGAGCAAGGAGAATCGAAGGCAAGAAGTTCGGGTTTCATTCTTGAATTACAAGCCATTTCTTGATGAACACATACTTCAATCTCAATGTTAGGCTGCATAATCTTGCTTTTCAGGCCTTCTAACTTGTGTATCTATCAATCATTAATGGATTACACAAACTTTTGATCTATAATCCAAGTGGTTTAAGCATTGTCCAATTTAATTTGCCATTTTGGGAAGAAAGTTAACAATGTCATTCTTGAAAAGCAAGCTTTATGCACAAAGTCAATTCTTCAGCCCCTCACTTGTTCCCTCTGATCACACTCCATCTACAAAGTCAAAAGCAAGTTTGTTTAAAGCATAACCACTCTACAATAGCAAGTACAAAGGGCATTTAAACTTGATTTCTCAAGAAAATCACATGTTGAGCTTAAACATGTGATTTTGAATTCTGATCAAATACGCATCTCCAAACTTGTTGCTTATAAATAGAGGCCCTATTTGCAAGCTAAGACACGAGCTTAAGCACCCTAAAACTCTCTCAAACACTTGCAAGCCAGAAATTGTCCAAAAACTCCATTGATGCACAAATTCTGACTTTGAACTTACAACTCACAATTCCCTTGTGCGTTTTCCTTCCTAATCAATCATAAAGCTCCTACACATCAAATATAGTCCATCCGTGACCCTGTTTCATAACTGTAACTCCATCTTCATCAACCTCCATAACCAAAAACAGAGCTCTGCAAGTTGACTTCTCCAGGACATTTCAGTCATCCATTGCTCAAGCTAATCATTGCATTAGCTTCCTGGGAACTTGAGGAAGCTAACCTGATCATTGCAGCACCTTGAATCAAGCTCATTTGCATTTCATGATTTCCAATTTTGAGGTACCTTTGATGAACTTCTATCTTTTCATTTAGGGATTGTTAAGCTTGCATTTGTGAAGATAAAATGTAGACATCATTGCCCTGAAACTGTACATGTCCATAGATTTTATTTATATTGATTGAGCTTAGAGAATTTTAGGTTTGAATCTCTTAAGAAAGTTTGGTCAGAATTTGGTACTTTTAGAAATTCTCATTCATCTTTGATTTATAGCTTATGATATTTATATGGTTGTATTCGTACAGAAAAATGGAGCAACTTTCATGTTTGCATCTTTCATTTTTGTTGAGAAATGAGCAAGTCACAAGAACCATGGCTAGAGGTTGAAGATGAAGTCATTTTTAGGACTTGACTTATGTAATGTATTTATTGTTTTGTTTATGTTACCGGATGTACAACCACCCCAGTGGCAAAGGTAGCGCGCGTGTATGGTAAGGGTCATGGGTTCAAGTCCCAGCGCTACCTTTTGTTCATTTTTCACATTTTCTCCTTTTTTGTCACAAACAACAGTGCCTGGGCCTCCATCTTTGGGCCTTGTCATTTTTGCTGACTTCTAACCCCCCTGCATGCTTTCACACACCTGGCCTAAACTTTCTTTTCTTATTTTATTTTTATTTATTTTCTTTTTATTATTTTATTTTATTTCATTTTCTTTATTATTTTTTATTACTATTATTATTATCGTTATTATTATTTTTATTAATAATAGATCCAAAAATATTTTATTTATTATTTTCACACTTATATTTTATTTTCTTATAAAACAAAAAGACAAAAACATTTTCTTAACAAATTTGATTTCTTTTTCTTAATAAATAATTAGATTTAGGTTTAACTATTTTTTTTATTTAAAATTAATTTAGAACTTAAGTTTCTTTTAATTAATTAATTTTCATATTATTATCATTTAACTTAAAACCTTTCACAAAAAACCCTAAAAAATGCTTTTTAACTTAATTTCTTTTCTTAATTAGTTTAATTTTAATTTTATTCATTTTTAATTAATCATTTTCTTAATTAGGTCAAAATTAAACCCTTCCTCAAAAACTAAACAAAAAAATCATTTCATTTCCATTATTCTTCTTGTATATTATATTTTCAATTCTTGTACATTATTCAATATGGTTGTAATAGATAATTAGGTTTAATTTTCTTGCAATCCCCATTTGTAAATTTATATACCCCCTCCCTAATGATGTAATAGCGTAGTAATTTTAATTTCCGCAATTTATCGCTTTTATATAAATGTTAGTAATTAGGGTTTGTATGGCAAGACTAAAATCAATGATTAGTAAACCCTAATCCAAGATAAACAATGCATGTAAATCAAACACACTTGCACATTTGCACCCTTAGGGTAATTCCACTTGTTGCCTTACAAAAATGGTCATGTTATGCATGTGGGATGTCTTAGCAAAAGCAATAAAAAAATAAAAGATCATAGTCCCTCGATGGCGCTATAAATTTTTCCTTTCAAAATGATCTTAGTCCCTCAAAGAGAAATGTTAAGACATCTCACACCATTGCTATCATGACTATACGATAACCCACGCCCATCCCTTTACATCCAAAGATAATGCTTCTTACCAAATTAATGGTAAGACAGAGATATCAAAGGAAAGGAAGAAATGAACAAAGTCTTTTGAGTAGGTAAATTGTTCCTAGTTGCTTGCTCACTTTTAAAACAAACATCCTTGCTTATTTTCAAAACAAACACCAAACACTTTCAAAACATGAAAATATTTTTAAAAGCCCAACACTTTGTATACGTTCTTACGAACAAGAATTATTACAAAGTTTGCCTAAACGAAGGCGCCTTTTCAAAAATACTTTCAAAACCATCACAAAGAACATTTTCAAACAAAAGCAAGTGATCTAGCAAGCAACTAAGAGCCCATAGATAACTATGGATGAAAAGGGTGCTAACACCTTCCCTTTTCATAATCCACCCTCCGAACTTAAGAAATAATCTCAAAGGTATTTCATGTTCTTTTTAGCCTTTCCTTTTGTATAAAAGAAAATTCAGTGGCGACTCTTGCTAACCGCAACTATTGCGATAAAACGCAAAACACCAAAGTCAGTTCTCCCACCGTATCAAAGACGTCATTTCTCAATTTTTGTTAATCTCTTTGTACTTGTTAGGTTCACCGCTTGTTTTGTTGGACGGGTTCCTTTTGAATTTTATCTGTCTAAACTCGTTGTCGAGATTTCTTTGTATGGATGATTTATTTTATTGTATGAGCAATATATTTCTTTAATAATGATTTGTTTATATTTTATTGCCTTTTTTTCTTGATGAAAAAATCTAGGATTTTCCTGGAAATGGTGAAACATTTCATGCATAATCATGCATTCATACATATCATATTGTTGTACCCCAAAATTTTCCCTCTCATTTTTCAAGAATTTTCTCATAAGATCTCCTTGGGCTCAAGACTGCACTAGGGTTTGATCAGCTCAAGACACCCTCTCATGCACTGATGACCACAATTAGGGTTTGAGTTTGCATAAATATTTTTGGACTATCATTGCTTCATATGACTTTCAAGGATCATTATGGACCCCCAAGATTACCCATGTCAAGTTTCAAGCCTTCGATCACACTTTTGACCAGTCAATTGAACAGTTGACCTAAAAATCAACTGTATTGGGGAAAAATTCAACCATAGCCAATTTACAGTAAAACTTCATAATTTTTTATCCACATCAACATTTTAGACCAATATCTATCATTTGATCAAGTTTGGACCATAATTCCTCAATAAATTTGATCAAAACTCCAAAAGGGCAAAATGGTCAAAATTAGGGTTTTAACTGAGAAAGGGCAATTTCTGATTTTTGACCTAGCAAATGATCAATTGGTTTAAGGAATGATCTCAATAGTCCAATTTCATCATTTTGACCTAATGACATGATTCAAAACATTGCAAATCCATTGGATTGACAGATGAATTTTGTAGTCAACTGATCAAAAGTCAACTCTATACTGAAAAGTCAATCTTTGACTTTTTGGTCAAATTCAAGTGCCAAAGATCATAATCCATCAAAACATGCCAAAATATAAAACTTATTCATCAAGAAATCAAAAATTCAAGATTTCATTTTGAAAAGTCAAAATTTCTAAACTTTGAAATTTTTCTAAGTGTTGGAAATTTCATGTTTTTTCATAACTTCGATCCAAATTTTAACCATGATGCAAGATGATTCAAGAGAAACTTCCAACATGAAAGTTGTAGATCTCCATGAAATCTACAACTTTTCTTCAGACAACTTCTCCTAAAAATGCTTGGATCTCAAGGTATAATTTTGTGAATACATGCTCATGAACTAAAAATAACTTAGTGAAATTTTCCGCTAGTTAGGCAGATTTTTTACCTAACTTCATGGCAATTTTTCACATATTTTCAATGGGAATATTCAAAAGAAATTCAAATATGAGTTTTAGATAACATTGTAAGCTTTCCAAAATGTCCAATAAATCCTTGAGATCATTCTTGAGTAGGGAGAATCGAAGAGATGAAGTTAGGGTTCCATTCTTGTTTTTCAAGCCATTTTCATGATGAACATTGGATCCAGTATTCAAGCATGTTGTACACATATCACTTTGCAGGATTCTAACTTGACTTTCACTCCATAATTAAGGGTTTTCACAGCTGTTGGAAGCTTTAATCCAAGCATTCAATGCATTGTACAAGTATAATTCCATTTTGGGAAGAAAGGCAACATTGCCATTTTAGAAAAGAAAGCTTTATGCAAAGTCAGCTTGCATTGAGTCTTGCATTTGTTCTTTCTGCATAAACACACTCTACATAATCAGAACAAGTGTATTTAAAGGTTTCAACCACCCTACAAGCCTTGTACCTTGCCTTGGAACAATGTTTGTCAATGTTGCTTCAAAAACAAGGCAAAATCCATAACATGTGATCTCTTGTTTTCTGATCATTTCAAAACCTCTAACCCTTTGCTTATATTTAGAGAGACTATTTGCAACATAGGACAGGAGCTTGAAGCCCCTGAAACTCACTTAAACTCCCTCTAGCCAGAAATTGTCCCAAAATACCATTGTTGTGCAAGTTCTGACTTTACATACCAAACTCACATTTCCATCGTGCGTTTCTTGGCCTTTTAGTTTCTAAAGCTTCCCTGCATCAAGAATAACTTATCCCTGTGCATGTTTCATTTCTGTAACACCATTTTCCTTGTCTTCCATAACCAAAAACAGAGCATCACAGTTGGACTTCTCCAGACCATTCCAGCCATCCTGAGCTCAAGCCAGCCATTGCATTAGCTTCCTAGAGGTCTAAGGAAGCTAACCTGATCATCAGCACTGCCTGAAACAAGCCCATTTACATTTCACGATTTCCAGTTTTGAGGTATTTTTCTTGAACTTCTATCTGATTACTTAGGTATTGTTAGGCTTGCATTTGTGAAGATAAAATGTAGACCTCATTGCCACGAAGCTGTACATATCCAAAGTTTGCATTTATATGGCCTGAGCTTAGAGAATTTTATAGTTGAAGTTTTTGAAAATTTTAGGGTTTAAATTAGGGCCAGAGAAATTCTCATTTATCTTTGACTTTCAGCCTTAGTTATGTACATGGTTAGATTCATGAGGAAGAATGCAACAACTTCCATTTTGTCACTTTCCATTTTTGTTGAGAAATGAAGAAGTTATAGGTACACCGGCTGGAGGTTGAAGATGAAGTCATCAGGACTTGATTTGCCTTATATATTTATGGTTTTGTTTATATAAATGGATATATAGCCACCCCAGTGGTAAAGCGCGCGTCTGTTTACCCTATGGTCCTGGGTTCAAGCCCCAGCGTGACCATTTTTGCTTTTTTTTTTCTCCATATTTTGACACTTTTGGTTTTTTGTTTACAAGCGTTGGGCCCTTTGGGCCTGGCTTTCTTTTTTTTTTTGCTGACTAACCCCTTGTTTACTTGTGACACCACCCTGGCCCATTTTATTTTTATTTATTTATTTATTTCTTTTTCTTTTAAATATATTTTCTTAAAATACCAAAAAAAATCATAAAAAGTATAAAAATATAGATTTATATTTTGACATAATTTAAATATTTTTCCACATAAAAATTTATTTTTATTCATTATACTTTATTTATCTTTACTAATTTCCGTGTAAATTAAATTAAAACTAGATTAATATTTATCTAAATATATTTATTTTAATATAAAAAAGACCAAAAATATTTCATAACACCACATATTATTTTCAAAGACAAAAATATAAAAAAAATACTTTTTTTCTTTAAACTTATTTTCTTTTAATCAACTAAAATAGAATTAGGGTTTTATTTAAAATATCTTTTCTTAATTAATTTCTTTTTCTTATTTAATTTAAATTAATTTTGATTTAATTATCTTTCTCTAATTAGGTTTAGATTAAAACCTTTTTCATATAAAAATCCAAACACAAAAAAAAAATCATTTCTTTCAATTTGCATTTGTACTTTATATATTTCTTCAATTATTTATACATATTCAATTTGGTTGTAATAGGTTAATTAGGTTTATATTATTGCAATCCCCATTCATAAATTGTATACCCCTCCCACAAGTGTTGTAATAGCGTAGTAATTTTAAATTTTGCAATTTATCGCTTTTACATAATATGCTAGTAATTAGGGTTTGTATGGGAAGATAAAATCAATCAAATAGAAAACCCTAATTCAAGACAAAAACAAGCATGAAAATGATACACTTGCACACAAGCACTCCTAGGGTTATTCCACTTGGTTTCCTTATACAAAATGGCCATTTTACGCATGTAAGGTGTGATACGGTGGGAGAACTGACTTGAGGTTTTGCGTTTGTTTTCGCAAATGTTTCGGTTGAGCAAGAGTCGCCACCGACTTTTTATTTTATCCTAAGGAAAGGTTAAAAAGCACAGCAAAAACCTTTGAGATGTTTTCTTGGGTTCGGGGAGTAGATTATAGAAAGGGAAGGTATTAGCACCCTTTCTATCCATGGTTATCCATGGGCTCTTAGTTACTTGCTTAGATCAACTTGCCTTGATTTTCAATTTTTTTGAAATGGTGCTTTCAATTGTTTGAAATGGTGCTTTGTGTGTGTGTTTGAAAATATTTTGGAATGAGGCCAATGTGGTGGCAACCTTTGTAATGATCCATGTTGGGATGTATACAAAGGTGTATGTCTTTTGAAAAGTTTTCAATGTTTTTGAAAGTTGTTTTGAAAATGTGTTGTGATGTGTGGTTTTGAAAAATAGGGAAGTGTTTTTGTTTTGCAAGTTGGTAAGTAACCAAGAGTTGTCTACTCCTAAATTTACTCAAAGGTTTTCTCTATGTTTTAACCCTTTTAACAATTTTGTTCCACCATTGTATTTGGTGGACAATCTTGTGTTAGGATGTGAACGGGACGGGCGCGGGTCATCGTTTAGACCATGATTGCAATAGTGTCAAGTATCTTTGGCATTTTCTTGAGGGACTTGATCATTTTTGTTTAAGCAACTTGATAGCGTCATCGAGGGACTATGATCATTTGATTGTTTTGTTTTTGCAAAGAAACTCAACATGCAACATGGCCCATTATTGAAGGCAACAAGTGGAGTAACCCTAAGGGGTGCAAGTGTGATTGGTGTTATCCATTTTCATGCTTTGTTATCTTTGAATTAGGTCAAACTATTTGTTTTGGTTGATTTTTGCATACAAAACCCTAAGTCTATCATGGCATATCTAGAAAGCTTTAAAATGCGGAATTAAAAGTTCTAAATTATTACAACACAAATTATGGGATGGGGGGTACAAATGTTCAAATGGGGAATATATAGCAAGAAAATTAAACCTAAACTATTACATCCAAATTGAATTATACAAATTATTTAATTGCATAATAATTAAATAAAATACAATAAATATGCAAGATGCAAAAAATGATTTTTATATGTATGTAAAAAGTATTTTTTATGTGTCAAATAAACAAAAATAAAAAAAGGAATAATTTTTGATATTTTTACATTTTAGGGCAAAACCCTAATTTTCTAAGTAAGAAGTATTTATTATTTGATATATGCAATATTTATTAATTATGTACAAAAAATAAATAAAAAGGAAGTATATTGTAAAAAAGTGATTTTTTAAGTTAAATATTAATAAAATTAAAAATGTATTATTTTTATGTTTTTATCCTAAATATTCTAATAAGTATATAAGTATTTATAATATTTACTAAATATATTAAATATGTACAAAAATAAAATATTTAATATTTACAAAAAAAGTATATTTTTTAGAAAATGTTTTCAAAAGATAAAATAAAATAAAATCAGAAAATAGAATGTATTTTGTATTATTTTAAGTATTTTAAGTAAAAGTATATTATATATTTATTTACATATAAACTAAATGAAACAAAATAAATACCAAATAAAATGCAAAAAATGTGAGAAAAATATTTTTAATGTTTTTTCATGCTTAAATAAAAATATAGAATCCAAATCAAAAGGAAAAAATAAAAAATGACAAATATATCAAGCAATGGGCCAGGGGGGTGTGTGTGAAATTAAGTGGTGCAAAAAGGAAAACAGAACTCAGACCCAGCCCAAGCCTATCTTCTTCAACCTCCAGCCAGTTTGTCTCAAAAACGCGCGTTTTTCATGCTGATTCAAACATCCTGATTCTTGGACTTTCAAGCAAAACTCATAACACCAAAAATGTAGAGCATCAAGAGACGAATCCAGACATATAAAGAACTTAACTTAACTCTAAGAAACGAAGGAGAATTTCTTCATCCCTAATTCCTGACCTATGTTTTTTCTAATATTCAGGTTCCAAATTCTCTCAGCACACACAACATAAATGCAAAGTAATTATATGTGTAGCTTCAGGGCCATGAGTAGAGCATTTTTCATTCATAAACTTAAACGTAACTCTTCCTAGATTGAGAGATAGAAGTCCATGAACTTACCTGTTCAGATTGGATCGTGTATGACAATGGAGGAACTTTCAAGGCAACGTGAGGACGTGTACAACTTGCTTGAAGTTCAGGGATGCTTCTCCAATGCTTGGTGTGCTTTGAATCTTGCTGAATCACTCCATGGAAGTCAACCTGCAAGAGAGAGAAATGAAAATGGCAAAATATGCTATGGCTGTTACAATCTGTATCTAAGGTTAGGGATAGCTTGTATGGGTGTTATTGAATGTGTTTGAGGTGGTTTGGATGAAAACGCACGAGGGAAATGAACTGTGGAAGTCAATATGCAGAAGATACCCTGTTTTGCCACAAAACTGTGTTTTGATGAATGAGGGAGTCTTGAGGATGGCTTGGTCGTGTTTTAGGTTACTTGAGAAGTATGGAATGTGTTCAACAAGTTTGCTTAGGCTAGTTCTTGCAGCAATGAGAGTTGTTGTTGTGTTTGCAAAGTTGCTTCTAATGTAAGTAAAGTTTGTCAACTTGGTTTCTAGGCTACCACAGGCCCCTCAAGCATGCTGCACCCTTTTGTCTTGATCAGTGGGATTGGTTCCTGAACTTGTGCCTCAAAGATCTGCATTGTACTTCATAGATTGTAATCTTGACATAAAGTGCCACTTTACAAAAATGGATAACTTGCTTTTTCTAATTAAGGCTTAATTCTTCATGCAATGACTAAATGCATAGAATAATATCTTGGCACAATGGTTTAGCATTTAATTTTTGAGTGTAAATGAGATTAGAGGCCTTTAATGTAGCTTGCACATGCTGAGTTTGAAAATGCACAAGTTATGAACATGCCTTTGGCCATGAATCAAAGTGACTTTTGCCCATATTGACAAATTCGATTCTCCCTAACCACAAGGGTGTTTGAGAAGTTCTTAGACATTTTGTAAAGCTTGGAATGTGTACTACAATACATCTTTGTAAATCAATTTTAAATTCCAAGTGGAAGCATGTGAAAAGTGGCCATGAAGTTAGGCAAAAATCCTGCCTAGAATAGGTCAAAATTTTTCTAAGTTAAAAATGTTTTGCACCCTTGTTCCAAAAATCATAACTTGAGCTACAAGCTTCTTTTGAGGAAACTTTGTGAATCAAAGTTGTAGATTTTGAAATGGACTATAACTTTCATGTTTTGAGTTTTGTTTTAATCCAAATGTATCTTGATGAGAAAGTGGGACAAAGTTAGGAAAAAATTAGGGATTTTCATAACTTAGAAAAATTCTAAGTTATGAAAATTCTTCATTTCAAACCCTAATTTGTGATTTTTGATTTCTTGATGAACAAGTTTCATAATTTGACATGTATTGATGAAAAATGAATCTTGACACTTGATTTTGACCAAAAAGTCAAAGTTTGACTTTTCAGTATACAGTCAAATTTGGCTCAGTTGACTGGAAAATTTATCTGTCAATCTTGTGCATTTGGGATCTTTTGAACTTGTTGAACATGTCAAGACAATGCCATTGAGTCCTTGAGTCCATATATGAGCTTGGTTTTCCATTGGCTAGGTCAAACAGTCAAAAATTGCCTTTGTGCAGTCAAAACCCTAAAAATGACCAATTTGCCCTTTTGGTGATCTGATCAAATTTCTTGTGGAATTGTGATCCAAACTTGATCAAATGGTTCATATGAATTAATAATGTTGATGTGGGTCAAAAATCATGAGGTTTGACTGTCAATTGACCACAGTTGACTTTTTCCCCAATACAGCTGATTTCTAGGTCAACTGTCCAATTGACTGGGCAAAGATTGGAATCAAAGCTTGAAACTTGGTATGGATAAACTTGTGGGTCCAACATGAAGCATGAAAGTCACTTTGGGCCTTTTAGGTCAAAACATCTTGGTGCAAACACAAACCCTAATTTGGGTCAACAGTGCAAGGAGGGGTCTTGAGCAGAGTAAACCCTAACTTGTTCTTGAGCTCCAAGGGTCTTGTGATGAGAAAATGTTGAGGAAATGGGAGGGCAAATTTTGGGGTACAACAGTTACCCCTGTTCAATCTTCTTGAACCTGAAGAGTTAGATTGGCAAGTTTGCCTTTCGGGACTCGAGGGTAAAAGGAGATTGGACACTACAGTGCCCTGAAATTTGCACTCGCATGCTGGAGTATCCGTAATGTGATGGCGGGAATGGGCTTATAGATGCCATTTGGAGAGATGGTGGATAGGAGGATGGGCTTATAGATGCCATCTGGAGACATGACAGAACCTTGTCGGGAATGGGCTTATAGATGCCATTTGGAAGTGTTGATCGCGTAAGAGATTCCTTAACGAGAACTTGCATACTTTGAGAAAGGAAGATGTTTCCTGGCCTGTTACAGGTGTTGATCTTCAAACTCTTCATGCAGATATGCCCTGGCTAGATACAGGAGTCGAATCCACAATTCGTTGCTCACAGATGTGCCCTGGCTAGATACAGGAATCGAATCTGGAACTTCAAAAGGTTGTTTACAGACGTGCCCTGGCTGGATACAGGTATCGAATCTCTAAATTGTTCATGTAGACGTGCCCTGGCTAGATACAGGTATCGAATCCACAATCAAATCACTCACAGATATGCCCTGGCTAGATACAGGAATCGAATCTGGAATTTATCGTCTACAGATGTGCCCTGGCTGGATACAGGAGTCGGATCTGGAAATTGCAAAAGGTTGGTAGAGATAGCTTTCCTGGCTGGATACAGGTGTAAACTTCTGACCTGAGAATGAAAGATAATTTCCTGGCCTGTTACAGGGGTTGATCTTCAAACTCTTCATGTAGATATGCCCTGGCTAAATATAGGTATCAAATCTACAATCAAATCACTCACAGATATGCCTTGGCTAGATACAGGAATCGAATCTGGAATTGTGACAGTCGATAGTAATTATCTTTGGATTGACCTTTTCCTGAAAAGGCAAGATATTAGTTGTATGCAATGTCATGATGACTGAAATGTATTATGTCATGATGCTCAAAATGAGATAGTGTTGTATGCACTTTATCATGTATGTAAGCAAGATGTATGAAATGTGAAATGTCTATGAATGTATTTTCGTCTAGGAAAATAAATCCTTGACGAGTGCCAGGAGTCTGTAGAATCCTGGGCTGATGTTGAAGAGTGGAGTTCTTCGTTTCCGCTGGGGATGATGGTTGTAAGAATAAACCGGTAGGAAAAGATGACTCCGTTGGGGAATAAACTTGTTGGAGAGATTACTCTGCGGGGAATTACTCTGTGGGAAGAGATACTTTGCTAAGGTTTTGACGAGAACTTCGCTGGGGATTCCGCTGATAAGTTATGTTGAGGAATTTGATAAACTCCGCTGGGGATATGAAGAGCTTCGCCGAGGACGATCTTTCCGTGGTGATTAGATGAGGATAACCCAGTTATAAGTCCTGATGGGAAATAACCTTTGAATAAAGACGGAGAGATGCGTTCGTTCGCAACAGGGGATAAGCTTCCAGAATCTACTGGGGAGATTGATTCAACTTTCCTGGGGAAGCTTTTGAACTATACTGGGGAAATGGCTCCACTGGGGTGTCTTGTATTCCGCCGGGGAACAATCTTATACTAAGACTGCCAGGGATGCTTGCTGAGGGATATCTGTATACTCCGCTGGGGAATATTGAGATTTTCTGGGGATACCCAACTTCCTTAAGGCTGACAATAGAATAACTCGGCTTGGGGAGAGTATCACTAATTTGCTAGAGGTATATTGTGCCTTTTCAGGGCTGATGGGAGACCAACTCTTCCTGGGAGAGTATTGCTAAATCTGGTCCTACTCTGTGGGGAGTGAAGGTATCTTGGTTACGTTCTTCAGCCGAACCTACCTTGGTACCTTGGTGGACAGAGCAACTAGATCGCTTAGACAATTCTAAATTTCCCCTGTTCCTGATGTCATCTGTAATTAGTCCTTTGTTTCGCATGCAAATATTCATGATTAGCAATTAATGTCAAATGCATATATCAAAAATGAACATTGGACGCTTTTTGCAAAACAAAACAGAAAAAGGAAAAACGATGGGTAATTTGTCTGAAAAATTGAGCTTGTATTGATTTTGAATTTGCCTGAAAATAGGCGTTTTTGTACAAGAGGCTAACGTCCTAGTAAGAGAACGCCGCCGAACCAGATAGAGTTTATACAATTTTGTGAAAAGGAAACAAAACAGCTATGTGAAAAATAATCCCACTGGGTTCCAACTCTGCTATCGCCTTTATGTCTTCAAACGTCTCATCACTTTGCTGCTTAATTGAAGATGAAGCTGATTGATTGTAGCCGAAGTCTGATAGTTGATGTCGAATTCTGGATGCAAGGTGATCCAATGAGAGATAGTATTACGCTTTATCCCTAACTTTTTCCTGGACCACCTTTTCGGGTTTTCAGTCCACCGGGATACCCATTTTTGCCCAAGCCGCCTTTTCAGGTTTTCGACTTGCCGGGTGTACAGATTGTTCATTTTCATCCCTTATTTTTTCCCGAACCCTTTTGGTTCACCGGGAAGCCCTTATTTTTACCTAGGTGTGTCAACCTAGCGGGTCTTTTATCATGCGTAGTATCTTTTTACTATGTCTGCATTGGCGGGGTGAGGAAGGTCGTCACCATCCATGGTGGTTAGAATCATAGCCCCTCCTGAGAAGATATGTTTAACCACAAATGGCCCTTCGTACGTAGGGGTCCATTTTCCCCTGGGATCACTTTGAGGAAGAATGATGCGCTTGATTACCAGGTCTCCGACTTGATACTCTTGTCGTCTGACTTTCTTGTTAAATGCCCTGATCATCCGTTTTTGGTACGTCTGACCATGACAAATAGCAGTGAGTCTCTTTTCGTCAATTAGGTTTAATTGATCAAGCCGAGTCTGGATCCAGTCTTCTTCGCTCAAACCTGCATCCTTCATTATCCGGAGAGAGGGTATCTGGACTTCAATAGGCAAGACTGCCTCCATGCCATAGACCAAGGAAAAAGGAGTTGCCCCTGTTGACGTCCGTGCTGAGGTACGGTACCCATGAAGAGAAAATGGTAACATTTCGTGCCAATCTTTGTAGGTCAATGTCATCTTCTGCACAATCTTCTTGATGTTCTTATTCGCTGCTTCTACAACCCCATTCATCTTCGGTCGGTAAGGAGAAGAGTTGTGGTGCTGTATCTTGAATTGCTCGCAGAGCTCAGTGATCATCTTGTTGTTAAGATTGGTACCATTATCCGTAATGATCCTCTCAGGTACACCGTATCGACAGATCAGGTTGTGCCGAATGAACCGTGCCACAACGCTCTTGGTTACGGTAGCGTAGGAAGTTGCTTCAACCCACTTGGTGAAGTAATCAATCGCTACCAAGATGAATCGATGCCCGTTGGATGTCGTAGGTCTGATTTCGCCGATCATATCAATGCCCCACATTGCAAAAGGCCAAGGTGCTGTCAAGACATTCAGAGGGACCGGAGGAATGTGCACCTTATCAGCATAGATCTGGCATTTGTGACAAGTCCGAGAATGTTGGTAACAGTCAACTTCCATTGTGGACCAGAAATATCCTGCCCGAAGGATTTTCTTTGCCATGGTATGTCCACTGGAATGTGTTCCGAATGTACCTTTATGTAGCTCTGCCATGATCTTTTCTGCTTCAGTCTTATCCACACAACGCAGTAAGGTCGAATCATGGTTTCACTTGTAGAGAATGCCATTGCTGAGGAAGAACTTTGCCGCGAACCTTCTCAGGAACTTCTTGTCATTAACAGATGCGCCTTCGGGGTATTCTTGAGCTTCCAGGTACCTCTTCACTTCATGATACCAGGGTTTTTCAGTTACCTCTTCAGCCTCAAGATCACATCAATATGCAGGTTCGTTCAATTTCCAGATAATGATCTGGGGAGCCTCATTGTCCCATTTGACTTTGAACATGGAAGACATCGTAGCTAGTGCGTCCGCTAACTGATTCTCCTCTCTTGGGAAGTGTTCAAAAGTTATCTCTTCGAAGTGGGGAAGCAAGGTCAGCACATACTCCTTGTAAGGAATAAGATTTGGGTGTTTCGTATCCCACTCGCCTTTGATCTGATTGATCACGAGAGCAGAATCTCCGAAGACACTCCGAAACTTGATCCTTAAATCAATTGCAGCTTGAAGACCCATGATACATGCCTCATACTCTGCCATGTTGTTGGTGCAGTTGAAACATAACCGAGCGGTGAGCGGAGTATGAGTGCCTTTAGGGGATATGATCACAGCGCTGATACCATTACCCAAAGCGTTTGAGGCTCCGTCAAAGTGCATGGACCATCGGGATCCTTCCTCAGGTCCTTCATCCGGTCCAGGTACTTCACAATCAGTCACTACCATGATATCCTCGTCTGGAAATTCAAAGTTCATTGACTGGTAATCATCCACTGCCTGGTGTGCCAAATGGTCTGCCAATACACTTCCCTTGATTGCTTTCTGAGTCGTGTATTGGATGTCATATTCCGTCAAGATCATTTGCCATCTTGCTATTCTTCCAGACAGAGCAGGCTTTTCGAATATGTACTTAATTGGATCCATTTTTGAAATCAACAAAGTAGTGTGAGTCAACATATACTGTCTCAGCCGGCGAGCAGCCCATACCAGAGCGCATCAAGTTTTCTCGAGCAGTGAGTACCGAGTCTCACAGTCGGTAAACTTTTTGCTAAGGTAATAAATAGCGTGCTCTTTTCGGCCAGACTCGTCATGCTGCCCCAGCAACACACCCCATTGAGTTGTCAAGTACTGTCAAGTATAGTATTAGAGGTCTTCCTTCAACCGGTGGCATAAGAATGGGTGGTTCTTGGAGATACTCTTTGATCTTTTCGAAAGCGGCCTGACATTCATCGTTCCAACGTACTACTTGATCTTTCTTCAGCAGCTTGAAGATTGGTACGCAGGTAGCAGTTAGATGTGAGATGAAATGGGCAATGTAGTTCAATCATCCTAGAAAGCCTCTGACTTCTTTCTCTGTCTTGGGAGTTGGCATCTCTTGTATGGCTTTCACTTTGGCAGGGTCCACTTGAATGCCTTTGTCGCTTACGATGAAGCCTAAAAATTTTCCAGATCTTACCCCAAAGGTGCATTTGTTCGGGTTCAACCTCAGCTTGTACAACTTCAGACGGTCAAACAGCTTCCGTAGATGGTCAATGTGTTCCTCCTCAGTTTGGGACCTTGCAATCATATCATCGACATACACTTCTATCTCGTGATGGATCATGTCATGAAATAAAGCAACCATGGCACGTTGGTAGGTTGCCCCAGCATTTTTCAACCCAAAAGGCATGACCTTGTAGCAAAAGGTGCCCCCCTGAGTAACAAAAGTGGTCTTCTCCATGTCTTCAGGAGCCATCTTGATTTGATTATAATCGGAGAAGCCGTCCATGAAGGAGAATACTTTATGCTGAGCAGTGTTGTCGACCAGAACGTCGATATGAGGCAGAGGGAAATCATTCTTAGGGCTCGCCCTGTTCAAATCCCTATAATCAACACACATTCGGACCTTACCATCCTTCTTCGGCACTGGAACCACGTTGGCAACCCATTGAGGGTAAGAAGTCACTGCTAGAAACCCGGCATCAAATTGTTTCATAACCTCAGCTTTGATTTTCTCGGACATTTCTGGACGCATACGGCAGACCTTCTGTTTAACCGGAGGGCAGTCTTCCTTGGTAGGCAGGTGATGAACCACAATGTCGGTATCTAACCCAGGCATGTCTTCTTAAGACCAGGAAAATATTTCCACATAGTCATGCAGCATCTGAATCAACTGTTGTTTCACACTGAGCTCCAGATTGGCACCAATCTTGACTTCCTTTCTGTTTGTCTCAGTACCCAGATTTACCGTTTCCACTGGCTCTTCATGTGGCTGAATGGCCCTCTCTTCCTGGAGTAACAGTCTTGCAAGTTTACCAGGCACTTCGCAATCATCTTCACCTTCGTCTTCAGCTAAGTTGATCGGATTTTCGAAGTCATAACTGGCAGTAGCAGAGTCGTTACCAGTGAGATCCAGAGTGGATTGGAACCTGTATAGGTGAGTGTGTGTAAATATAGCTGTTTTGCAATATATAATAAAGAAAGAAAAGGAGCGCAAGATTTTGAAATGCAACAAACGTCCAATGTTTTGATTAATGATATATGAAAATGACATACAAAAGCCCTCACAAATGAAGCCACGGTGCCCCGGGTAGGACACCGAGCCATAAAAAGTTCCAACATATTGTTTATTACAAATTGAAAACAAAAGAGTTCATTACTGAGTGACAAAAGTAATAGGTGTGAAGTCTTTGGCAGTCCAGTTGCTTGGTCCACTGTCGGTTGTTGGGTAGATCCAGCTGTCGAATTCAGATTCCTCCACGTCGTCTTCAATAGCATTTACTCCCAGGTTGGTGATGAACACAGGAGGTCTTCCAATCCTTGCTTTACGAACAGCCCTCTGAGCCTCTGCAGTGAAGCCCAAGCCAAATTTGTCGGTCTTTGGAGTGAAGTCAGGAAGTCGGCCCCAGTTTGCGCACTCACCCTTCTCAATCACAGCCCGGACATCTTTTAAGGAAGCCATCTTCAAAGGAGGGTCTTCAATCACAGTTTCAGCTGATGCCAGTGTCTGAGGCACCTCTTCAAAGTGTTGAAAGGGGGTCTCAATGAATTCCCCGTCCATTTCTATGTACCGGAACGAGTTAAGGTGGCTGACCATATACTCTTCTTCCCCTTGAACTATCGCAATTTTCCCTCTGACCAGGTATTTAAGTTACTGATGTAGTGTGGAGGTCACAGCTCCAGCCTTGTGGATCCATGGACGACCCAGCAAACAAGAATAGGAGGGTCGGATATCCATTACATAGAAAGTAGAATAAAAAACTTGAGAGCCAACCCTGATCGGAATGTCAACTTCCCCATGTACCATCCTTTTCGAACCGTTAAAGGCCCGGACCACAATGTTACTAGGCTTGAGCTCCAAACCCTCACAATCCAACCTGTCTAGGGCCTTCTTGGGCAATACGTTCAATGAAGAACCGGTGTCTACTAACACATGGGCAAGAGTAGTGCCCCTGCATTCAATGGAGACATGTAGGGCGTCATTATGGTTCTTTCCTTTGGCGGTCAGATCGGCGTCAGAGAAGCCCAACCCATTATCAGCAGTCAAGTTGGCCACACAATCGGTAAATTGATCAGCAGACGTTTCTTATGGCACATGGGCCGTCTTCAGGAAGGAAATCAGGGCCTTGGCATGGGCCTCTGAACACAACAACAGTGATAGCATAAAAATCTTCGATGGGGTGTGCCCCAGCTGCTCAACTACGTTGAAATCACTTTTCTTGATAATCTTGGGGATCTCCTCCATCTCTTGCTGGGAGGCTTCAACAGTGGTTGTCTTTGGTGCCTCCTTCAGGGCAGGAAAATCAATAGCAATCCCTTTGCCGCGAGCGTCAGATGACTCTGCAGCAGGGGTAGAAACAGGAACTTGATTAGGAAGGGGAACAGGCACACTTGTATGTGAAATGACAAAAGGTTTCTGAATAGCTGGTGGCGCAATATCTGGTGAGAAGAGCCTACCACTATGAGTAACTTTGGCAGGCCCGGTGATGTTACTGACGCCGATACTGGTATCAAACTCTTGTTTTACTCTAAGCACATAAACATCTGCCCCATAGTGCCATGGGACAGCTTTGTCGGATGTATAGGGGAGAGGCCCCGGAACAGTAATGATGATAGGAGCAATCTTCTGAGTGGACATGATTTTGACAGGCTTCTTCGAAGGAGCCTTAGGAGGGTTGTTGAAAATAGTGACAATGGAAACTTCTTCAGCAGGGACAGCAGGAACGACAATCTTCTCCAACAAGATTTCTTTGCTATCCATCAGGCTTTGGATACCTGATTTCAACAAAGGACAATCAGCAGGTGAAACAGAACATAGAAGGAAACCTTTACCATATCCCGGAAATAAACCGGCTATCAACAGGTTCCTTTTGACAGTCAATAACGGAGTAACGATCTCTTCCACGGAGGTTACATACCGGTCTTCTTCCACAGCATTCACTCCATGCTGGGGCATGGGAGCAGTCACAATATTGGGTCTTTCGGGCACCTCAAACTGTATTTCTTTAGCATCAATAAGGTCCTGAACCTTATTCCTCAGAGCCCAGCAATCATCCGTAGCATGCCCCGGGCTATCAGAGTGATAAGCGCAACGGGCGTTGGGGTTGTATTTTGGAGAAGTTGTGTTCACTACCTTCGGAGCTTTATTGACAGTTACCAGATTGGTTGATAGCAGTTGCGGCAATATCTGAGACAGGGTCATGCTGAGTCGAGTATACTGCCTTTTGGGTCTCTCACCCTTTGGTTGGTTATATTGCTGAGGAGCAGCAGGAGGCTTTGAAATTACCACCGCGTTGACAGCTTGGCGGCGTTCCGGTTTAATCTGTCTTCTGGGACCATAAACAGCATTGGCTTCCTTCTTGAAGGGCTTATTTTCAGTGCTCGCGGAGGCACCTTTCTGTATCTTCCTCGACTTGATACCATCTTCTATCCTCTCACCGGTCAAGATCAAATCTGTAAACCTAGCAGAAGAATTACCAATCAGATGGTTGAAGAATGGACCAGACAAGGTCCCCAGGAACATGTCAACAAGTTCACGGTCCGTCAAAGGTGGTTGCACCCTACCAGCCAGGTCCCTCCACTTTTGCGCATACTCCTTGAATCCTTCGCCTGTCCCCAGTGACATACCCTGGAGTTGGGTACGCGTAGGAGCGAGGTCAGAATTGTACTGATACTGTTTATAAAATACAGTAGCCAAGTCCTCCCAATTTCGGATACTGGCTCCATCCAGCTGATAGAACCATTCGAGTTGAGCCCCTGAAAGGCTATCCTGAAAGAAATGGATCCAAAGGTTCTTGTCTGCAGTGTAAGGTTGGATCTTCCTTACATATGATCTGAGATGCATCTTCGGGCAGGATAGCCCGTCATACCTTGCAAAAACTGGCACTTTGAACTTCGGGGGGATCACAATTCCAGCAACTAATCCCAAATCTTCGAAATCTAAGCCGGGAACTCTCTACAGCTCCATAGCTACCAACCTGTCTTCCAAGCCTTTGTACTTATCATCGGCGGGCGGGTATTGTTGATCAGAGTAGTCTTCGTCCTCTTCAGCCTCCTCTTCTTCAACTTCGGATTCGGAAGGTACCGCAGCCACATTCCCTTTAATGGTTCCCTCTTCAGATGTAGGGGGAAACTCAAGCACTCTTCTGGCTTCACCCTCAAACCTTCTTCCTAGGGTAGCCACTCCGATTCTTTTCTTCTTCTTCTTCACTTGCTCTTTGTTCCCAAGCAGGGCTTTCAGATCCTCCTGACCCTTAGCCAAGGTCATCAGGAGATGTTGAAACTGTGAGTTCTAAGACTACAAGTCCTTGACCGTCTGTTCGAGATCCATCCTACTGAAATAAACAGCAGAAATATAAGGAAACCTGGTGTGGAGACCCGCTTATGCGTATGATGAATGATATGCTTATGTATGCAATGTATTCAAGGATTTAGCAAATTCAAAATTGTTGCAAACAAAAAGAACGCATGTCATATTAATAAGAAGAAATTTGTCAGTACATAAATGCCCCATGGGCCAAATATTACAAAAAACTTCTCAAGGTAAAAAGACGTTGCGCATCCTCTTTGGTGCGATGTAGGTGTTGAGGGTCTCTTCCTCGTGGAGTCGGTGGGTAAGCTCCAAAACCTTCTTCTCACTGGCGTAGAAGCTGGCTTCAAAAGTGTTCTGTTCCTCCTTGAGTTGGATCCAACTCTTTTGCATCTCCTCCCACGATGTAGGCATGTCAGGATATAGGATGGTGTAGGGAACCTCTCCTTCCTTAACGGGCTCTTTAATCACAGGGAGAAAATGAGGGTAAGGCATCATTATACTCTGGGCTCGGGTTCGTACCCACTTGAGATAAGGCTCAATAGGGATGGAGTTCTTGTGTCCCAGTGTCTTGCTGTCAACCTTGTTAGGCATCCTCCAAGCTCTGATGAATCTTTGGCGAAGTCCTTGCGCATAATTGTCGAAGTCAAAAACTAGGTCAGGAATCAACATGTCGTGAGGGCCTCCTCCGTGCATATCCAAATTTCCTCAAAGCTAGACAAGGGTTGTAGGTAATGCCTCCTCTAATGCCAAGCAATGGAACATTAGGGAACTCTCCACAATGATCGACGATGATGACATTTTCTCTGGATCGAGAGCACCAATGTACATCAGAGTGAGTGAGGGTCATCAACCGTTGTGACCAACTTAAGCCTTGGTCATTCTTCAAAACAGATTGTGGAAGGTGCGAAATAAACCACCTTGCAAGGAGAGGAGTACAGCACATGAGAACACCCCTTTTTCTCATTGTTCGTGTGTAAAATGAGTGAAGAATGTCCCCAAGCAATGTTGGTATTGGATTTCTGGATAAGAAGATTTTGATGGCGTTGACATCCACAAGCTGGTCAGGATTTGGGAACAAGACCAACCCATAAATGAGGTGTGCCACAATTTCTTCAAAGGCTTGTAGGTCCAATGAATTCCAACACTCTTGTGCCTTCTCAAACAAGAATTTTGCCAAGAAGCCTTTGACACCACTTCTAGTTTCCCAATGCCCCTTGATGTCAGATGGTTGCAAGTGTAGTGCTTGAGCAACATCTTCAGGCTTTGGTTCTTTTTCGGAACCGTTGTAGGGTAGGTGATTAAGAATAGGAATTCTCAGAAGTTGAGAAAATTCTTCCAAAGTGGGCACCAATTGATAGTCGAGGAAAGTGAAACATGGTGAAGGGGGTCAAAGAACTGGAACAACACCTTTACCATGTCCTCTTCAATGTTGGTGTTGACTAGGCTGAGCAGTCTACCATGTCTTTCACTGAAGGGAGAGCTTTCCGGAATTCTGGATGTGAGCTCCTTGAGTTGAGGAAGGATCCTCACAAGGTTGACTTGGATAGTTTTCCTGCGAAGAATTTCCATGACCTACAAAACAAGAACAAGGATGAAGATCCAAACCCTTGAAATGGTTAGTGAATGCATATGATGCTTTATGATGTTCATGATGTATGCACAAACATATGTACAAGCAATTCACACAAAACCCTAGTTTCAGGCTTGCATGGGGTTTCATAGGTAAGTACCCTCTTGAGTGTAGTTGGCTTAAAAACCTGTCCTATAAATAGTAACCGGGTTCTAAGGAGCTCAATATCATTGGATTGTTTTCCATGTTCATTGTTTTGGTTTAGCCACTTAACTAGCGACCAAAATATTCCAAGAAAACAACCCTCAATGAGTGTAGTATCGAGTATCTACCAACTTCGGACTGCACCAAAGCCGGTCATCTCACTACCCCTACTGAAAGGCCAAGATGGTCAAGTAAGGTTATAGGTCATTAGTGCTTAGTGACATCACTCAGCGGCCCTGTACTCTCCTTGATTGAACTCAAGGGTTACCGGTACTCACAAATATGTCGCACTAATATAGCTATTGCTTCAACCGTGTCGATATACCCCGCACAGTTTCCACAACGTATTGCTATCTATGAATGTTTCCCCAAATCCGGGTGTAGGATTGCAAACCCAAACAAGAGAGCCAAGATGTAAAGCAATCAAAGCAAACAATTAGTCATGCAAGAGGGTGATCTAAGCCCTAAGGTTACTCCACTTTAAAAGTTTTCCCCATCAGAGTCGCCAGTTCTGTGATAAGGTGGGAGAACTGACTTGAGGTTTTGCGTTTGTTTTCGCAAATGTTTCGGTTGAGCAAGAGTCGCCACCGGCTTTTTATTTTATCCTAAGGAAAGGTTAAAAAGCACAGCAAAAACCTTTGAGATGTTTTCTTGGGTTCGGGGAGTAGATTATAGAAAGGGAAGGTATTAGCACCCTTTCTATCCAATGTTATCCATGGGCTCTTAGTTACTTGCTTAGATCAACTTGCCTTGATTTTCAATTTGTTTGAAATGGTGCTTTCAATTGTTTGAAATGGTGCTTCGTGTGTGGGTTTGAAAATGTTTTGAAAAGAGGCCAATGTCGTGGCAACCTTTGTAATGATCCATGTTGGGATGTATACAAAGGTGTATGTCTTTTGAAAAGTTTTCAATGTTTTTGAAAGTTGTTTTGAAAATGTGTTGTGATGTGTGGTTTTGAAAAATAGGCAAGTGTTTTTGTTTTGCAAGTTGGCAAGTAACCAAGAGTTGTCTACTCCTAAATTTACTCAAAGGTTTTCTCTATGTTTTAACCCTTTTAACAATTTTGTTCCACCATTGTATTTGGTGGACAATCTTGTGTTAGGATGTGAACGGGACGGGCGTGGGTCATCGTTCAGACCATGATTGCAATAGTGTCAAGTATCTTTGGCATTTTCTTGAGGGACTTGATCATTTTTGTTTAAGCAACTTGATAGCGTCATCGAGGGACTATGATCATTTGATTGTTTTGTTTTTGCCAAAGAAACTCAACATGCAACATGGCCCATTATTGAAGGCAACAAGTGGAGTAACCCTAAGGGGTGCAAGTGTGATTGGTGTTATCCATTTTCATGCTTTGTTATCTTTGAATTAGGTCAAACTATTTGTTTTGGTTGATTTTTGCATACAAAACCCTAAGTCTATCATGGCATATTTAGAAAGCTTTAAAATGCAGAATTAAAAGTTCTAAATTATTACAACACAAATTATGGGATGGGGGTTACAAATGTTCAAATGGGGAATATATAGCAAGAAAATTAAACCTAAACTATTACATCCAAATTGAATTATACAAATTATTTAATTGCACAATAATTAAATAAAATACAATAAATATGCAAGATGCAAAAAATGATTTTTATATGTATGTAAAAAGTATTTTTTATGTGTCAAATAAACAAAAATAAAAAAAGGAATAATTTTGGATATTTTTACATTTTAGGGCAAAACCCTAATTTTCTAAGTAAGAAGTATTTATTATTTAATATATGCAATATTTATTAATTATGTACAAAAAATAAATAAAAAGGAAGTATATTGTAAAAAAGTGATTTTTTAAAGTTAAATATTAATAAAAATAAAAATGTATTATTTTTATGTTTTTATCCTAAATATTCTAATAAGTATATAAGTATTTATAATATTTACTAAATATATTAAATATGTACAAAAATAAAATATTTAATATTTACAAAAAAAGTATATTTTTTAGAAAATGTTTTCAAAAGATAAAATAAAATAATATTAGAAAATAGAATGTATTTTGTATTATTTTAAGTATTTTAAGTAAAAGTATATTATATATTTATTTACATATAAACTAAATGAAACAAAATAAATACCAAATAAAATCCAAAAAATGTGAGAAAAATATTTTTAATGTTTTTTCATGCTTAAATAAAAATATAGAATCCAAATCAAAAGGAAAAAATAAAAAATGACAAATATATCAAGCAATGGGCCAAGGGTGTGTGTGTGAAATAAAGTGGTGCAAAAAGGAAAACAGAACTCATGCCCAACCCAAGCCTATCTTCTTCAACCTCCAGCCAGTTTGTCTCAAAAACGCGCGTTTTTCATGCTGATTCAAACATCCTGATTCTTGGACTTTCAAGCAAAACTCATAACACCAAAAATGTAGAGCATCAAGAGACGAATCCAGACATATAAAGAACTTAACTTAACTCTAAGAAACGAAGGAGAATTTCTTCATCCCTAATTCCTGACCTAAGTTTTTTCTAATATTCAGGTTCCAAATTCTCTCAGCACACACAACATAAATGCAAAGTAATTATATGTGTAGCTTCAGGGCCATGAGTAGAGCATTTTTCATTCATAAACTTAAACCTAACTCTTCCTAGATTGAGAGATAGAAGTCCATGAACTTACCTGTTCACCTTGGATCGTGTATGACAATGGAGGCACTTTCAAGGCAATGTGAGGACTTGTACAGCTTGCTTGAAGTTCAGGGATGCTTCTCTAATGCTTGGTGTGCTTTGAATCTTGCTGAATCACTCCATGGAAGTCAACCTGCAAGAGAGAAAAATGAAAATGGCAAACTATGCTATGGTTGTTACAGTCTGTATCTAGGGTTGGGGATAGCTTGTATGGGTGTTATTGAATGTGTTTGAGGTAGTTTGGATGAAAACGCACGAGGGAAATGAACTGTGGAAGTCAATATGCAGAAGATACCCTGTTTTGCCACAAAACTGTGTTTTGATGAATGAGGGAGTCTTGAGGATGGCTTGGTCGTGTTTTAGGTTACTTGAGGAGTATGGAATGTGTTCAACAAGTTTGCTTAGGCTAGTTCTTGCAGCAATGAGAGTTATTGTTGTGTTTGCAAAGTTGCTTCTAATGTAAGTAAAGTTTGTCAACTTGGTTTCTAGGCTACCACAGGCCCCTCAAGCATGCTGCACCCTTTTTTCTTGATCAGTGGGATTGGTTCCTGAACTTGTGCCTCAAAGATCTGCATTGTACTTCATAGATTGTAATCTTGACATAAAGTGCCACTTTACAAAAATGGATAACTTGCTTTTTCTAATTAAGGCTTAATTCTTCATGCAATGACCAAATGCATAGAATAATATCTTGGAACAATGATTTAGCATTTAATTTTTGAGTGTAAATGAGATTAGAGGCCTGTAATGTAGCTTGCACATGCTGAGTTTGAAAATGCACAAGTTATGAACATGCCTTTGGCCATGAATCAAAGTGACTTTTGCCCATATTGACAAATTCGATTCTCCCTAACCACAAGGGTGTTTGAAAAGTTCTTAGACATTTTGGAAAGCTTGGAATGTGTACTAAAATCCATCTTTGTAATGCAATTTGAAATTCCAAGTGGAAGCATGTGAAATGTGGCCATGAAGTTAGGCAAAAATCCTGCCTAGAATAGGTCAAAATTTTTCTAAGTTAAAAATGTTTTGCACCCTTGTTCCAAAAATCATAACTTGAGCTACATGCTTCTTTTGAGGAAACTTTGTGAATCAAAGTTTTAGATTTTGCAATGGACTATAACTTTCATGTTTTGAGTTTTGTTTGAATCCGAATGTATCTTGATGAGAAAGTGGGACAAACTTAGGAAAAAATTAGGGATTTTCATAACTTAGAAAAATTCTAAGTTATGAAAATTCTTCATTTCAAACCCTAATTTGTGATTTTTGATTTCTTGATGAACAAGTTTCATAATTTGACATGTCTTGATGAAAAATGAATCTTGACACTTGATTTTGACCAAAAAGTCAAAGTTTGACTTTTCAGTATACAGTCAAATTTGGCTCAGTTGACTGGAAAATTTATCTGTCAATCTTGTGCATTTGGGATCTTTTGAACTTGTTGAACATGTCAAGACAATGCCATTGAGTCCTTGAGTCCATATGTGAGCTTGGTTTGCCATTGGCTAGGTCAAACAGTCAAAAATTGCCTTTGTGCAGTCAAAACCCTAAAAATGACCAATTTGCCCTTTTGGTGATCTGATCAAATTTCTTGTGGAATTGTGATCCAAACTTGATCAAATGGTTCATATGAACTCATAATGTTGATGTGGGTCAAAAATCATGAGGTTTGACTGTCAATTGACCTCAATTGACTTTTTCCCCAATACAGCTGATTTCTAGGTCAACTGTCCAATTGACTGGGCAAAGATTGGAATCAAAGCTTGAAACATGGTATGGATAAACTTGTGGGTCCAACATGAAGCATGAAAGTCACTTTGGGCCTTTTAGGTCAAAACATCTTGGTGCAAACACAAACCCTAATTTGGGTCAACAGTGCAAGGAGGGGTCTTGAGCAGAGTAAACCCTAACTTGTTCTTGAGCTCCAAGGGTCTTGTGATGAGAAAATGTTGAGGAAATGGGAGGGCAAATTTTGTGGTACAACATAAGGTATCTTAGCAAAAACAAACAAATACAAGATCATAGTCCCTCGATGACGCTATTCAAAGTTGCATTACAAATGATCTTAGTCCCTCAAAGAGAACGCTAAGATACTTTGCAACATTGTTAATCATGGCTATACGATGACCCACGCCCATCCCGTTTACATCCAAAGATAGGTTTGCTTACCAAATCAATGGTAAGACAACAATGTCAAAGGAAGATAAAATGAACAAGAAAGACATTTGAGTAGGTAGATGCTCCTAATTACTTGCTCCATTTCAAGATAAACATCCTTGCTATTTTCAAAACAAATACACACACTTTCAAACATCTTACAAAATTGAAAACATTTTCAAAAGATCAACATCTTTGTATACATTCTTACGAACGAGAATCATTACAAAGATTGCCAAAACAATGGCCTCTTTACAAATTACTTTCAAAAACCACACAAAGCATAATTTCAAACAAAATCAAGTGATCTAGCAAGTAACTAAGAGCCCATGGAAAACCATGGATGAAAAGGGTGCTAATACCTTCCCTTTTCATAATCTACCCCCCGAACTCAAGAAATAATCTCAAATGTCTTTCCTGTGCTTTTTCATCTTTCCTTTTGGATAAAAGAAAAGTCGGTGGTGACTCTTTCTAACCGCAACATTTGCGATCAAATGCAAAACCCTCAAGTCAGTTCTCCCACCGTATCACACATATCATGACAGGTAGTTCCAGCTGTTTTTTTTTAATTTTAAATCTGGGTTTTCTTTTCAGAAGATTGCTATCGCAAACTCTCACTGTTACAATACTCGAAGTAATTCCAAAAGACATGTGGAATAGATCTAAGTCGATGTTGCTGCTATAGGTGCTAAGATGTACACTCGGGTCGAACAACTGATGGAGATCATCCAGAATATGGCATGTCAATAGGAAGAGTTGAAAGCTTTGATTGTAAGGCCCGCTGCAACTACAGATAATGGGAATGAGACTCTAATCGTCAATCCTCAAGGGGTCTTTGTTAACAATCCGAATGGTAATCTAGGTGGTGCTACTCTGAATGGTAATTTGGGAGGGGCGACTATGAACGGTAACCCAGGTGGTCAGAATCTGAATGCAAATGATGGTTTGTATCAGAATGGTAATGCTACTATGAACCTTGGTAATCCTGCTGGTAATAATCAAGGTGTTTCTTTGGTCCAAGTTGTGGGAAATCAGCCTCCACCCACTCCTACTCGATAGAATAATGAGCAACCTTTTGTCTAACCGAAGCCTATATGTATTCTTGTTCAATAGTTTAAAGAGGATAACTACGACGACTGGATGTCTAATGCTGATTAACCAATAAGAGTTGACAAAAAGTTGCGTAGGCTCGAGGAGAGTATGCGAGCCTTTTAGAATCAGGGCACCATGTGCCTTGATATGTCTGATTTAGGCTTAGTCCCAAAAGTGAAGATTCCTCCAAAGTTTAAAGTGTCGGAATTTGTGAAGTACAAAGGAACCTCTTGTCCAAAGACACAAGTCAAGTCTTACTACAGGAGGATGTCAACGTACTCCGACGATGAAAAATTTCTTATGCATTTCTTTTAGGACAGTTTAACTAGAATGCTGTTAGAATGTATATGCAACTTGAGGGTACTCACATCTGTACTTGGAGAGAGTTATTTGAAGCTTTCGTTCACCATAACCAATACTACACTGACATGGCGCCTATAAGAACTCAGTTGCAGAATTTGTCGTAGAAGCATAATGAATCCTTTAAGTAACACGCCCAAAGGTGGCATGAAATGGCGGCTAGGGTCTAACCACCTATGATGAAACGTGAAATGGTAAATATGTTCACCAGCACCATACATGGGAAATATTATACGAGTTGCATTATTTATGATACATTTGCTGAAATGGTAACCTATGGGGAAAGGATTTAAATTGGAATTAAGCTG
Source organism: Vicia faba (assembly GCA_948472305.1). NCBI lineage: Eukaryota > Viridiplantae > Streptophyta > Magnoliopsida > Fabales > Fabaceae > Vicia > Vicia faba. The sequence continues at coordinate 1,214,141,991 of OX451741.1, read as the reverse complement.
GAATAGATTCAGGATGTCTCTGGAACTAACACTTGTAATGTGAAGAAGTATTTTGGGGGTTACTAGAAGAAGAAAGAAAGTAAATCCAGTGTGCTCTATGCACGGAAAGGTAAATGTAGGGATCCTTAGGAGTCTGATCATCAAATTGCTGCTGTAATAATCCCAGTTGTTGCACCTTAGCCACAGACGTATGTGTCTAGGAAAGGAAACCAGCAAAGGCCAAGGTCGCCGCCCAAAAACTTTGATGTGCTTCCTATGTCCTATACGGAGTTGCTACATCAGCTACTTGAATTGAAATTGGTTGAGTTGCGTACTTGGAAAGTTGACCCTGAAAAGTTGCCAGCTAGCTTTGATGCAAATGCTAAATGTGAATTTAATTTCGATGGACAAGGACATATCATCCAAAACTCTATCATGTTTAAACAAAAATAACAGGACTTGTTGGATTCTCAGGCTATTAATTTCATGCCAGCACTGACGCCCAATATTCTTCAACAACCTTTGCCACCTCACGGGGGCACCACTATTAGTGCCATCATCGAAGATGAAAGTTTGAATCTGGTTATGGATGTAAACCAACTGATTACACCTATATCATTTGAGAAAGAGATGTTTTTGAATAAATGTGTACTCTTGGGATGTGGTCTAGACTATAAAGTTTATTTGATTCAGCCAGAGGGTTGCCAATGTTTGAAAGATACAGTTCATAGTTTGATTACTAAAGGAATTATTCTGTTTGACCATATGTTTGTTGAACCTAAGGTTTAGGAAGATAAGGTTGATGTGATTACTATTCTCGTATGTCGCGTCAGGGATTTTCATTGAAGCGCAAACCGTGGTGAAAAGATAGAAAAGTCACCATCAATGTTATTCATCCCAGGAGAGGGAAAGGAAACACTGAGTAAACTTGAGGGAAGGAAAAGAACATGGTCTCACGACCAAGAGAAACAAGGTAAGGAAGTTGGTTACGCAAGGGGAAGGTATTAGCATCCCCCACGTATGTGGCACTCCACAGGATCCACTTAAGTTTATTCCATTCTAAGGGTGTGTCTAATCTATGGCTTACGAGCTAAAACACAAAATGCAAGGAGGGAATTCATGCAAAAGAAAACACGGGGAAAGAAGGAAATAATTACAAAGTTTCGCTTGGCTGAGCCCCGTGACCAGATGCTTATGTATCTCTTTTAAGGAATCAGAGTGTCGTAGTACGGCTCAATAGTTTCCATTGGTTGCAATGTTTTTTATGAACAATTCTAGCGAAGCATTTCCTTTTTGAAAAGGTTTTAAAGAAAAAGAGTATGAAGATAAAAATGTTTGCATTGGTTTGTGTTTTTTACCTTCAAAAAGGATTTGAGATTTGAGCCACATCAAAGCCTAAAAATGAAAGAACGATAAGATCAAGAAGAAACCCGCTAATCATTTCCCATACTTAGTAGAAAGTGTGATTCTCATCATTTATTATTAAGTGTTTTGAGAAGTTTGAAAATAAGAGATGTTTTTCTTTTAACATGGATGCAAAAGAGAAAAGACAAACAAAAAGGAATCTCAAACTTATAAGTTGTCATGCTTGTGGACCTAAGGTTGGGATGAAAGGGAGATCTACCTAATGTTGTCATGCATGGATAGCAAACCTAAGGTCTATTTAGTTCAAACTTAGGGAAGAACGAACTAAAGATCCTATGGGGATCATGTCAATCTCATAAAAGATAAGAGGAAGAAGAAACAAGAAATTACGCTTATATAAGAGAGAAAGCAAGTATCACATAAACACGCATGCAATAGGGTAAATACCTAAGCACATAAGAAAGAAAAGATGATAAAACATCACACAAGGATGATAAAACATCGAGATATAAAGGAGAGATGGAAATACATCATAAAGATGATAAAACATCACAAAGATGACAAAACATCACCAAGTTGACAATTCATTAAGATGTTAGAAGAGATATGACAATACATCACATACAGAGGGAGATGACAAAACATCAATCATAGATGATAAAACATTAAGTAAGAGATGATAAAACATCAAGTATGGATGACAAGAAATCTAGCCATAAAGAAGAGATGATAAAACATCATAAAGAGGATAAAACATCAAAATATAATATGGTAAAACATCACAAAGATGGAAATACATCATTAAGATGACAATACATCAAGATACAAGATGATAAAGAATCAAGCACACACAAAGGTAATGTCATAAAGCACACAAGAAATAAAACTCTTACAAATAAACTTTAAGAAGTGAAGAAAAGAGATAAGAAAGAAATAATAACCAAACAAAGAGTCATTTCATAAAATTACATCAAGAAATGATATAGGTTCTGACCCTAACATGTTATATACCTTAAACTACCCTAACTAGACAAGTGGAAGTGCAAACATGCATTTAGAAGACAATATTTCATATCATGATAAAAAATGCAAGCATAAATGAGACAAGATTATATCATCAAGGTGATATAGATATATCCCTAAGGGTCATTTTCAAGTAGTTTGGATCTAAAAGTCACAAGTCAAAGCACTAAAGCAAACATACTAGCATAAAATCATTTATGTGTCAAGTGATTAACCAAACATGGCATAAGAAAGTAAAGTGAGGTGAAAAGGGATGAAAAATTATACAAGACATAAGTGAACACATATAATACTCATGATCATCACATAATAAAAGTTGAGAAAGATTCACAATCAAATAATTTAAGGAAAGTTGGTTTTAAAACCCTAAGTGGACATAAGTCCCCATGCAATGCTAACAAGCAAGCATGTGAGAGGAAAGAGGTGATGTGAAGAAGAGAAAGCATACATTGAAATTGTATTCACTCAACACATAGCAAATAATCAAGACAAAACTAAATTAGTGACTAAGATCATGGTACAAACACCAAAGCACACAAACTAGGTCAAAACAAAATTGTGAAGTGTAGTGAAAGTAAGTGTGTAGATAGATGATCATGATATAATGTGTAAAGTATGTGTGAAGTCAGAAGAAAACACACAAGGATAATTTCTCCAATAGTCTATGAACCCCTAAGTTAACCTTGCCAAAGCCTAGTTAAGAGTTAGCAAAAGACTAGACCAAAACTATACCTTAAATCAACCCTAAAGGCAAAAGAAGGATCATGAAGAGGATAGATGGAGATGGTACATGCTTAGAGGGGAGTCAATACATACAAGTCAGTAGCATATGAACTTTAACAAACCACAATTAAATGCCACAATTAATGGAAGAAGATTGCACATAGCATACAAAGAATGTGACACAAAGAGACAAAAACTGGAAAGTTTACTTGAAAGAGTAATGATGAAGTAAAGAGATCATAATTTGAAAATTATGACATGTGTGTTGTACCCCAAAATTTTCCCTCTCATGTTTTTCCATGATTTCCTCTTGCATAGGTGGTTACAAACCTTTGCCTAAAGAAAAGGAATTTTTTCCAAATAATGGTTAAGTGTCCTTCGATTGGCATCTGCAATAGGTCCTTTGATTGGCATATGCAAAAGTTCCTTCGATCGGCATATGCAAAAGGTCCTTCGATTGGCATCTGCAAAAGGTCCTTCAATTGACATATGCAAAAGGTCCTTCGATTGGCATATGCAAAAGGTCCTTCGATTGGCATCTGCAAAAGGTCCTTTGATTGGCATAGTTCGTTTCGATGGGCATTTCCAACAAGGCAGCTTCAAAAGGCATCTTAAATAAGGTTGTTTTTCGTTAGAGCGTATAAAATGACTTTCGACAGGCATGTTAACCAGGTGATGTTTCAATTGGCATATCAACAGGGCGATATTCTGATTGTCCAAGTTAGAGAAAATGAGATAAAAAAGAGCAAGAACTGAGAGGTTTCCAGAAATTCTGATGATAGGTCATTCGAATCCATACAAACCATGGCTCAAGAGAATAAGCTCTACTGAAGGAAGCCTTGAGCAATTCGAATCAGGACTCAGTGCCATCAAGAAGAATAATGTTTAGAGGCTAATCGAAGAAACTCTGATACTGAGAATATGAGCCATTTGAATCAAGTTCAAAGCCTTCGATTGATAGAGAGTTGAAGCAACCTTTGACCAGTTAAAAAGGAGAGTTGATGTTTCGATTGGTTTGAGTTGAAAGAAAGCCATTCGAAGGAAGTAACAATAGGCCAATTGAAGAGCAACGTTGGAGGGCGTTTGAAGGAGTCAAATTTCCAGGTTCATCCAAGATTTCAAAAGGGGTATGAATATTTCAAAAAGGAAATCTTTTAATATGTTTGATTCTTGTCAAATAGCTTTAAAAGCCTAGTTAAATGGTTGTCTCTTACCGTTACTATGCACCATCACACTCCTATAAATACAAGGCCAAGGACACAATGCCAAGGGGGACGAAATAGAGGAGATTTTTTGCACACAAACAGATCACGCTGCCACATTGCTAAAAGAAATCCCAAAGTGTCCCAATCGAAGCACTTTTTTCGCAGGCACCTTCAGCCCAAACGAAGACCAAATTCTCATTCTTGAGACATCCAGGATTCCATACCAGCTCCTAAGCAAGTGTCTCCATGCCCACGGGGTGTCAAATCAAACATCTAACAACTCTAGTCCACACACACAAATTCTAGTTTCAAGCAAGGTAAGTCCTCTTGACCTTGCATCTTTCATTTTAGCATAACATGTAAATGACCTTTTATTTATTTTCTTTGTTTCTGTATTTTTTGGTTTATTTTCTTTTCTTACCCAACTAACCTAGACAGACTCAAATGAAATACAAAAAGGGTGTGAACGAAGGACCTACCATCATGCTGCTCTATAAGTCTACACTGCTTCATAGGCCAATCAAAGGAAGCAGAAAAGGTGGCAATCGAAAGGAAGTAAAAGAAGGGTGAATCGAAGGGGTTTACTGCCTGGGTCGAAATGCAGCTTCCCCTCTGGATCGAAAAGCCCCCTTTTCTCCCTGATCAAAGGATACCCCTTTGTATTCTTATTTGGATTTTGTCCTTTTCTTTGTTTAACTTTTTTATCATTTAAATTATGTTTAAATCAAAAATCACAAAAAGATTAGGTTTTAGTTTTTACTATTAATATTAATTTTCTCAATTAATTAATTAATTATTTTAATATCTTCTTAAAAAAACTAAAATTGAATAGACTTAGGATTTTTAAGTCAACTTCTTTTCATAACAAAAACAAACAAAAATTTCCTTTCATCTAGGAATTTAGACGTATTTTCAATTCATGCGTGTTTATTTACTTTCGCATTTTTTATTATTGTAATTGTTTACTGGTTTGTAATAATAATTAATATTTTAATTTCCGCATTTCTATAATGTATTTCTCCCGAAGCCGTGTAATAACTTAGGATTTATTTTTCTGCATTTTATTTTCTGCAATTTATTTTCTGCACTATTAACTGTTAGTAAATAGGCGTGTATGGAAAGACTATAAATTAAAATGTTAGCTAACCTAACAAAAAGACAAAAAATAACCGAATCTCAACACATATGCACATATGCACCTCTAGGGTATTCCCACTTCGGTTGCCTTCGGAAAAACGGTCATGTCCCTCGAACATAGGGATACTCTTAGCAAAGACTCTCAGTTTAAAGTCATCATAAAGATTATAGTCCCTAAATGTCCCTCGAGTTTCCTACGAGAAATGATTTTGTCCCTCGAGTTGCCTACGAATATATGATGATGACAGTCCCTTCGAAATAGTAAGGTATCCTTACATGTTTCCTTCAATGACCATAAACGTCCCTTACGATAGTCCCCCAAATATCAAACGATAGGGCTACCTACTCACTAATAGTAGGATAGGACTGTCTAAAGGAAAACAGGAAAAGAACGAACCTTTTCGAGTAACAAAGTAGATAGCTGTTAGAAGTTTGCTCAAACATCTTGCACTTACACAAAAACTACTTTTCAAAAACAATTTCAAAACACTTTGTATACTTTCTCCACTATCCCGAGAAACATTACAAAGTTCGCCGTAGTAAGGCGTTCTTAAAACATTTTCAAACACACAAAGCACAAAGGTATTTCAAAATGAGCAAACCTCTAAGAGCCCGTGGAAACCACAGATGGAAAGGGTGCTAACACCTTCCCTTTCCATAACCTACCCCCCTTACTCATAACATTCTCTAAAAGGTCTTTTTCTGTTCTTTTCACCCTTTCCTTTGTTGGGTAAAAGAAAAGTCAGTGGCGACTCTTGATTACTGCACATTTGCGAATACAAAATGCAAACCAGTATTAAATAGTCGGTTCTGCCACCATATCATAGAACTGGCGACTCTATTGGGGAATATAAAAGTGGTGTTTACCTTAGAGTTAGTTCATTTTTAAACTACTTTTTGTGCTTTGTTTGCTTTACTTTTGAGGGTTTGTTTGGGTTGTTACTAAAAGATCCTACACCCAGATCTGGGGCACCTTATTAGGTAAGTAGCAATAAATCATGGAGGATGTACGGCGTAGACCGATACAGACGAAGTGGTGGCTACATTAGCGCGATACTTTGGATTGTACTAATGTTCCTTGGGTAAGTCGAGGATAACATTAGGCTTCCCCATAGTGTCACTAAGCGCCAACTGGCCTTTAGAACCTTTAATTGACCCATCCTAGCTATTAGGAAGTAGTGAGATAACCGCCTTTGGTTCCGACCGAAGATTGGTTGATACTCGATACTACACTCATTGAGGCTGGACTTTCGGGATTTTTTGGCTGTAATACTTCGGGGCGGAGCTTAAACAATTTCTGAAGGGAAGGTCAGTGATATTGAAACTCCTTAGAACCCGGTTACTATTAATAGGATAGGTTGAGCCCACTAAAACTTCAAGAGGGTACTTACCTACAAACCACATGCCAGCCTAAATCTAAGGCTGCTTGTGTGATTTGTTTGCTTTCAACTTGAGCTACTTGCAGGGTTTTTATCTAACAAAGTGATCTCCTTGCAGGATTTGTTTACAGTCATTATCCAGTAACCTGGACTTCTTAGACTCACTTGTCTTCATCACCTTACACTTTTGCTCAAACGCATAGAATACACATCATAACATCATGCCACAACTGTCTAGCAAGGGGCAAGGGGTTTTACTTTCCTCTAGCCAATGTCGTCAAAAGATCAAAACTCAACAACTTGAGTCAGGGGCTAAGACCCACTTGATATGGTGAGCTTGATTCTCATAGAAGAACGTTCAACAATACGAAGTTCTTCAATCAAAGCTGCAAGTTTCAACTTCTGACATCTTCTTGTTTACCCCGCGAGTCCTTGAAAACATTGCATACGCATAACATACATGTCATTGCATAAACAGGTTTCAAAGCAGGGTTCTCATCTTATTTGCTGTTTATTTCAGAAAGTAAAGAAATGGCTCTTGAAAAAACAATCAATGACCTTCAAGCTTAAAACACTCAGTTCCAACAAATGTTCCTGACTCTGACATAGGGGCAGGAAGACCTGAAAGCTCTAATCGTCAAAGAGAAGAAGAAGAAGGCAAAGAAACCGGCTGGCATTCTGAATATGGGAAGAAGACTCAGAGGACCAGTTAAAGGAGTTCTAGATCTTTCAACTCCATCAAATAAGGGGGACAATCATGAAGAAGATAGCAACCTGGGGACTGATGAAGACGAAGCTGATTATTCTGAGGAGCAATATCCTCTTGTTGATGATATATACAAATAGCTGGAGGATCGTCTCAATGCTATGGAGATTCATCAGATACCTGGATAGGACTTTGAAGAATTAGGGTTGGTTTCTGGCGTGATCATCCCACCAAAATTCAAGGTTCCCACGTTCTCCAAATATGACGGTGTATCCTGCCTTAGGTTACACTTAAGGTCCTATGTCAGAAAGATCCAGCCTCACACTGCTGACTGGAAGTTATGGGTCCATTTCTTCCAAGAAAGTTTAGTTGGCGTGCAACTGGAATGGTTATATCAGCTAGAAGTAACAGACGTTCATACCTGGGAGGACCTGGATGCTGCTTTCTACAAGCAGTACCAATATAATGCTGACCTCGCTCCAACTCGTACACAACTTCAAAGCATGTCTCTGGGTTCTAATGAAGGCTTCAAAGAATATGCGCAGAAATGGAGGGATTTGGCTGGCAGGGTTCAACCTCCTTTGACTGATCGAGAAATGGTGGACATGTTCATGGGCACTCTGACAGGCCCATTCTTCAATTTGCTGATTGGAAGTTCCTCATCCAGTTTTACAGAAATGGTTCTGACTGGGGAGAGGATTTAAAGTGGTATCAAGAGTGGGAAGATTCCAATGGCGGCATCCTTTAATGCTTAGAGGAAGCCATTTGGTGGTAGAAAAGAAACTAATGTTGTCTATGGTTAAAGGCGCCATAATAAAAATAACCACCACCAGCCCGTGGGAGCAATGTTAATGTCTAATCCTACACTCGTTCAACATCAACGGGGCAATAGGCGTAGGATAAAATATCAAGAGAGGCAGTACACTGATACTAATATGCCTTTGTCTCAAGCATTACAACAATTTCTAAAAGCGGAGCTGATTACACTAAAGGATCCTCCTCAAAAACTTGATACCTCTTCTCCTAAGTAAAATCCTAATATAAAATGTGCTTACCATTCTGATAGCCCTGGGCACGACACCGACAGCTATTGGACTTTGAATAACAAGATTCATGATTTGATCAACAACAAGGAGAACGAATTTGACTCTCCTAAGACCCCTGTGTGACCACTTCTTCCATGCCAAATCATGGCCAAAATTAAGAGCATTTACTGCATTTGAATTACCAGTTGTAATTCCTTTGTTGTTTAAAAAATTTACCTTTATGTCAAACTTTGGTTATTCATATTAATACATTGCATATGTTTGTCTTGGATTATTTCATTCGTATTCATTATATTCAAACTGTGTTTTTACTTCCTTTTTGTGATATTACATTGCCAACTAAAAAGCTCTAAGCCTTTAGAGGGAGGATGACGAAAACGATGCCGCAATCTGTACAACATGCTTTTGAACAGACCTCACCGATGATGTACATGCATTGTTTCAAATCCTAAACAGTGAAGTTATAAGGAAGATAATCCCTAGTCAACCCCTTTGAGCCTAAGGAGTAGGAGTTTTTCTTTTCACACAAATTAAAACCCTTAATCATAACCTGGGTAGGGTAGTTTCTCAGTTAAAAGGTGCATTCAATCACAAGCTTTCCCTTCATACATGAAGAGTAGTGTAGAAAGTGATCTCCAAAAGATGATGATGGTTCCACATAGTCGTCAAGATAGGCGGTCATTATCTCTCAAAAGAAAATCCGGCTAAGTCAAACCTATGAAGGAGACTTAAGAAAGACCGGGGCATCCCGCTGACTGTAATCACAAAAGAAACAGTTCAGGGAAAAGTAGGGACAATTAAAAAAAAAGAGGTCACTACATATCTCAACAAAAATAAAAGGTTATAAAAATGACAGCCTTCTCAAAATAAACATTCAATTTCTTAACCATCACCAAGTATCAGAGCAAAGATTCCAGACTCAATTGGGATCTAAACGCACGATTAACTAAGCATAGGATTGAAGACATCACGAGGGACGGGTTGGGTATAAAATAAAATTTGATCCTTTATCCTTTGTTTCTTTAACCGTGAACAAGGCCACGTTATAACCCTTAAAAGTCCTAGCTGAAGCATGGGTTAGTTTGAAAGCATACTGTTACAAAAGGTATCCTGACTCCTGTAAGGTTTGCTATAAATCTTGAGTTGATATCACACTCTTACAAAATTTGTTTGTTTTACTAAAAAATGAATTTTTAAACTTCAAGACAGACATAAGCTTTGTATTCTTTAAATGACATTGTTTGCATATGGCTAATTGTTCAAACAATAGATAAATTCGCAGACGAATACTCAGTGAACGAAGATCCTCTCAATGGATAAAATCACCTCAGACGGAAAATGCATTCCAATAATAGGCCCTTCATAATCAAGGGGCATGGCATGGTATCCAGCTGATCTGAGGCAGTCAAGTCAAGATTCAAGGAATCTCTCAAAAATGCCCAATAGCCAGGGGCAGATCTCCATCAGAATCACTTGGGGAATTGGATATGAATTCCAACAACGAATCCTGTACGATCAAACAAGCATCTTCTGGTAGAGTGGCAACACTTACTACTATGGATAGTGACAATTCTCCATACCCGGTGAACACAGACATAGTCGGAAAATACTACGCATGAAAAAATACCCGCTAGGTTGATAGGCCTAGGCAAAAATAAGGGCGTCCTGGCGAACCCAAAATGGTTCGTGCAAAATTAGGGATATACATAAAATTTGTACACCCGGCAAGTCAAAAACCAGGAAGGACGACTTGAGAAAAAAAGGGTATTCCGGTGGACTGAAAACCCGAAAGGGAGGTCCTGGCAAAAGTTAGGGATTAAAAATGTACGACTATGTCCCGTCATCTTGTCACCTGTTTATCATTAGAAGACCTATCATCCTGATCAGCATTTACCAAGCACCCCAGGAGTTGCGATAATAGTTAAACCGTCTATAAAATCCCAGTACACACCTTCTCCAACAGGTACCGAGATAGAGGCATCCTACTAAAAGGTCACCGCCACATCCCCAGCTTACATCCTATTGATGTCAGTTGTTCTCACATCCCCGACAAGCAAAAATGTCTAATTATTGCTCCAAAATCCCCCAGTGAAGTCGTCAAGCTTTTCAGATTCCCCAACAGGATTTCAACAAAATCCCCAAGCAGTTTATGGAGTTCACCTTCTGCAACAGATTTTTATAAATCTCAAGTATTTTGTAAAGCCTTATCCCCAGTAGAGTTTATTTCTCTAACTACGGAAGTTCATCCCCCAACAGTGTTTATTTCTCCAAATTGGTGAAATCTTCCAACAGAACTCTTCCCCCTGGCAAAATCATTCTCAAACAGAAGTCAAAGATCCTCGTCATAGAAAGGGAATTACCAACAAAACTATCTTCATTCATCTTCCAACAAAACTATCTTCATTCATTGTCCCCAGCAGAAAGGGATTCAGCTTCCCGGTACTCCTCAGCAACAATCAGGGATTCATTTTCCCTAGATGGAATGACTGACACGTTCATGCATTACATTCATACATCATTTTACATATGACATAGTGTTGTACCCAGATTTTTGCCCCTAAGATCCCCTCATCATACCATATTGATTCAATCACAACAAGACCATATTAGGGTTCTTGGTTCTCCTCCATATCTTTAGCTTTGCTCTTTGAGGAATCACCAAGCACCTTGACTTGTTTTCTTTTGTAATCATGAATATTTTGTCTTGATTTTACTTTTAATTAATAAAATGAAATGTTGGTTTGTCTTACTTGTTACTGATGTAGGTAAAGGCAATGAGGTTTAGCAAGTTGCTCCATGGGCTCATGAGTTTATTTCCATGCCCTAGGAAATAAAGCTTGAAAAGTCCAAACCTCACCATTGAAGTTGTTTTGGAAGGGATGGCATGGAAAGGTTATTTTGGTTCACTATATTTCCAAGTCATCAAGATTTATACAAAAGTGCAAGGGATTGATTGAAGAAGTTGTCATTGTTGGACAAGGTCTTGTTCCCATTGATCACAAGTGCATATTTCTCTCAATTCTCAAGATATGACAGTTGTTTTGGTGGTTATGAGTTCTCATTTTCATCCTCAATAACTTCTATTTACAAATCAAGAGTGTTGGTACAAGAAGGTGATTCAAATTTTTCAAGGTTCCTCAAAGCATTTTCTTGATCTAAGAGCTAGGATTTTGAACTTCAAAGAAGTATATCTTGCTCATCTTTTGGTATTTTTGAGTGATTCCAAAGACATCCTTCTCTTTAAAGGGTTATTAACAAATCACTTCAAAAGTTTCAAGGATTTTTCATGTGGAAGAAACTTGATGATGAAGAAAGATTACAAGTCCTCCAGATGAACCCCCCCCCCCCCCCCCCCAATTTCTCATGTGTAACTTCAAATGATCATAAATTGGTCAATTTTTATCACCTTGAGCCCACTCATTTTCCATAATGATATTAAGGATGTGAACTTTATTCCCTAAGGATACAAAAGATTATAGGTCATTTCATGATTTTTTGCCAGCTTCAACAATTCATAACTCTCTCAATTTTTGGATATTTTGAATGGTTCAAGTTTCAAAATATCATTCAAGAGGTCTATTTCATGCCATCCTTTTTAGTCAAGAGCAAATTCCAAGTGGAAGGCCATGTTTGGATGCAAAACATTATAGGTCACTTATGAAGAAAAACTTGAAATATTTCTAAGTGTGGAAAGTCAACCTTTTTCTTCCAACTTTGACTCAACACAACTTCTTGCTCAAACATCCAATTGATCTCACTCCTTGCACATTATAAAGCTTATGACTTCATCTTTCAAATGCTTCAAAAATCACATCATATGGTGCCCTACATTGTTGGCACCATGGTTATGAAGCTAGCATCATAAAATGGAAATTCCAAGTTCAGTCATATTTGAAAATTGGTTTAAATCCAATTACGAGCCTGTTTAAAGATCAATTTCGTGTCTAATCATGTTTAGGAACCTGCCATAACAAGAAACGACCCATAAACCATTCATTTTGCTGCATTTTGAGCCATGTGAAGTCACACTTTTCACACTTAGCGGGTCCACACGATTTCATTGATTTTGCCTCCAATTCACACGCTTAAGCATTGAATCATGATCATCTATAAATAAGGATCATCCCTCACTCATTTGGGCATGCTTTTGATAGCCAATTGACCCCTGTTCAGACCCCACACGAACCTGAATTTGAAATTCTGATCTCTTACATTCTCACCTTCAAACACCAAATGCTCCATTCAGTTAGCTTCATTGAACTTCTCTGAAGCTAACCATACGGTTACTTTAAAGAATTGTGACCTATATTGATCTGTAGAATTCAAGTTTCAGAGCAACTTCTCACTACTTCGTTCAGGTAGATTTCTTGGCCAAATTGATTCAAATGAAAGACTAATCCACTCCTTGTGTTCTTCTGATTCTCTTGCTCTTTATAGTTTGCAATTTTATTGAGAATTGAGTGGGATATCCAAGATTTCCGTGCTCGCTATTTTTTCTGGTTTTCTTCACACACAACCTTGCATAATTTATATAAATTTGGCGCGATGGTACCATTAGAATCGTCTTGAAGAGACGAATCTAATGGTACCGGTCTGGTTTGCTAATTTTACAGTTTGAAAGATTCAATTTGGGGATGATTGGAGGTTGAAGATGATGACATGTCCGTCTTCAACCAATGATATGAGGCCACGTTATTTTTTTTGAAATGGATACAATATGCTTGCCTTACCATGCGAGTGCCTCAGGAGCCATTGGATATGATTACTTTTGTGAGTCAGACTTTATCCAATGCGCCATATTTTAAGTTGTTTTATTTTAAAAGTGTTGGATCCGGTATGATATTTAGTAATGACCATGATGTGCACAGCGCGCCAGATTCCTTAGATTTGATTACTAACGCGTTTTGACTCTCATTCAATGGTACATATATTTTTTACTTTATTTTTCTTTTCTGATTTTTATATTTAATTGTTTTAAATTTCCAAAAATCATAGAAAATTCATTTTTAGTCAAAAAAAATCTGAAAAAACTATGAAAAATATTTTTGAGTTTTCTCTTTCTGATTTTTATTTTTTCACAATTTTATTTTGTGTTTTGATATTTTTTATAAATTTTCACTTTATTTAGATTATTTTAAATGTTTAAAAATAATTTTATGCATTTTTAAATTATGAAAAAAATATGGAATGATCCAATGATATTGTGACAAATATTGGTGACCTCATTTATTTTTTATATCTAACTTTGCTATTTTTTTTATCATTTTTGGTTTATTTTACTCATTTCTTTTAATTTTAAAAATAGTTTCTGACTTTAAAAAATTACCAAAAATTTTATAAAATTATTTTAGTTCATTTCTGATTTTTTTATGGTCTTACTTTTTATTTCTAGATTAATTTGAACATAGTTAATATTTTTCTCTTTTATTTCTATTTTAAAACATTTTTAAGAAAAAAACTTTTTAATGTATATATTAAGTGCAATATTATTTTGTGATGATTTTCTGGATAATCTTGGGTTGAATTTTTGATCATGAACTTTATTAACATCATTGGATCCATGGTGTTGAGTCTAACTCCACAAAAATGGATGAAAGATTTTAATAATAGTTTGATTAAATTTTAAATCAAATGTGGTTTGTATATTCTTCCCCACCCCTCTTCATCTTATTCGTTTCTCTTTTTTTGATTGTGCTACATGTTAAGGGATAATGATCTCTATATCATTTATCCAAACATGAAGTACATAGATTGCTATTGACCAACCTCAAAATAGGTGCGACTTCTACATAAGTCCACTTACGATTGCTTAACATAGTGCTAAATTTTGTCCCGATTCAAATAAATGATCATTTGTGGCCCAAACCTATATTTCCAAGCCCAAGTATGTTAATTTGATCTCTTTGATCCAATAACCTTAAGATTCATTGTGTGGAGGCTTTGGTTCTACCAATCCTCTAATGGATCTACAACACTTTTGGTCAACGCGGATCACTTAAACATCGTTGATCACTTTTAAGGATTCCAAATGGATGATATACTTGACAAAAAGTAAATGAAACTTATTGTGTGGAGGCTTTGGTTCTACCAATCCTCTAATGAGTTCCAAATGCAAGTTTCAAGATGGTCATCCAACTAACCACTAATTATTAAATTGTTTTTACTTTATGCCCTTTTATTTTTTTATGCTTGAAGTACCATTTACTTTAAGCATTACATTTTATGTCATTTTTATTTTGCTCACTTGAGCCTTTTCTTTTCTCTTCTAAGACACCTAATAATCAACATGAACCATAAAAACCTTTAAAATACTTGGACTATTTGGTTACTATCCTTGGCATTATGGAGCATTGGACTTCTTGGACTTAGGATTAGAAACCTTGGCCTATGTTGGAGACCTTGTGATCTTAATTGATATTTTGTCTAGAGTTCTTGAGGTTTACCTCAAGACATTGGTTGTTTGTTTATTTTATGTGCAAGTTATTTTGATTACACTCTTTTTTTGTAATATGAAATTCACCCGTATACAACCGTTACTCTGCCCAATTTTTATGAAGACTTAATATACTTGAAGTTTGGTTCTCTCACCAGGTCTAGTATCTTTGCTTGTTTGGTTTCAATCCAAAGGATGTGAATTCTATCTTGACTCATAATGTCAAGTATTGGCTTCTTGTTGGTTAGATGGTTCTTATCCCTAGATTTTACCTTATTCTTTAGGATAGTCTCTTCTTCTCCTGCCATCTTCTTTAATTTCAAAAATCTTCACCCTCTTTTTGGGTTACTCGCTCTTTTCCCATTCCTTTGGAAACAATAAAGGGTGGTGGAGATTTTTATTTTGATCTGTATAAGTCTAGTCAATCCAATGGCTTAGTCTTAAACATTTCTACCGCTACAGAGAAAAAAATGGCGACTTCACTGGGGAAAGATTTACCTCTTGCTAGTCCATCCCTAAGTGGGTTGAGCCTATCTTTGTTTTTATCTGTATATTTTCTATTGTTGTTTATGTGGTATATGTTGTATATATGTTTGTCTGGATTTTCCTGGTTTTCAGGGTGCTTGGTGAGTACTCATAAGTTCTATACCCGGACTTGGGCAAACATTAAGATAGGACGGGAGGTATAGTCATGTTAACTTTGAGGGAGTAATCCCAAAAAAGGAGGCATGAGATCCCCCACTCAATGGAGGCCCCTTTGACTGTAGTTTTGTTTACAGAGTAATCGGGAAGACGTGTTACTTTCTACCTGGGATCCTGCTGAAGCTGAGGACGTAGAATACCTAACCCATCCTGGCCTTTCAGGTGTAGTGCGGAAGCTTTAACAGAGTAATCCGGAAATAATTGCATGCAATACTATGCCCGGACGAGTTTTTCTGGAGAATATTACTAATTACCGAGTTAATTGGGAAGTTGGTAATATCTGAAGGAAGGATGTAGACTCTGGGAACCTCTAGAACCTTGTTCGGCAGGTGATAACTTTTAGACCAACGCCTTATGGGTAGCACCATAGACCTCATGCTTGTGACATTGAACTTATGAATCCTATGTGGGTGATCTTGTGTGTGATTGTTGCATCATGCATCCATGCACTCATAAGCATCTTTTGAAGAAAATTTATTTTGAGGGACTTAAAAGTTGACCATTTGTGAATATCTCAGGTACTTTTTAACCATTGATTCCGGAAAAAGAAATACCGGGAAGTACAGTTTCAAGGATCCCAAGATAGATGAGTTGATCAGTCTAATTCCCGAGATCGAGTGTTCTACAAATTTTCGTAATTAGTATGGATCTATAATTCCTCTTATGAAGCTTAGGATGAATGAGGGTATTCTCTCGGCCTTGGTCCAGTTCTATGATATGATGTATCATTGCTTTACTTTTCCCGATTATCAGTTGATGCCTACACTGAAGGAGTATTCTTATCTGTTGGATTTACCTGTTATCGATCGTGTTCCTTTAACTGGTTTGGAGGGTGAGCCAAAACCACATGAGATTGCTGCTTTGATCCATCTAGGGAAGTCTTAGGTGGAAGCCCATATGACTACTAAAGGAGGGATTAGAGGATTACCAGCCCAGTTCTTATTGGAGAAAGCTCGTTACTTTTCCAGGATGAAGAGTACAGTTGCTTTTGAGGCCATTTTTGCTCTACTTGCTTACGAGTTGTTTTTATTTCCTAATGTGGATAAGTTTGTTGACATTAATGCTATCTGAATCTTCATGATTGGAAACCCAGTTCCTACATTGTTGGGTGATGTTTATTACTCCATTCATCTTCGGAACTCTTATCATGGGGGGGGGGGGGGGTGATTATCTGTTGCACGCCTTTATTATACCGGTGGTTTATCTCTCATATGCCTCAGTATGATGCTTTCAGGGATGTCAATAAGGAACCCCGTTGGGCTCCTAAAATCATGGCACTTACTCACTCAGATATTGATTGGTATCATCGAGCTTACCAGGATATAGAGATTGTTGACAGTTGTGGTTCTTTCCCCAATATACCTCTTCTTGGTACAAAGGGAGGAATTAACTATAACCCTGTTCTTGCACGGCGACAGCTTGGTTATCCGATGAGGGATAAACTAAATAGTATTCCTTTGAGGAGTTTCTTTCTGAAGGAGGGAGAAGACCATAAGGAAGCTAGGGAGCAGATTGCGAAGGCCTGGCGTCACATTCATAAGAAGAGTAGGAAGGATTCAGGAATAAGATGGGTTATTTCTTTGGAACCTTATCTTTAGTGGGTCCAAATGAGAGCTATTTTGTTGAAGATTCTGTATTCTCGGGAAACACCTATGCCTGATTTGTTTGTGAAGACCACTCCTCCCTTATTGGATGATATAGAAGAGCTACAACTTGCTTTGGTCAGGATGCAACACGAAACAGATGCTTGGAAGAATACGTGCCAAACTTTAGATATTTCCTATAGAGCATACTTGAAGGAGAAAGACAAATTGATTGAGATTCTTGAGAGTCAGGTTGTAGAGATGATGGAGAGGCAAGGGGATTTATTTTCTCCTAAGCCTCAGTCAGATGCTGATTAATCACTTCCTGATTCAGGAGATTGGAAGGAGGTTGCCACCAGTTATGCGGAAGAAAACCAGAGATTGAAGGCTCAGATTGCCAGGCTTACAGGGAAGCGCCAGCGTATAGAGTGATCTCCGACAACTTTACTTCTCAGGGTTTTAGAATTTATTTTCATCTTGTACTTGGGATCATTGAAACTTGTAATCCATTTTGAAGTTATTATAATAAAAATTTCCAGTATTTCAAATATGTTATTATTTTGATATTTACAATATGTCTATAAATCTGTAAGTCCCTTGAAATATTAATAATTAAAATAAATCATGTGCACCACATATCATGCATCATATTACACATATTTCTTACATTTGTTATGCATATCCAGGTTTCTTACCAAGCTTCTTTACTTTGTTCAGCAAGCCGACTCACCACTACAACACTCGAACTAATTTCAGAGGGAAGACATACAACTTAGAACAAGAGAATCGCGAGCTGCACGAGGAGGTTTATGCTTTGAAGGTTGACATTTCCAATCTTACTGCTCTTACGGAATCTCTGGTGGCTGCTTAGAATCAGCCACCGAGTGTTCAACATCAACCAACAAGGGCTACTGTTGAAGCTCTGACTGTTCCTGTATCTGCTACCACAACTATTGTTCAGAATCGCATGCCTCAAGGTTATCCCTGGGGAATGCCAGAGAATTTTGCACCTGAAGGTTTCAATATTGATCCTCAAGAAGCTCCAGTTGTTCAGACTATTGTTACTCCTGCACCGCCTGTGGTGCATACTACTCCTGTTGCACCTCCTTCAGTGGATTTGGTTCCATTTGTTAATGATGATGTGTTTCGTCCTTTTCCTACACCAAGTGAAGACTTGGGTCTTTATGATAGAATGGATGATTTTCAAGAACAGTTTGACAAGATGCAGAGGGAGATGAAGGCCCTCAGGGGAAAAGAGTTATTCGGGCAGAATGTGAATGAATTATGCTTGGTCCCGAATGTTAAGATACTTGCAAAGTTTAAGGTTCCGGAGTTTGAAAAGTATAAGGGAAACACCTGCCCCTCGTGCTCATCTGGTAATGTATATAAGGAGAATATCTACCCATACTGATGATCAGTGTCTGCTGATTCACTTTTTTCAGGATAGTTTGACTGGAGCTGCGCTGAAGTGGTATATGAGTTTGGACAGCGTCAACATCCATACTTTCAACGACTTGGGAGAAGAATTTATCAGACAATACAAGTACAACATGGACATGGTGCCTACCATGATCAACTCAGGGCCATAGTTTAAAAAGACAGGGAATCATTCAAAGAATATGCAAAGAGATGGCGTGAGGTAGCCGCCTAAGTGATTCCTCCCATGGAAGAGAAGGATATGACTAAGATTTTCTTGAAGACTCTGGGTGCTTTCTAATATGAGAGGATGGTAGAGAGTGCACCAAGTGACTTTACTGAAATGGTAGGCATGGGTATCCGCTTAGAAGAGGCTGTAAGGGAGGGCCGTTTAACGAAGAGTGAAGGATCTGGAGGTGAGAAGAAGCCATCTTATGGGTTTACCAAGAAGAAGGAAGGGGATACAAATTATGTTATGCAAGAGAGGAGGGTTAATCCTCCTAGAAGAAATTATCAGCATCATCAGCAAGTCGCCTCAGTTACTCCAGTTGTTGGTGTAGCTCCAACCACCGTTGCTTATCAGAGACCGTCCCAGCAGGGGAATCAAGGGTATAATCAGAGAAGGGAGAGTTATGACCATATCCCTATGAGTTATACAGAGCTACTTCCGACATTAATTTAGAAGAAGTTGGTTCAGACCCGACCACCTCCCGTTGTACCATCACCATTGTCGTGGTATTACAAAGTAGACAAAACATGTGCTTTTCATCAAGGAGCACCAGGGCATATTGTTGAGAATTGTTATCCTTTGAAGACTGAGATGCGGAAATTGGTGAAGTCTGGTATTGTATCTTTCAAGGATGTGGGCCCTAATGTAAAAGACAACCCTCTACCCAAGCATGGAGGAGTGAATGCTGTAAACATGGTGGCCGGTTGTCCAGGCGACTTCCAGATTTTTGATATTCATCTGGTTAGAGGAGATTTGGTGAAAATTCATGCAGACCTCTATGAATTTCTCTACTACATGCATGACCATTCCAGTTGTGCTATTTGCAGTACAGACATACAAGGTTGCGATAAGATAAAGGCCGATTTACAGGAGATGATGGATGAGGGCCTCATCCACATAATCAGGCCTAGGGAAGAGTATGAAGAGGAGGTGAACATGGTTTCTGGATGTCCTGGAGACTTCAGAATTTTTGATGTGGAGCACATGAATAAGGATCTTGTACAATTGCATGCTACTTTCTGCCACATGGCTGGTCAGGTGGAACATCAGTATAGATCTTGCCGAATTTGATGTCGAGACTCCCGAGGATGTTCAATTGTGAGGAAAGGTGTTCAGTTGTTATTGGACAATGGAACTATCAAGGTTACAGGTCAAAGGGATGATTACCATGAAGTTGATATGATTGAGGTTTGTTTGGATGAAGAAGAGTCGGATGATGAGTATGTCTCTGCAGATGAGTTCTTATACTCGGACGAAGATTTGTTTTCCAGAGATGACCCCATGATGATTGATTGTGTTGAAGACGGGGTAAACGTCATTGTGCCTTGTTTTGGTGCACCCGCCCATTTTGAAGTTGAGTATTATAGAAAGCCAGTTGTTACCCCATTGGTGATTAGTTTGTCGGGTCCTATCCCCTACAAGTCAGATAAGGATGTACCCTACAAATATAATGCTACAATCTTAGAGGATGGTGTGGAAATTCCCATCCAACCAATTCTTGATGTTGGAAATATTGCTGAGACTAGTAGAGTGACCCGTAGCGGTCGTGTATTTGCACCAGTTGTTCGTGGAGATGTTAGCACTGGAAAGAAAATTGCTGAGAATGTTGAACCAAAGAAGGCTACGGGTGAATCTAGTGGAGCTACGTTAGAGTAATAAGTGGATGATATTTTAAAGATAATCAAGATGAGCGACTACAGAATTGTAAATCAGCTACTGCAGACTCCTTCAAAAATATCTATCTTGGCTTTATTGACGAACTCCTCTGCTCACAGAGAATCTCTGATGAGGGTATTGGATCAAGCTTTTGTGGAAAGTGACATGCCTATAGACCAATTCAGCAGTGTAGTAGGGAATATTATGTCATGTAATAACCTGAGTTTCTATGGTGATGAATTTCCAGATGAAGGAAGGAATCACAACCTGGACCTCTACATCTCTATAAATTGCATGAATGATTCACTATCCAATGTGTTGATTGATAATGAATCCTCTTTGAACGTTATACCGAGGAGCACGCTTATGAAATTGAAATATCAAGGAACGCCCATGTGCCCAAGTGGAATTATTGAGAAAGCGTTTGATGGATCAAGGAATCTGTTATCGGTGAAGTGGACTTGCCTATTCATATAGGCCCACATTTTTTCAGATTACTTTCCAAGTCATGGATATTGTAACCACTTATATCTATTTACTAGGAAGGCCATGGATACATGAGGCAGGGGCTGTCACTTCAACTTTACACCAGAAGCTGAAGTTTGTACGTGAAGGAAAAGTGGTAATTATAAATGGAGAACAGACATTATTGATATCTCATTTGTCCTCTTTCAGCATTGTGGAGGCGGATGAAGCTGCTGTTGGAACCCATTTCCAAGCCTTATCCATTGATAACATAAGAGGAAATGAGAATTCCATGGTTTCGCTTAAGGATGCGCAGCAAGTTGTACGTAAGGGTCATAGTGAGGTATGGGGACAAATTGTGGATCCACCTGTAAACAAGAACATAGCTGGTTTGGGGTTATCTATGAAGAATGATAGAAGTAAGAGCATGAAGCCTAAGTCTGCTGCAGGCAAGTATCAAGACATCTTCTGTAGCGGGGGTTATCTTCATCCAGTTGTTTCCAGGATTAACTCTATTGTTGAAGATGAAGCACAGCCGGAAATGCCAAATTACGTGACACACGGAGTTAGGGTTTAGAACTGGATCACCATTGATGTTCCCTCTTGCATACATGTTTCAAAGCAACTTGTTTTGTTAATCTTTTTAAAAATCTTTCACTCTGCCCAAGGTGGAAGTATTAATATTGTATGGGCTTATCTGTTTGCTGTGACTTTTAAAATCAATAATAAAAGTTGTCTTTGTTTCCCAAATTGTCTTTATTTTCTGCTTTTTCTTGGAAAATGGTAATCAGAAAAAACCTTTCAAAATAAATAATAATTGAAATTCAATCTGCATGATCACTTGTTATATGTGTCAGTTTCTAAAAGCAATCATAAATCATATGTGCAGATTAATTAAAAAACTCGTCGAATACAATGACCCTGCACCCTCTCCCAACTTTGAATGTCATGTGTATGGGGCCGAAGAAGAAGACTATGATGAGATTCCAAAATAGGTCTCATGGTTTCTTGAGCGCGAGGAAAGTGCCATTCATCCATATAAAGAGCCATTGGAAGTAATCAATTTGGGTTCAGAAGAAGATCTGAAAGAAGTCAAGATTGAAGCATTGCTGCATCCCGATGTGAAGAGCAGGTTGATTGAGTTGTTAAAAGATTATGTGGATATTTTTGCTTGGTCATGTCAAGATATGCCTGGTTTAGATACAGATATTGTAGAGCATCATTTGTCGTTGAATCCAGAGTGTCTGCCAATCAAACAGAAGTTGCAAAGAACTCACCCGGATATGGCAGTGAAGATCAAAGAGGAGGTTCTAAAGCAAATTAATGTCAGTTTTCTTGTGACGTCAATGTACCCTCGGTGGATTGCTAATATTGTCCCAGTACCAAAAAATGACGGAAAAGTTTACATGTGCGTAGATTACAGAGATCTAAATAAAGCTAGTCTAAAAGATGATTTTCCATTGCCACACATTGACATGTTAGTGGATAGCATAACAAAAGTCAAAGTATTCTCGTTCATGGATAGATTTTTTGGGTATAATCAAATAAGGATGGTGCCTGAGGACATGGAAAAAACAACGTTTATCACACCCCGGGGAACATTCTGTTACAGAGTGATGCCCTTCGGGTTGAAGAACTCTAGTGCAACCTACCAGAGGGCTATGACAACTCTATTCCATGATATGATGCACAAGGAAAACGAGGTATATGTTGATGATATGATTTCTAAATCCCAGACTGAAGAAGGGCATGTAGAAGATTTGTTGAAGTTGTTTCAGCATTTGAGGAAGTATCGTCTCCGCTTGAATCCAAATAAATGTACATTCAGTGTTTGATTAGGAAAATTGTTGGGTTTCATTGTTATCCAGAAGGGAATTGAAGTTGACCTTGATAAAGTCAAAGCAATTCAAGAAATTCCAACACTGAGAACTGAAAAGCAAGTCAGGGGATTCCTCGGGCGTTTGAATTATATTTCCAAATTCATTTCTCACATGACTGCAACATGTGAACCGATCTTTAAGTTGTTAAAGAAAGATCAAGGTTGTGTGTTAACAGATGACTGCCAAAGGGCATTTGAAAGTATTAAAGAATATCTGCTTCAACCTCCTATCTTGCTCCTTCCTGTTGAAGGAAGACCATTGACTATGTATCTGACAGTGTTAGATAATTCCTTGGGTTGTATTCTGGGACAACAAGATGAAACAGGGAAGAAAGAGTATGACATTTATTATCTCAGTAAAATGTTTACTGATTGTGAGTCGTGCTATTCCATGCTGGAAAAGACATGTTGTGCTCTGGCCTGGGCGCCAAAACGTCTACGGTAGTATATGTTGAATCACACTACTCGGTTGATCTCCAACATGGATCCAATCAAGTACATTTTTGAAAAGCCTGCTCTTACTAGGGGAATTTCCCGCTGGCAAATGTTGTTATCTGAATATGACATTGAATACCGCACTCAAAAAGCTATTAAGAGCAGCGTATTAGCAGATTATCTTGCTCACCAGTCAGTTGATGATTATCAGTCCGTGAAGTATGATTTTCCCTATGAGGATGTGACGTTTCTGAGAGTAAAAGATTATGGTGAATTGTTGCCTGAGGAAGGTCTTGATCTTCAATCTCGCTAGAGTATGATATTTGATGGAGTTGTGAATGCTTATGGTAAAGGAATTGGTGTTGTGATTGTCACTCCACATTCATCACACATTCCTTTTACTGCAAGGTTGACATTTGAATGTACTAATAATATGGAAGAATATGAGGCTTGCATCATGGGTCTCGAGGAAGCTATTGATCTCAGAATTAAAATTTTAGATGTGTATGGTGATTCAGCTTTGGTAATAAATCGGATTAAAGGAGAGTGGGATACTCGTCACCCCGACTTGATCCCTTATAAAGATTATTCTAGAAGATTGTTACCCTTCTTTAATAAAGTTGAATTCCATCACATTCCTAGAGATGAAAATCAAATGACAGATGCTCTGGCAACTCTGGCTTCTATGTATTAAGTGAATACTTGGAATGATATACCTCAAATTATAGTTCGGCGACTGGATAGGCCCGCTCATGTGTTTACAACAGAGGAGGTAGAAGATGAGAAATCTTGGTATTATGATATCAAGCATTTTCTCCAAACCCAGAAATACCCGATTGGTGCATCGAATAAAGATGGAAAGACATTGAGAAGATTGGCTGGCAGTGTCTTTCTCAGTGAAAATGTGTTGTATAAGAGAAATTACAACATGGTCTTGATCAGATGCGTGGATAGACACGAAGCAGACGTGTTGATGCATGAGATTCATGAAGGTTCATTTGAAACTCATGCCAATGGATATTCGATGGTTAAAAGATGCTAAGGGCAGGTTACTATTGACTGACAATGGAATCTGACTGTTACAAATTTGAAAAGAAGTGACATAAATGCTTATGCGGACAATATTCATGTGCCTCTGACACTTCTCAATGTTATTTCTTCCACATGGCCTTTCTCTATTTGGGGTATTGACATCATTGGAATGATAGAACCCAAAGCTTCGAATGGACACCATTTTATCTTGGTAGCAATTGATTACTTCACCAAATGGGTGGAAGCTGCTTCATATGCTAATGTTATTAGGCAGGTGGTTGTGCGCTTCATTAAGAATAATCTCATATGTCGGTATGGTGTGCCGAGCATAATTATCACTAACAATGGCTCGAATCTGAACAACAAGATGATGACAGAACTTTGTGAGGAATTCAAGATTGTGCATCACAATTCATCTCTGTAGACCAAAGATGAATGGGGTTGTTGAAGTTGCTAATAAGAATATCAAGAAGATTATCCAGAAGATGGTTATTACTTATAAAGATTGGCATGAAATGCTCCCTTTTGCTTTGCATGGATATCGAACATATGTTTGCACTTCAACAGGAGCAACCTCGTTCTCCCTTGTGTATGGAATGGAAGCGGTTCTCCCAATTGAGGTTGAGATTCCCTCTTTGCGTGTGATAATGGAAACCAAGTTATCAGAGGCTAAATGGGTCCAGAATAGGTTTGACCAATTGAATTTGATCGAAGAGAAGAGAACGACAGCTTTGTGTCATAGACAATTATATCAGAAGAGAATGAAGAAATATTTTGATAAGAAGGTCATACCTCGTGAATTTAGAGAAGGCGACCTCATGCTCAGGAAGATCATGTCTTTTAACTCTGATTCTAGGGGCAAGTGGACTACCAATTTTGAAGACCCATACGTTGTCAAGAAAGCCTTCTCTGGTGGTGCATTAATTCTTGAAACTATGGATGGCAAGGAGTTCCCATGTACCATGAATGCTGATGCAGTCAAGAAATACTTTGCCTAAAGAAATAAAAGAACAGCTCGCTAAGCTGAAAACCCGAAAGGGCGGCTTAGGCAAAAAAGAGCGTCTCGGTAGGTCGAGAACCCGAAAGGGAGGTCTAGGCAAAAATTAGAGACATAAACAGAATAAAATTTCCCGCTAAGTTGAAAACCTGCAAGGGCGGCTTAGGCAAAAGTTAGGGACTTTCTTGGCAAGTAACTACATCATACAAGACTTGATCGTTGAAGCAACAATCTTCTTGGATCCTTACCATACTTCAACGGAAGTTGCTGCTCAGGATTTCAAAAGTTGTTAGAGGGGATAGTGGTCATTGTATCTCAATGTATCTTTTCCATTATATATTACTATTTTCTGAACTTAGTAATCATCCATGGAGTCTCGCCATTCGCAGACTACCATTCTATTAATGAAATTTTAGCTTTTACCCAGTTCTTTGTATTTCTTATCTAATTTAGCTTACAAAGACTCCATTTATTATTGATAATAACTTTCAAAGTGAAAAGATTAAATAAAAAAATTGATTTTAAAAAATAATTTACAATTTTCTTTTACTTTAAAATTTGTGACGCAAGAGAAAAACAAAAGTGGTGATCCCAGGAATGGACGAACTCCAGTTGTTTTAAGAAGTTTTGTTTCTTAGGGAAGTTTATCTCATGATGTTTTCGCTGTATTGGGTTTGTGACTCCAGTGTCCCCAGTCACTACGCCAAAATTGATTTTTGGCATCACCAAAAGTACAGCGCTTTAATGAGAAAACATTGTTGTAGGTCTTTTAAAAAATTTGCTAAAATAAAGCACTGCTACAGACAGCCTTTAGAAAGCGCTTTTAAAAAGCGCTGCTAAATGACCTACCTTAGAAAGCGCTTTAATGAGAAAACGCTGTTGTAGGTCTTTTAAAAAATTTTCTAAAAAAAAGCGTTGCTACAGACAGCCTTTAGAAAGTGCTTTTAAAAAGCGCGACTAAAGGCCTTAAATTCACCCCACTTAAGAAAGCGCTTTCTCGTGAAAGCGCTGCTAGATCTTGTATGATAGAAAGCGCTTTTAAAAAGCGCTTGTTGTACCCCAAATTTTCCCTATCTCTTTTATTCTTGTATGGCTTCAAACTTTGCATTCCATTTGCATCATTTTATCATTCAGTCATTTGCATATCCCGCATCTCAGGGAATCAGGCGCTTTGGTTTGAAGTATTAGGGC
Organism: Vicia faba; assembly: GCA_948472305.1. Classification (NCBI taxonomy): domain Eukaryota; kingdom Viridiplantae; phylum Streptophyta; class Magnoliopsida; order Fabales; family Fabaceae; genus Vicia; species Vicia faba. The sequence continues at coordinate 1,214,115,410 of OX451741.1, read as the reverse complement.
TACTCCCTCTTTTTGTCTAATCTTGTTTTGAGGTTTTCTTATCAGGTAAAAAGGAAGCGCATCTGGTTCTCGATTAGTGGATCGTGGAATGAATTTTGTCATTACGTTACAAGGTTGGTTCTTGCTCAATTTTGTCGGAGCCTGGATTAGGGTTTATTTCCCTATGTGTGTTGGTCAAGATGCTAGGGTTTCAAGTTTTTGGTTTCTGTGAAGATTTTTCTGTCGCCTGCCTCGAGGGTGGCTCAAAGCTCAGTGTATTAGGCCTTTCTCACAAGGATTCTCAGGTTTTAAGTTTGCACAAGTGCATTTGGATCTTCCAGTACCAAAATTAAAAGGAAACTGTCAAAAAGAGAGAAAACAGATAAAAATATTATTTTGACAAATTTGGAGGAAAACAGGTCTCCTTCGATTCAGCACCCTTTGATTGACTCTTAGCCTCCTTCGAATGTAACTTGGATTCAGCACCCTTCGATTGACTCTTAGCCTCCTTCGAATGCAACTTTGATTCAGCACCCTTCGATTGACTCTTAGCCTCCTTCGAATGCAACTTGGATTCAACACCCTTCGATTGACTCTTAGCCTCCTTCGAATGCAACTTATGCATGTCCTTCGATTGACTCTTAGCCTCCTTTGAATGCAACTTAGGCATGTCCTTCATTTTGAACTTAAAGCCTCCTTCGAATGCAAGTTTAGGTACATCCTTCGTTTGGATTTGAAACCTCCTTCGATTCAGCCTTTCAATTGGACAAGTGTGTTGCCTACATGCTTGCAATCACAGGCCATGACATGTTGGCCACACATGCCCCCTTCAAAGAAACCTTTTCAATTCACCAAGCGTGCTGCCTGCAAGCCTACTTCGACTGGACAAGTTTGCTGCCTGCAAGCCTACTTCGTTTTGGACAAGTTTACTGCCTACAAACCTGCTTCGACTGGAAAAGTTTGCTGCCTGCAAGCCTACTTCGATTTGGACAAGTTTACTGCCTACAAACCTGCTTCGACTGGAAAAGTTTGCTGCCTGCATGCTTTCTTTGTTTAGACAAGTTTCGATGTTACAAAGTAACCATCTCTTTGCATCCTTCGAATCCACTTGTACCAAGGGCCTCTTGCATACTTTGCTTCATACAAGCTTCGTTTGAGCCAAAAGGTATCTCCATACAAGATTTGACTAAGTTCTTGCTTCCCTTGAAAAAGTGCCCTTCAATTTAGGAGCCAGGAACTTCCCTCATGCTAAAAAGACACAAGGCAATGACTCCCTTTATGTTTGTTTCGATCCCCATGCTTCGATTGGGCAATATGCTTCCTTCGAGCACGAGCTTTCGATTTGGCAGTATGTTTTGTTCGATACAAGCTTCGACTGGGCATTAGCTTGTTTCGACCACAAGCTTCGATTGGGCATTAGCTTGTTTCGACCACAAGCTTCGATTGGGCATTAGCTTGTTTCGACCACAAGCTTCGACTGAGGGAAAGGCTTCCTTCTAACAAGTGTGTTTCGATATCATTCTTGCATTCGACTCAAGACCAAGTCTCATTTTCAATGCTAAGCTGCTTCCAAATCTTTACATAATCAGAGGCTTACACAAGTTTGTGATACATTTCCTAAGGGTTCGAAGGTTTATTCATTGGATAATACCATTCTTGGTTAAATTGGCAAAAAAAGACTATGTACCCTTTTTTTTCAATAAAAGGTACTTCAGTCCATAATAGCCAAATACAACACTCCAAAAATCTGTTGTTGCTGCTCCAATGCCTGCTGTAAGATGCCAAAACAACACAGAAAAACCTGCTACAAAACTGGCCAAAACTGCTGCACAGCAGTCCTGAAACACTGCCCCATTCTTGCACCGAAATAGCATACAAGCATTGTCCCTCGAAGGTTACAAAGAGCAGTTTACTCAAATTGTTCAAATTATTTTGTTTTCCCTCCAAAAACTTCAGCCAACTTTGCCTATAAGTAAGAGGCTCCAACACATGTTTAAGGGAGGATCTTTGGACCAGAGGAACGAATCCCCCAAATTTTCTCAAACACAACAAAACTCTCAAGTTCATCAACATTTGAGAAATCAAAAAAACCCAGAATCCCAAGCACTCACCTCTTTCGATTCTGAAGAACACCCCACACATAAAAGTTTGCTCAAACTCAAAGACAACCTTCTGTGACAACTCTTCGAACCAAAAGCGAACCCCCTGTGACTACTCTTCGAATTCCAGAAACGTCCAGGTAGCAGTTCAAGTTCGAAACCCACATCCATTCAAGGCCTGAAGCAAGGTAAGTTATTCTTACCTTTGAACTTTTCGTTCCATGGCATAGTAATTTTCCCTTTCGTTTGAAACATGTACATACCATTGTTCCTTTCGTTTCCACCCTTTTTAACATATTTTTTAGAGCTAAGCCTTTCGTTTTGCTTTCTGTTTACCTGAACTTGCTTTAACTATTAAACTATTTACAAGACAAATACTAGCATGGCCTCAGGCCATGTTGCCATTTAATGCTTGAAATGAAAGAAACAGGAAACAGGAAATAGGAAACGAAGCTTCTGGCTTCTACCCTCTTTCTCTAGGTCAAACGAAAGAGACAACCAGGAGGAAAACCATGTTGACTTCTAGGCCCAAACGAAAAGTATGCCTTCACTGACTTCCAGGCTCAGTCGAAAGGAATTCCCTCACTGCTTTCAACCTCCAGTCGAAGAAGACAACAAGGCAACAAGGCAGAACCAGAAGGCTTCGCCATACACTAACTTCCAGGCCAATCGAAGGACAGAACCTCACTGGTGCCCGCCCCTAATCGAAGGCCATGACCTCACTGGTGCTAGCCCCAATCGAAGGAGGCCAACAAAATGCAAGTTGAAGGGTGCTACTGCCTGGGTCGAAAGACACTCATTTTTCTTACTTTTATCTTATTTTTTCCTTCATATTTTTTTATGCCTTTTGATATGGTTGTAATAGCGTAGGATTTTATCTTTCTGCATTTTATTTACTTTGTAAAAATGCTAGTAATTAGGTGTGTATGGAAAGATAAAATCAACAAGTAAACAAACCAAAAAATCCAAAAACACGCTTTAATCATTACTTGAATATATCTTAAAACCCGCAAAACACTTAACAAATCAAAACTCCCCCCAAGGGCATGTTATCTTCGTTCTACCGCGATACCGGTCGTGCCTATTGCTAGAATGCATGCGTTAATGTCGTCCACTAAAAAAACACAAACAAATCAACCTTTTTCTAGAGGAACTACGGTGTTTTGATTCCTTCATTGGATATGTAGGCAAAGGGTCGCGAAACCCTCACGAACGCAATAATCAAAAACCATTCATTTCCCTTTTAGCAAGCATAGTTGTAGATAAACACACCCTTTAAGACAAACAAACAAAACGGATCCCGTTGAGTACAACGGATGTGAGGGGTGCTAATACCTTCCCCTCGCATAACCGACTCCCTTAACCTTTCTCTTGGTCGCAAGACCATCTTATCCATTCCCTTGTGGTTTTATCGATATTTCCCCTTCCTTCGGGATAAATAATGTTCGGTGGCGGCTCTGTGTTTTCGGCCAGCGGTTTCAGCTGGCGACTCTGCTGGGGAACTTTAGCGAGTCTCTCCTAGTTTTGTTTATTTGACTTTTTTGGTGTTTATTTATTTGCTTTATTTTGCTTTACTGTTTTATTATTGCTTTATTCTTTTGTAGATATTGCATATATTGTTGCTACTCACATATTCTAGATACATTGTGATGTTGGGTTTGATGACTACTTTTGATAAGTCCTCTACCCGGACTTGGGTTACACTTAGGATTAGGACGGGCGGTATAGTCATGTTAACTTTGAGGGAGTAATCCCGAAGAAGGAGGCATGAGAATCCCCCACTCAGTGGAGGTCCCCTTGAAAGTAATGATGTTTACCGAGTAATTGGGAAGACGTCATTGCTTTCGACCTGGGAGCTCGAGAAGCTGAGGGCCGTAGAACCATTAACCCATCTTGGCCTTTTAGGTGCAATGTGGAGACTGTAACGGAGTAATCCGGAAGTAGTTGTTACGCGATATTACGCTCGGACGAGTTTTTCTTGCGAATATTACTGATTACCAAGTAATTAGGACGTCGGTAATATCCAAAGGAAAAGCGTAGACTTCGAGAACTCTTTAGAACCTTGTTCGGCAGGTGATAAACCCCTAGTACATACCTCGTGGGTGGTTACTCTGACTCCATGCCTGTGACGTCGAACTTTTGATCCTGTTACTTTCAGCCTGTGCAATGGACTACGCAATGGTTATCCAGAATATGTGGAGCTGAGACTTCATGCCATAGCATACCATAACATCACATTATCATGTATATATATCTCATATCTAGAGAAATCCAAAGACAAGTCTTGTTGATATAACTTTTCAAAAGGGAAATTTTAAAAAGATAGACGAGTCTTTGGGTCTCATTAGAAATGAAGATAAAGCATTCATCCATGTTACCATGCATTCATTTTTCACAACAAAAACTCATTGGGGTCCCCTTTCTCAGAATCCAGTAAACAGCAAAGACGACTCATCAACATCAGTACACACAGAGACAACTGTATGTTCAACGAGCACGATCTGGGTCTTTTCAGCCGAGTCATCAACCCCAGGGGCAACAAGGACCAAAGAGGAAGAAATTTATTGAAAGGAGGGTGGATCCCATTCCCATGTCTTATGCTCAACTTTTCCCTCAGTTGTTTGCCAATCAGTTGGTTCAACTGCGTGAACTAGGTACAACACCAAATCCTCTCCCACAAGGGTATGATGTCAGTGCTCATTGTGAATTCGATTCAGGGGCTCCAGGCCACACAATTGAGAATTGTAGGGCATTAAAAAACAACGTTCAAGACCTCCTTGATGCCAAAGTTATCACGTTCACTCCAAAGGGTCTGATAATGGATTGAATACCCTTGCTGAGATAGGTGTCAATACTGCAAGAGAATCTCCTCATTTGAACCAGGGCTGAAGAAGTCTCCCGAGCATGGCATTTTCTAATTTCATTTGCATTATCATTTGTAACCTTTCTTGTTTTGTTCAGTACCCATTGTATGCAAAATTGTTTTTCTTTTTATATTGAATCACCATGCGTTGACTGTGTTTGTCTTGAACTAATCCATTTGTATTCACTCATTTACGTTTTGCTATTGTACTTGCTTAACTCTTTTTAATTTAAAAAAAAACTCTTGAGGGAGGATGATGAAGATCTGATACTTAGATTCTCAAATGGTATGCTTTTGAATAAAACCTTGCTGACGATGTACAGGCATTATTTTAAATCCCCAAACACCGGAGTTTTAAGGAAGATAGACCCTCGTCAACCCTTTTCGAGCTTTGGAGTAGGAGTTTATTTTACACAGAAAAACCCTCATTTTTAACCCCGGGGCGGGTAGATTTCAGTTAATCCGATCGAGCGTCCAGAACTCGTCAAGAGGGAGTTCCTAGCGATACAACAATGGTTATCCATCAAAGGGCTAGGAGAAGTCAACACCATAATGATAAACCGTCACCTGCCAGCAACATGCATCGAAGAGAAAGATATCCCGATGGGTATCTCTTGCACAATCAGGAGGTCCACAGATGACAATACCGCAATAGTTATTCTTCATCTATCCAGGACTCAGACAACCACAACCATTTCCAACAAATTTAAGATGGCGCGAAGATCAATAACTTGTTCAAAAAGAAGGAGACAAAAAGCCCCGTTAAGTCAAAACTTGAAAAACAGGAGACTTAGGCAAAAGTCAGGGCATCCCGCTGGACTGCAACTTTAAAATCAAGAAATTGTCCAGGAAAAAATTAGGGAAAGCGAAATAAAAAATAATAATAATCCTCAGCAAAGAACAAGATCAAGTGATCAGACGCCAAGAAGCCAGTGATTGTCGGGTCTTAGAAACCCCGGTGGTTCCTCAATCATCGCAAACTCTCTTCTCGGGAGATGAGTGCTCGTATCGAGTTAACTGAACATAGGAATGGAGAACATCATGGAGAATGGGTGGGCACCAAATAATTTTGATCCTTAAATCTTTTTTTCTAAAACCGTGAACCAGACCATGTTACAACCCTTAAAAGTCCTAACTGAAGCATGGGTTAACTCAAAAGCAATACTGTAGCGAGAGTACAGTAACCTGACTCCTCGGAGATGTACTAAAATTTGATTTGGTAACACGTCACTTATTCATAAAAACAAGAAAAACTGATGCTTCGACATCATTTCAATAAAAGTTTTTCGAACTTCAAGACAAGCATAGAATTTGCATTAGAATCATCATTCTTAGACAAACATTCGTTGCATATAAATAAGTTTTTGAACATCAAGTAAGCTTGCGTGATGAGCATTAATTGAAAACATGGTCATCTCGAAGGACGATTGCTGCAGAAACTTGTCAAAAAAACAAAGATGGATCTTATTCTGGGGCATTCCCTCAAGCTGCCAATCAGAGGCTATCACATCGATGAATCTCTTCCATATTTTTCCAGTCAATCAGAAGCAACCATGTCGATAAATCTCCTTAAACTTCAAACTGGGGGAATTAGGCTGAGTAACTTATTCAAAATTTGTGCAACCTGGGGAAGTTACATCGAGATTCGACAAATCTCTACGAGAATCCATGATCAGAGGCAGATATTGGGGCATGCCACTTCGCGCCGTATTATGACACGAATCTTCCAGCATTCCACTCGAAGAGATCCTTGCAGAAAGGGGCATTCCTCCTCCCCTCTTGGGGAGCTACTCAAGCAAATTCCTGTCATCCGTACAAATTCAATCAAGCTAAGAGTGTCATGACGTTCACTTTGGTTCAGTTAACATCCTCGGGATCATCATCATTCCCTGCAGATGTTTAAACATGCAACTCCCCAGCAATGAAGTGAATTCGGGGCATCTGAAGACACTAATGTCCATTTCCTAATCCCCAAGTGGTTCTTGAAGTAAGGAAAGTCATACGGGACCCCTTTCCTCCCTGGCAATAGAAAAAACTTGGGGCATTTGATGAGATCCATGTCTTTATTCAGTCATTCACAAGAAGTCCAACACATGAAGGAAGTCAGATCAAGCTACTCCTCCTCAACAAGATTTAATCCCCAATGAACTCGGCAAGGCTAACTCTTTCTTCTCAAATTTCAAGCACCAGTCCATATTGGTACCTCAAAAGGACGAGCAACGGATCCTAATGAGTTTTGGCACTTTACATACAATAATCATCACGACATACTGCATTGCATCCTCAAACGCATAGCATATCCATGGATCATCATGTCACACTTCAAATGCATATGAAGCATGAGCCAGATCAATCCCAAATCAACAAAACATCCTCACAAAGAGTTTCATCCTCATAATTCCCAGTTAACATCTGTTATTACATTACCAACTAAAATAAACCATGGTGCCAGTACGTCGTACTTCTCCGAAACTCTCAATGTTCACGTTATCTTTCATAGGGTCGTAGTTCGCTCGTATGTCTTACCCTCACGTTATCTTTCATAGGGTCGTAGGTCGCTCGTAGGTCTTACCCTCACGTTATCTTTACTAGGGTCGTAGGTCTTACCCTCACATTATCTTTCATAGGGTAATAGGTCGCTCGTAGGTCTTACCCTCACGTTATCTTTCATAGGGTCGTAGGTCCCTCTAAGGTCTTACCCTCACGTTATATTTGCTAGGGTCGTAGGTCGCTCGTAGGTCTTACCCTCACATTATCTTTTATAGGGTCGTAGGTCACTCGTAGGTCTTACCCTCATGTTATCTATTATAGGGTCTTAGGTCGCTCGTAGGTCTTACCCTCACGTTATCTTTGCTAGGGTCGTAGGTCGCTCGTAGGTCTTACCCTCATGTTATCTATTATAGGTTCGTAGGTCACTCGTAGGTCTTACCCTCACATTATCTTTTCTAGGGTCGTAGGTCGCTCGTAGGTCTTACCCTCATGTTATCTATTATAGGGTCGTAGGTCGCTCGTAGGTCTTACCCTCACGTTATCTTTGCTAGGGTCGTAGGTCGCTCATAGGTCTTACCCTCACGTTATCTTTGCTAGGGTCGTAGGTCACTCGTAGGTCTTACCCGCACGTTATCTTTCTTAGGGTCGTAGGTCGCTCGTAGGTCTTACCCTCACGTTATCTTTCATAGGGTCGTAGGTCGCTCGTAGGTCTTACCCTCACGTTATCTTTCATAGGGTCGTAGGTCGCTCGTAGGTCTTACCCTCATATTATCTTTCATAGGGTCGTAGGTCGCTCGTAGGTCTTACCCTCACGTTATCTTTCATAGGGTCGTAGGTCGCTCGTAGGTCTTACCCTCATGTTATCTTTACTAGGGTCGTAGGTCGCTCGTAGGTCTTACCCTCACGTTATCTTTCATAGGGTCGTAGGTCGCTCGTAGGTCTTACCCTCACGTTATCTTTACTAGGGTCGTAGGTCGCTCGTAGGTCTTACCCTCACATTATCTTTCATAGGGTCGTAGGTCGCTCGTAGGTCTTACCCTCACGTTATCTTTTTTAGGGTCGTAGGTCGCCCGTAGGTCTTACCCTCACTTTACCTTTCTCTTGGGTCATAGATCATACGTCTATCTTTACCCGTTGTCTTTACCTTTCTCTTGGGTCATAGATTATACGCCGATATTTACCCATTATCTTTACCTTTCTTTTTGGGTCATGAAATACCGCTTGATAGATTCTCTGTCGTCATCAAGTTCTACTCATTGCATTTAAGTTATCATTTTGTCAAGTAATTCTACTTTCAGTCATCACGACATCGTCAACCATATCCTTTCAGTCACTTTACCGCCCACTCCCTCAAGAACCTTGTATTGGCACCGTTACCCCAGTACAAGCTACCCTTTTTTAACCATGTTATATCCATCATGACCAGTCCACCAGAAGACCAGTTTGTCTTTCCCCAAGCAGACATTCACACCAGTGAATAACACTTACACCATCTCTCCAGGGTAAATTTCGGGTCCTGGTATTTAATCATCTTCCACCTTGAACTCTCGAAAGGCTGACGCTAATCTCGCCTTCAGGTTTAAGACGATTAAATAGGGGCAGCTGTCGTACCCCAAATTTGCCATATCTCTTTTATTCTTGTCTGGCTTCAAACTTTGCATTCCATTTGCATCATTTTATCATTCAGTCATTTGCATATCCCGCATCTCAGGGAATCAGGCGCTTTGGTTTGAAGTATTAGGGCTACGCCCTATTTTTGTCTAATCTTATTTTGAGGTTTTCTTATCAGGTAAAAAGGAAGCGCATATGGTTCTCGATTAGTGGATCGTGGAACGAATTTTGTCATCACGTTACAAGGTTGGTTCTTGCTCAATTTTGTCAGAGCCTGGATTAGGGTTTATTTCCCTATGTGTGCTGGTCAAGATGCTAGGGTTTTGAGTTTTTGGTTTCTGTGAAGATTTTTCTGTCGCCTGCCTCGAGGGTGGCTCAAAGCTCAGTGCATTAGGCCTTTCTCACAAGGATTCTCAGGGTTTAAGTTTGCACAATTGCATTGGGATCTTCCAGTACCAAAATTAAAAGGAAACTGTCAAAAAGAGAGAAAACAGATAAAAATATTATTTTGACAAATTTGGAGGAAAACAGGTCTCCTTCGATTCAGCACCCTTTGATTGACTCTTAGCCTCCTTCGAATGCAACTTGGATTCAGCACCCTTCGATTGACTCTTAGCCTCCTTCGAATGCAACTTGGATTCAGCACCCTTCGATTGACTCTTAGCCTCCTTCGAATGCAACTTGGATTCAGCACCCTTCGATTGACTCTTAGCCTCCTTCGAATGCAACTTAGGCATGTCCTTCGATTGACTCTTAGCCTCCTTCGAATGCAACTTGGGCATGTCCTTCAATTTGAATTTAAAGCCTCCTTCGAATGCAAGTTTAGGTACATCCTTCGTTTGGATTTGAAACCTCCTTCGATTCAGCCTTTCGATTGGACAAGTGTGCTGCCTACATACTTGCAATCACAGGCCATGACATGTTGGCCACACATGCCCCCTGCAAAGAAACCTTTTCGATTCACCAAGCGTGCTGCCTGCAAGCCTACTTCGACTGGACAAGTTTGCTGCCTGCAAGCCTACTTCGTTTTGGATAAGTTTACTACCTACAAACCTGCTTCGACTGGACAAGTTTGCTGCATGCAAGCCTACTTCGATTTGGACAAGTTTAATGCCTACAAACCTGCTTCGACTGGACAAGTTTGCTGCCTGCATGCTTTCTTTGTTTGGACAAGTTTCGATGGTACAAAGTAACCATCTCTTTGCATCCTTCGAATCCACTTGTACCAAGGGCCTCTTGCATACTTAGCTTCATACAAGCTTCGTTTGAGCCAAAAGGTATCTCCATACAAGATTTGACTAAGTTCTTGCTTCCCTTGAAAAAGCGCCCTTCAATTTAGAAGCCAGGAACTTCCCTCATGCTAAAAAGACACAAGGAAATGACTCCCTTTATGTTTGTTTCGATCCTTATGCTTCGATTGGGCAATATGCTTCCTTCGAGCACGAGCTTTCGATTTGGAAGTATGTTTTGTTCGATACAAGCTTCGACTGGGCATTAGCTTATTTCGACCACAAGCTTCGATTGGGCATTAGCTTGTTTCGACCACAAGCTTCGACTGAGGGAAAGGCTTCCTTCTAACAAGTGTGTTTCGATATCATTCTTGCATTCGACTCAAGACCAAGTCTCATTTTCAATGCTAAGCTGCTTCCAAATCTTTACATAATCAGAGGCTTACACAAGTTTTTGATACATTTCCTAAGGGTTCGAAGGTTTATTCATTGGATAATACCATTCTTGGTTAAATTGGCAAAAAAAGACTATGTACCCTTTTTTTCAATAAAAGGTACTTCAGTCCATAATAGCCAAATACAACACTCCAAAAATCTGTTGTTGCTGCTCCAATGCCTGCTGTAAGATGCCAAAAGACTATGTACCCTTTTTTTCAATAAAAGGTACTTCAGTCCATAATAGCCAAATACAACACTCCAAAAATATGTTGTTGCTGCTCCAATGCCTGTTGTAAGATGCCAAAATAACACTGAAAAACATGCTACAAAACTAGCCAAAACTGCTGCACAGCAGTCCTGAAACACTGCCCCATTCTTGCACCGAAATAGCATACAAGCATTGTCTCTCGAAGGTTACAAAGAGCAGTTTACTCAAATTGTTCAAATTATTTTGTTTTCCCTCCAAAAACTTCAGCCAACTTTTCCTATAAGTAAGAGGCTTCATCACATGTTTAAGGGAGGATCTTTGGACCAGAGGAACGAATCCCCCAAATTTTCTCAAACACAACAAAACTCTCAAGTTCATAAACATTTGAGAAATCAAAAAAACCCAGAATCCCAAGCACTCACCTCTTTCGATTCTGAAGAACACCCCACACATAAAAGTTTGCTCAAACTCAAAGACAACCTTCTGTGACAACTCTTCGAACCAAAAGCGAACCCCCTGTGACTACTCTTCGAATTCCAGAAACGTCCAGGTAGCAGTTCAAGTTCGAAACCCCCATCCATTCAAGGCCTGAAGCAAGGTAAGTTATTCTTACCTTTGAACTTTTCATTCCATGGCATAGTAATTTTCCCTTTCGTTTGAAACATGTACGTACCTTTGTTCCTTTCGTTTCCACCCTTTTTAACATATATTTTAGAGCTAAGCCTTTCGTTTTGCTTTCTGTTTAACTGAACTTGCTTTAACTATTAAATTGTTTACAAGACAAATACTAGCATGGCCTCAGGCCATGTTGCCATTTAATGCTTGAAATGAAAGAAACAGGAAACAGGAAATAGGAAACAAAGCTTCTGGATTCTACCCTCTTTCTCCAGGTCAAACGAAAGAGACAACCAGGAGGAAAACCATGTTGACTTCTAGGCCCAAACGAAAAGTATGCCTTCACTGACTTCCAGGCTCAGTCGAAAGGCATTCCCTTACTGCTTTCAACCTCCAGTCGAAGAAGACAACAAGGCAACATGGCAGAACCAGAAGGCTTCGCCATACACTGACTTCCAGGCCAATCGAAGGACAGAACCTCACTGGTGCCCGCCCCTTATCGAAGGCCATGACCTCACTGGTGCTAGCCCCAATCGAAGGAGGCCAACAAAATGCAAGTCGAAGGGTGCTACTGCCTGGGTCGAAAGACACTCATTTTTCTTACTTTTATCTTATTTTTTCCTTCATATTTTTTATGCCTTTTGATAGGGTTGTAATAGCGTAGGATTTTATCTTTCTGCATTTTATTTACTTTGTACAAATGCTAGTAATTAGGCGTGTATGGCAAGATAAAATCAACAAGTAAACAAACCAAAAAATCCAAAAACACTCTTTAATCTTTACTTGAATATATCTTAAAACCCGCAAAACACTGAACAAATTAAAACTCCCCCCAAGGGCATGTTATCTCCATTCTACCACGATACCGATCGTGCTTATTGCTAGAATGCATGCGTTAATGTCGCCCACTAAAAAACACAAACAAATCAACCTTTTTCTAGAGGAACTACGGTGTTCTGATTCCTTCATTGGATACGTAGGCAAAGGATCGCGAAACCCTCACGAACGCAATAATCAAAAACCATTCATTTCCCTTTTAGCAAGCATAGTTGTAGATAAACACACCCTTTAAGACAAACAAACAAAACGGATCCCGTTGAGTACAACGTATGTGAGGGGTGCTAATACCTTCCCCTCGCATAACTGACTCCCTTACCCTTTCTCTTGGTCGCAAGACCATCTTATCCATTCCCTTGTGGTTTTATCGATATTTCCCCTTCCTTCGGGATAAATAAAGTTCGGTGGCGGCTCTGTGTTTTCGGTCGGCGGTTTTAGCGCTGTCTTAGGTAAAATTATAAAATTAAAACATAAAATTTTCAGAACCCTATTCATTCATTTCTAATCGTTGTCTTCTTCTTCGCGACTGATTCTTCTCTGACCGTTCCTAATCGTTTCTTCTCCGACCGTTTCTTCTCTGACGGAAACGAAAAAGTTGTAACATTGTTCTTGCTGACGAAAACGAAGAAGTTGCTTGACGAAAACGAAGAAGTTCTTGATCGCCGTAGACCACCGTAATTCAGGTACGTCATTCTTGTTGTTGTAACATTGTTCTTGTTGTACATTGTTGTTGTTTTCTACATTGTTGTTGTTATTGTTCTTGTTTTCTACATTATTCTTGTTGTTGTTCTTGTTGTTAAGAAGTTTGTTAAGAAGTTGAAGTTAACGTTTTTGTTTAGCTTAATTAGTATAAAACCATTTGAATGAACTGCTATGATGGATGAGCATTTCATTTTTTTATATTTCCTTAGTGGATTTTTATATTTGTGATTTCATTTTTATTTTTTTATTTATTACAGGTCAATGGCTAGTAATCAAGAAAACTCACAAGATACAAATGCTCCAGATAAGATATCAGAGGGAGAAATTACACGAGGCATCACTATTATGAGAAAAATCATTCTTAATAGAGATAAAAGAGTAAAATATGATGTACATTGGAATGATGATAACCAACTAATCGATCCTAATGGTGCAAAGTTGACAAGCTACATTGGTACACTTGCTCGTATGCACGTTCCAATCACCTTTGATAAATGGACTAATAAAGATTTGGATTCCTACAAAGACAAATTTTGGATTGATATACAGGTACCATATAACTTAGTTTAAAGTATAATGTTTTTGTTATTTTAGTCCCTAACTAAGTAGGGCTTAGGAATGTCTTATATGTATGCTTAATATTTGTTCCCTTAATCAAGATCACATGGTAATGTATTTAAATTACTTATACAAACACACTATAATGCGTATGTTTTTTCGTAAAGGTCTTTTAACATTGAAGATAACCGAAAAAAGTATTGTCTTCAAGTGGCCGGAAAAAGACACATAGGGTGGAGAACTTTTTTAACAAACAAATTTCTTAAGGATGAGCAAGGAAATCTTGTTAAAGTGGATCGTCCAATGAAGTATAGCAACTTCATTGGACCCGAAGAATGGGATGAATTTGTATCCAAACGAATAGAAAATGAGAAATTCAAGAAAGTGAGTGACACAAATCGCGAGAGAGCATCAACACCCACATATCCATACAGAAAAGGGCGTTTGGGATATGCACGCTTACAGCAAAAATTGTAAGTATATATAAATGATACAATCTTATTAATTGTCTCAATGTGTTATAATTGATGATCTTATGATTTGTGTCAATGCGTAGTTAGAGGAGACAAAAAGTGACGAAACATCACTTCTGATGCATGTTTTATGGAAGGAAGCTCGTGTGGGCAAGGATGGAGTTGTTAGGGAAGATGTTCAACATATTTATGATGAATGTGTAAGTATAACATTGTGTATTTAAGTAAATGAAAAGTTTATTAGTATATACTTAATTTTTTATCTCCACTAATAATTTTCGATATATATATATAAATGAATTTCAGGAGACTCTATCTCAATTGGTAACCACACATGAGGACCAGGATAACATGAGCGTACTTAGTCGTGCACTAAATGTTGCTGAGTATCCCGGTTGGGTGAGGGGTAAAGGACATGGTGTGACTCCATCTTCCTTGTATAACCATCCAAGGAAAAGAAATCCTAGAAATCAAGAAGTGATGAAAAAATTGGAGGAATTAAAGGCGCAAGTCCGTGAATTGCAACAGGATATAGAGAGATATATGGCGCAAAAGTGTAGTTCAGAGGCGAAAGAAACTAGTGACAAAGCTAGTATCAATTGTCAAAATAAATTTCTCGAGGTAATTATATAGGTTATTATGAAATTAAACTAGAACATTTATTTTAATTGACATATATACACATTAACAGTAACATATTTATTATTGGTTTAGGGCATTTCATCTTGTCAGCTATACTTATCATCACCGACTTATCGCTTAGTTGGAAAGGGAAAAGTGCATAACACTTTGGGAGATTTACTTCACGATAGACCGCTCCCTGATGGACATCTGAAAGTATCGGTTGATGTTGCATTAGATCTGGATGCATTGCTACAGGTACCTGACATTATTTCAGAGACAAGATTGCTACGAGATGCAATAGGATCATTTGTTGCATGGCCGTCGGACCTCATTTTCATAGATGATGAGGTATGTTGAAAACCATTATGAATCTTAGTATTCAAGTTTCAATTATGAACCATTACGTACATTTTTATTACATGTTAATTTCAAACTCCTACAAAACCCGTATCTAAGGATAAAGAGATTTTGCGGCACAACGAATCTATTGCATCACAAAAAGAGGTACATTTAAAGTGTTAATTATATGATCCGAATTTAAAAACTGCATGATTTTATAATTTACCTAAGTTATATGATTTTTAGGTACCTGCTCAACGGTCACAACAAGTGAGCCAGAAATTTAGTAGTGTACCCAACAAGAAAAATGATCTTCCAAGAACCGGGGAAAGAAAAACTTTTGTACCTCGATTTCGGATGTGTCTTGAAACACTTGATGAATTGTGCTATTTGTCAAATGGATATGGAGGAAGGTATATTTGGTTTTTCTTACTTTGAAACAATTGCAAAAGAGGAAATGGAACAAAATTTTTAGCATACAGAATTAGGCATCGGTGTTGTACACTCATACATCCTGTAATGCGATCAATCTATTATTTAATTAGTCGAACCATTTGTTTACACATTTCAATGAAAATAGTCTAATTTTTATTATGTTTTTATTTAAGGTTCTTGTAAGAAAAATTGATGCGCGGGAATCCACTGTCAAACAGATTCCATTTCACGTCTGCCTCCCATGTCAACGGAGCGTCAATTGTTCAAGATCCAGATTCAGTAAGAAATCACTTAGTTGAGAGATTTATGGCCAGCAGTACAGAAAGCTTGTATCTTTTACCGTATAATACGATTCCTATGGGGTTAGTACTTCATTCTAAGTTCATTCTAATCTTTGTATCTTTTGTGTTGAAGATTTTAATCTAAACTTTTGTTTTAATTTATAGACATCACTGGTTGTTGGTTGCTATTGATCCTTTCAAAGAAGTGGTGTATTATCTGAATTCGGTAGATGGTGAATGGACAAATTATCCAGATATGAAGTTAATGATTGATACGTAAGTGATATTGTTCTAAACATTCATGTGTATTTGTATATTTAATTATTTCTGTGAGATTGTTCTAAATATATGTTTTTATTTTTGTTAGATCAATACAAGTATTCCGCTCTCAAAGAGAAGCTCGAGTATCACGGTCTAGATCAAGCAACATTATATGGATCAAAGTGGAGGTACATTAATTTTCACAGTTTTGCTTATAATAGTGATGCTACTTGATAAAACAAGACAACTATACATTCTTATTTTTTTTTTCTATGTAGTATGCTCAATAGCGTAACAATATAGATTGCGGATACTTTGTTTTGAGGTTTATGAAAGAAATCCTTCTTTTGAATCGAATAGAGATTCCAATCACGGTATGGATTTATAACTTAGGATTTATTTTAATATTTATCGGATATTTCATATAATTTATTACTGTTAACTAAATCATGCATATTATGTTTTGTTATGTAGTACTTTGATGAATGTAAGTGTGCTCATTACACGAAAAATTAATTGGAAGAAATCAAGGAGGAATTATGTGAATACTTTATTCAGAAAAGAATCATATAAGGTATTAGAAGTTGAAAAGTGTTATGAAAAATTTTAGTTGTGTTGGACCCAAGTTAGTTTAATTGACCGTGTTTTTCTGTTCATACCTTATTTGTAGGACCAGGACCGTCCGCTCGTCGGATTTTGGCGATTTCAGGCTGAAACGAATTTGCCACATATCATATATAAGCGGATTCGAATAGAAGGTTTTGTTGTACTTGAGTACTATCACCTTTATACGAAATTCTTGGAGTTTGTTGTTCGAAATAGTCATAAATTTGTCCTCATTATAGTGCATCCTCCTCCTACTTAGTAGCAAACATGTGAATTGAATTATAATGGTGTTTATATTTTGGTATATAATGGTATATAATGGTATTATAATGGTATATAATGCCTTTTTTTGTATGTAACGACTTCTTTGTTGAAATAAAGGGTCGTTGAAATGTAAGGCTTGAAGTACAGGTTTATGGGATTATTCCCAAAAATATGCCTTCTAAAAAAGAAAGAATACGCAGCGTTTTTACATAAAAATGCTTACATTTACGTGAAGCAACGAAAGCGTTTTTTTAGGAAAACGCGCTGCAAAACGCCTACTTTAGAAAGCGCTTTTCCAAGAAAAGTGCTGCCTAAAGATGCCTTAAAAATACATTAGACAACACTTTTGAAAGCGCTGTCTAAAGGGGGTCAATAGAAAGCGTTTTTTTTAGGAAAAAGCACTGCTAGAGGCCTACCTTGGAAAGCACTTTTCCAGGGAAAAGCGCTGCTAAAGAATACATATGGCAGCGCTTTTGCGTTAAAAAAAGTGTTGTTTATACCTACGGCAGCGCCACCATAGGCAGCGCTTTTAAGCGCTACTAAAGGGCAAAAAAAGCGCTTTCTTAGGTCTTTTTGGCATAGTGAGTCAAGTTTTGGTTCATTTTTCTTCTTTTCTGAGTTTGCATGGTATGAAGACTCAATCCAAGATTTCTCTGGTGAAGGTTTTGTTTGTTTGATAGAAGTTCTTTCTTCCCATAGAAGTTGGTACAATAATTACTCTCGAAGAACACATGTCTCTGGTTTCTCCAGTAAAGAACGTATATTGGTTTTCCCTTTGAGAATGTGGTGTTGACCTCCCCAATGAAGTCAACACGAAATCCTCAGTTAATGTCTTGATTATGGGACATTATATGCCTTAGCGAAGTTTATATGTTTTTCCTCCTTCAGAATGGGCCTGAATTCCCCAGTGAATGTTTTGATGATTTGGTGTCTGTTTGCTTTACTTGAAATTCATTTTGCAATCCCCAGTAGAAGTGTTACTTTTGAAAATATTTGTTTCCCTGTTGAAGTCTGAGTGCTATTTATTGTACCCTAAATTTTGCCCCTAACTTTTTCAGTCGCACTTTCATACCATATTTTGTCATTCAGTCACAATCATTAATAAATAGCATCATTCATCACATTTTCATCCTATCTTTAAGTTTGATCTTGTGTTATTGATTAACTTCTAATCAAAATACAAAAAAAATTATCTTTGTCTTTGCAAAATTGTGTTTTGTAGGTACCGAGTCGAGGCATTTGACAAATAAGGATTTCTGCCTTCAAAAATAAAAAACATCCAGTATGTATCGACACATAGAGGTATGTATCGACTCATTTCCTTGTGTACAACTAGCATGTGTCGACACATGCATGTATGTATCGACTCATCCTGTTTGATTTTTTAGCATGTGTCGACACATGCATGTATGTATCGACGCATCCTCTTTGAATAACTAGCATGTGTCAAAACATACGTGTTATGTATCGACTCATGCAGTGTGTTTGGTTATGTAATGTTTTGAAATAACAGTATGCATCGACACATAGAGGCATGTATCGACACATGCTGTATTAAATAGCTAGGATGTATCGACGCATACCATCTATGCGTCGACTCATAATAGCAAAATGCACGTGTTTTTTTGAAAAAAAGCCAACAAATTCATCTATGTGGCTCCAATTTTTTTTGCATAATTTGAAATTATATCATTAATTCGAATTTGGCTCCAAGAATCAATTACCAAATTACCACTAATCCCAATCCTAAAACTCTATAAATAGAGACCTCATTTCATTCAAATGACAAGCTTTTGACAGCCAAAATCATCTTACTAAAAAATCTCTCAATTCTCTCCATTTTACCAAATTCACTCAAAGCTGCATTTTCAAAAAGTTAGTAAGCTTTGCATTGAAGCTTACTAATCTTTGAGCTAAACCTTCATCCAAACACTTTTTATTCATCAATTCTCTACATCCAAGCTTTGGTAATTGATTCTTGTTGTTGAATTGAGGCAAATTCTGGAATTTGTTTGACAATTCTCCAATTCTACCTTTGGTAAGTTGGATCATCATCTTTCACAATGTGATCTCTTATGGATTTCTGGTTTGGATTCATTGAGCACTGTTTTTATAACTTCATTAGTGCTATTTTCTCAAAATTTGCTGGATTTTTCATGCTCAATTGGATCCATGATCATAAGGTGTTTGATGAAAAGTTGGAACAAGAATTTGATGCCAAAAATACTTTTGCTGCCTTATTTTGGGGCTGTTTAGATTCAAACATTTTTTTTGCTCACTCTCTTTGATGAATAATTTGGATTGTAATTTTAAATGTCCAATTTGTTTTTAAACTCAATGAACTTTGTGATGTAGATGAAGTTGGATAAATATTCATCAATTCAAATCTACCTAAGAGTGAATTATTTAATTCATTTTTGGTGCTTTGGATTAATGATATATTTAGTACTTTAATCCATCTAGAGGAGTGGTTGAATTTAAAGATGAAAAATTTTTGAAATGGTGATCCAAATTAGCTTATCATTCCCCTCCCTCTTTATCTTATCCCTTTCTTTTTAATTGTGCTACATGTTAAGGGATGGTGATTTCTATATCATTTATCCAAACATGAAGTACATAGATTGCTATTGACCGGCCTCAAAATAGGTGCGACTTCTACATAAGTCCACTTACGATTGCTTAACATAGCGCTAAATTTTGTCCTGATTCGAATAAATGATCATTCGTGGCCCAAACTTATGATTGCAAGCCCAAGTATGTTAACCTGATCTCTTTGATCCAATAACCTTGAGATTCAATGTATGGAGGCTTTGGTTCTACCAATCCTCTAATGGATCTACAATACTTTTGGTCAACGCGGATCACTTAAACATCGTTGATCATTACATGTTATTTGGGAGAATTCCAAAATGGATGATATACTTGACAAAAAGCAAATTCAACTTGTTGTGTGGAGGCTTTGGTTCTACCAATCCTCTAATGAGTTCCAAATGCAAGTTTCAAGATGATCATCCAACTAACCACTAATTTCTAACAATTGACTTTACTTTATGCTTTATAATTTTGTATGCTTTATGCACCATTTAATTTAAGCATTTACATTTCATGTCATCTTTTTATTTTTCTCACTTGAGCATTTACTTTTATGTCATTTTTATTTTGCTCACTTGAGCTTTTCTTTTCCTTTTAAAGACACTTAATAATCAACATGAACCATTAAAGTCATTAATGATACTTGGACTATTTGGTTACTATCCTTTGCATTATGGAGTGATGGACTTCTTGGACTTAGGATTAGAGACCTTGGCCTATCTTGGAGACTTCGTGACTTTACTCGATTATTTTGTCTGGAGTTCTTGAGGTTTACCTCGAGATATTGGGTTGTTTGTTTGTTTTGTGTGCAGGTTATTGTGATTACATACCTTGTTTGTAATCTGGAATTCACCCGTATACAGCCGTTACTCTGCCCAATTTTTGCGAAGACTTAATACACTTGAAGTTTGGTTCTCTCAAGAGGTCTAGTATCTTTTCTCGCTTGGTTTCACTCCAAAGAATGGGAATTCTATCTCGACCCATAATGTCAAGTATTGGCTTCGTGTTGGTTAGATGGTTCTCTTCCTTAGCTTTTACCTTATGCTTTAGGATAGTCCCTTCATCTCCTCCCATCTTCTTTAATTTTCAAAATCTTCTCATCTTCTTTCAAAATTTTCTTTGTTTTAACATCAAACCTATTTCATAATAAACCTCGACTTTATCGAGTGCCTTTTCTTTTAAAACTTCTTTTCTTTAAACAAACTTCAATTCACTTAACCATACTTTGACATCTTTCAAAATTAACAACACAATTCAACACATTCAAACTCTTTTGTGCGCTTAAGCACCCTTCTACATTCAAAACTTTTTTCAAGATAAGACATGATTCATTGATAGTCGAGCAATATTCTCCTATCACTATGGTTATAAAGGTGTCAACTTTTCCACTTGAGTACCAGAGGCGTTCTCAAACCCTCACTCTTGTTGACGCAGGGTCCATCTTTCTTACACCTTGTGGGCGTTAGTCGGGATTTCTCTCCTAACAATAACGACTTGCCTCCTTGTTTAAAATCAATTAACAGACAAGTCTTTTCTAGAGGAACTACGTGTACCCTGATCCGCTATTGCACGAAAGGTGGTACGTAGGCACTAAAGGTTCGCAACCGCGGAGGGTGCAAAAATCATAAAAACATTTCTTTTCTCACCTCCACCATCCATTTTATATAACACATTTTTATAGCCGAAATATAAATATTTTTCAAAGAGGTTCTTGCGGAGTACAGTAGATGTTCAGGGTGATAATACCTTCCCTTTGCATAACCAACCCCCTTACCTTGAATCTTTCCCCCTTTTTTGGGTTATTCGCTCTTTTCCCATTCCTTTGGAAACAATAAAGTGCGGTGGCGATTCTTATTTTGATTTGTATAAAGTCTAGTCAATCCAATGGCTTAGGCTTGAACATTTCTACCGCTACAGAAAAATGGCGACTTCACTGGGGAAAGATTGACCTCTTGCTGGTCCATCCCTAAGTGGGTTGAGCCTATCTTTGTTTATTATCTGTATATGTGTTATTGTGTTTATGTGTTATATTATGTATATATGTTTGTCTGGATTTTCCTGGTTTACAGGGTACTTGGTGATTTCTTATAAGTCTTCTACCCAGACTTTGGGAAAACTTAAGATAGGACGGGTGGTATAGTCATGTTAACTTTGAGGGAGTAATCCCAAAAAAGGAGGCATGATATCCCCCACTCAGTGGAGGCCCCTTTGACTGTAGTGTCATTTACCGAGTAATCGGGAAGACGTACTGCTTTCGACCTGGGAGCCTACTGAAGCTGAGGACCGTAGATTACCTAACCCATCTTGGACTTTTAGGTGTAGTGCGGAAGCGATGACGGAGTAATCCGGAAATAGTTGTCATGCGATACTACGCTCGGACGAGTCTTTCCTAAGAATGTTGCTAATTACCGAGTTAATTGGGACGTTGGTAATATCCGAAGGAAGGATGTAGACTCTGGGAACCTCTTAGAACCTTGTTCGGCAAGTGATAACCGTTAGTCCATACCTTATGGGTTGTACCTTTGACTCTAGGCTCGTGACTCTGAACCATGTGATCTTGTTACTGTACAGTGCATTGCATAACATTGCATATCATTTGCATCCTCTGCATCATTCTACATACATCCAGGTTGTTCAAGATCTTATTCCCAGTTGCTTCTTTCTTCCAGTTAATCGTCTACCGTCAAGCTGATTTCTCAACACAATTACGGGACTAGAGATGCTGTCAGATTGAGAATGGAAAACCAAGAACAAAACAACATGGAAGTCAGAATGGAAATCGACGAGTTGAAGTCAAGCATGGCCAAACTTACTGAGATGATGCAAGTCCTAATTTCCATAGGAGAGCCACCCCAAAGGACTGTGATATCTGAAATCCCAACTACTGTTGTTGACACTCAACCTATCCAGCATACATCTACTGCATGGCCAGAGTTTGGGTTACGTCAGAATTACTCTCCGCCTATTGCAATTACTTTAATGGTTGGCCAGTCTTCTCGACCAGTCTTTCAGGCTCCAGTTTTCACTGAACCTCAACCAATCGTTCATACTGCTTCTCGTCAACCTGCTGCACAAGCTACTTTTGGGAACCCCCTCTTTGAGTACCATGCTGCCAGTCCTTGAAGTGTGAGCCAAGGAGACTTTGGTGAGTTTGAAGAGTTCAAAGAACAGTATCAGACTTTGGAGAAGAGACTCAGAGCTATGGAAGGAAATGAGTTCTTCAGTGTTGATGCTAACAACATGTGCCTAGTTTCTGATCTGGTTATGATTGCAAAGTTCAAGACTCCTGAGTTTGAGAAATACCGGGGGCACACTTGTCCAAGAAGTCATTTGGTGATGTACTTTCGAAAGATGTCTACTTACACCAAGAATGACAAGCTGCTTATTAATTGTTTCCAAGATAGTCTGAGTGGAGCTTCATTAAAATGGTATATAGGACTTGAGAAAGGTCGTATCCAATGCTTCCAATATCTTGTTGATGCTTTCATAAAGCAATACAAATACAACCTCGACATGACACCTGATCGTCGCCAACTACAAAATATGTCTCAGAATGAGAAAGAATCTTTCAAGGAATATGCTCAACGATGGAGAGAATTGGCATCTCAAGTTGAACCACCTCTGGTAGAGAAAGAGTTAGTTGGTTTGTTCATGGATACTTTGTCCCCTTTATTTTGGGAGAAGATGATTGGTAGTGTGTCGTCCAACTTCACAGACCTGGTGACTATCGGCCAATGATTAGAAGAAGGAATCAAGAATGGTAAAGTGTCTAAAGCTGCTGAATCTTCTAATGGTGCGAAGAAATTCCTTGGGAACTTTCAGAAGAAGAAAGAAGTAGAAGCCAATGTTGTCTCTATTGAGAGAAGAGGACCTCGCCGTAGGTCTCAATACACTGATCAACCACAAGTAGCGGTTGTTACTCCTACGGTTAATGCTCAACCAGTTCAGGTCCCACAACAACAGAATATTGCGTAGAATCAGAATCGGAATAGGGCTCTGTTTGATCCCATCCCTATAATGTACACTGAATTATATCCTGCATTGGTGCAAAATGGATTGATTACAACTAGGCCTCTGATTCCTTGAAATCCTCCTTCAGCCGGGTTCAGATCTGACCTTCATTATGAATTTCATCAGGGAGCTGTCGGTCATGATTTAGAAAGTTGTTACGCATTGAAAAACAGAGTGCAAGAATTGGTGAAAACCAATATGCTCACTTTCAAAGAGGCAGGTCCTAATGTTATCAATATTCCTTTGCCAAAACAAAGTGGCTGAAGACTGAGTCAGGGTACCCTAAAGTCACTTCCTAAAGCTAGTGTTTCAGACAGGACAACTCATCCTTGTTACTGATTAGTCACTAAGCCATGTTTCTTTCTGTTTGCATTCTTCCCTTGTTTATGTTAAAATTGTTGCTTTCAAATTCTGTTTGTACTTTCATGTTAAGTTTAATGAAATGAGCATTGCAATGTTTTGATTCAAATCATTTTCATTTACTGCTTTCAAATATATTTCTCTTGTTTACTCCCTTTATCAAGCTTTTGTTTATGCAAAGATCTGAGGGAGGATGATGAGAACGAAATACCCATAATTGTTGTTGGTATGCTTTCGAATAAAACTTTGCTGAGGATATACAGGCATTGTTTCAACTCCCAAACACTGGAGAAATAAGGAAGTTAATCCCTCGTTCACCCCTTTGAGCCTAGAAGTTGGAGTTTCTTTCTATACGAAAAAACCCGTAATCTTAACCTGGAGATGGGTAGTTCTCAGTTAATTTGGCTATGCGTTCAATCACAAGAGAAATCATGTGAGACACCTTTCAAAAAAGGTCGCGATCAAGCTTTCCTTTGCACACAGCAAGAAGTGTCAAAGATGCTCTCAAACAAAAAAATGACAAAGATGGTTCCCCGTAATCATTGAGCAGGGCAGTCATTATCTTTCCAAAAAGAAAAGTGAAATGAAAAGAAAAATCCTGCTAAGTCAAAACCTCTGAAGGAGACTTAGGCAAAAAAAACTGGGGCATCCCGCTGACTGTAATTCCAAATGAAACAGTTCAAGAAAAAAATAGGGGCATCCCGCTGACTCTAATCTCAAATGAAACAGTTCAAGCAAAAAACAGGGGCATCCCGCTGACTATAATCTCAAATGAAACAGTTCAGGAAAAAGTTGGGAATAATAAATTCAATTAGAAGAAGTCTTCAAATCCTCAAAATTCTCCACCAGAGTTGACAAAAGTCCTCAAAACAGCAAAAATATGTAAGAAGAAATGACTGCCATTCTCAAGAATCCTTTAGCTTCTGAGCCATTGTCATTGCTACCATCAGTGCAATTCCAAAATCTCTTGGAACCTGAATGCATATTCCAAATTAACTGAATGTAGGGATGAAGAACATCACGAAGATTGGGTTGGGTACAACTAAACTTTGAGCCTTTATCCTTTATTTCTTAAATTGTGAACCAGACCATGTTACAACCCTTAAAAGACCTAATTGAATCCAGGTTTCTTTTGAAAGCATACTACAGCAAGGTTGCGTAAACTGACTCCTATGATCTCTTGCAAATCATTCGCTTTTAGTATCATACTTGTGCTTCTCTTTCACTTTAAAAGTATAAACCATTGTGCTTTAACCAGTGATGCATTTTCTATACACCAATAACATCATTTCAAAAATGATTTTGGATACAAAACTTTTGCATGAACTTTGCATTAAAATTACAATGTTTGAATAAACAGCTTTTCTTGCAAACAAGCTTTCCTCATCATGGAATTTCAAACAGCTGAGAAACTTGGTCAGTGACCCTATCAGGGGCAAGTATCTTCCAGATCCATTTGTGAATCAGTTCAAGATTTGCTGCTCAATGCGAGTTTTCTCAGAATTGGTTAACCAGAAAATCATTTTCAAAGACTCATACAGGGGCATTTATTTCTAACAGACATTTCAGAACTGAGGCCATGATCAGTTTATTCCCAACAAAAATTTCAAGAGCTGAAGCCATGATCAGTTTATCTTCAACAGTCAGCAAATCTAGGACAAATCCTCAAGCATCTCTCCATGTCCTTCCTCAGAAGATCATCAGTTTAATATAGTTTACAAGTGTGACAAATTTGGGTTCAAGACATTTTCTTTCCAATCAATTTGGCAGAGTTCTCCGTGTTGAGGAATCAAATTTCCAAACTATTCTCCACAAAAGAGTCAAACTCCATTGTCGTAAACGTCATCATTACATGCATAGATCATTCACATATCATGCATAACAAAATTCACACATAATGCATAACAAGAGTGTTTCATCCTCATTTGCATTTCCCGAGGTCTTGTTGCAGTTGACATGTCACCTTGAGATTAAAGTCCAACTTAATTGGCACCTACCAAAGCAAACGTCAGTTCAGCTGTCTCTCTTTCGTCTAATTCTAATCTTGGATGAGATGTTTCTCTCTTTCATCCAATGCTAATCTTGGATATGAGATCTCTTTTTCCCTCCAAAGCCAGTATTGGATGTTGTTACCTTCTCCTTCATTCAAAGCCAGTATTGAATGTCAAGATCTCTTTTTCCATCCAAAGCCAGTATTGGATGTTGTTACCTTCTCCTTCATTCAAAGTTAGTATTGAATGTCCAGATATCTTTTTCCATCCAAAGCCAGTATTGGATGTTGTTACCTTTTTTATCGTCTAAAGCCATTATTAGACGTTGAGCTTTTCCACTCATTTAAAGCCAATATTGGATGTTGTGATCTTTTTCTCTCGTCTAAAGCTAGTATTAGACGCTGAGCTTTTCTTTCATTCAAAGCCAGTATTGAATGTCAGGATATTTTGTTTTCATCCAAATCTAGTATTGGATGTTGTGACCTTTTCACTCGTCTAAAGCCATTATTAGACGTTGAGTTTTCCCTTCATTCAAAGCCATTATTGAATGTCTGAATCTTTTGTTGTCATTCAAAGCCAGTATTGGATGTCGTGTTTCTCTTCTTTCTAGCGTCTTTCCTGGACGACTCTGATCTAAATTCAAATTTGGTCTCATCCAACATCTAATGTTCTTCTAGATGTTTCTGATTTCCTTTTCCAGAGAGTTGTTCGCCTCATTCAATGCCATTCTTGGATGTCGCTGCTTGCCTTCTCGAGTTTTATCTCTTTTTCCAAGTATTGCTGGTTACTCTTTGTCGCCTTGACAGATATCCAGGAATATCTTGTTGTTTCCCTGGCGTGTCTTTCCACGTCATTTCATCTGAACTACCATAAGTTTCCAATTTTGAGTCTTTCCACATTCACACAGAGTCTGTCTCATCTCATACATCATTCAAAAAATATATGGCAAATAAAATCCATGCATTCATTCATAACATATGATATCATCTCATCGCATCAGGGACAAAACTCAGGTCTGTTTGTATTTAATTACTTTCCGCCATCTGGCTAAAAGATAATTAAATAGGGGCAACTGTTGTACCCTGAATTTTGTCCCTAACTTTTTTAGTCGCACTTTCATACCATATTTTATCATTCAGTCACAATCATTAATAAATAGCATCATTCATCACATTTGCATCCTATCTTTAAGTTTTCTCTTGTGTTATTGATTAACTTCTAATCAAAATACAAAAAACAATTTGTCTTTGTCTTTGCAAAATTGTGTTTTATAGGTACCGAGTCGAGGCATTTGACAAATAAGGATTTTTGCCTTCAAAAATAAAAAAAAATCCAGTATGTATCGACACATAGAGGTATGTATCGACTCATTTCCTTGTGTACAACTAGCATGTGTCGACACATGCATGTATGTATCGACTCATCCTGTTTGTTTTTTTAGCATGTGTCGACACATGCATGTATGTATCGACTCATCCTCTTTGAATAACTAGCATGTGTCGACACATACGTGTTATGTATCAACTCATGCAGTGTGTTTGGTTCTGTAATATTTTGAAATAACAGTATGCATCTACACATAGAGGCATGTATCGACACATGATGTATTAAACAGCTAGGATGTATCGACGCATACCATCTATGTGTCGACTCATAATAGCAAAATGCACGTGTTTTTTTGGAAAAAATCCAGCAAATTCAAATTGTCATCTTTTTGGCTCCAATTTTTTCTGCATAATTTGAAATTATATTATTAATTCAAATTTGGCTCCAAGAATCAATTACAAAATTACCACTAATCCCAATCCTAAAACTCTATAAATAGAGACCTCATTTCATTCAAATGACAAGCTTTTGACAGCCAAAATCATCTTGCTAAAAAATCTCTCAATTCTCTCCATTTTACCAAATTCACTCAAAGCTCCATTTTCAAAAAGTTAGTAAGCTTTGCATTGAAGCTTACTAATCTTTGAGCTAAACCTTCATCCAAACACTTTTTCTTCATCAATTCTCTACATCCAATCTTTGGTAATTGATTCTTGTTGTTGAATTGAGGCAAATTCTGGAAGTTGTTTGACAATTCTCTAATTCTACCTTTGGTAAGTTGGATCATCATCTTTCACAATGTGATCTCTTATGGATTTCTAGTTTTGATTCATTGAGCATTGTTTTTATAACTCCATTAGTGTTATTTTCTCAAAATTTGCTGGATTTTTCATGCTCAATTGGATCCATGATCATAAGGTGTTTGATGAAAAGTTCGAACAAGAATTTGATGCCAAAAATACTTTTGCTGCCTTATTTTGGGGCTGTTTAGATTCAAACATATATTTTTTTTGCTCACTCTCTTTGATGAATAATTTGGATTGCAATTTTAAATGTCCAATTTGTTTTTGAACTTTTGCTCACTCTCTTCTACATTCAAAACTTTTTTCAAGATAAGACATGATTCATTGATAGTCGAGCAATATTCTCCTATCCTTATGGTTATAAAGGTGTCGACTTTTCCACTTAAGTACCAGAGGCGTTC
Source organism: Vicia faba (assembly GCA_948472305.1). NCBI lineage: Eukaryota > Viridiplantae > Streptophyta > Magnoliopsida > Fabales > Fabaceae > Vicia > Vicia faba. Next base: position 1,214,087,014 of record OX451741.1, on the reverse strand, counting down.
TCAAACCCCCACTCTTGTTGATGCAGGGTCCATCTTTCTTACACCTTGTGGGCGTTAGTCGGGATTTCTCTCCTAACAATAACGACTTGCCTCCTTGTTTAAAATCAATTAACAGACAAGTCTTTTCTAGAGGAACTACGTGTACCCTGATCCCCTATTGACCGAAAGGTGGTACGTAGGCACTAAAGGTTCGCAACCACGGCGGGTGCAAAAATCATAAAAACATTTCTTTTCTCACCTCCACCATCCATTTTATATAACACATTTTTATAGCCTAAATATACAGATTTTTCAAAGAGGTTCCTGCGGAGTACCTCGGATGTTTAGTCTGCTAATACCTTCCCTTTGCATAACCAACCCCCTTACCTTGAATCTTTCCCCCTTTTTGGGGTTATTCGCTCTTTTCCCATTCCTTTGGAAACAATAAAGCGCGGTGGCGATTCTTTTTTTGATTTGTATAAAGTCTAGTAAATCCAATGGCTTAGTCTTGAACATTTCAACCGCTACACTATTCCCTGGTAAAGCCTGGGAAAGGATGTTATATCTCTATATTTGTACTATTTTGTCATTATGTTTTGTTTACTTCCGAATTACGTTTCTCCCTGGTGAAGTTAAGCCATGCAGTAGGTTTTGTTTCCTCAGTTGGTGCCTACTTTTTCTTATGGAATGTTCATCTTGGATGTGATTTAGCCGAGTTTTGATTGTGCTTGAGTTGGTTTTGCCTAGTTACTCCTAGTGTTATATGTCTGTTTTGTCAGCATATGCACGATAACACTCACAGATTCATACATACATCATGCATAGTTAAAATTTGGCAAATCATTGCTCATTCACATTTGTTATTGTTTTTTGGACGTATTGCCCTGTTTTGCAGAGTTGTGTTGTCCCCTCACCAATAGAGTGTCAGTCATAAGCAGAAAGTGTGTGTTCTTTCAATTTCCTCACTGAGTTGTCCCTCGTGGAAGATTTTTGCTTTAGCCTTCCTGTACAGCTCTTTGTCTGGATGATTTGGGTTTCCCACTTGAGTTCATTTCTCATAGAATGTATTTTGGTAGACTATTTTACTCCTGTTTATTTCTAGATCGAATCTTTGTTTATCGGCAATATTATTACTTTGGATGTTTGAAAGCTTCGAGTTTTGGTTTGAGAATGTGCATTTATTTTGCACGAGAAGACTTTATCTCTTCAGCAGGAATACATTGGAATTTCCCCAGGAAGTTACATTTCATTCCCCCGGAAGCCATATTGTTCTCCCCAGGAAGTTATATTGCGTTCCCCGGAAGTTATTTTTTACAATCCTTCCTATAACATCAAGTAGCAGGTCTCTTTATTTGAGAAAATAGTACATCCCTGTAAAAGTCGACGTAACCTTTATTTGCTATCTTCTCTATGAGTGGATAGTTTGCAGTCGGTTGTCAAAATTACACCAGTGGATGGCAAGGCTTTCAATATCACAGAGACAGTTCATTGTGAAATCTTTGCAAGTGGTAGTCTCTTTATTTTAGACAGCTTATATATTACCCTTTCCAGGCAGAATGCTTTGGTTAAAGAAGAAGTTGAGACCCGTTCTAGGTGAAATTCCAGAATTTTGGGGAAAACTTGTTATATTTTTGCTACCTTCAGTGAATGTTGGTAGTTCATCATCTGTGAATGGCGGTGCTATGATATATTTTCTCTTTCTACCTTCAGTGAAAGTTGGTAGGTCACCTTCAGTGAAAGTTGGTGCTTGTTATCTTTTATCTACCTTCAGTGAATGTTGGTAGTTCATCGTTAGTGAACGGCGGTGCTATGATATATTTTCTCTTTCTACCTTCAGTGAAAGTTGGTAGGTCACCTTCAGTGAAAGTTGGTGCTTGTTATCTTTTTTCTACCTTCAGTGAACGTTGGTAGTTCATCGTTAGTGAATGGCGGTGCTATGATATATTTTCTCTTTCTACCTTCAGTGAAAGTTGGTAGGTCACCTTCAGTGAAAGTTGGTGATTGTTATCTTTTTGCTACTTTCAGTGAATATTGGTAGTTCATCGTCAGTGAACGGCGGTGCTATGATATATTTTCTTTCTACCTTCAGTGAAAGTTGGCAGGTCACCTTCAGTGAAAGTTGGTGATTGTTATCTTTTTTGCTACCTTCAGTGAATGTTGGTAGTTCACTGTCAGTGAACGGCAGTGTTATGATATTATCTTTTCTCTCTACCTTCAGTGAAAGCTGGTAGTTTGTCGTTAGTAAACCTCGATGATTTCTTCTCTCTACCTTCAGTAAACATCGGTAGCTCACCATTAGTAAACTTCGGTGTTATTATTTCTTTCCTCTTTCTACCTTCAGTAAATGTTGGTATTTTCACTTTCAGTAAAAGTTGGTGTATCCTTTGACTTTTTATTATCCTCTATAAGTCAGTTCTTTTGATCCACCAGTGATTTATTTTCTTGGTTGGGTTTCTCTTTTGATTCTTTATTTCCTTTGATACATCCCTGTTGTACCCCAAAATTTGCCCTCCCATATTCTTCAAGAAATTGCCAAGCCAAGCTGCAAAACTCCCCAAGGGTTGCACAGTCCAACTGTCTCCTATACAGTCAAAACTAGGGTTTGTGTCCTGATCAAGAAAGGAAGTTTTCAAAGGCCCAATCAAGTCTCATATGCCTACAAAGATGGTCAAGTATCCTCATATCAAGTTTCAAGGCATTCAGCTCAAAATTGCACAGTCAAAACCCTAATTGCACTACAGTCAACTGTAGGGGCAAAATGGTCATTTGACAGTCAAAAGTTCAAATTTTTGGTCAACACATCATTTTGAAGCCACAAACATCATTTGATCAATGCTTGATCATGATTCTCAAAATTTGGCTCAGAAAATCATCAAGATGCAAAAGTTACTATATTTGGACAGTTGAAAAAGTCAACTGAAATTGACCAGGGCATAACTTTCACATGGATTATCAGAAAAATCCCATCCAAAGCTCATTTTGAAGAGAAAGACATTTCCTACAACTCATCTTCATACTTCAAGTCCAAGAAATGCTCTCACAAAAAGTTATCAATTTCAACATTATAGGTCATTTTCAAAAGTCAACAAAAAGGGACTTTAAGTCAAAGACCATAACTTGAGATTGGTAAATCCAAATGACATGGGACCAAAGGCATTGGTTAGAGGACTCAAATACCTTTCCAAAATGTCCAAGAACATGAGAAAAACTTAAAAATTGAGCAAGTTATGCCTTGTGGAAGTTGGGAAATTTTTGGATATTTTGAAAAGTCAACATTACTTCAAAAGACCTAAAATTGCTAATGGGCCCATTTTTCTTCCATGATTCATCATTCTGAGCCTATGCACGACCACTTGGCCCAAGGGGAAGTATTTTCTCAATTTTTATTTATTTATTTGAATTTATATTAATATTAATTCATTTAAATTATTTAAATACATGAAAAATATCTAACCTAACAAAACCAATCTTTTTATGCATGATTTGGACTCAATATTTCGTGCTTGTTCAATTATGGAAAGAATTGGTGTGATTGGAGCCTAATTGACCCAAATTGCACATGAAAAAGATATGTAAAGATTCTTAGAAAATCAAATATGCAAAACAATGAATGCCTTGGATTTTATGCAGTTTTGTTAACCTAATTGCTTCTATACATATTCAGAATCACAACCCTAAGCTTGGGAGACTAAAAGCTGCGCCCAAGAACACTTTGCAAACTTGAATTTTTTTCCATAAAACACAAATCTGATTTCAAGGTTACAAGGCGATTCGAGACACCAAACCTATTTCAATAGCTTCCTTAGGCATTCCTGAACGCATTCCAATCAATATCAACCACAAAAGCGTAAGAAATTGGTACCTAGAACCGCAACTGTACCAAACAAATTGCATAATCATACATTCTATTACATGCGTTATTTGTGAATTTTGTTTATATATTCTTGTTCACATTGAAGTTTCAAAGCTAACCAGCACCTTTAATTGTATTTTTACTGACCATACACGATGATGCCATGAGTAAAATTTAGGGTTTTCAGGTTGTGATTTTAGGGTTTTTGCAAAGAGGAAAAATCAAAGCTCCAGACCATGACCATTGGATTCAGTGCATTGAGACGAGCATGGACCAAGCCTCGCGATTAATTTATTGGTCCTATAGCGCTAGTCGCTATTTTCTGTAAACCTACTTTAGACCACGCGCTTAAAACTGTTGCCTTTGAGTTTATGTTTCAGGAAAATTGAAGAAGACAACATCGTGTCAGTTGGTGATTCGGTGGTTTGAATTGCGCGCGTTTTTCTCCACTACGCGTTGGTTTTGTTTTTTGTTATTTATTTACTATAATATATTAATTGAAATTTAGTGGCTCAGTTGGCAAAACGTGATGTGGTTAACCCTCAAGACCTGGGTTCAAGTCCCAGGTCTGTGTAATCTCCAATATTATTTTTCAATGCAAATTCCTATGCAGCGCTTCCATTGAAGGTCTTCATGCACGCTCAAAGATCATTGTCCACGCGTCCAGGAGATGCAGATAAAGGGCTCAGATTCAAGGCCTATGGTAAACGCTGGTCAACACGCTGGCACACAAATTGGAAAAGTCAAATGGATTTCAAGCTATTGGGCCTGATTTGCTGAAACAAAACCTCACAAATTGGGACTACCCCCCCCCCCCCTGGTTTGCATTTTCTTTTCATTTTTTTTTATATCTTATTTTCAATTGCAATTTTATTTAATTTATTATTTCAATTTAATTAATTTATTTTTTTTTACAAAATACAAAAACTTCATTAAAAATCAGAAAAGACCAAAATATAATAAATTACTTTATTCTAATATTTTCATAAATAAATTAACATGTAATTATTTAGTATAATTAGGGTTTTGCAAGTTTAATTCTTTTTAATAAATATAAAAAAGGTAGAATTAGGTTAATTAACAATTTTTATTCCTTTTTAATTTTTTCCTTTTTTTCACCATAATAAAACATTTATTTTATTTTCTATAATTAAATTTGCACATAAATTAACTTAGATTTAAATTAGGTTAAAACTTAATATTTTCTTAATAACTTAAAAATAATTAGAATTAGGTTTAACATTTTATTTTAATTGTAATTAATTCTCTTTTTTCCATTAAATCTTAAGAAACATAAAAATACTAAAAAACATTTCCTTTTTAATTTTAATTCTAATTCCTCATTAAATTTAATTTTTTGCAAAAGGGTCCAACGCCCATTGTTTTAATCATTTAATTTCGCGCATTTATTTTATGTCGTTTATTATAATTATGTAATTCTCCCAAAGCGTTGTAACAATTTATACTTCTCGCAGTTTTACTTTATCGCTTCATTTACTTTCCGTCAAATCGGGTCCGGTTTAATTTTGGCGATGTGGACCCGCGCCATTTGTAATAGCCTTAGATTTATTTTCCCGCAAACTTTATAACTGTTAAATAAGCATGCAAGAATGAATGACTTAAATAAAATCAAGCGTAGATCACAACAAACATGACAAGACAAATATCAATGAAAACGACACACGAATCGCACACACCACCCCTAGGGTACGCCTCACTGTTGCCTTTCGAAAGGTGATCGTCGAGTAGAGGATGTCTTAGTAAGTCCTCATGATACGGGAACCTGGCATGAGGGTAGCTTCTAAGGTGTCTTCCTATTGCTCTGGTGATCACCATGTCCCTAAAACTCGAATTGACCCGAACACCTCCAACGGTGGTGCTACCTACCTCTCAATGGTGGGATGGCACTACCTTAAAGGACATCTACACAGACGAATTCCTTAGGGTAGGTAGGTTCTCAAGGATACTTGCTCTAATTTCAAACAAATCAAACAAAAATCTTTTCACCAACACATTTTCAAAAGCTTTCAAAGCAAATTTTTCAAACACTCTGACGTACGAGTCGAACTGAAATTTTTCAAAGAAACTTTTTAAACCCACATTGAAAAGCAAGCAAACATTTTTGAAAACACATTGAGCAAGTATCTAAGAGCCCATGGATAACCATGGATAGAAAGGGTGCTAACACCTTCCCTTTCTATAACCTACCTCCCGAACCGAGAGCAATCTCTTAAAGGAATTTTTCTGTGCTTTTGTCCTTTCCATTTGGAGAAAATAAAAGACGGTGGCGACTCTTGCTTCCGCGACATTTCGCGAACCAGCTTTAAACAGTCAGTTCCAGATCCACCGATCACAGAACTGGCGACTCTGTTGGGGACCCTTTATAAAGTGAGGTGTACCTTAGGACTAAGATCACTGTGTTTTCAATTGCTTTCTTTGCTTGCTTTAAATTGTGGGAATGTCTCGGGAGTTCTATAGATCCTAACCCGGATCTGGGGGATACCTTCTTAGAAAGTAGCAACAAGGCTGTGAGGGAACTGTGCGGGGTATACCGACATGGTTGAAACAGTCTGCTACGTTGATGTGGCACTTTGGTGTGTACCGGTAACCCTTGAGTTCAGTCAAGGAGAGTACGGGGCCTCCGCGTGGTGTCATAAAGCATCAACAGACCTTAGGAACCTTAATTGAACTATCTTGGCCTCTTTAGGGTAGTGAGATAACTGACTTTGGTGCAGTCCGAGGTTGGTTGATACTCGATACTACGCTCAATTGAGGGTTGCTTTCCTGGAATATCTCGGTCGCCAGTTCAGTGGCTAAATCGAAACGATGAACAATGAAAGCAATCCCGTGATATTGGGAACCTTAGAACCCGGTTACTTTGATTAGGACAGGTTGAACCCACCAACTTCAAGAGGGTAATACCCAGACCCCATGCTGGCCTAAACCCTAAGGGTTTCTTTTGTGTGACTTGTGTGCCTTTGTATTTGCCTACTTGCATGCTTGTTAGCTGACACATGAACTACTTGCAGGTCTTGTTTATAGTCCTTAATTGGGACTCATAACAGGGTACTAAGTTTCTTGCAAGTCTTGTTTATAGTCCTTAACTAGGACTCATGACAAGGTTTACCAAATTTCTTGCAGGATTGTTTATAGTCCTTAATTGGGACTCATAACAGGGTACTAAATTTCTTGCAGGGTCGTTTATAGTCCTTAATCGGGACTCATAACAGGGTTACTCACATTACCCCATGCATAGCATGACATCATACCATTGCATACCATTGCATACATCCTAACCCATTTCAAGGATCTCAAGGGCTTGTGATGCAGGTCATGATAAATCAAACATCTAGCCAGGGGCAAAGAGGATTTATTTTCCTCTAGCCAAGGGTGTCAGGGGCTATGACCCATTGGATATGGTGAGCCTTTGACCCTTGAAGAAGGACTCTCAACAACATGAAGTTCCTTCAATCAAGTTACCGGTTCTCAACTCTAACAATTTCTCTGTTTATCCCGCGAGGTCCTTGAAAACATTGCATGCATATCATACATATCATTGCATTACAGGTACCCGTTCTTTGCAGGTCACTTACCCTTCTCGCTGTTTATTTCAGCAATGGCTTGCCCACAAGACAACCAGGACTTTCTTGCTCAAGAGACTCGGTTCGGGGAAATCCTCCTGAATCTATCCAAGGGGCAAGAGGAGCTAAGGATACTTCTCACGGAGACCGTCGTCAGGGGCAATGCTGAGGATGAAAAGTTGGAACACCTACAAGCTGAGATGGATGCTATGAAAGCCCAGATGCTGGGGCAGAGGAATGTCATTCAAGGCCTAGTTCAAAGACAAGAGGAGCTCTGGTTTCTCTTCAACCAACTGCTTCAGGGTAACCAACTGGGGCAAACATCTAAGGGTAAAAAGCCATTCATCATCCAATCATCCTCGAGACAAGAGGATAAAGGGAAAGCTCCTCAAATGACTCAAGTGCCACAAATTCAGTGCCAACCTCGCCAAGTTCAGCCAGACAAGCCCAGGAGGCAATTCACCCAGCTCAACATGTCGCTGTTTCAAGCTTTGCAACGCCTATTGAGGTTGAATCTGATCACACTAAGGGCTCATCCCCGGAACCCCAACACAGCATCTCCTGCCTATAATCCCAATAAGAGGTGTGCCTACCACTCTGCTAGCCCAGGACATGATACCAATGAATGTTGGGATCTGAGGAACAAAATCCAGGACCTGATTGATGAAGGAGTATTGGAGTTCACACAAGATGGACAGGCTGAATTTTTCTACCATTCCTCCAAGGCTCATCAGTTGAAGTGACAAGCTCCGAGACTAGGAAACTTTTGTTCATTTGAATGTTCAAGTTGTGTTTTTCTTTTGACCGTTTAAGCATTTATTCATGTTAAAACATTGTTATTCCATTAATGCATCGCTTATGTCTATTTTGAATCAATATATTCGCATTCACTATATGCAAATTTGTTTTCATATTTTTTCTGATGTCAACTCTCGTTAATTCTAAGCCTCTTGAGGGAGGATGACGAAAACAATACCACGATCTTTACAGTATGCTTTTGAACAGACCCCGCTGATGAGGTACAGGCATTGTTTCAATCCCTAAACACTGGAGTTATAAGGATGATAATCCCTCGTCAACCCCTCTGAGCCAAAGAAGTAGGAGTTTTTATTTTCGAAAATCAAAACCCTCAATCATAACCTGGGGCAGGGTAGTCTCTCAGTTGATCCGAGTGCATAACGAATGGCACCAAAAAAGAGATCCTTACAAAACGAAGAAAGACAGTGATGGTTCCGAATAATCATAAGGACAGGCAGTCATTATCAAAAAAAAAATCATAAATGAAAAGCCCAAAAAGTCAAAGCCAACGAAGAAGACTTACAAAACTGGGGCATCCCGCTGACTGTAATTCCAAAAAAGGAAACAGTTCAGGCAAAAAAGACAGAGATAACAAAATCAAAAAAGCAAGAGGTCTTATAAACTCTCGACAAAAAAGGAATGACTGCCTATTCAAAATAAGTTATCCGCATCCGAATCATCACCGGAAAATCAGAGCAAAAACTCAAACAAGGTCTAACGTATGATCAACTGAGTTTAGGTTTGGAGAACATCACGAAGAGCGGGTGAGTACAAATAATTTGAGCCTTTATCCTTTGTTTCTTAAACCGTGAACCAAGCCACGTTACAACCCTTAAAAGTCCTAGCTGAAGCATGGGTTAGTTCGAAAGCATACTGTTACGAAAGGTATCCTGACTCCTTAAGGCCTACGGTAAAGGCAGGTTGACATCACGTTTTACAAACATTCACTTGTTTTATGAAAAAAGAATGCATTTTCAAAATCTTCGAGACAGACATAAGCTTTGCATTTTTAACATAACTTTGTCTGCATATGACTTTTTGTTTGAACAGCATAGAAATTCGCATGACGAAAGTCTAATGAACAAGAGTATCTCCAATCAAGGGGCACGGCATGACCATGGTCCATCATCTGGGGCAATCCAATCAAGATTCGGAGAATCTCTCAAAGGCCAAATAGCCTGGGGCAAATCTCCGCCTGAGTCACTTGGGGCATTTCAACAACGAATCTGGCCTGATCAGACACCTTCTGGTAATATGGCAACACAAGCAGCCAGGGGGACCTACCTGCATTCTAAGAGCGTGGACATAGTCGAAAAATACTACGCAAAATCAAAGACCCGCTAGGTTGACACACCTAGGCAAAAATAAGGGCTTCCCGGCGAACCAAAAGGGTTCGGGCAAAATGAAGGGACGAAATGAAAAAATCTGTACACCCGGCAAGTCGAAAACCTGAAAAGACGGCTTGGGCAAAAATGGGTATCCCGGTGGACTGAAAACCCGAAAGGGCGGTCCAGGCAAAAGTTAGGGATCAAAGCGTACGACTATGTCCTGTCATCTCGTCACCTGCCTACCAGAAGAAGGTCTGTCCATCAACAAGCTATCAGCACCTCTCAGGTCTTCCTCTCCCACCTCTGAAACAGGGGCAATAGGGAGTTGTCTAAAAGCAACTAATTGTTCTGTCCTCCAGGGTACCAGGATGGGTCCAGCGGAAGAACATAACCAGTACATCCCAATTCCCCAGAGAATGGGCCAGCAAGTCAGTACACTCTCCTCAAGCAAAGCTACTATCATCCTTAAGGAAATTGAGTATCCTCCAGCAGATCTCAACATTCCCCAGCAGCATATATGCACTCATAACAAGCATCCCCGGCAGTCTTGGTCTAAAGATTGTTTCCCCGGCGGCATAACAACATTCAAAGGAATCACTTCCCCGATATAATTCAAAACTTCCCCAAGAGAGTCCAATCCAATTCCCCCAGGAAAATTGGAACTCATCTCCCCCAAGCAGTAAGCTTATCCCCAGTAGATTCTGGAAGCTTATCCTCGCAAAGCACGAACGCGTCGCCCGGCTTTATTTAAAGAGTTATTTCCTTAACAGGATATAACTGGGTTATCCTCAGCCAAAAGCCACAGAAAGGTCGTCGTCCGCATAGTTCTTTCCTATCCCCAGCGAAGTCCATCAACACTTCCAATAACAAGTATATCCTCAACAAGCTATCAGCAATTCAGCAAAGCATCTCTATCCCCACAGAGTATTGCTTCCCAGCATGGTCGTCAGAGCATCTTTTCTCCCCGTAGAATCGTCCATTCACCAAGCTTATTCCGCAACGGAGTCGTCTTCTCCTACCGGTGTTCTTACAGCTATCATCCCCAGCGGAAGTAAAAGCTTATTCTCCAATATCAGCCCAGGATATGACTTCCCGGCACCCGTCAAGGATCTATCTTCCTAGACAAAAACATTCATAAAACATCACATACATCATTATAGCGTGCATAGACGCATCATATCATACAAATCTCATTCATGTTGAGAACATCATCGCATGATCCATATCATACATTGCATATGACTGACCTTTACCTTTCAGGAAAGACGCAGTTAAAATGCTCAAACATATTTCAAAGTCTTCTCTAGTCCAGCTAAATCGACTCCCAACAGATTTTTCTGATAAAGACTCAGCAGAAGTTATGGTCCCCTCTCCGGCAAGTGCGTGAGGTGATAATTCCTTCTTCAGATGTTTCCCTCTCCGACGATGAGTGTGAGGTGATAATCTCTTATGGTCCCCTCTCCGGCAAGTGCGTGAGGTGGTAATTCCTTCTTCGGATGTTTCCCTCTCCGACGATGAGTGTGAGGTGATAGTCTCCTATGGTCCCCTCTCCGGCAAGTGCGTGAGGTGGTAATTCCTTCTTCAGATGTTTCCCTCTCCGACGATGAGTGTGAGGTGATAATCTCTTATGGTCCCCTCTCCGACAAGTGCGTGAGGTGGTAATTCCTTCTTCAGATGTTTCCCTCTCCGACGATGAGTGTGAGGTGATAGTCTCTTATGGTCCCCTCTCCGGCAAGTGCGTGAGGTGGTAATTCCTTTTTCAGATGTTTCCCTCTCCGACGATGAGTATGAGGTGATAGTCTCCTATGGTCCCCTCTCCGGCAAGTGCGTGAGGTGGTAATTCCTTTTTCAAGATGTTTCCCTCTCCGACGATGAGTGTGAGGTGATAGTCTCCCATGGTTCCCTCTCCGACGGTGTGTGAGGTAGTAAGTCCTTTTCAGATGATTCCCTCTCCGACGATGAGTGTGAGGTAATGGTCTCTTATGTTTCCCTCTCCGACGGTGTGTGAGGTGACAATTCCTTTTCCTATGATTCCCTCTCCGGCGGCGAGTGAGGCGATTCCCTTTCAGATTATAATAGCCTATGGTTTTCTTCCCGATATTGCAAAGATGGTATTTCCCACTAAGATTTTTTCTCAACGAGCGTTGTTGAAGTTAAAGTCATCCAAGGTTCTCTTATCATTCACGCTAAGGCAGCAACCATATCTGGTCCATTCATCATCTCATGAAGCTCCAGACTCAGCTCCTGTAACCAGTCAGGACATATCTATACCAAGCACCGGAAATCAACTCCTGCAACGTGTCAGGTACTTATTTTCTGTTTTGCAGGTATGCAGGTTCTCGCTAAGGAATCTCTTACGCGATCAACATCCAGATGGCATCTATAAGCCCATCATCCTATCCAGCAATCTCCAAATGGCATCTATAAGCCCATTCCACATCACACTGCTAACATGTGAGCGCAAATTTCTGGGCACTCTAGTGTCCAATCATCTTCTACCCTCGGATTACGAAAGGCACGTCAGCCAATCTGCATCCTCAGGTCTAAGAAGATTGAACAGGGGCAACTGTTGTACCCCAAAATTTGCCCTCCCATATTCTTCAAGAAATTGCCAAGCCAAGCTGCAAAACTCCCCAAGGGTTGCACAGTCCAACTGTCTCCTATACAGTCAAAACTAGGGTTTGTGTCCTGATCAAGAAAGGAAGTTTTCAAAGGCCCAATCAAGTCTCATATGCCTACAAAGATGGTCAAGTATCCTCATATCAAGTTTCAAGGCATTCAGCTCAAAATTGCACAGTCAAAACCCTAATTGCACTACAGTCAACTGTAGGGGCAAAATGGTCATTTGACAGTCAAAAGTTCAAATTTTTGGTCAACACATCATTTTGAAGCCACAAACATCATTTGATCAATGCTTGATCATGATTCTCAAAATTTGGCTCAGAAAATCATCAAGATGCAAAAGTTACTATATTTGGACAGCTGAAAAAGTCAACTGAAATTGACCAGGGCATAACTTTCACATGGATTATCAGAAAAATCCCATCCAAAGCTCATTTTGAAGAGAAAGACATTTCCTACAACTCATCTTCATACTTCAAGTCCAAGAAATGCTCTCACAAAAAGTTATCAATTTCAACATTATAGGTCATTTTCAAAAGTCAACAAAAAGGGACTTTAAGTCAAAGACCATAACTTGAGATTGGTAAATCAAAATGACATGGGACCAAAGGCATTGGTTAGAGGACTCAAAGACCTTTCCAAAATGTCCAAGAACATGAGAAAAGCTTAAAAATTGAGCAAGTTATGCCTTGTGGAAGTTGGGAAATTTTTGGATATTTTGAAAAGTCAACATTACTTCAAAAGACCTAAAATTGCTAATGGGCCCATTTTTCTTCCATGATTCATCATTCTGAGCCTATGCACGACCACTTGGCCCAAGGGGAAGTATTTTCTCAATTTTTATTTATTTATTTGAATTTATATTAATATTAATTCATTTAAATTATTTAAATACATGAAAAATATCTAACCTAACAAAACCAATCTTTTTATGCATGATTTGGACTCAATATTTCGTGCTTGTTCAATTATGGAAAGAATTGGTGTGATTGGAGCCTAATTGACCCAAATTGCACATGAAAAAGATATGTAAAGATTCTTAGAAAATCAAATATGCAAAACAATGAATGCCTTGGATTTTATGCAGTTTTGTTAACCTAATTGCTTCTATACATATTCAGAATCACAACCCTAAGCTTGAGAGACTAAAAGCTGCGCCCAAGAACACTTTGCAAACTTGAATTTTTTTCCATAAAACACAAATCTGATTTCAAGGTTACAAGGCGATTCGAGACACCAAACCTATTTCAATAGCTTCCTTAGGCATTCCTGAACGCATTCCAATTAATATCAACCACAAAAGCGTAAGAAATTGGTACCTAGAACCGCAACTGTACCAAACAAATTGCATAATCATACATTCTATTACATGCGTTATTTGTGAATTTTGTTTATATATTCTTGTTCACATTGAAGTTTCAAAGCTAACCAGCACCTTTAATTGTATTTTTACTGACCATACACGATGATGCCATGAGTAAAATTTAGGGTTTTCAGGTTGTGATTTTAGGGTTTTTGCAAAGAGGAAAAATCAAAGCTCCAGACCATGACCATTGGATTCAGTGCATTGAGACGAGCATGGACCAAGCCTCGCGATTAATTTATTGGTCCTATAGCGCTAGTCGCTATTTTCTGTAAACCTACTTTAGACCACGCGCTTAAAACTGTTGCCTTTGAGTTTATGTTTCAGGAAAATTGAAGAAGACAACGTCGTGTCAGTTGGTGATTCGGTGGTTTGAATTGCGCGCGTTTTTCTCCACTACGCGTTGGTTTTGTTTTTTGTTATTTATTTACTATAATATATTAATTGAAATTTAGTGGCTCAGTTGGCAAAACGTGATGTGGTTAACCCTCAAGACCTGGGTTCAAGTCCCAGGTCTGTGTAATCTCCAATATTATTTTTCAATGCAAATTCCTATGCAGCGCTTCCATTGAAAGTCTTCATGCACGCTCAAAGATCATTGTCCACGCGTCCAGGAGATGCAGATAAAGGGCTCAGATTCAAGGCCTATGGTAAACGCTGGTCAACACGCTGGCACACAAATTGGAAAAGTCAAATGGATTTCAAGCTATTGGGCCTGATTTGCTGAAACAAAACCTCACAAATTGGGACTACCCCCCCCCCCCCTGGTTTGCATTTTCTTTTCATTTTTTTTTATATCTTATTTTCAATTGCAATTTTATTTAATTTATTATTTCAATTTAATTAATTTATTTTTTTTTACAAAATACAAAAACTTCATTAAAAATCAGAAAAGACCAAAATATAATAAATTACTTTATTCTAATATTTTCATAAATAAATTAACATGTAATTATTTAGTATAATTAGGGTTTTGCAAGTTTAATTCTTTTTAATAAATATAAAAAAGGTAGAATTAGGTTAATTAACAATTTTTATTCCTTTTTAATTTTTTCCTTTTTTCACCATAATAAAACATTTATTTTATTTTCTATAATTAAATTTGCACATAAATTAACTTAGATTTAAATTAGGTTAAAACTTAATATTTTCTTAATAACTTAAAAATAATTAGAATTAGGTTTAACATTTTATTTTAATTGTAATTAATTCTCTTTTTTCCATTAAATCTTAAGAAACATAAAAATACTAAAAAACATTTCCTTTTTAATTTTAATTCTAATTCCTCATTAAATTTAATTTTTTGCAAAAGGGTCCAACGCCCATTGTTTTAATCATTTAATTTCGCGCATTTATTTTATGTCGTTTATTATAATTATGTAATTCTCCCAAAGCGTTGTAACAATTTATACTTCTCGCAGTTTTACTTTATCGCTTCATTTACTTTCCGTCAAATCGGGTCCGGTTTAATTTTGGCGATGTGGACCCGCGCCATTTGTAATAGCCTTAGATTTATTTTCCCGCAAACTTTATAACTGTTAAATAAGCATGCAAGAATGAATGACTTAAATAAAATCAAGCGTAGATCACAACTAACATGACAAGACAAATATCAATGAAAACGACACACGAATCGCACACACCACCCCTAGGGTACGCCTCAATGTTGCCTTTCGAAAGGTGATCGTCGAGTAGAGGATGTCTTAGTAAGTCCTCATGATCCGGGAACCTGGCATGAGGGTAGCTTCTAAGGTGTCTTCCTATTGCTCTGGTGATCACCATGTCCCTAAAACTCGAATTGACCCGAACACCTCCAACGGTGGTGCTACCTACCTCTCAATGGTGGGATGGCACTACCTTAAAGGACATCTACACAGACGAATTCCTTAGGGTAGGTAGGTTCTCAAGGATACTTGCTCTAATTTCAAACAAATCAAACAAAAATCTTTTCACCAACACATTTTCAAAAGCTTTCAAAGCAAATTTTTCAAACACTCTGACGTACGAGTCGAACTGAAATTTTTCAAAGAAACTTTTTAAACCCACATTGAAAAGCAAGCAAACATTTTTGAAAACACATTGAGCAAGTATCTAAGAGCCCATGGATAACCATGGATAGAAAGGGTGCTAACACCTTCCCTTTCTATAACCTACCTCCCGAACCGAGAGCAATCTCTTAAAGGAATTTTTCTGTGCTTTTGTCCTTTCCATTTGGAGAAAATAAAAGACGGTGGCGACTCTTGCTTCCGCGACATTTCGCGAACCAGCTTTAAACAGTCAGTTCTAGATCCACCGATCACAATCCCCATCGGTGTTTTGTGTCTCTTTGATTTTGTTCATGCGCATTCATGCTCATAAGCATTGCATGGCATCTTAGGGCCAAAAATATGGTTTGGTTTATATTTAAGTATCTTCGATCGTGTCGACACGAAGATTTTTAACATTCGTATCTCCGGATAGAAGAAACTTAAATAAGGGAAGTTGTTGTACTCTAATTTTTGCCCCTAAGACCCCCTCATCATACCATATTGATTCAATTACAACAAGATCACATTAGAGTTCTTGGTTCTCCTCCCTATCTTTAGCTTTGCTCTTTGAGGAATCACCAAGCACCTTGACTTGTTTTCTTTTGTAATCATGAATATTTTGTCTTGATTTTCCTTTTAATTAATAAAATGCAATGTTGGTTTGTCTTACTTGTTATTAATGTAGGTAAAGGCAATGAGGTTTAGCAAGTTGCTCCATGGGTTCATGAGTTTATCTCCATGCCCAAGGCAATAAAGCTTGATAAGTCCAAACCACACCATTGAAGTTGTCTTGTAAGGGATGGAATTGCAAGTTTATTTTGGTTCACTACATTTCCAACTCATCAAGATTGATTCAAAAGTGCAAGGGATTGATTGAAGAAGTTGTCATGGTTGGACAAGGTCTTGTTCCCATTGATCACAAGTGCATATTTCTCTCAATTCTCAAGATATGGAAGTTGTTTTGGTGGCTATAAGTTCTCATTTTCACCCTCAACAACTTCTATTTACAAAGCAAGAGTGTTGGTACAAGAAGGTGATTCAAATTTGTCAAGGTTCCTCAAAGCATTTTCTTGATCTAGGAGCTAGGGTTTTGAACTTCAAAGTATATCTTGCTCATATTTTGGTATTTTTGAATGATTCCAAAGACATCCTTCTCTTCAAATGGTTATTAACAAATCACTTCAAAAATTTTAAGGAGTTTTCATGTGGAAGAAACTTGATGATGAAGAAAGATTACAAGTCCTCCAGATGAACCCCCTAATTTCTCATGTGACTTCAAATGATCATAACTTGGTCAATTTTTATCACCTTGAGCCCACTCTTTTTCCATAATGATCTTGAGGATGTGAATTTATCCATTCTTTTATATGAAAAGTGAGAAAATGTATGGGAGATTCCCTAAGGATACAAAATATTATAGGTTATTTCATTATTTTTTGCCAGCTTCAATAATTCATAACTCTCTCATTTTTTGGAGATTTTGAATGGTTCAAGTTGCAAAATGTCATTCAAGATGTCTATTTCATGCCATCTTTTTTGGTCAAGAGAAAATTCCAATTGGAAGGCCATGTTTGGATGCAAAACATTATAGGTTACTTTTGAAGAAAAACTTGAAATATTTCTAAGTGTGGAAAGTCAACCCTTTTCTTCCAACTTTGACTCAACACAACTTCTTGCTCAAACATCCAATTGATCTCACCCTTGCACATTATAATCAGACCAACTTCTCACTACTTTTTTCAGGTAGATTTCTTGGCCAAATTGATTCAAATGAAAGACTAATTCATTCCTTGTGTTCTTCTGATTCTCGTGCTCTTTATAGTTTGCAATTTCATTGAGAATTGAATGAGATATCCCAGATTTTCAATGCTCGCTATTTTTTTTGGTTTTCTTCAAACACAGACTTGCATAATTTATATAAATTTGGCGCGATAGTACCATTAGAATTGTCTTGAAGAGACGAATCTAATGGTACCGGTCTGGTTTGCTAATTTTACAGTTTGAAAGATTCAATTTGGGGATGGCTGGACGCTGAAGACGATGACATGTCCGTCTTCAACCAATGATATGAGGCCACATTATTTTTTTGAAATGGATACAATATGTTTTCCTTACCATGCGCATGCCTCAGGAGCCCTTGGATCTGATTACTTTTGTGAGTAAGACTCCATCCAACGCGTCACATTTTAAGTTGTTTTATTTTTAAAGTGTTGGATCAGGTATGATATTTAGTAATGACCATGATATGTACAGCGCGCCAGATCCCTTGAATTTGATAACTAACGCGTTTTGACTCTCATCCAATGGTCCATATATTTTTGACTTTATTTTTCTTTTCTAATTTTTATATTTAATTGTTTTAAATTTCAAAAAATCATAGAAAATTCATTTTTAGTCAAAAAAAAATCTGAAAAAATTATGAAAAATATTTTTGAGTTTTCTCTTTCTGATTTTTATTTTTTCACAATTTTATTTTGTGTTTTGATATTTTTTATAAATTTTCATTTTATTTGGATTATTTTAAATGTTTAAAAATACTTTTATGCATTTTTAAATTCTGAAAAAAATATGGAATGATCCAATGATATTGTGACAAATATTTGTGACCTCATTTATTTTTTATTTCTGACTTTTCTATTTATATCATTTATGGTTTATTTTACTCATTTCTTTTAATTTTAAAAATAGTTTCTGACTTTAAAAAATTACCAAAAATTTTATAAAATTATTATAGTTCGTTTCTAATTTTTCTATTGTTTTACTTTTTATTTCTAGATTAATTTGAACATAGTTGATATTTTTCTCTTTAATTTCTATTTTAAAACATTTTAAAAAACCTTTTTAATGTATATATTGAGTGCAATATTATTTTGTGATGATTTTCTGGATAATCTTGAGTTGAATTTTTTATCATGAACTTTATTAACATCATTGGATCCATGGTTGTTGTACCCCAAAATTTTCCCTCTCATTTTTATTCAAGATAATATCCTAGGTCTTCTCGAATACTCAATTTGGCTCAGAAGTTTGATCGGACAGATTCTCTTCCTAGGCAGTAAGTCAACGATTAGGGTTTGACGTTACTCAAAGAAAATTGATTCTTCAAGGGTTCAAATGGTCTTCATAGATCTTCATGTCTCCTCAAGGATGTTCATGTCGAGTTTCGAACCTCGCATCACAAGTTTGCTCGGTCAATGGTTCAGACGACTGAAAATGACTCCATTAACCCAAAAGTTGACCTTTTGCGAGACCAAGTTCAAGCGACTGTAACTTCTTCATTATTCGATATTTTTAAGCGGTTCTTCTTGCGTATGACTCTCCCCGATGTTATCTCCAATTTCTCTTCACAAATCAAGAGCTGATTACATGTAGAAGATCACCAAATTCGAATGCGTTAGAAGTCACTTCGTGGATTTTGACCTAATTTTAAATAACTATCGCATGATTTGTAAGAATTGTGATCTCCTCAAATTACGAGATCTTGAGACGATTATTTCTGCATATGGTGATAGGTGATGTTGCACACGAGTTTATCTTCAAAGATCGAATGAAAATTGCGTTGGGAAGACTTTGAAAGTTATCGAATCGTCGCAAGTCATTTGTTTGATTTCAAGTGTTCTTAATCATCATTGTTTTTTAAATTTGTTAAGGTTGATGATGGTTCTTAAAGCATGATTGTTTGGCAATGAAGTTCCATTTTTATCGAGCATGGCGTGGGAGTTTCATTTTGAATGCAAATTTGGTGTGGACAAGAGGTGAAAATTAAGACTGTCATTTAGATGACCATGGCTTTGGGGTTTGAGTTAACCAAGTTAGAATTAAATTCTTAAACATTTATTTTGTTTATAAATTTGATTGGAGTACAAGGTGCATTGGTTATTTGATCATTTTGTGATTGCTTGAAATCTAAGTTACCAAACCAAGATGTTTTAATCCAAAACATTCAATTGAGAATTGCAAAGTTTAAGTAAATTCAAGTTTTGTACAATAAATTTCATTACACCAAATTTATTCAAGGCTTTGTGTTCATTACATTACAAATGAAATAAATTACAAGTTTTTTTGTTTTGTTTACAAAGAATCACAAATTTTTTGTCTACAAAGAGAGAACTTATATTTTGTTTCTTCAAGTCTCCATTACTTCATCTTCAAGTAATCCTCGCTTGCCATCCACGCCTCATGTTCATGAAACAAAGAAGAGAAAGTTAGCAATTCAAGCAAAAGGATGTGTAAAGAAGAGAAAAGAGAATTTCATCACTAGGGTTTGTATATAGGAATCAGATTTTAAGTTGTTTTGTTTTATCATAATCTCTCTTCTCCCATCCTTTCAAATCACAAGGTTGTACCTTGGTTCACAAGAAAGAAAAGCAAATGTGCAAGCAAACAAAACAAAGGCAAGCTGCTATAAATATAGCAGCAAGAACAGGCTGCAAAACCAGCAAACAAAGCAAGCATAGAAACAAAGGCAGGATGCTGTAAAATATAGCAGCAAGTCCAAGGCTGCAAAGCAGCAGCAACACAGCAACAAGTCAAAGCTTCCAAGCAAAGCTACCAAGGCAAGGTTGTCCAAATCATAAAGAAAACAGTAGGCAGCAGATAAAAACAAACAAAACATAGTAGCAGCAGGCCAAGCCTATAACATGAAGCAAGCAATAGGCAGAAGATAAAAACAAACAAAACACAGCAGCAACAAGGCAAAGCATAGATAGCAAGCTTGCTCAACAAAAAAAGCACATCATCATTTTCCTGAAATTATACAAACCCTTCAGAAATATTGAAATAAAAGCAAAGTGGCTTTACATTAGCATTGAAAGAGAAAGAGGAAAAGAGACAGGTTTAGAGAGATATCACCTAAACCAAAACTGCCCATAAAACTGTCAAAGGCAGCCTGCACAACCTGCTGCATTTTCTGTCCAAACAGTCCAAGTAAAAGAGTCCACATGCTGCTATACCTCAGTCCAAAACCAGCACAAATTTGCACCAAAATAGACATTCCTTAAACTGCACTCAAAAGGCAACAAGTCAGCATTCTAAAACAGTCCAAAATTCTGCACCCAAAGGCCACGAGGTCTGTGAACCAAAAGTGTTCAAAATTATCTGATTTCCCCACAAAACACAATGGGACTGTATATAAAAAAGAGATATCCAACATAAGCAGAGGAGGGGGGATATATAACAAAACCATGGAAGGCATACCAAGAAATCAGAACAGAAAAATACAAACCATAGCCAATAAGCCAAGAGTCAGAAAAACAAAAAAGATAGCAGAACCAGCGAAAACACCACTTCTACTATCACAACCATAAACTCCTCTCATTGTAAATCAAACACAACACCATCTGTAACCCACTGTAACAAAATCTTCATCTTCAATCCAATATCACAGAAAAACCAACAATATATCAAGCAAGATCAAGGATATACAAACCAAAAGAGCCAAACCAACATATAGAAAACAAAAAGGAAACCGGATTTCAAACCAAGAGCAAAAAGAAATGCATCACCAAAGCTCTGTCCAAAACTTCTCCATACCATTTTACTAATCACAACCTATCAAACCTGCACTTTGCAAACAAGCAATCTCACATCACCAAACTCCCTTTGCTCTACTCTCATCCAAACCCCAACAGCTACTCAACAATAACCTATAACCAACAGAAAACCAACAAGCTACAAATCACAACAGCTCTCACGCACACTCTGACAAACGCACAAATTTAACAAATCAAACAACAACAAAATGCAGAAAATATAGGAGGTCGCGCAGATCTGGAAAGAAGAATTACATAAGGGAGTAGAATCCAAATTGGGCGAAGGGGAATCAGAAGCATTACCTGAGATTTATCAGAATCGGTATGTTCTTTTAAATTTTTCTTTTCTTTGCTTATGCTTACCTTAATCCATATGCATGTCTTGCCAACTGTTTTGTGATACTTCGTGTATTGTTATTTGTTGTTGCTTACCATGAAACTGTGAGCGAACCTGAGACTTGTGAGAGGACTGATTAGCCTTGTCATTTCTTTTCTGTAAGAGATGCATATGTTGTTGCTATCTCAGAATTAGCAGTAAGATGAGAGGAACGAGAATTGAAAATTGAGACAGAGAGACAGAGAGACAGGAGGCCCTGCCTCGTTGTTTTCATTTTAGGGTCAACAAACCCTTGCACGTTCTTAATAATAAAAAACCTAAAAGACAAAAATATATACAAACAATTTAATTTCTTTAAATCAATTATTTTCTTTTCTTTAAATAGAATAGATTTTTTAATTCTCTTTCCAAACTTTTCAAACAAAAACAAGAATTTTATTTCCATACTTTGTTAATTAATTGTTACTTCATAGATTGTTGTAATTTTGATTAATTTCTCGATTCGATTTGGTTGTATTGTTTGCCTATTTGGACATTTAATTGGATTAATTCATCTCGATTTGTGAATTTGTACCCCCATTCCCGAAAACTCTGTAATAGCGTAGAATTTTAATTTCTGCAATTTACAGTTTTCCTTATACTGTATAGTAATTAGGCGTGCATGGCAAGATTCAAAATCAATCGCTAGATAACCCTAATCAAAGACAAAAAATAACTTGAATCAAACACACTTTTTCACACGCGCACCCCTAGGGTGACCTCGCTCGTTGCCTCGGAAACACATTCATGTCCCTCGAATATGGGACGCTTTAGCAAAGACCCTTCAATGAAAAAAAGATCATAGTCCCTCGATGTCCCTCGATGTTGCCTTCGATAAAACGATCTAGTCCCTTACGAAAATTGCTAAAGTGTCTCACAAGTTGCCTTTAATGAATGTACAAACGTCCCACGCCTGTCCCTTCACATCCAATGATGGGGCTTCTTACCAAATCAATGGTAAGATAGCAACATCTAAAGGAGGAAAATAACATTTAAGACCTTTCGAGTAGGTATATTCGCTCTTAATTGCTTGCTTGTTCACAACCAAACATTTTACACCAACGCTTTCATATTAAAACCTTTTTCAAAAGACAAAAACTTTTTGTATACGTTCTTATAGAGACGAGAACCATTACAAAAACATCTTTTCAAAATCACCTTTAAAAAACACAATACACAAACACCTCTTTGAACTATTTTTCAAAACAACACTTTGTATGCGTTCTTATAGAGACGAGAACCATACAAAGACGTTTTCAAAATACTTTCAAAACCCACACCACAAGCACATTCAAACAAAATCAAGTGATCTAGCGAGTAACTAAGAGCCCATGGAAAACCATGGATGAAAAGGGTGCTAACACCTTCCCTTTTCATAATCTACCCCCCGAACCCGAGAAGTAATCTCGAAAGGTCTTTCCTATTCTTTTTACCTTTCCTTTTGGTAAAAGAAAAGTCGGTGGCGACTCTTGCTAACTGCACAATTGCGATCAAACGCAAACGACCCGAGTTAATTCTTCCGTCGTATCACAATGGTGTTGAGTCTAACTCCACAAAAATTGATGAATGATTTTAATAATAGTTTGATTAAATTTTAATTCAAATGTGGTTTGTATATTCTTCCTCACCCCTCTTCATCTTATCCCTTTCTCTTTTTTTATTATGCTACATGTTAAGGGATGATGATCTTTATATCATTTATCCAAACATGAAGTATATAGATTGCTATTGACCGGCCTCAAAATATGTGTGACTTCTACATAAGTCCACTTACAATTGCTTAACATAGCGCTAAATTTTATCCCGGTTCGAATAAATGATCATTCTTGGCCCAAACCTATGTTTGCAAGCCCAAGTATTTTAATATGATCTCTTTGATCCAATAACCTTGAGATTCATTGTGTGGAGGCTTTGGTTCTACAAATCCTCTAATAGATCTACAACACTTTTGGTCAACGCAGATCACTTAAACATTATTGATCATTAAATGGTACTTTTGAGGATTCCAAATGGATGATATACTTCACAAAAAGAAAATGCAACTTGTTGTGTGGAGGCTTTGGTTCTACCAATCCTCTAATGAGTTCCAAATGCAAGTTTCAAGATGTTCATCCAACTCACCACTAATTATTAAATTGTTTTTACTTTACGCCTTTTTATCTTTTTATGCTTTATGTACCATTTACTTTAAGCATTACATTTCATGTCATTTTTATTTTGCTCACTTGAGCCTTTTCTTTTCTCTTCTAAGACACCTAATAATCAACATGAACCATAAAAACCTTTAAAATACTTGGACTATTTGGTTACTATCCTTGGCATTATGGAGCATTGGACTTCTTGGACTTAGGATTAGAAACCTTGGCCTTTGTTGGAGACCTTGTGATCTTAATTGATATTTTGTATGGAGTTATTGAGGTTTACCTCAAGACATTGGTGGTTTGTTTGTTTTGTGTGCAGGTTATTGTGATTACACTCTTTGTTTGTAATCTGGAATTCACCCGTATACAATCGTTACTCTGCCCAATTTTTATGAAGACTTAATATACTTGAAGTTTGGTTCTCTCAAGAGGTCTAATATCTTTGCTTGTTTGGTTTCAATCCAAAGGATGGGAATTCTATCTTGACTCATAATGTCAAGTATTAGCTTCTTGTTGGTTAGATGGTTCTTATCCCTAGCTTTTACCTTATGCTTTAGGATAGTCTCTTCTTCTCCTCCTATATTCTTTAAATTCAAAAATATTCCCCCTCTTTTTGGGTTACTCGCTCTTTTCCCATTCCTTTGGAAACAATAAAGCGCAGTGGCGATTTTTATTTTGATCTGTATAAGTCTAGTCAATCCAATGGCTTAGTCTTAAACATTTCTACCGCTACACATAGCATAGGCAGCACGAATGCATATATTACAAATCTCATTCATTCTAAGAACATCATTTTCACTTCATGCATCATGACATTACATGTAACTAAATCTTTATCTTTTCAGGTAAAGCATGTACACAGACGAATCTTTCATTTTCTACTGAGGTAGCAATCGTTAAAGATTCCTTTATCATCCATTGAGGTAGCAATCATCAAAGATTCCTTCATCATCTATTGAGGTAGCAATCATCAAAGATTCCTTTATTATCTATTGAGCTAGAAATCATCAAAGATTCCTTCATTATCTATTGAGGCAGCAATCATCAAAGATTCCTTCATTATCTATTAAGGTAGAAATCATTAAAGATTCCTTCATTATCCACTGAGGTAGCAATCGTTAAAGATTCCTTCATTATCTATTGAGGTAGAAATCGTCAAAGATTCCTTCATTATCTATTGAAGTAGAAATCGTTAAAGATTCCTTCATTATCTGTTGAGGTAGAAATGGTCAAAGATTCCTTCATCATCTATTGAGGTAGAAATGGTCAAAGATTCCTTCATCATCTATTGAGGTAGCAATCGTCAAAGATTCCTTCATCATCCATTGAGGTAGCAATCGTCAAAGATTCCTTCATCATCTACTGAGGTAGAAATCTTCAAATATTCCTTCACCATCTATTGAGGTAGCAATCGTCAAAGATTCCTTCACTCTTTGTTGAGGTAGCAATCGTCAAAGATTCCTTCATTATCTGTTGTGGTAGAAATCGTCAAAGATTCCTTCACTATCTGTTGAGGTAGAAATCGTCAAAGATTCCTTCACTATCTGTTGAGGTAGCAATCGTCAAAGATTCCTTCACTATCTGTTGAGGTTGCAATTGTCAAAGATTCCTTCATTATCTCTTGAAGTAGAAATCGTCAAAGATTCCTTCACTATCTGTTGAGGTAGCAATCGTCAAAGATTCCTTCACTATCTGTTGAGGTTGCAATTGTCAAAGATTCCTTCATTATCTCTTGAAGTAGCAATCGTCAAAGACGAAAATGATAATGAACATGTTCCCACAAACTGCTTAATGAAATGTCAGGCATGACACACATACTTGCTAGCAATATTGCCATCTCAAGGACTCTTATCCTAAACATTATATCTTCTCCTACACTAAACCAAATGAGATGATTCTTGAATAGAAAATGTATAGGAGACTCAAGCTTTAATTTTGATGTTGACAACTTTTTGAATTGAGTTCATTTAAACCCTTAAGATGATCATGAAGAAATCATGCCTTGTTCACATATTTTAAAATTCACTAAGTGCCATAAATTTTCCAAGAAAAATAACTTCTTCTCCTTTCACTTTTTGGTCTTGGGATCACAAGGAAAAAGTTGGAGAACTTTTCCTTTTCTTTCCAATGATGTAGAGTTTGCATTTTCCAATAAAAGATGAAGAATTTATGAATTTTCAAAGTTTAGTACTATGAACACTTAGAAAAATTCAAAATTCCAAATAACTTCCTTGATAAGTTATCTTAAATTCACCAATTCTTCTTGATTTTATGCCACCATTGGTCATGGAATATGAAAATAGGAAAATTGAATTGATGGTTGACCAAAAGCCCGCTTGGTCAACAGGTGACTTTTGTTGACTTTTGCTCAAATGATTGTTTTACCCCCAATTGATCAATTGAACCACTTCCAATAAAAATTGATGCTCAATACTTCAATAATAGGTGCTTATTAATATGTAGAGAAGCATGGAATCAAGTCTCACCAAAAAGTTAGAGATTTCTTGATTAAATCAAAAACCCTAATTTTGGTCCTCTGTGCTAGAAGATGGTGATCAAGCTTCAAAACCCTAATTCCTCTGGGCATGATGAGAAATTTCTTGGACAAAGATGTCTCATATGACAATGAGAGGGTTTTACTTTATAAATTTGGTACATACAAGCATCAAACACTTCATCTGGCCAAAACCCTATTCTTAAGAGATGCATAGGAAAACAGTGATTCAAGAATTAACACTTACAATTTAAAACTTATGATGAACCAAAGAGACAATTGAGATGTATTGAGGTATGAGAAATCCTTGTAGCTTGAGTGACCCAAAGATTGAGGATATGAGACCCTCCTTGCGTTGATTATCAACACAACCACCTTTTCATAGCTTGTAGAGGAACTTGGGAACCAAAATACCTTGATCCTATCACAATGTATGAATGCATATGATGAACATAAGCCTTTAAAGTTATAAAAAATATAGGGTAAATTTTGGTGTGCAACAGTTTCCCCTATTCAATCATCTTAAACCTGATAAGTGAGAAAGATCGACAGCTTTCAAACGTTCAAGGTGGAAGAGGATTGAATATTAAAAGAACCCAAAAATTTAAACTCTTGAACAAGAGAGTAAAGAAACAAGGGCAATTATTCTTTTATAAGGATAATACCAAGCAAACTGGTAGAAAGAGGGGAAGACTAGTCAATACTGAATATTTCCAAAGAGTGTCAGATAAAACTCGACTCAAGAGATATACCAAATAGAGATTGGATTTGAACGACGAGCCAAAAGAGACTAGAATAGAAAAGTAAGCCAAGTAGAGATTGGACTTGAAAAGTAAGCCAAGTAGAGATTGGACTTACACCAAGAGAAGTAGTGGATGTTAGACTCTAGAAAGATGCATCAGGTAAAACTAGAGCACATACCATAAAAATGAGATAAAACTCGACCCGAGAAGACTTGATAATACTAGACTCTAGAAGAATGTACCAAGATGAAACTGGAACACAGATTGTAATAATGAGATAAAACTTGACTCGAGAAGACTAGATAAAACTAGACTCTAGAAGAATGTACCAGGACAAAACTGGAACACAGATTGCAATAATGAGATAAAACTCAACCCAGGAAGACTAGATAAACCTAGACTCTAGAATAATGTGCCAGGACAAAACTGGAACAAAGATTGCAACAATGAGTTAAAACTTAACCCAGGAAGACTAGATAATACTAGACTCGAGAAAAATGTGCCAGGACAAACCTGTAACACCAATTGAAATAATGAGATAAAACTCAACCCAAGAAGACTAGATAAGACTAGACTCCAAAAGATACGAATAGATATCATATTCAAACATGTATACCAGAAATAAATCGGTATTGGTTAACAAAGGACAAATAAAACGGAACTTATACCATTAGCACGTTATCTGAATGCTGGTGGGATCGAGTAGAGGTTATCGAGATAAAACTCGACCTTCAGAAGTACTATAAAGAATGCGCCAAGTAGAAACTGGTGTGTAAACAAGGTAACGAGACAAAACTCGACCTAAGAGGAACTAGATAAAACTAGGCTCTGAAAAAGTACTCAATAGGACAACAATAGAAATTGGGCCCTATAGCAAGGTGACAGAAAGTGAGTGTATTCCCAAGACACCTGATGGTCTCAACCGAGTGTAGACAGTAGACGACGTTGAATGAACCCAGGGAATAAAAGAGACAAATTACGAGTAAAAACTTGACTCAAGAAGACTAGACAAAACTAGTCTGAAGATGAGACTTAAAACGAGTAGCGAACTCGACTCGAGAAGATAAAATAAAACTAATCCAAATATAAGTACCAGGACAAAACTGGATTCCACGCATAGGTAACGAGATAAAACTCGATCTAAGAGAAACTAGATAAAACTAGGCTAAAATGAATATCAGGGTAAGACTGGTATTCAAAAGGTATATCAATAGACATTTAAATGAACCAATAAGGATAGTAAAGACCCGAGAAGATTGCGTCCGGGAGAAACTGGATCACAATCAAAGATAACGAGTAGACACTCGATCACGGTAGACTAGTAGCTACTAGACTCTAGAAAAAAGGTACCAGGGAAGAACCAAATCATAGGTAAAGATGCAATGAGTAGAAACTCGATTAAGGAACGAGAGGGGAATATTAGAAATACACTGGACTTGGACGGTACACCTATAAATGTTAGATGCGAATCAAAAGGACTTGCACAGGGCAAGAAACATCTCTTATGCGAGAAGCAAGAAGGATACCAACTTACGCTAGGTAAGGGGAGGATTTATGTTTGTAAAAAAAATATATTATCCCTTAGGACAAAGGCGGGTGTAATCCTTCAATAGTGGCAATTATCTGAATTACCACACACAAAGTATGGATACTCAAACAATTGAGAAGAAAGGAAGTTATGCACCAACTCTTTCTCGTACTCTAACTTCAAGAGGAAAACATGGGTAAATAACCAAAAGGAGAGGAGAATTGTCAAGGATATCAGGGGATGTCTATGGGGATGAATATCTGGGTCACCAAAGATAAAGTAACATATTGGGGATACAACCTGAAGTTTTGCAAATCTATTGGGGAAAAACAATAAATGGCTTATGTTTCAATGCATGTTTGAATTATATATTATTTTTTCATGGAGTAGTGTTCCAAAAGATAATGGAAACAATACACTATGAGGATGCAATACGATGATGCATGATTTTGCTGGAAAAAATATGATACCAGGAACCGCTGGAGAGAAGTCCTTGAAAAGCTGATATTCTGTAGGGAGTAACAAACTAAGTAACCGGTAGAAATAGGCTACAAACACTAAGGGGAGTTACAAAAATAAATTGCAAACTCTACTAGAGAAGATCAGATCGAAACTGCAAATTCTGATAAGGGACGCCAAATGAAGATTGCACGTTGCTGAGGAAGATACCAATAATATGGGGTCTACAAGGAATCAAAACTCACCTCTAACTGTTTGAGTAATAAATTGTTAACCTCTCGCTTAGGGATGACAAAAACTTGTATTGTTGGGGATATGAGGATCCAAGCTGGAGATAAGAGAACTTATGCGCATAACTCTTGCTGGAGAGGAGGTAATCTTGGCGTAAGAAAATATACTGGGGATTTATGAATGGTATTGAATAAGAACGAGCATGACGGGGATACGAGAAACCCCGGGAAAGAAGTCACGATAGCGCACTCCTCTAGGATACGAAACCTATCAATACCCTGGATCAAACTCTACCGGGGAAAAGGGAGAATCCTTAAATAAGAGCCTCCGATGAAAAAACTCAGCTGGGGAAATGAGAATTCCTGAGAAATAGGTCTCCATAAGGGAACTTAGTTGGGGGGTAAAATCCAGAGTAATAGATTTTAGATATTGTAACCTTCCTGAGATCTTGAGCATGAGGTCTCAGAGTGGCAACTCTGTTGAGGAAACTGAATAATATCTCAAGAGTCTATCTCTGCTGGGGAATGAGGTTCATGGCAAGAAACCTTTAGATAAGGCTCCTTTTTGCTAGGATCATGAGTAAGAGATCTCAGAGAGGCAACTCCGTTGGGGAAAGGGGAAACCTTGATCAAGATATCTTGATAAACAGCCTCTTTTGAGGGGTGAGACGATCCTCAACCTGACTCTTGGGAAAAATGAACCATTCTCAAACAGACTTGGCACAAGGAGTCTCAACATAAGCTTCCAGTAGGTAGATGAAAGAGTTCTTTAATAATAAATCTTCATGAAGTGACTTCTTCGGGGAATAAGAGAAATCCTTGAAGGAAACTCTATAGGGGAATAAAAAAATTCTCAATCTGAACTCTCGGTTGGGGAATAAGACACACCTGCCTCGAGGAATAAACATTCTCCCTTGAACACAACAATATCACATATCGGTGATGTATATTTTCTACAAAGAAATATCATTAAACACAAATTATCAGACAAGGATTTTTCGCCCGGCAATGCTGGAGAAAAGGAAACTTCAAGTTTGCTGGGGAATCACCCAAGAATTTCAATCAGTCAAACCTTTTAGCCACAATCCTTTTGCTTTAGGAAGACTCACTACAGAGAAGTAGAAACTTCAATTTTATTGGGGTAATGTCTCAAGTTGGGGATACCATAGTCATCTAAAAAGAATATTGATGTATTTTACACAAAATCAACTTGATGATGATTCCTGCAAAACAAGTGAAACCAAACGCGCCCCAAGTATAGTATGAAGGAAATTGTCTTCAGAAGTTCCTTGTAGAAACATGATTCCATACTTATTCAAGATAAAATTCCCTAGTGTATTAAAGCTCTTAATAGTTCTCTTACGCAACTGGTTAATTCAGAGATTTGTCGTATCTTGACATAACTGTTTTAGATTGATTGTCCTTTGAAAATATTCATCTCGAGAGGACTTCCTGAGATCTGTGCCAAGGATAACAATCCTTACATCCGGACATGCTTTTATCATTCATAAGGTGTTTGTAGCCTGCGACTAGACTTAAACTGATACACTCTGAAATGGAGGAATTCCCCTGCAGAATGCCTTGCCCCAGTCTGTAGGGTTGTTGAAGAAACTTTCCTTGAGAGGACTTACTGAGATTTGTATCATAAAGATAACCTTCCCTAGTGTTACAAAATTTGATGAACTACTTCTGACTAATCAACATTGGGAAGTGGCTTCAACCATGCTTGGGAAAATGCCCCTGATTACTCAGCACTTTGAGAGATTCTTCGAATCTCTACGTAACTGCCCCAGATTGATGGAACTTTGAAGAGATTTCTTGACGTAACTACCCCAGATTGGCAGAATATGTAAACTTCATTCCCTTTAAGGGTACTCAATCAGTTAAGCATCACATTGTTCATACTTATCAGAGTCTCTAGAAAGCAAACCCCTTATGGTATATAGACTGTAAAGCACCCAACTACTTGCATTTCAACTAACTTTTGATTCAAAATAGTATCCAAGCATCTCTTCTTTGGAAAGGTTAAGCTCTTCACTAATACTCATTGTGCAAGCTCACTTAATGTTTAAGTACTTATTCATATGAAAAAGATGTTTTATTATGAGAATTATAATTCTAATGCAAATCTTATGCTTGTCTTGAAGTGGAAAAACTTTTATTGAAAATATGTTGAAACATCGAAAAATATTTTGTGTATAAAAGACAGTAAAAATATGGAGTGACACCAACTCAAAAATTTTAGAAAGCCTCTTAGGATTCAGATTACCGTGCTCTCATTATAGCTTTGCTTTTGAATTAACCCATGCTTTAGTTAGGACTTTTAAGGGTTATAATGTGGCCTGGTTCACAGTTTAAAAAAAAAGATTTAAGGCTCAAAGTTATTTGGTTCCCATCCATTCTTCATGATGTTCTCCAGTCATACATTCAGTTAACCTAAATACGAGCATTCATCTCTCAAGAAGAGCTTATGATGGTTGAGGAACCATTGAGGTTTCTTGGATATGACAGTCACTCACCTTTGTTTTTTTTATGTTTCTGGTCACACGACTTTGCTCTTTGCTGAGGATCTTCATCTTGTAGTCCTTTCTTTCCCTCCAGACTTTTCCCTTGTTTTCCTTTTTCTCTTTCCCTAACTTTTTTCTGGACAATTTTTTTGAATTTTAGTTTTGCAGTCCAGCGGAATGCCCTAATTTTTGCCTAACTCATTTGCTTTCAACTTTTTTTCTTTCTTTTTGACTTAGTGGGATTTCTTTTCTATTTTTTTCAATCATTCTTTTTTTAACCTGTAGTGGTGACCTTGAGTCTTCTGACTTGCTGAAAAAGGTGAATACCTTTTGTTTTGTTGATGAGTGATAACCACTGTGGTATCGTCTTCTTTTGACCTCCTAACGGGTGAAGGATAACCATTGTGGTTGATCCTTAGATGAGTACTCCAGCTGAGATTTTAATACTTGATCAGATTAACTTAACACTATCCTACCCCGGGTTAAATGTGGGAGATATTCTAACAAGAAAAGAAACTCCTTCTTCAAGTCTCAAAGAGGTTGACGAGGGTCTATCTCCCTTATATCTACGATGTTTGGGGATTTGAAACAATGCATGCACATCGTCAGTAGGGTTTCACTAAAAAGCATATTGTATGATATTCTTGGTATATTTCTCATCATCCTCCCTCTAGAGGTTTTACTTTATCAAACAAGAGTTGAATATTGAAAGCAAAAGAAAAAACAAATAGGAGTATAGCAAATAGATTAATTCAAGACAATTATATTCAATGCATTATGATTTAATATTCAGAAAATAAATAATTCTACATACAAGAAAGTACTAAACCAAACAAGAAAGATTTCAAATGAGAATGCGAGTGAAACTAGAAAATTACCATTGTTGAGGAGACTAGACTCCGTATAGACTTATTGCTTCAGAAGACCTTTAGCAGAATTGATGCTCACTTGGGCACATGATTCCCGTTCTTCCCTGGTCTGAATGTGACCATCTCTGAATCAATCAAGTCTTGAATTTTATCTCTGAATGACACATAGTCTTTGATTGAATGTCTAGGTTCCCTAGAATGGTAAACACATCTGGTGTTGGGGTCAAATCCATCAAGAAAATGAGAAACAACAAAATCCAACTGTTGGGTTTCTACCAAAGAAAGCTTGAGCAAATGCGATAACAAATGATCATAAGGTATGGGAATTATGTCATATATTTTTTCTAGCTTCCCACCCTTTTGTCTTCCCTGTTGTTGATGTCTCTGTTGATAAGTTTTCACCTATTGAGCACACTAAACTGGCTAAGCATAAGGATGATACTTATTATGATTAACCATCATATTCTCATGTCTTGAAGAAGGCACTGACTATTGTAGAGGAAACTTTGGGAGTACAGGTTGTGGACGGTCTATCCCAGGACACGAGGTAGAGCCTTGAAGGCGAGAAGTCCTTACCATCTTTTCTGCAGCAGTTGGGTAGGCTTGATTTGTATACTCATACCTTTGGGAATAACCAGAATTATCCCTGCATTGAGTAAATCTTGAACTTTGTGTTTTAACACCTTACAATTCTCAACACAATGACCAGGTGCCTCAGAATGAAACTTACACCTAGCATTCTTATCAGAGTCAAGTGGAAGCTTTGCATGAGGAATACCCACAGTATGGAGCTCAACCAACTGATGTTCAAGTAATTGAGGAAGTAACTGTGCATAGGACATCAGAATAGGATCCAAATGCTTCTCAGACTACTTCTACTTTTGCTTTTGGGTTTTGCCTTGGGGAACATGAACTGATTATTAACGGGAAGATCTCGGAACACGAGAGGGTGGAGGAGGTCCACGAATTACTCCATGGCTTGAAGGAGCCCCCGAAGTATGGGGAAGAATGGCAACTCCAATTGTGGAGGCATTCGTATGATTGTCCTTTTCCTTTAACACTATTCTCAGTATGTCCATAACATTTGTGGACTATTGCGGTTGAGTTTTACCATTTTTGACGCGATGTTTTGGTTAATTTCGTTCTACGGCACAATGCTGCCCGGTTATGGTAAGTTGAGTATAAGGCGACATTTCTTTGATGGTTAATGTTCATGGTATTTGGTGTTGGTACTTAGATGACATTTGTGTTGAGTTTTCTCGATTTCGAATCAAAATTTTGCATGATTCACATGTTTATGGAGTTGCTTCCTGAGAATGGTAAGTAGTGATTACGAGGTGATTTAATTCATGATTATGGTTTATTTGAGTTTGTTGGTAAGTTTGGTGGCTACCGGTACCATTTTTGGTCATTTTTATTTCGAATTTTTGTGTACTTTCTTTGGTAATAAGTTGCTGCCCGGAGTTTCGTTTTGACGTTGCAATGCACATTTATAACTCATTTCTTCATGATTTAATTCTAAATTGAATTGTGATGAAAATTCATAACTCTTATTTTGTTTCCTTGTTATTTCTAACATGTTTGTTGACTTGTGCATGGTACTTTAAGAGCTTTCGATCGTTTAATTAATGTGTTGATTATTTGATCGAAAAACATGTCATGGCACTTTATTTATGGATTGATTACACTTCTGACATGTTGCTTATCGATTCTCATTTCATGAGAAATATACAATGCTTGTGTTTTTGTTTGGATATGAATTTTTGTGCAGGTGTTCTTTTTATTGCGAATGTGTCTGACACGCATGCTCATAGTGCTTTATTGATGCTTTGACTCATATTTTGACCATTTTGTTGTTGATCCTAGCTTGCGTGAAGTTTTCTGAAGTTATTATGCTTTTGCTTGCTTTCTAGGAACTCTTATTCTTTTGGTATTGTTTCCAATTCTAGTTTATATTTCCATATCATTTACCGCTTTCTTTGCCATGAGAAGTAGGAATATAGATGCATGACTGTGAGTCCCTACTTTAGATGGGAAATCTGTTTAAAGTCCTCAAGTGAGGCGATGTTTGTTTTGTTAAATTCATCAATGATGTGATGTTTTTGTTTTCAAAAGACTCAAAAAGGAGCGATTTCTTGTTGTTTGTTTAAAGACCTCAAACGAGGCATTTTTGCTAAAGTCCTCGAAGTAGGCAATTCCCTTTCCCTTTTACTTTGTGCTTTCTATCGAGTCAATAAAGTGGAGGAGGGATCACAATCGTCCCCCGCATATTCTAGTCTATGTCGTTCCTAGCTCGCGCCATGCGTTGATGCTTTGGACCGTTCCTATTCTTGTCCATTGAGTCGAATAAAGTGGAGGAGGATTCGTAATCAACCCCCATGTTTTGTAATTCGTTTCGACGATGTTAGCTCGCCTCACTCGACGTTCATGCTCCAAGTTGTTACTCGATACCGGTGCTCGAGCAAATCAAGTGGAAAGAGTTCCTTACTCCAACTTTGAGATACTTTGGACTCCATTGTTTGTTATTAGCTCACACCTGATGTTTTTTTTGCTTTGGCTCGACTTTGTTTGATTGCACTTGTGTTTTTCTTCTCTTTCTACCATTGTATGACCCCTTAGGAATGCTTGTTTCATTTTCGATTCAAGTTGGATATTAGGTTGTAACCTTTGCATGTTCCCTTAGGATCTCTCGATTCAACCTTTAGCGATGATTCAAGATGAACATTAGGTTGTAATCTATGCATGCTAATGTAGGTAGAGATTTC
The DNA here is from genome assembly GCA_948472305.1 of Vicia faba. Classification (NCBI taxonomy): domain Eukaryota; kingdom Viridiplantae; phylum Streptophyta; class Magnoliopsida; order Fabales; family Fabaceae; genus Vicia; species Vicia faba. The sequence goes on along the minus strand of OX451741.1, from coordinate 1,214,051,820 downwards.
CCTTTTTGTTATCTGAATCTTAGGTCCATCATTGTATGATAATATTAGGGATAGAGCTAGATAATTTCCCTTAGACTTTTTTTCTTTTTCTTTTGCATTCTTAAAACTAAAACCTCTTTTTTTCTTTGAAAAATCTAAAAAACTTAATAAAGGAAGATGTGAATCATATGCAGTTGAGTCTTGTGGGGTAGAGCAAATTGGGTTAGACTGAGCCCCGCTCTATTTTCACTTTTATACTTTATTACGGTTCAAGTCACAAATTCTTTCACAATAAAAAGTACAAACCAATGCAAACCTTTTTTCGTCTTTGATCCTTTTTCCTTTTAAAACCTTTTCAATAAAGATGTGTTGTTTCAAATTCGAATAACTTGGAAATGCTAAGTGTGCGAGGGGCCGAGCATAAGTCTTTACGAGCTGCAACACCAAGCGCGATTAAAATCATAACCGTAAGGATGCGAATGCAACATTATCCATAAAAAACACAAAACAAATGGAAACTTTTGAGCCTAACTACGGTGCTCTGATTCCTTAAAAGGGATACGTAGGCATTTGGTCATGGATCCCAGACGAGCAAAACTTTGTAAATATTCCTTCTTTTCCCCGTGTTTTCTTTTGCATGCATTCCCTCTTTTCATTTTTCCTTAGTTTTTTAGCTTTAGATCAGAACACACCCTTTGATTAGAACGACAAGAGTGGATCCTATGGAGTACCACAGACGTGAGGGGTGCTAATATCTTTCCCTTGCATAATCGACTCCCTTAATTGTATCTCTCGATCGTTTGATCGTGATTTCACCCTTCGTAGGTTTACTTGATGTTTACCTTTCTCTTCAAGTGGGATAAAAAATGTTCAATGATGACTTCATTTATTTCATATCGATGATTTGTTCTACCGGTTTTTCCAACCTTTTTTTAGTTGCATATCTGATGTCTGGTTTCTGAAGCAAAAGCTTATATCAGTACATCTGATTTTGACATTGAATTCTTTCTTTCTGGTCTCTTGAATTTTGATCTTTGAATTGAGCTGAAAACAACAACTTATGTCAGCTACATCTTGGTTTCTGATCTTGAATTCTTTCATTTCTGATCTCTTCAATTCTGATATTTGGATTGAGCTGGAAGCAACAGCTTATGTCAGCTACATCTTGGTTTTTGATCATGAATTATTTCTTTTTGATATCTGAGATCTTCGTTTCTGATATCTTGAGATCTTCAATTCTAAGCTTTGATTTCTTATATCTTTGTTTCTGAGCATCTTCATTTCTAATATCTTCATTCTTGATGTTGATATGTAAGCAAAATCTTTTATCTGCTTCTTCTTTGATTTATGATATCTTGACTTCATAGCTCTTGATTCTGATGTTGAGCTGATCTTTGAATCTTGACTTCTTTGCTTTTTGATTTCTGTTTTTTGAAGCTTGCGGTATTCTTAGAAACTTATCGAGATTCTTTTCTTCTCGAACATTCAGCATTCAACAGAACTGCTGATATTTGATTAGAAACGAAGTCAATGGTTCTTCTTCTGAGTGATAAATTGATTATGATGATATCTTGATTAAGACTATTCAGAACTCTAATATCTCCACACTCAATGAAACCATTAGAACTAAAATTATTCTACATAAAATATATACATTGTTATCATCAAAACATAAAAATTTAAATACATATCCAAATCTTATTATAAAAACCTCGTGTGACATAGTCTTCTAGATACTTTGACATGGTGATATTTCTTTTGGAATTTTCTCTTTTTTCATTGTGGCTCACTTCAGCTATATTCTCTTTTTCCCTTATGATATCAATCTCCACGTGATCTAAAAGCACATTTTCCTCAAGGCTATAAATAGGATGGAGAATGTCTCAGTCCTCCCAAGATGTGTCATCAAGAGGTAAACCATTCAATTGCACAAGCACCACATTGTAAGGCTTGGCAATTTGGATCCAACAAGTGTCAAAGATTACTAAAGAGGGAATGAAACATTGATTATTTAATGCATGTAGTGGGAGAGCTGCAATGGGAACTGTTGTCAAATCATCCTAGTGGAAAGGTCTCAACACTAAGCAATGGAAAATGATGCATTTCGAATTCATGTAGTAGCAACAACTTGTAAACTAGAGTGTTTATCATTTTTAAAAATAGAAACGAACGATAAAAACGCTTGTGCACCTTGTACTAAGGTGCAAATGCAATTGTGATAGAGGTATGACAATGTGGACTGAGTTTTACTAGCATCTAATCCCCAATGTCATAGTGCACATCTCGCCCGTGTGTATTAGAAATTATTTCATTGTCACTGGAGCTTTATTTAGCTTCATGCACAAAGTCTCAAACATGGAAGCATGAGTGGTGAGCAAGTCATCTAGAACCTCAATGTTTGAAGTAGTAGTCCGATATTGAGGAATGTATGAGGTGGTTTTCCTAAGGTGACTTCAAACAATGTCCTGCCCATGATGGAATGTTATAAGGTGCCGTATGATCACTCATCCCATGGCAAATATTTTCCCCAAGTGATTGGTTTGGAGTGCAGAAAGGTGCGTAAGTATTGTTCAATGAATCAGTTGAGGACTTTAATTTTCCCATTCGTTTGAGGATGATAGGGTGATCTCGTGTGTAGCTTGGTTCCACTTAGTTTGAACTACCCTTGCCAAAAACGACTCACAAAGAGTGGGTCACGATTTGACACCAAGGTCTGAGGCCTGCCATAAATTGTTTCAACAATATTAACGGTCACTACGAAAAAAACAATTTTTGGCAGCGCATCTACGAAAGCGCTTTTAAGAGAAAGCGCTTTCGTAGCCTTTAAAAAAAATTCGCTTAAAAAAAGCGCTCTTATAGGGGACCTACGAAAGCGCTTTTCAGAAAGCGCTTTCATAGGTATTTGAAATATCTAACCTACGAAAGCGCTTTTGAAAAGCGCTCTTATAGGTGGCCCTATAAAAGCGCTTTTGAAAGCGCTCTGAAAGGGGGACCTACGAAAGCGCTTCCTAAAGCGCTCTTATATGGGGGACATACGAAAGCGCTTTTTACCTCAGAAACACTCTCATATATGGGTCTTAGAAAGCGCTTTTAAAAGCGCTTTCGTAGGTTGTTTTATAATTAAATTAAAAATCCCTAAATACGAAATTTGCCCTCATTTCTTATTCCTGTTACCGTTCGTTCCTTCGTCGCCGTCGTTCTTCCGTCTTCTTCAGTCGTCGCCGCCGTTCACTGCGTTCTTGTCCATCTTGGTAAGTTTCTTCTTCTTCCATTATCTGTTCCATTATTTGACCGTTTAGTGAGTGGAATATGCTTCTTGCACTAGCTGTTTGTGAGTATATGTTTGTGAGTGGAATATGTTTGTGAGTATATGTTTGTGGACTCATCTTTTGCAACTAAAACCCAACCAAAGAGAGGTTTGTTGTTAGGTTGACTATAGTGTCCTAATGAGAAGAACCCTTGAGGTATTTGTGTTGGCTCAAAGAAAGTTAAAACTCCGCTTATTATCTGATGCAACCCTATCTTAGCTTTTTTTTCTTCAGTTTACTTCAATTTTCTGTTCAGTTAATTGTGATTGATGAATCTATGATGACGAAAAGCAGACGGGCGGACTGAACTGATGCCTTGTTGATTGTCTTCCACTTCCAGCAATGGAATGCCACTGAGATTCATATCAATTGCAGAATTGTGAATTTTTCAATTGTATTTTTATGTATTGAATCTGCCGTGATGATTTTGCATCAATATGTCTGGACATATGAATATCTTATATTGATTATTTGCTAATTTCTGAGCAGTGTACAGTTTCTATGTTTACATTTATCTTGTTAGTTCGCTTGTTTTCAGATTTTCAATTCAATTGGCCAAATGATGAATCTTCAAAATATTGATAACTCAACATTGTTTTGAGCGCATGAATATTTTATTTTGAATAGGAAGATCTGATGCCAATATTTAACTTATTATTTCTTTTTCTTTACAGTGAATTTTGACTTACTTAAGTAATTGATAAAGTTTAAATGTAGCCTATGATGCATACTTAATTATGGTTCAGAAATGCATGTCTTGCATTTGATGAAAATCATGTACTAGGACGGTCTGAGGCTATCAAAATTCATTCAAATGAAAATAACTTTATTGCATTGTAAATTGTTTGAAAAATAACTACATGTATGATGAGAGTATAAATTAACAGTTATCCCTGTCTGATACTGCAGTGCAGGTGCTGAAAATTTGTTTTCTGACATCTTAGTTTTTTGAAATATTTAGGATTGTTTTATTTATGTTTTGATGTAGGTATATTTCTTTTTCATTCTTTATCAGTTCGTAACTATTTAATCATAAATTTAATAGTATCCATCTTTTCATTCTATTTAATCCATTGTCCGAAATATTGAATAACATTCTATGAATTTGCAGTGTTTCCCGGCCTAGTTCGACGTACGACGCTCATTCTCCGCATTTCTTAGAGTTCGAAAAATCTGAGAGGTAACTTTCTTCCTCAAATTACTGGTATATATTGTGATGAATTTGTCTTAAATTGTCTTTCGTATGTTGCATTTTCTTGATACGGATTCATTCCGTGTATACTATGCGTTTTGACAGAAACGCAGTATACTACTGTTTTGTGCACTAATTAGTTGATATGGATAAGACATGGATGTATTCCAATAGGTTGTCGAAAGACTACGAGAATGGTGTTTCCGAGTTTGTTAAGTTTATTGTTGCGCATGCCAAAGACCCCAGTCGTATGACATGTCCCTGTTTGTATTGCTGTTATGGGAACCGGGTTGACGCAGTTCAGTTGGCATCGCATTTAATTCGGTATGGAATTGATAGGAGTTATACATGTTGGAATATGCATGGTGAGAAAAGTAACGGGAATGTTGAATCGGGGTATGCAAGGACCTATGTTTCAAATGATGATTGCACAGATACATACGATTATGATCGAGTCGAAGAAATTGCAGAAGCGCTTAAAGAAGATCTTAACGATTGTCCCAAAATGTTCGAGAGGTTGGTAAGCGATGCAGAGAAACCGTTGTATAATGGTTGTACAAAATTCACAAGATTGTCTGCGGTGTTAAAGTTGTACAACTTAAAAGCCGGCAATGGATGGTCGGATAAAAGTTTCAGAGTTATTATCCCTTATGAAAGATATGCTACCAGAAGATAATGTTCTTCCCAATCGAACGTATGAGGCCAAAAAGATGTTGTACTCCATTGGCATGAGCTATGATAAGATACATGCGTGTCCAAAAGATTGCGTTTTGTTTCGAAACGAGTATGCATCGTTAAATGAGTGTCCTAAATGCGGTGCCCCTCGATATAAGAAAAAGTTGTCTCCGGCAAAATTCTTATGGTATTTTCCTATAATCCCGAGATTTAGACAGATGTATCGTAGTGAAACCGATTCAAGACACTTGACTTGGCATTCAGATGAAAGAATTATTGATGGAAAATTTCGACATCCGGAAGATTCTCCACAGTGGATGAAAATTGATAATGATTATCCTGAATTTGGAAAAGAAGCAAGAAACCTTCGCTTGGCATTGTCTACTGATGGAATGAACCCACACGGTATTCAAAGTATCTCGTATAGCACATGGCATGTGATTCTTATGATTTATAACCTACCTCCATGGCTATGTATGAAGCGTAAGTACATGATGTTGTCTATGTTAATTTCTGGGCCTAAACAACCAGGAAATGACATAGACGTATACTTGGAACCATTAATCGAAGATTTGAAGATTTTGTGGGAGAACGGTGTGGAGGTTTATGATGGTTATAGGAAAGAAAGTTTCAACTTGAGGGCGATGTTGTTTGGAACAATTAACGATTTTCCAGCATACGGCAATCTATCCGGGTATAGAATTAAAGGTGAAAAAGCGTGTCCTGTTTGTGAAGACGGAACCGATACCATGCGATTGAAACTTTGTCAGAAGAATGTCTTTCTCGGTCATCGTAGATTCTTAACTTCTAAACATCAGTATCGTGGATGGAGAAAAGCGTTCAACGGAGATACCGAACAACGTAGAGCTCCGCCTGGTTTGACAGGTGATCAAATTTTTGAAAAGGTGAAAGATGTTAATATTCATTTTGGCAAGCCTTTTGCACATAAAGTTGTCACAGGTGGGTGGAAGAAGAGGTCGATTTTTTTTTAATTGCCATATTGGAAATCTTTGTACGTAAGACATTTTCTTGATGTGATGCATATTGAAAAAAATGTATTTGACAGTGTTATTGGTACGTTACTCAATATAAAAGGGAAGTCTAAGGATGGCCTTAAATCAAGGGAGGACATGGTAGACATGGGAATAAGAACTGAACTGGGACCCATGAAGAAAGGAAGACGAACATACCTACCACCTGCTGTTTACACTCTATCTAGAAAGGAGAAAAAAATATTGTGTAAGTTTCTGAGTGAAGTTAAAGTTCCAGAAGGCTACTCATCAGATATTAGAAGACTTGTGTCTATGAAAGACCTCAAGTTAAAGAGTTTAAAGACGCATGATTGCCATGTTATAATGGAACATTTTCTACCGATAGGTATACGTTCTATTATGCCAGAAAAGGTAAGAAGCGCAATAACTAAATTGTGTTTTTTCTTCAAGTCAATTTGCAGTAAGGTGATCGATCTTGAGATCTTGCCAACATTGCAAAAGGAAATAGTTGTTACTTTGTGTGAGCTTGAAATGTATTTTCCTCCCTCGTTTTTTGACATAATGGTTCATCTTGTCGTTCATCTTGTGAAAGAGACACAATTGTGCGGACCTGCTTATATGAGACGGATGTACCCTGCTGAACGTTATATGAAAATATTAAAAGGGTATGTGAAAAATCGGAGTCGACCAGAGGGTTGTATTGCCGAAAGATACATTGTTGAAGAAGCGGTTGAGTTTTGTACTGAATATTTGTCAAATGTTTAATCAATTGGACTCCCTAAATCTCATGTTGTTGAAAAAAAGAAGGTAAGAAGCTAATTGGAAATAAAGTTGTGACAGTATCAAGGGTCGAACGGGATCAAGTGCATTTGTATGTTCTGCACAATGAGATTGAGGTTGAGCCGTATGTTGAAATACACAAGGGTGTTCTTCGAGGTTTAAATTCGAATAGAAATGAGAATTGGATTGTACGAGAGCACAATCGAAGTTTCATACCATGGTTTAAGGAACATATTTATTCAAAGTATCGTTCAGATCCCGCCTCAGTGACAGAAAGGTTGAGATGTTTAGCATATGGTCCAAGTTTGGTTGCGTTTTCTTATAGCGCATACGCAATTAATGGATACACATTTTATACCAAAGAACAAGATGATAAAAGTACTGTGCAAAATAGTGGTGTCACCTTGGTAGCTGAAGCAATGCACATATCTAGTGTGAAGGACTTAAACCCGAAATTTGCAAATCTGTCGTATTTTGGGGTTATCGAGCGCATTTGGGTCTTTGATTACGAGAAATTTCAGATTCCTATATTCGGTTGCAAGTGGGTTGAAAATAATAATGGTATACGGATGGATAAGTCAGGATTTTTGCAAGTGGATCTTAACAGGGCGGGGTACAAAGATGAGCCTTTCATTCTAGCCTCTCAAGCTAAACAAGTGTTCTATGTCACTGATCCGACAAGTACGAAATGGTCTATAGTGCTTTTCTCTAACAAAGTAATTGATGAAAAGATTGGAGACCAAGGCAATACTGGTGTTGACATTGAATCTTTTACCAGAAATGATCAAAATGAGAATGAATCATGCATTAGAAATGATCATAATGAGGGTATTTGGATCAATCCAACCGTCCGCGTTGTTAAGAGACGAGTAGAACATATTCCTACCAAGAAAAGAAAGAGATGTTAGTGAAAAAGGTAATAGTATATATAATTATAGACAATGCCATTCAATAAAATGTATATATATGCCATTTCATTTTTTTCATTATAGTATAATATATATAGCCTATATCATTTCATTTTTTTCATTATAGTATAATATATATAGCCTATATCATTTCATTTTTTTCATTATAGTATAATATATATAGCCTATATCATCCAGTAAAATTTAAATATACGTCATTTCATTTTTTTGCTTTATGGAATTTTATACATGTCATTTAATTTAATCTAATTTTTCTTTATTATAGGTCAAATGGCTAGTAACCAAGATAATTCAGAAAATGTTCCACAAGGAGATGTTCCACAAGATAATGTTCCACAAGATAATGTTCCACAAGACACTTCAGATAAGGACATCACACGAGGCATAACTATCATGCGGGGAATCATCCGTGATAGAGATAGAGGTATTAAGTATAATGTAGATTGGAATAATGATGACCAACTAATTGGGCCTAATTCTGCAAAGCTGACAAGCTACATCGGTACGCTTGTTCGTATGCATATTCCGATCACCACTCTTAGCTGGAAAAAAGGAGAGTTGGATGCTAAAGAAAGAATTTGGACCGAGATAAAGGTATCATATATGGTTGTTGTTATTTGCTTTATTTTGACGAAAATATTGTTTTTAAATTACATATACTAACACCCTCTATGCGTATGTTTTTTTGTAGAGGTCTTTTAACATTGAAGATGCCCACAAAAAGTATATAATGGGCTTGGCCGGAAAAAGACATAGAGGGTGGAGAAACTTTTTGACAAATAAGTTTCTTAAAGATGATGAAGGAAATTTTGTTGAAGAGGATCCTGAACGACCAAATAAATATGAGAGCTTCATTACACCCGAAGAATGGGTTGCTTTTGTGGGCCAAAGAAGAGACGATAATTTCAAGAAAGTGAGTGCTGTAAATCGGGATAGAGCGTCAAAACCCGCATATCCATATAAAAAAGGTCGTTTAGGATATGCACGCTTACAGGAAAAAATTGTAAGTAAATCTCAATTCTACGATCTTATTAATTATCTCAATGTGTATTATTAATTTGTAACAATGTGTATTGATGATTTTATTATTTGTAACAATGCGTAGTTGGAGGAGACGCAGAGTGACGAAACATCACTACCTGCACATGTGCTGTGGAAGGAAGCTCGTGTTGGCAGAGATCAAGTTGTTAACCCCGATCTGCAACATATTTATGATGAGTGTGTAAGTATACCATTATGTCTTTAATTAATATATAATTAACGTTGTGTCTTTAATTATCGATATTTAAATGAATTACAGGAGACTATATCGCAATCGGTATCCACGGGTGATGACTCGAATATCAGGAGCGTACTCAGTCGAGCACTATGTGTTGCTGAGTATCCGGGACGAGTGAGGGGTAAAGGCCAAGGTGTGACTCCTACCTCTCTGTATAACAATCCAAGAAAAAGAAATCCTAGCAATGCAGAAGTGATGCAAACATTGCAGGATTTACAAGCACAAGTCCGTGAACCGCAGAGGGACAAAGAGAGATATATGGCAGAAAGGAGCAGTTCACAGTTGAAAGAAACTAGTGACAAGGCTAGTATCAACCGTCAACAAAATTTTCCCGAGGTAATTAAGATGATAATCCATTATATTTAGAGAAAGTATAATTATAACGGTTATTATTGTCAACATTAAAGGAAGTCTAACGGTTATTATTGGTTTAGGGCATTTCATGTTGTCAGCTGTATCTAGCGTCTCCGACTTATCGGGTAGTTGGCAAGGGAAAAGTGCACAACACCTCGGGAGATTTAATTCACCATAGACTGCTCCCGGATGGCCACTTGAAGGTATCGGTTGATGTTGTTTTAGATATGAATGCATTGCTACCGGTACCTGACATTGTTGCGGAGACCACATTGCTGCGAGATGCAGTAGGATCTTTTGTGGCATGGCCATCAGACCTCATCTGCATAGATGATCAGGTATGTTGAAAACCATTATGAATCTTTAAGTATTCAACTGACAGTTCTGACCTGAATTTTATACATGGTAATTTTAGACTCCTACAAAACCCGCATCTAAGGATAAAGGGATTTTGCAGCGCGGCGAGTCTATTGCATCGCAAAGATAGGTACTTTTAAAGTGTTTCATTTATGATCGGAATAAAAAACTGCATAACTTTGTATCTTACATAATTCTATATGATTTTTAAGGTGCCTTCTCAAGATCAGTCACAACAGGTGAGCCAGAAAGTTAGTAGGGTTCCACCTAAGAAGAAGGTTCCTGTCCGTAAATTTGTGCCTAGGTATCGACAGTGTCTGGAGACACTAGTTGGCACATCAGATTTGATGAATGATGGAATTCGTCAAATCGATGTGGATGAAGTTGTCTTTGGTTTTCCATGTACCGAAACAATTGGATTAGAGGACATGGAACAAATCTTTCATCATCGAGAGTTAGGCATCAGTGTGATGCACTCGTACATCCGGTAACCCGATCAATATATTATTTAATTGGTTGAACATTTTTTTTAAACATTTAATTGAAATAGTCTAATATTAATTATGTTTTTATTTAAGGATGTTATTTGACAAATTGATGCGCGGGAATCAATTGTCAAATAGATTCCGTTTCGTGTCTTCCTCCCGTGTCAGCGGAGCAACAATTTCTAGGGAACCTGATTTAGTAAGAGAACACTTGGTCGAAAGATTCATGACAACTGCCAGTACAGAGAGCTTGTATCTTTTGCCTTATAATACAGGGTTAGATTTTCATTCTAAGCTCCTTTTAATATTTGTATTTTTTACACTAAAATTCGCTTCTAAATTGTTGCTTTAATTTATAGATGTCACTGGTTGTTGCTTGCAATCAATCCCATAAAAGAAGTGGTCTATTACCTGAATTCGGTTGACGGTGATTGGACAAATTATCCGGAAATGAAGCTAGTGATTGATACGTAAGTGACATTATTCTAAATATTCGTTTGTGTTTATATATTTAATTATTTCAATGTCATTATTCTAAATAAATATTTTAATTTTGTCATCAGTTCAATACAAGTATTCCGATGTCAAAGGGGAGGACGAGTACCACGGTCTAAATCAAACAACATTAATTGGATCAAAGTACAGGTATATAAATTTCAACAATTTTGCTTATAATATTTATGCTACTTGATAAATCAATAGATGTGTATAATCTTATTTGTTTTTCTATGTAGTGCCCTCAACAACAAAACGGCATAGATTGCGGATACTTCATTTTGATGTTTATCAAAGAAATCATTCAAATGAATGAAATCGAGATTACAATCACGGTATGGATTTATACTTTGTTTTATTACTTATCGGATTTTGCATATAATTTATTACATTAAACTAAATCATGCATATATTTTGTTTTGTAATGTAGTATTTTGATCAATACAATTGTCCATATTACTCGCCACGTCAATTAGAAGAACTCAAAGAGGAGTTGTGCCAATATTTTATTGAGCTAAGAATCTTATAATAAGGTACGAATACATTGTTGTGTGAAAATTGGTTAATTATGAATATATTGTTTTGTGTATACAACACTGACCGTGTTATTATGTTCATATTGCAGGATCAGGACCTTGGATATATATGTAGATTAGGATTGATTTACTTAGTGTTATATAGCTGATTTCTTAGGGTGTATTTTGTTACGTTTAAAAACATGTTAATATTGAATTACCATGGTGTATATATATTTTGGATATGAATTGATTATAATGGTATTTGTATATATATATAATATTTGGTATTTGAATTACATTTGGTATTTGGATTAAAACTAATATATATTGGTATTTCTAGATTAGATTGTAAAATACCGGTTTAAGAATTACAGGTTTGCTGCAAAAAAATGCAGGTTTAGAAATTTTTTAAATTTTAGATTTTTCAGTAGAAAACCTATGAAAGCGCTTTTAAGAAAAAAGCGCTCTCGTAGGCGTACCTATGAAAGCGCTTTTTGATTAAAAGCGCTTTCATAGGTAGGCCTACGAGAGCGCTTTTTTCTGAACAAAAAGCGCTCTTATAGGCCTACTTTAGATTGCCTGATCCACGCATTCTGAATACACCTATGAAAGCGCTTTTTCAGAAAAAAGCGCTCTCGTAGGCCTACCTATGAAAGCGCTTTTTACCAAAAAGCGCTTTCATAGGTAGGCCTACGAGAGCGCTTTTTTCTGAACAAAAAGCGCTGCTAAAACCTTTAGCAGCGCCACCTACGAGAGCGCTTTTAAGCGCTTTTAAAGCCCAAAAAAAGCGCTTTCGTAGGTTATTTCTGGCATAGTCGGTCAATAAGGAAACCTTATATGCAGTATAGTGAGGTTATAACATACGCAATTTCACACATTTAGAGAAACTATCAACCACCACCGAAATGGTTACGTGGCCTTGGTAGGGTGGTAGATAAATGATGTGGGAGACTCAAACTTGTGCAGGAGAATATTAGGTATAAGTGTGAGTAGTTGATTTCCATTCTGCTGATGAGTGAGTGAAATATTGAATTTTGTAGAGAGTATTCATATTTCTGATGCCTTAAGATTTTGGGTAGGTATGTGGTGTCTCATGTGATCTTGGAATGTTGAGCACATTATTTCTCCCGTCTTTATTGATCTCTTTAACAAGTGGTATTAGAGTCTTGATGTTGGGCTCATTGTTGTTTCTGCCTCTCCCGATCTCCCCAACAAGTGATATCAGAGCCTTGATTCAATTTGATGGGGGAGTGGAAGTTAGATCATATGAGGGATCCTTTTATAGGATATGGGAACTTACAATTGTAGGAGATATTGCTAGATGAAAGTTGGGGTGGTTAAGTCCAACCTCGCCTATAAATGAGTAATTTGTTGGTTTTATAAGAGAGACACATCATATATCTAATGTCTTAAAATTTTGATTGGAGATGTGATATCTCTCACTTTTGTGGTCATATAATATTAATCTTATTATTGCTTCCTACTTCCCCAAACTCTCCAACAAAAATATCTTCACAACTAAACTATTGGACAATAATAGAAAAATCAAAATTAACCAAATCAATTTTGATTTGCTTTAACTGGCTTAGTAAAAATTCTAAAAATCATATTGATAAATTTATAAAAAAGAACATATTTTAAAGACTTAATTGCAATTTTGGCCTCCCATATTATCCTTTTTTAGATTTTGGTCTCCATTTTAAAATTTGGAAATTTAGTCCCTTTATTTTAGTTTTTTGAGGACTTTAGTCCCCCTAAAAATCTGAAGGAAACTTTTTAATGACATGATGCTTACATTGATGACATGACAGTTCCAGTTCAACAGTGAACTATTCAAAAAAGTTATTTTTATTTAAGATTTATGTTGAACATGTAATCAATATGACCTCCATGTCATTAAAAATTGCCTTCAAATTTACAGGGGATTAACAACTAAAATAAATGGACTAAAATTATGGATTTTAAAATAGGGGAAACAAAAAAAAATGATAATAGGGGGATCAAAATTGCAATTAAACCTATTTTAAAATATAATATTTAATATTAAATATTAGTGTGTGAGACACCTTTTGTAAGGACAGAATAGAAAGGATAAACAAATAAGGATTCTATTATTGAATTGAATTGTACCCACTGAATTACAAACATTCACTATTTATATATAACTAACTTATATACTAAGTGGGCTAACAAACCCTAATTGGGTCTGGGCTTGGATTACTCAACTTAGATTATATATTATATCTCAACAAGCCCCCATATAATCCAAGTTGTTTAATATATGCTAATCATAGTCTATCTGAACTATTCATAATTTCTTTCTCAAATTCAAGAATATTTCGATCTTCAATCCTTTGGTGAAAATATTGGTCAGTTGTACTTAACTTGAGTAATGTCTTACTTCAAGTTCACCTCGATTTACCTTCTCCCTCGGGAAGTGAAATCTAACTTCGTTTTGCGTACTCCTTCCATGCAAAATTGGATTCTTTGCAAGATTTATGACAAACTGGTTGTCGATATGTAGCACCAGGATTTTTTCACTTCGACTTATATTTCTTCAAGCACTTATTTGTTCTGAATTTCTTGACACGCACCATAGGATCCTTCTATATATCCAGCCTCACACGATGACAATGTCATCAGTGGTTGTTTTCTTGAGCACCATGAGATTGGGGCACCAAAAATTTGAAAGAAATAAATAATTATGCTTCTTCAATCTTCCTTATCTCCACACCAATCAACACCTGAATAACAAGTAACCATAGCTTCTTTGATTTCAGAATCTTGTCGACATAGAACTCCACAGTTTATCGATCCTTTTAAGTATCTCAGGATTCTTCTTGCAGTCTTCATGTGAGACACCCTTGGTTCACTTATGTATTTGCTCACTAATCCAATTGAGAAACCTATATCAGGTCGATTGTTGCACACATATCTCATAGATCCAAATATTTGTTTAAACAAAGTTACATCGACTTTCTATTCCTCTTCATGCTTCTTCAACTTCAAATTTGGTTCGACAGACAAAGAAGCTGGAGTCGAATCATCTATTCTGAATCTCTTGGATATCTCTTTGATATACTTCCTTTGTTGTAGCACCATTCCTTGCTTCGACATTTGAAATTGCATGCCTAGGAAATAAGACAATTTTCCCAGATCTGTCATTTCAAATTCCTTCATCATTAGCTCTTTGAACTTTTATAGGTTCTCCAAGCTATTTCCATTTACCAGTAAGTCATTGACATATAAGTAGATGATCTTTATATTTTGTACCACTACTTGAACATAGACACCATACTCATATTTGCATTTGACTAATCCCAATTCAACTAAGTATGCGTCGATCTTCTTGTGCCATGCCCTAGGTGCCTGCTTAAGGCCATCAGGAACTTTGTGAAACTTATGCACCTAACTCGCTTCCTTCTGAGTCACAAAACTAAGAGGTTTTGTGACATAGACCTTTTCTTCTAATGGACCATTAAAAAATGATGACTTCACATCTAAGTGAAATGTCGATTGGCCCTGCTTGCATGCCAAGGCAAAAATCACTAGTGGTCTCTAATCTTCTGACAGGTGCAAATACTTCAGAGTAGTTGAGTCCTTCTCTCTGAAGAAATCCTTGAGCTACCAATCTCCCCTTATATCTTACAATCAAATTGTCAGTATTGTGTTTCAATTTGAACACCCATTTCACTTTGATAGCTTTTGTGTGTGCTGGCAATTCGACTAACACCCATGTGTTATTTATTTCAATTGCCTGTAACACTTCAACCATAGTTAACTTCCTTTGTTTATTCTTCAAATCCTTGTTATAGTTGATTGGTTCAACACCTGCAAGTAAATCAAAATGAACTAATTCTCCATCTGGTGTTACTTCATCATCACCAGTCACTTCATAAACTTGAGGCCTTGTTGGACGAACTCTACTTCTTTGAGGTCTTTGGCTCATGCTAGTGACACCTTCTTCAACTTCGACTTCAACTTGAATATCGACAATTTCTTCGACTTCGATTTTATCAATTTCTTCGTCAAATTCATAGCTTATCAATGGCTTGCTAATTACATCATCGGAATTTCAATCCTAGGCAAAATTATCATCAATCAAAATGTCTCGACTTATTTCAATTTTATTATTGATTTGATTGAATAACATGTATGCACCAGTTTTATGATATCCTACCAAAATCCTATGTTCACTCTTGTTATCAAGCTTTCTTCTTCTCTCGTCAGGAATATGCCTGTAACACATAGAGCCAAACACCTTCATATGAATCACTAACGATTGTTTTCCACTCCAAACTTATTCAGGAACCTTGTTCTTCAATTTCTTGGTAGGGAACATGTTTAGAATATAAGAAGTGGTGGAAATAGCTTCACCGTATAAGGATTTTTTAGAAAATTATTTTTCTTTAGCATGCATCTCGCCATATCCAATATGTTCTTGTTTCTTCTTTCTGCAATTCCATTATGTTGAGGCGTATAGGGAGCATTTAACTCATGATTGACACCATGTTCTTCACAAAACTATTCAAACATCTTAGACATGTATTTGCCACCTCCATATGTTCCCAGAACTTTGATCTTCTTTTCACTCTGGTTTTCGACAAGTATCTTAAAGATTTCGAATACTCCATCCTTTCACTTGATCACATAGATCCATATTTTTCAATGATATTCATCGACAAATGAGACAAAATACATATTTCCACCACTGTTATGTTCTTCGAACGAGCCACATACATCTGAATGTACAACTTCGAGTATGCAGGAGGATCTCATTGGCATGGTCAAAACAAAATATTTTCTGGATTGCTTTCCGACTAGACAACCTTCACAAAGTTTATCAGGCATCTCAAAACTTGGTATGCCAATTATAATATCTTGATTAATCAATTGATTGAGTGATCAAAAGTTCAAGTGACCAAACCTCAAATTCCGTAACTAGCTATTCTTGTGGTCGATAACTGGTTTTAGACATTGTACCTAAGTCGAACTGATCAAGGTCTTAAATTTCCTATTCTTCGACAAAGGATATTTCAAGACCAAGTTATTCTGAGTGTCGAATAATTTCAAAGCTCCATAATCAGTGTATTTTAATGCATATTCTTCTATGTTTGTAATTAAGCATTTCTATGTTTTACTTTGTTTATTTTTATGTTTTATAATATTTTTCTAATTTAGTTTATTTTTTATTTAATTTGATTTTCGTATTTAATTTTCAGCATTGACAACTTTCATTGAAAATTCATAACTAGAGAGCTACAGGAATCGGATCGAGGCATTCTAATATACGTTGGAAAGTTGAGACAAAGAGCTACAACTTTCATGTTGGAGTCAGAAGTTAATTCGGACTGTAGTGGGCTTGAATAATTCGTTTAAGTTGCATCATTAGATATATTTTGTTTTGGGTCTTTTTAGTTGGTCTGGGTTATGTTTTTGACCCGGTTCGTTTTGTAAGTGGAAACCCTTATTTTATTTTATAAGGCTTGCAACCACTAGAGAGGGTTACACCTTATTTAAACGATTAAAGTATTTTGAAGCTTTTATACGAATTCCTATGGAGAACTAACTGATCCATACAATTTGTTGTATTAATGTTCCAATACCTTGAGATTATAATAGTTCTAATTCAGTTTTATTCCTTTCAATATTAATTTATGTCTCTTGTTTTCTTAATTCTGTTTTCATATATTATATTGATTTAATTCGATTGATTATATGATCTTAACCATAGTTACGTTATCGTTTGCTTAATTCGTTATCATGTCCGTTTAATTCATGTTTACTTAATTCATGAAACTTAATCTTGTTTGCTTAATTTGGATAATAGAAACATACAAACATACTATCAATTATGCTTGTCAGTGGATATTATAATCGAATAGGAATAGATAATCCGCTTAGGAGGTTGGAATTATAATAGTCGATGATAGGTATGAACTGAATCAGTAGATTGACTTTTTAGCTTATTGAATAATCACTTATTTTAATCTGTTATTATTTTTCGACCCTAAAACCAAACCCTCCCCAATTTTATTCTTATTAGTTTATAATAATACAAGAATCCTTGCGATACGACTCGAGCCATTGTCGCTATCTACAATTTTAAAAACACTCTTTTATGATTCGTGCGCGACAGCGGATTAAATTGGTGCCATTGCGGGGATTCTTGTTGTTATTAACCGATATTAGAGGTATAGGTATAGTGTTCTTGCTATTTTTTTCTTGTTTTTTCGTGTTGTGTTTGTTGATTTTTAGAGTTACAATTTCAGTTGCAGTATAGTTTTTCAGCCTATCAGGTCAGTTTGGAAGTTACTGTTTTGATTTGCTCTGAATTTTTTTCACAAAGTCAGAAAAAAATCGATGAACAGTGCTCCTCTAGACTAGAATTCTAAAATAATTTGACCCTCAAAATCGAAAATTAGTCTTTTTTCTATTTTTAATTAATTTTGTTACTGTTTTCAGTGTCGAAAAAATTCAAAAAAATTCTCAAAATTCTTATTGTAGTTTATTAGATTAAATTTGGTATTTTTTTATTTTTTATGAATTTATTTTAATCATTTTCCTTCTTTCTATTTTTTCCTGTCTGTTTGGGACATAGTTGGTATTTCTTTGTTTATTGATAACATGGTTGAACAAAGAACTTTGAGGCAGTCTTCCCCTTATATGAACTATAATGGTTTATGTATTGACTAACCTGCAGTTGATGCACCTTTTGAATTGAAATATAATTTAATACACTTGTTGTCAAAGTTTAATGGTCTTCCAGGTGAGGATCCACATAAGCATCTAAAGGAATTTTAGGTTGTGTGCTCTACACCTTTCGAACCTTCACTAGAGAATATTGTCAGACAAATGGCTGCTAATAATCTCCAGTTTCAACAACAAATAGATTCTACTCTCCAGACTTTGCAAACACATATTGAACAACTTGTCTCTTCGATGAATACCATGTAACAAGCTCAAGGATCTAACCAACAACCATTGGAAGAGAATTATGTTTTCCCAATAGATTTTCTTTCTGAAACTATTGATGATATTTTCATTGATTTGTTTGTAGTTGATTTTCCATTGTTGTCTAGTTTTGATGATGTTTACTCTTGTGATGTTTGTACTGATACTAAAATTTGCTCTGTTTGTGCTGAAATTGAGGTTGCCTTGCAAGTTGATATTCTTACTGTAGATGAGGTTGCAAATGAAGTTGTTCATGTTGATGAAGCTCTCGACACCCCGACTTCCCGGAGCAAGCCATCCATCTAATAAACATATTCCCAAGAGCTAAAACCACTTCCTAACAACCTAAAATATGCCTATTCAGAGATGAATGAAAAGCTACAAGTTATAATTTCTTCTAACCTTGATTTTGATCAAGAAAATAAGATTTTGCAGGTTTTGAAGAAGCATAAGAAGGCGAATGGGTGGACTTTGGACGATATTCCCGATATTAGCCCATCCATGATTTTGTATAGGGTCTCAATTGAAGTGGAAGATGAAACAAAAGTAGTGAGGCAGCCCCTCAATCTTTTAATCTTTGGTGTTGTGGAAAAGACGATCATGTGTCCATTCAACACTTTTACTTATCAAAGATTCATCTTTGATCCTGAAATAAAAGGCAAAGCCACTAATAAAAAATTTAAGTTCAATGGACATTACCCAAAGCTAGTCCATGAGAGCCCCACTTTAGAAGAAGAGAATGTGGAAGATCTCTCTTTGGAAAAGGCTGCTAATGTGATCACTTATCCTTCTTGACTATTCGGGTGTGCTCCTTCCTTTCTCTCACTCTTATTTAATAGTTATGTCCTTTCATTGAGGACAATGCGTGTTTTAAGTGTGGGGGAGGGAATCATTTATTTGTTTTATTTTCTTTGCTTTAGTTTGTTGTTTTGTTTTCAGTTATTTAAAAAAATGCATCTTTTTGAAAGTTTTGGGTTATAAGATTAATCTGAGGTTAGTTGTGGAGACTTGGGAAATGTTTGCAAGATCGGTATCGTCTTTACATCGCAAGTCTCCTACATATGGAAATTAATTTGAATATTTATTATGACATAGCCTTGAATTCTCATTCTCTAACAGCTCTTGAGTAGTTTATCTTAGCAGTTAGCACCATCTAACACATGCTCTACGTAGGGAAGCCATTGAATATAAGTGAGTGATCTGGGTTTATTTAAAAAAAAAATAGGGAATGTACCTTCTAAGTTTGGTAACCCTCACCCGATCACTTAACCCAATGGTTGTGGAACCTACAAAATTTGACTATCATACCCGTTGTTGGTTGGTTCAGAGGTTTCTGGTGTTGAACTTGGTAGGGCGGATTACAGTCTGATCTCACGCAACTATAATTAGGTAAGCAAAGGTTTATACCACTCATTTATCATAACCCCATGCAAAAAGGATCAGTCATTAATCGGTCGCCTTACTATGAGTGTGTGGAGATAACAGGCTTAATGTAATTGCGCCCGAATGAAAGAGAGAAAAAAGGTGGATGAGTAAGTTAGGCTTTGGCATAATAACATGATTCGAATTGGATTGTATATTCAAGAGGCTCATGACTACACAATTATATAGTAGTGTTCTTACGATATCCTTAGTGTGAAGGATTAGTACCTATCGGTGAAGTCTTATCTGAAGAGGAGTTTGTATCCTGGAATGAGTAACTGATGATGTTGTTGTGTTTCTTGAGTTTTTTATTTTATTTTTCTCGGAGTGCAAAAGTTCAAGTATAAGGGAATTTGATCATTGCATTTTAATGCAAATTCTTCTATGTTTGTAATTAAGCATTTCTATTTTTTACTTTGTTTATTTTTATGTTTTATAATGTTTTTCTAATTTAGTTTATTTTTGGTTTAATTTGATTTTCGAATTTAATTTTCAGCATTGGCAACTTTCATTGAAAAATTCATAACTAGAGCTACGCGAATCAGATCGAGGCGTTCTAATATGCATTGGAAATATGATACAAAGACCTACAACTTTCATGTTTAAGCTAGAAGCTAATTCGCACTGTAGCAGGCTTGAATAATTCGTTGAAGTTGCAACATTAGATGCATTTTGTTTTGGGTTTTTTTAGTGGGTCTGGGTTATGTTTTTGACCCGGTTCGTTTTATAAGTGGAAACCCTTATCTTATTGTATAAGGCTTGCAGCCACTAGAGAGGGTTACACCTTATTTAGACTATTAAAATATTTTGAAGCTTTTGTACGAATTCCTATGGAGAACTAACCGATCTAAGACAATTTGTTGTATTCAGATTCCAATACCTTGACATTATAATAGTTCTAATTCAGTTTTATTCCTTTCAATATTAATCTATATCTCTTGTTTTCTTAATTCGATTTTCATATATTATATTGATTTAATTCGATTGATTATATGATCCTAACCATAGTCACGTTATCGTTTCCTTAATTTGTTATCGTGTCCATTTAATTCATGTTTGCTTAATTCATGAAACTTAATCTTGTTTGCTTAATTCGGATAATAGGAACATACAACTCATACTATCAATTGCGCTTGTCAGTGGATATTATAATCGAATAGGAATAGATAATCCACTTAGCAAGTTGGAATTATAATTGTCGATGATAGGTAGGAACCGAATCAGTAGATTGACTTTTTAGCTTATTAAATACTCACTTATTTTAATCTGTTATTATTTTTCGATCCTAAAACAATACCCTCCCCAATTATATTCTTATTAGTTAATAATAATACAAGAATACTTGCGATACGACTCGAGCCATTGTCGCTATCTACAATTTTAAAAACACTCATTTTTAATCCGTGCGCGACAGCGGATCACTCCATCTTTCATAACCACTGAGAAACCTTTTTCGACTAGTTGTCTAACACCTAGTAAATTGCACTTCATTCAGGAACATAGAGTACATCTTTGATCAAAGCTTTCGCTCCATTACTGATTTGAAAAACTATGTTGCATGTACCTTTTCCTTGACACGAGGTATTATCTACAAGTTTGACCTTGCTTTTCTTCGACTCGTCGAAATCTGCTAATCATATTTTTCAACCAGCCATGTGATTCGAGCATCCTGAGTAGAGGAACTAAATCTTAGATTCAACATGGTTATCTGCAACTATGACCATAACTGCCATATTATCATAATCATATGAATCTTAACGTACAAGATTCGCTTCTTCGTCCTTGCCTTTTGTCGATCCCTTGTCTTTCCTATACCAATAATGCTTGGACAAGTGACCTATCTTTTCACAATCATATCAATGCACACCTTTTTTCTCTTCTTTGTCATTCTGATATGGATTCCCTTCTCCTCTTTTCGAGAATTCAGAAACCCTGTCATCAACCTTATTCTTGTGAGGATTCGACCAAGACTTCTTTTCCTGAGTCTTGTCGATTTTGCCTTTAAATTTGTTGGAACCGTCATTCATTTTCCATGACTGAGCCTGTAGTGCTTGTGTCGAGTCTTGAACTACTTTTCCTTTCGATAATCTTAATCTCACGTGCCTCCAATGAACCAATCAAATCTTCCAATTTCATGGTTTCAAGATTATTGGATTCTTGAATAGCTACATAACGCGATCAAAGTGAGAGGTCAACGTACGCAATACCTTCTTAACTATCATCTTATTAGTTAGGGTTTCAGCATAACCCTTCATGAGATGAACGAGTTTTTGCACCTTCGTAACATAGACTTCAATTTTTTCATCTTCTCCCATAGACAAAAATTCATGTTGTCGTCACAAGGTTTGCCCTTGACAACCTTGACTCTCTCATCTCTTTCATAGTATTTGACAAGAATATCCTACACCCCTTCGGCAATCCAGCATGAGAGATTCTATCAAAATTCGCCGCATCAATCGCCGATTGAATGTAAAACGCCTCCTTGCAGTCCTTCTTCTTGGCATCCTTGTGGGTGGTTTTCTATGTGTCGGTTGCATCTTCATCAAGCGCAGGAACGCCATTAATAACTAATTCTAGGATTTCATGAAAGTTAAATATATATTGTATCTATTTTCTCTATCGAAACCAATTTTTGTCGTCAAAAGTTGGAAGAGGATTTGGAATACTATTGTTACCATTCATCTTTACAACGATTGATTAACAATAACCCACGATCCCGAAAATACGATCTTTTAAGTGTGATTCTTGAAAGCACTATAAAAAATCTAACTGGAACTCCGATAACAATTTGTTAGTGTGTGAGACACCTTTAATGAGGAGAGAATAGAGAGAATAATGAAATAAGAATTATATTATTGAATTGAATTGTACAAACTGAATTACAAACTATGTCTATTTATATATAACTAACTTGTACACTAAGTAGACTAAAAAACTCTAATTAAGTTTGAGCTTTAATTACTCAACTTAAATTATATCTTATATCTCTAACACAAAATAATATATCAGTGCAACATATTTATAAAGATAAAGAAATAGTTAAAATAATAGTATAATATAATAGTTCGGTTAAGGTCTACTATCTCAACTCATTAGTTATCGATTTTTTTATCAAGTAGTTAGTAGTTTATTAAAAATAAATAATTGAAATATCACACATTCGAACTCGCATTTCTATAATTAGATGTCATTACATAACTACCACTAGAGCGCATAAAACCTATTAGTTGTCAAATTTTATTGATTGTTTAGCATCTAATTTGAACATTAAGAAAAATCAATTTAATTAATTTAGATTAGAAATTAAAACTTATTCAATCATTTACATGGTTTTTAAAGTGTTACTAATGCAATTGAAGAAGGATACTAACTTTAAAGAAATATTAATAAACATATAAGAACATCTTTACGAGAAAGATTGGGTGAGATTCTGACACAACCCCCATGCATTCACTTTCCCACCACCATACTAAAGAGAGTTAAAGTTTGTCATAGAATTCAACTCCTCATAGTCCGGACTAATACTATAGTGACTTGCTTTGTGTCATGATTTTTCATATTTCCATTTTTAGTAAAAGGAAATCAAAAGTTATTCTATCCTTGTTTGGTTTATTAATAGCCTTTCGAAAGCTCTTCTTTGGAGTTGTATTCTAACTATTTTTTCTATGGTTTTATCATTTGTATTGTGTTTCAACCAATGGATTTAGATTCTATTCCATGGTTTAGTTGGATTCTAACTATTTTTTCTATGGTTTTATCATTTGTATTCTGTTTCAGCCAATGGATTTAGATTCTATTCCATGGTTTAGTTGGATTTGGAATGCAATTTAATGGAAAAAAAGAAGATGTGTACGAAACAACTCATTGATTGATTAATTATTTAACAAGTCTTTAGTGATGGTGATTTGTGTCTCCTTATCATATTATTAGTATCATCATCTTTATTTTCTTTGTACATATCATGTTTTTATTATTTAGAAAATGAAATGACATTTAATATTATTTTATTAAATAATAATATATGCATGCAGGTAAGTCTTGCAAATTAAACTTCTTGTATCCATTACTATATGGAGATCTCTAAATATTTATTAACCTACTAGGTTAATAACTTTTCACATTTTGTTTTGTACAAAATAAATAAATAAAATGTTTTAAAAATATTTTAATAAATTAAAATAATCATATTCAATATGAGAAAAGAATGGTAAAAGAATATTTAATTTTAACAAAGGTTTTATTACTCCATCGTTAAAATAACAATGTTTCGACACACTCTATTGTCATAGATAAAAAATAATCGGCCACGTCGTCCGATGGATAGGCATGTTATTCAAAATCTATCAAACAATTTCATGCATCATCTCGTATATGAAGAATAGTCGGTTGTTATAACATTTCCATTATATAAAGGATAAATGCATCATTTTTAAAATATACAATTCAAATTCAAACTTCATTCACTTATTTTATTCATATACTAATTTGAACGTTGAATGATTAATCTTGTAGGTCATATTCCCTCTCATAGCATCCGAATTTCAAGCCTATTATTGCATCCTTCAACCTCCGGTCTCCAATCAATTTTAGTTCCATAACAAAATAGTCATGCCACCTGTGTGAATTGACATATAGTTCTGATATTAATCACGACTAAATACTCATTTTTAATTCACTAATTCGAATTTTCTCAACCTAACAAACCAAATTCCCTAATATCACACACATATTCTTTGTTTTTTATCTACTTCGATGGCAGATCAACTCTAACTTTCAATTTTTCAAAATTTTTATTTTCTAATCTTTGGTAGGATATATAAAACGAAATTAGATTTTTAGTAAATAAATAAAAATTAATACAATAAAATTTAGTTTATAAATATAATATTATATTATTTTTTAATACAAATTCATATTAATTTAATCACTTCTTATTCGCTTTGGAAAATTAATTGTATATATTTAATATTTGATCAAATTTAATATATTAAATCAACAAATAATTAAAGTGCATTTTTAATATACCTAAAATAGATTTTAAAAAATACTCTCTTTGTCTTATAATATGTATCCTTTTTTCTTTTTTATTTGTTTTAAATTATTTGTTCATTTGAAATATCAATATGATATTTATTATTATTTTTTAATTAATTTATCTTTATTTATTATATTTTAATTTATATAACTGTTTTATTACTTATTATTAATAAAATTATTTTAATAAATAAGATTTATTTTATTATTGAAATTAATATAATTAATCATTATCTAAAAAAATATGAAAATTAAAAAAAAAATCATTATAAGATAGATGGAGTAACAAAAATCGTATTATACAAATAAATAACATTAATAAACATTGATACAAATAATGAGTAAAGTTAAAAGTCTTATATTGTACCATTCTCAAGATAAGATCATTTGAAATGTTTTAGACAGGATTTTGATAGGTTTGTTAATAGTTAACTAACCTAAAGGTATTAAATTCTTTAACACACTCATTATGTTCCTCTTTGTATATATCCATGTTCATTATTTCACGTTTTTAATCCCATCTTATTAAACTCAGATTCACCGCATTTGCATAAAGACTTGGATGTAAAGTTAATGTGAAAATAATGTTTTTTAAATGAATAATTTACATTTTTAATTTATTTATGTATAAAATTAATTTTTCAAAACGAATACATCTTTTTTTTAATATAAAATTAAATGCAAACTGTATTAAATATATTTACTCTTTTATTTTACAAACAACAATCAATTGAAATTGTTTTTACACATTTTTATAAAACATATTTCAAAAAAGACCAAAATTTATAAAAAAAATTAATGAATGTGAAAATTTGACTTTTATTTATAAATTATTACGGAGAAAATAGTGTATTCGGTGTTGTCAACTTAGGATTTGTTTGGTAAAAATTACGATTGAATAATAAGTTAGTTGATAGTTTATAATTGATGACTGATAACTGATAGTTTATAGTTTATAGTTTATAGTTGAGATTGATAGTTAATAAACTAATTGAAGTATTTAATAAAATTAACAATTTAATTAACTTATAAATATAAAATGATTTAAAAGATATTTAATATATAATTATTTTATTTTAAATTAAATAAATTATAGAAGATAAAAGTTGGTTTTATTAAAATAATAAGAATAAAAAAAGAAAAAAAATATCAATTATAAGCTATAAATTAAAACACTATTAGAAATAGCGTTTGAAAAATAAATTATAAACTAACAAAATAAATTATAAATTCGTGATCAAAAAATCATTAGTAAACAAATTTAAAATATTATATGAACTTATACGTTATAAACTAGAAGACATAAATTTATAGACATGTTTTACTAAACAGACCTTAGTCTTTGAGGAACCAAATGGGTGTTAATGAACCGGATGTTTGTATATTGGGTGTTCCTTAACCCATTGTTGCTAAAATGTGATGTTGGAAAATATTTTTCATTGAGTAGATTTTGACGTTAAGTGATGAAATGCTTAAATGCGTTCGTGTTGAAGCTCTTAAGTTAGGCCTTGATCTAGTTATCAAGAGATTTGATTTAGATTCTGATAAAAGAAATGTTTTGATGGCATGGATTGTGAGTTTAAAGAAACAAATGGAATATAAACATGATGGCACCATTTGAAGAAAATGTGGATATCCATCTAAGTTATGTGAGTATTATCTTATTTAAAAAGTTTAATAATTTATTAAGGTTTGTAGTATATACAACCATGACTTAGATCATAAGTTAATAGATCATTTTATTGTCGATTATTTAGATCCTGAAGAGAAAAAATTGTTGCACAGATGAAAATTAGCAATGGCTCTATCCATAAACATACTCATAAAAAGTTAAAGTATCGTGGCTTTTCTGGGCAACGCTGACATAGGTAAACCGCCCCTTACATAATAAAATATTCATTTCCACTTACACATTTATATTGAAATTGGTGTAACATCCACCGATGTGTATGCTCTAAGGGGTTCAAGAACTACAATGTAGTAGTTGTTGAAATAATTGGATGAACATGATTATGTCTCTAGGTTTAGAACGTTTGGTGATGGAATTTTATTTTAAGATATATTTTAGACTCCTTTAAAATCCATCAAATTATTTAGCACATTTCTCATGATTGATAATGGATTTAGTGTATAAAATACCAACAAATACAAACCACTTTTGTTTGAATTTGTTAGTGTTACTTATTCAAAGATGACATATTCACTTGATTTTGATTTTATGGAATATGAAAACGGAGATAATTTTATTTGCGCTTTAAAAATGTGTCGTAATTTTGTTAAAAGATTCACATAATATGTCATAGGTGTTGGGGGGAGATACTAGGAGCATTGATACATAGTGTAAGACTAAGCACCTTTGTGAGAGACACACCACTTATTCACCTAAAACCTTAAGATGATAGATGAGTGGATTCTCCCAGGGGAGATACTAGGAGCATTAATACATAGTGTAAGACTAAGCACCTTTGTGAGAGACACACCACTTATTCACCTAAAATCTTAAGATGATAGATGAGTGGATTCTCCCACTTATATATGCTTAAGTCTCCACTTCCTATTCAATGTGGGACTATTGCCCCACTTACTCACACTTATTATACCCCTCAAGTGTGAGTCCATAATGCTCTCTCACTTGTACCGCATTCGATACAAGTTCCTTCTGGTCCCTTTCTCGAACCAAAGGCTCTGATACTATGTTGGAGGGAGATACTAGGAGTATTGATATATAGTGTAGGATTAAGCACCTTTGTGAGAGACACACCACTTATCCACCTAAAACCTTAAGGTGATAGGTGAGTGGGTTCTCCTACTTATATATGCTTAAGTCTCCACATTCTTATCTAATGTGAGACTATTTCCCCACTTACTCACACTTACTATATTATTCCAACAATAGGTTATTGTCATTGATAGTGCTTATGAATTTTTTGACAAATTATTCTACTTCATCCACTTTTTTTTGTCGGTAACCCATAACTAAAAATGTGAAACTTGTCAAACTTAAAGATCAAAATTAAAATTATCAAGGATAAAGATTACAGAGGAAAATTGTCAAACTTAAAAATCAAAATTATCAAGGATAAAGATTAGAGAGGAAAATTGTCAAACTTAAACAAACATGGAAACCCATAATGGTAGCTTGAGATAATATAATAAATTCTTTTATAGAGGAATCTTACACTAATTTTATCGTAGTGTGTGTGCAAAATTTTAAAAGTTTTTGAAATATATTGAAACTACAATACCAGACTAGGTGAAGAAGAAAATATATAGTGTTTGAATTTATCGGCTTAAACACCTTGAAAACACCACCACAAACATATTTGAATCGGCTCGTGATAGATTAAAACAATATTTGTTAAATAGTAAGGGTAACTTTTGTAAGGGTTAGAATACAATTAATAATACGATCAGGTTGCAGCATAATGAAATACAAATCTTCTTTGGAAAAAGCATCAATATTAGAAAATAAGTTCGAGAATAAGGTTTTTTACTCTCAATTGGTTGGTAATATTTCTCGTACAATATTGAATTTATATGTTACAAACTTGTCTGAGCACAAGAAATTGGTCTTAATAGCTTAAAGTGTGGTTGTACAATTAGAATAACTTATTCTCTTCCATGTGATTGTATCATTACCAGGAAGATTTGTTTCAACACACCTATATGTATGAATGAGGTCAAATCGCATTGGAAGAACTTTGGTTTGATGATGATGGTGTGATCAAAGATGGTAAATCATGCATATTGGTTTTGGCATAGTGAGAGGTGGTTCAGGAAAGATTAAAAAAGTTGATTACGATATGAATTTGCACGCCACATAAAAGATGTGTCAGATAGCCAATCTAAAAACTATTGACATGACACCACCTACAAAATTAATAAAAATAAAGCATTCTCCAAAGAAATTTGTAATATGATGGGAGAACTGACTTGTTTGGTTTTATCCAAATATGCGGATAGCTAGAGTCGCCACCGACTTTTCTTTTATCTAATATTTAGGAAAGATGAAAAGAACAGGAAATAATTTGATAGATTTTGAGTTCGGGGGGTAAGTTATGATAATGGAATGTGTTAGCACCCTTTTCATCTATAGTTATCTACGGGCTCTTAATTGCTAGTTAGAGGTGCAAGTGTGAACAATGCATTCAATTCAGTTATTTATCTTGTATTAGGGTTATCTATCGATTGTTTTTAGATCTTGCCATACATGTCTAGTTACTATCAGTTGAATATATACAGAAAATTAAAGGTGTGGAAAGTAAATCCTAAGTTATTACAAGGCTTTGGGGCAGTTACATAAAAAAGATGTAGAAAATAAAGCACGGAAATTAAATCCTAAACTATTACATCCCGTAAGCAGTTACATAATAGAAAAAATATGGAAAGATAAATCTAAACTATACAAGAAAATCGTGCGACCTATACAATTTCTCTAAGAATTTAAATGCAAAATAAAAATATTTAAAAATGTTTGAATGTGATATTTTATGAAATTAATTTGATGTTAATTTAAAAAATCTAAGTCTAAGTAATTTTAA
Source organism: Vicia faba (assembly GCA_948472305.1). Classification (NCBI taxonomy): domain Eukaryota; kingdom Viridiplantae; phylum Streptophyta; class Magnoliopsida; order Fabales; family Fabaceae; genus Vicia; species Vicia faba. The sequence goes on along the minus strand of OX451741.1, from coordinate 1,214,022,526 downwards.
TTAATAAAAAAAATCTAAAGTCTAATTAATTTTATTATTTAAAAAAATACTAATTAACCTAATTAATTAATAAATAAACAAAAAAAAGTCAAAATTAATTATTGATTAAAAAAACTAAACCTAATTTGTGAGTATTAAGAAAATATTAGGTTAATGGTTAGTTAAAAAAGGAAATTAAGGTTAGGGGAAGAAAAATCAAGAAAAAGGTTAAAAACAAAGAAAAAGGCAAAATGCATGGGGTGGGTGTTGAACTCGGTCCCTCTTGCTTCATAGTTGCATAACTTGTCACCTCGCCAAGTGTTGGTTGGTGATAGAGAACAGACAATGTATATTATACTTGAAACCTACGGGAATTGGAAAAAAATAGCAAAAAGTTGCAAAAGGCATGAATCGAATCGACACCCTTATAGATTAATGCCTTAGCGCGTGCTTCGTTGTCATTGGGTTGGTTATTACATCTGGTTGTATAACTGAAATCATTATATATAAAATAAACAAAATAGTTGGACCGGAGAGGCACTGGAGCTCTAGCTCCGGTCGTCTTCTTCGACGAGTTTCTTTTTGTCAACCTGCAAAATAGAAACCGTTAATGATCAAAAGAGACCCTACCCCCTAATTTGACCCTTGTGAATTCAATGGTGGTCTTAGTTTTTGATGAATCATCCTGTACAAAGAGATATAAAGAAAATAAAGAAAATTGGTTCAAACGTGGTGATCCATCATCTTGGCGTTATGAAACTCATGCAAGGGTTCAATCATGTATAGTTTTGTCTCAGAAACACATTGCACATGTTAGTTTCAATCAAAGCATAATAAAAACTAAAATACTAAATTCAAGAAAACATGTAAATCGGTGATGCATGCAGTGCTCGTTTCAGGCTTCTTTGATTATCAAGATTGATCAATACTTACTCTATAGCACCCCAAGAGTCGATTTGGATGTTTGGTTTGCTTTGGGAAGGGCTGGAAATAGGGTTTCAAGTTTGTTCTAATTTTGACAAAGGTTGATTTTTTTTTAGGAAGTGTTCTTGCAGGGTTTTTCCGTGTCCCCTCTTGTCTGAAGATGAAGTGTATACATAGGAGAAGATTAGGTCAAGAAAGATGGGCTTGGAACTCTTTGTAAAACACTTTGATTTTGTTTGAAAAATAAATAGAAATCTTGCAAAATATGAATATTTGTTTCACAAAATAATTCCACACGGTTTTTGTATGATTTGGGGCCCCAAACAAAATCAAATCTTAAGCCTTTTATGCTTTATCCATTATTTGATATTTATTTGATTTAATTTTGAATTTAAGTGAATAAAATCAAAATAAATAAAATAAAAAATTAAAAGGGTGTATGAATATATTTATAGGTCCATTGTGAGGTCAAGAACACATTTGGACTCTAAAAGATAAGCCCATTACCCCAAAAATTCAAGTTTGCTCAATTTGGTTTCATGCATTTCTCAAAAATTTCTCAACTTGTGCAATTCATAACTTGTTCAATTTTTATTATATGAAGGTGATCTTGAACTTTTTGGAAAGCTCAAGATGTCCCTTACAACTCTCATGTTGATCATTTCTCCATTTTAATATTTTAACATTTTAACTTGATGTAAATTACTTTGACAAAAAGTGTTTTTTTGTTGACTTTTAAAATGACTTGTAATATTTTGGCTCGTATCTCTCAAATGAAGCATTTTTGGGCTTTGAGCTTATAGAGACAAAGTTGAAGAGAATTGAATTTCCATAAAAATGGGCTTTGGTTAAGAATTTTCTGATGAAGCATATGAAATTTATGCTTGGTCAAAGTTCAGTTGACTTCTCCTAAAGAAAAATCCTAATTTAGCAACTTTTGACTTTTGATGAATCTTGAGTTTTCTTGATAAGTTATGATCAACCCTTGGTTAAATGATGAACGTGACTTAAAAAAATTTATGTTGACCAAAAATATTGATGTTTGACTGTATGTAGACCACAGTTGACTTTTTGTCCAATATAGTTAATTTTCAACCATCTGAGCAATTGACTGAGCAAATTTGTGATGTAAGGCTTGAAACTTGACATGGGGATTCTTTGAAGCACATGAGGAACCATGAAACTTACTTGAGGAATTAGAAGTTCCATTTTCCTTGAGAATATCAAAACCCTAACTATAGGCCATTGCTTAGGAGGAGGATTCATCTGATCATTCTTGAGTGGTCTTGAGTACTTGAGGACCTTAGGAGCATGAGGAGGTTTCTTGAATCAAATTGTTTTGAAGAATGAGAGGGGAAGTTTTGGGGTAAAATAACTCCCTGTTCAATCTTCTAAAATCTGAAGAGTTAGATTGGCATGCTCGACATTCGTGATCTGAAGGTAGAAGAGGATTGAACACTTAAGTGCCCAGAAATTTGCACTCGCATGTACACGAAGTAACACTGTTGGTTGATTGTACTGCTTGAATGGGCTTAAAGATGCCATTAGGATAGGTGCTAGAGTGTCGCCGAAGATGGGCTTATAGATGCCATCCAAAGTAATTGTCGATAAGAGAATCAAAATGAGTCTACGCCTGATTGTATCTGAAGAACGCTTTTCAGAAGATCTCTGAAGGGAAATGCTTTTTAGAGAAAAGGTCCTGAAGGAGATGCTTTTCACAATTCCGTCTCTGAAGGGGAATGCTCACCAGAACTCGGTCTCTGGGGGTAATGCTTTTGAGAATTCCGCCTCTGAAGGGGAAATGCTTTTCATAACAAAGCTTTGAAGGAGATGCTCTTCAAAATAAACTTCTGAAGGAAATTCTTTTCAGAATGAAGTGTTGAAGGGGAAATGCTTTTCAGAACTCCTCTGAAGGAAATGCTCGCCAGAACTCGATCTCTGGTGGAAATTCTTTTCAGAATTCTATCTCTGAAGGGGAGATTCTTTTCAGAATAAACTTCTAAAGGAGAATGCTCGCCAAATCTCGATCTCTGGGGGGAATGCTTTTCAGGATTTTGTCTCTGAATGGGAAATGCTTTTCAGAACGAAGCGCTGAAGGAGATGCTTTTCAGAATGAAGTGCTGAAGGGAAAATGCTTTTGAGAACTCCTCTGAAGGAAATGCTCACCAGAACTCGGTCTCTGGTGGAAATTCTTTTCAGAATTCCGTCTCTGAAAGGGAAATGCTTTTCAGGATGAAGTGCTGAAGGAGATGCTTTTTAGAACAAACTTATGAAGGGGATGCTTTTCATAACGAAGTGCTGAAGGGGAAATGCTTTTTAAGAACTCCTCTGAAGGAAATGCTCGCCAGAACTCAATATCTGGTGGAAATTCTTTTTAGAATTCCATCTCTTAAGGGGGAATTCTTTTCAAAATAAAGCGCTGAAGGAGATGCTTTGTCATGTAGGTAGTCGTCCCTTCTTGTTTCAGGAAGTGATCTATAACCTGTCTATACATTACTGGTAGTATATGTCTATTTTCAAACTTAACCTAAAAAGACAAAGTTAGTTATGTGCAATGTCATGGTGTATGTAATGAATTTGTAATGATGCCCTCAAAATAAATGAGAATATTATATGCATATATCATGATTTTTGTGAGTGATTTATATGTGCAATTTATCGTTGAAGCATATCATTAGCTTTGTATAATAATGTCTGGCTGGGGAAAATAAATCCCTGATTGTTGTTGGGGATGAAGATAGTAGTTCTTCAATTTTTGTTTAGAATACCTCTACTGGGGATTTCTGCTTTCCGGTTGAGGACACAACATTGAGGATCTTCTACTTTTGCTTGGGGGTAGAAGCATTCAAGGATAGTCGGTCATTCATCATTCTTTGTAAGACTTGTATTCTGACTGGATATGAAAGAAATGAAATTCTTCTGATTTTTTGTTTGACCAGGTTTCATATATGAGTATTAATTCTTCTAGGAAGGACAACGTTGGATGTCATCAGGTTGGAGAAGAGAATCTTGTCGAGAAATTTTTGCAACATTGGATAAATAAACTCTGTTGGGGAAATAAACCCTATAGACTATGGCGACTTCACTGGGGAAATAATCTTTGATGGGGATCAACTTATGGAGAATTATCTGAGAAAATTGGTCTGTGGGAATTTATGGTCAACTTCAAACGTTATCCCAACTCCTAGAGTCTTTCATAAATGCTAATCATGTTCTCATGCATATATTTGTAAATGGTAATCATATTCAAATTCATATGTTCATTCAATATAATCATTGGACGTTTTTGCAAACAAAACAGAGAAAGTAAAAATAGTTTTTGAATTTGAAACTGGTTGCATTGATTTGGAAAATTTTCCTATAAACAAACAGTTTTATATAAAGAGACACAAATCCTAGTAAGAGGAAATCATCATAAAATAAAAGGTGTACAAAGAGAAAAAAAAGAAAACCAGCTATGTGGAAATGATCTCATTGAGTTTCGATTCTGCTATTGCCCCTATGTCTTCAAGCATCTCATCCCTTATTATAGGAAGAAGTTGATTGAATTGACCTGTACCATTTGAACTTTGACATCAGTAATCGTGTTGGTTGTAAGTAGATGGGTGATCCAACGGGACATAGTCGTACGCTTTAATCCCTAACTTTTTCCTAGACCTCCCTTTCGTATTTTTAATCCACCAGGATATCCTTTTTTGCCCAACCCGCCCTTTTAGGTTTATCGACTTGTCGGGTGTATGTTCTTTTTATATATATCCCTAGTTTTTTCTCGAACCCTTTTGGTTCTCCATTATGCTCTTATTTTTTCCTAGGCTAGTCAACCTAGTGAAGGAAAATTGCAATCATTACGCAGCGGAATATAAAATTTTCCTTTAGAGATCCTTACGAATGAGCATGGTCAGTGATAGAAAGTTTTACCTCTTGTGGCGATTCAGACTTTTGATGTCGTGATCACGAGCGTTGATGAAGAACAACGCCTCTACTCAGTCCACACGAACAGATCGCTTCCGGTCACAGTGCTAGCTGATCACGAACGGAAACCTTGAGTGAGAGAGAGAGAGTCAAAAACGAAAATGCATCAAATGAAAAAACTTCATCACAAGGGATCTATTTATAGAATCACTCGTGTGGGCTACAAGCTAAAAGCCCAATTAAGGCTATAAGCTAAAAGCCCAATTAAGCTTATGGACATCATACCTTATGATGTACCATATATCACTTATCCACGTGGTACCTTACCACTTTCCGTATTACACTTAAGTGCACCGTACCTTACGGTGTTCCTTATTTATTCTATCTCTCATCAACCTGTCCTTATGTGTGTGACCCTGTAGATTTTCGCGACGTTGGCAATTATATTAAATTACACATTTAATATAATAAACAGTGAGCGGTATCTAGCAACACATCACTGTTACCCAAGTCACGAAAATGTCATGTGATCTGACCAAACCTTTTCCGTGATAATATTTGTGTTGTACAATTACCCTTTTGCCCTCATGTCTATATTGAACACAAGGCATACACTGTGTCACCCTTGTCCAGTTCAATATTGGGCCCTTAGACATTTATCCTGTTATGCAGGATGAGCAAATTCCATCTAGGTCACTCATGTCCCTTAGCATGCTTTGTGAAGTACCCATCAACCATCTTTATAGTCATCCAGTTACGGATGACGTTTGATCAGCAATAAAGTACTTGACTCTACATCTAGGGTCCATAGTGGTTTCAGGTCGAAGGGTGGTATACACCATTATCATCATGAGAATAACTTATGACACTTTGCATAACATTCTATGTAGTATTCTCATAACGGGTCAATCCAGTATAAATATTACTCCTAATATTCATACCTATGTCAAGACTTGATAACTCCTTATCTATGATCCATGAGATGTGATCATCAATCTATCTTCATAATAATCTTAATGCTTTAATGTTATCCCACTTCACATTAAAGCTTGACTATGGATACTTTAAGAATAGTTTCTTATGTTTAATGGGATCTCATGATTAAGTCACACTTAACATTTCATTAAACCAATAAACCATTCTAGGGACTTTATTATTTTGGAAAACATAATAAAGAAATGCCTTTTATTATTAATAAATAATTCGATACAAGTACCAAAAGTATTGGCCTCTAGGGCTTACACCAACACCTAGAGGGTCTCTTTTATGTGTAGTATTTTTTAACTATGTCCATATTCACATGGTCTGGAAGATCTTCACCGTCCATGGTGGTAAGTATCATAGCACCGCCAGAAAATATCTTCTTAATCATAAATGGCCCTTCATATGTGGGAGTCCATTTTCCCCTAGGATCACCTTGTGGTAGGATGATGCGCTTTATTACCAAATCACTGGCCTGGTACACCTGATGTCTGACTTTCTTGTTAAAGGCCTTGGTCACGCGCTTCTGGTACATCTGACCATGACAAATAACCGCAAGCCTTTTCTCATCAATTAAATTTATTTTGTTATGTCTAGTTTGTATCTACTCGAATTCGTCCAAACTCGCGTCTTTCATAATCCTTAAAGAAGGGATCTGGACTTCGACAGGTAAGACAACCTCCATACCGTAGCGTAGAGAGAACGGAGTTTCCACAGTTGATGTGCATGCTAAAGTGAGATAACCATGAAGAGTGAATGGTAACATCTTATGCCAACCTTTGTACGTCACCGCCATTTTCTGCAAAATCTTCTTGATATTCTTGTTGGCGGCTTCTACTGCGCCATTTATCATTGATCGATATGGAGAAGAATTATGGTGCTTAATTTTGAACTACGTGCAGAGTTCCTTGATCATAGTATTATTAAGATTGGTACCATTATCCGTGATGATCCTTTCAGGTATGCCATACCGAAAATGAGGTTATGCTTAATGAATTGGGCCATAACATTCTTGGTAACAGAGGCAAACGAGGCTCCTTCAACCCACTTCGTGAAATAATCGATAGCAACCAGGATGAAATGATGCCCATTAGACGAAGTAGGCTTAATATCTCCAATCATATCAATGCCCCCACATTACAAATGACCAAGGAGCAGTCAAGACATTCAGAGGAGCAAGAGGCACATATACTTTGTCAGCATAAATCTGGCATTTGTGATAAATGATGGAAATGAGTTTCTATGGTTGACCAATAATAACCCGCTCTCAAAATTTTCTTGGCCATCGTATGCCCACTGGAGTGAGTACCAAAGACTCCTTCATGCATATCTTCTGTAATCTTCTCAACCTCCTTCTTGTCTACACAGCAAAGCAAAGTTGAATCGTGATTGCACTTGTAAAAAATTATGTTACTCAGAAAGGACTTGGCTGAGAACCTCCATAAGAACTGCTTATCATTAACGGATGCCCCTTCAGGATATTCTTGACTCTTGAGGTATCTTTTTACTTTATTGTACCAAGGCTTTTCCTCTACTCCATCAGTATCAACATCGTAGCAATGTGTCGGTTCGTCTAGTCTCTCAATAGTAATTCGAGGAGCTTCATTGTCCCATCTGACTCTGAACATAGATGACATGTTAGCCAATGCATCCGCCAATTGGTTCTCTTCTCGCGGAATATGTTCAAAAGTGATTTCTTCGAAGTATGGAATTAATGTTAACACATGGTCTCGATAAGGGATAAGATTCGGGTGCTTCGTATCCCATTATCCCCTAATTTAAATGATTACTAGGGCTGAGTCCCCATATACATTCAAGAATATAATTCTCATATCGATGGCAGTCTTGATGCCCATGATGCACGCTTCGTATTCTTCCATGTTATTGGTACAGTCAAAGCATAATTTGGTGGTGAAGGGCATATGGCAACCCTTGGGAGAGACAATTACAACACCAATCCCATTACCGAGCGCATTAGAAGCTTCATCAAAAACCATAGTCCATCGGGATCCAGGCTGCTGTCCTTCATACGATCCAGGTTCTTCATAATCAGTAATTAGCATAATATTCTCATCCGGGAACTCAAAATTCATAGATTGATTGTCATCAACAACCTGATGAGCTAAATGATCTGCCAATACACTTCCTTTGATTTCTTTCTAAGTAGTGTATTGAATGTCGTATTTGGTCAAGACCATTTGCCATCTTGTTATTCTTCCGGAGAGAGCGGGTTTCTCGAATATGTATTTTATTGGATCCATCTTAGAGATTAATAAAGTAGTATGAGTCAACATATATTGTCTTAGTCGGCGAGTGGCCCATGCCAAAGCGTAACAAGTTTTCTCGGTCCGTGAGTATCTTGTTTCACAGTCAGTAAACTTTTTGCTAAGATAGTATATTGCATGCTCTTTTCTGTCTTCCTCGGTAGCTAAGTTTACTGTATCAACCGGATCTTCAAGAGGTTGTATGGCCATTTCTTCCTGTTGTAACAGTCTAGCAAGTTCTCCAAGCACCTCACAATCTTCCTCACCTTCGTCCTCGGCTTGGTTGATCGGATTTTTGAAGTCATAACTGGAAATAGCAGAGCTATTATTAATGGGATCCATAGTGGATATGGATCTGCATTATGATACGTGAGTGTGTGTAAGAGAAATAGCTGTTTTGATAAAGTGAAAGCAGGAAAGAAAAACAGAGAGCGCAAAATTTGTATGCAAGAAACGTCCAATGCTTTATTAATGATATATGAAATGACAAATGTGATACGGTGGGAGAACTGACTATGGTTTTGCGTTTGTTTTCGCAAATGTTTCGGTTGAGCAAGAGTCGCCACCGACTTTTTATTTTATCCTAAGGAAAGGATAAAAAACACAGCAAAAACCTTTGAGATGTTTTCTTGGGTTCGGGGAGTAGATTATAGAAAGGGAAGGTATTAGCACCCTTTCTATCCATGGTTATCCATGGGCTCTTAGTTACTTTCTTAGATCAACTTGCCTTAATTTTCAATTGTTTGAAATGGTGCTCTTGTGTGTGTGGGTTTGAAAATGTTTTGAAAAGAAGCCAATGTGGTGGCAACCTTTGTAATGATCCATGTTGGGATGTATACAAAGGTGTACGTCTTTTGAAAAGGTTTTCATTTGTTTTTGAAAGTTATTTTTGAAAGTGTAGTGATGTGTGGTTTAGAAAATAGGCAAGTGTTTTGTTTTGCAAGTTTGATTCAAGTAACTAAGAGGTTATCTACTCCTAAATTTCTCAAAGATTATTGGTATGTTTTAACCCTTTTAACAAGTTTGTTCCACCATTGCATTTGGTGGACAATCTTATGTTAGGATGTGAAAGGGACAGGCGCGGGTCATCGTTTAGACCATAATTGCAATGGTGCCAAGTATCTTTGGGCAATTTTTCTTTTAAGGGACTTGATCATTTTTTAGGCAACTTTTGAAAGCGTCATCGAGGGACTATGATCATTTGAATTGTTTTGTTTTGCCCAAAGAGACCTAACATGCAATATGGCCCATTTATTGAAGGCAACAAGTGGAATACCCTAGGGGTGCAAGTGTGATTAGTGTTGTCCATTTTCATGCTTGATTATCTTAAGATTAGGTCAAACTATTTTTGTTGTTTTTGATTCGCATACAAACCCTAATTCTAACATGGTATAATTAGAAAGCATTAAAGTGCGAAAAATAAAGTCCTAAACTATTACAACACAATATATGGTAAGGGGGGTACAAATGTTCAAATGGGGGATATTTTGACAAGGAACTTAAACCTAGACTATTACATCAATATTGAATTCAAATTAAATAGAAATAAAATAAATATGCAAGATGCAAAAAGGCTTTTTATATGTATAAAAAAAGTATTTTTATATGTCAAATAAACAAAATAAAAAGTATTATTTTTTTTTTTTGAGTTTTTTATATTTAGGGCAAAACCCTAATTTTATTAAGTAAAAGTATTAATTATTTAATATGTACAATATTTATTTATTATATACAAAAATAAAAATAAAAATGAAGTATATTTGTCAAAAAGGTATTTTTAATGTTAAATATTAATAAAAAAATAAAATGTATATATTTTGTATTATAACCTAAATATATATATATATATATATATATATATATATATATATATATATATATATATATATATATATATATATATATATATATATATATATATATATATATATATATATATATATATATATATATATATATATATATATATATATATATATATATATATATATATATATATATATATATATATATATATATATATATATATATATATATATATATATATATATATATATATATATATATATATATATATATATATATATATATATATATATATATGTGTGTGTGTATTATTTATTAAATATATTGAATATATACAAAATAATAATATTTAATATTTATAAAAAAAAGTATATTTTATATAAAATATTTTCAGAAGATAAAATAAAATAAAAATGGAAAATGAAATGTGTTTGCATTATTTTAGTATTTTTCAAATAAAAGTATGTTTATATATTTATTTATGTACAAATATTGATCTAAACAAATAAATACCTAATAAATATGAAAATGGTGTAAAAAATATTTTTTATATTTTTAATATTATAAGAAAAAATAAATAAGTCAGAACAAAAAAAGAAAAAGTCAAAAAGTCATAGAAATAAGCAAAATGGGCCTAGGGGGTGTGTGTGTGAAAATGAGGTGTAAACAGAAATGACAAATCAGGCCCAACCCAAAGGTTGTTGTCTTCAACCTTCAGACAAACATATTCAAAAAACATGCGCCTTTCTTCTCAAATCCCTAACTCCTGATTCTTTGATCTTTTACCAAATCTTCCAACATGAAACCTGTAGAGCTTGAAGCCACGATTCTAGACATATAAAGAAGTTAATCTAACTCTCAGAAATGAGAGAGAATTTCTTCTCACCCAATTCCTGACCTAAATTTTATTCAATGTTCAGACTTAAAATTCTCTAAGCATACATAATATAAATGAAATCTAATTACATGGGCATGTCCAGGGCTATGAATGTGACATGTTTTCTTCACAAACCTAAAGCTAACAATGCCTGGATAGAGAGATACGAGTTCATGAACTTACTTGTTCAGTTGAAGTTGTATCTGGTGATGGAGGTGTCTTCAATGCAAGGTGATGATTGGTACAGCTTCCTTGATGTCCAGGGATGCTATTCCAAGCTTTACTTTGTCTTGAAACCTTTTGAATCGTGCTATAGAACTTCAGCTGCAAAACAAGAAAATGAAAATGGTGATGTTGCCTGGGAGTGTTACAGGTCGTGTTTGAGGTTTGGAATAGCTTCAAGGGATATTATGGGATGTGTTTGATGTGTTTTTAGCAAGAATGCATGGAAGGTTTGAGCTATGGAACTCAAACTGCAGCAGATGCTCTGATTGGGCAGTTTGAGGGTGATTCTGGGAATGGGGAGGTATTGGGGATGCTAGGCTCGTGTTTCAGCTTAGGATGGATCTTTTGAAAGTGTTTGACAAGTTTACTTAAGGTTGTCTTCACTGAGATGAAAGTTGGTATGTGTTATGGCAAGTTTCTTACACTTTAAGCAACAAAAGGCCACTTGGTGTTTCTAGCCTGTACAGGCCCCCATTATATGCTGCACCACTTAGTTTTGATCAGTGTAATTAGCTCATAACCTTGTGCCAAAGAGATCTTAATTGTACTTGCTTGGATTTGCATATTGACATAAAGTTCACTTTTGCAAAAATGGCCATTATGCTTTTTCTACTTTGGGATTAAACCTTTATCCAATGCTTGAACACATAGAACATGGTCTTGGCACAAAGAATTTGCATTAAATTTATGAGTGTAAAAGGGATTTAGGGCCTGTAATCAAGAAATGCAAGCTGAGTTCAAAATTGCCTAAGTGTATGGACATGTAATTTGGTCATGAACAAAGTGAGTTTTTCCCATATTGCAAAATTTGATTCTCTCTAACCATGAGGTTTTTTGATGAGTTCTTGGTCATTTTGGAAAGCTTAGAATGTGTACTACAATACATCTTTGAAATGCAAATTGAAATTCCAAGTGGAAGTATATGAAAAATGGTCTTGAAGTTAGGTAAAAACCTTGCCTAAAATAGGTCAAATTTTCTCTAAGTTAAGAATGGTTTGGTACCCTTGTTCCAAAACTTGTAACTTGAGCTACAAGCTTCTTTTGGGAAAACTTTGTGAATAAAAGTTGTATATTTTGCAATAGGCTACAACTTTCATGTTTTGACTTTTGCTTGAATCCAAATGAATCTTGGTGAGAAAGTGGGACAAAGTTAGGAAAAAATTAGGGTTTTTCATAACTTAGAAAAATTCTAAGTTATGAAAAATCTTCATTTCAAACCCTAATTTGCAATTCTTGATTTCTTGATGAACAAGTTTCATGATTTGGCATGTTTTGATGAAAAATGAATCTTGACACTTGATTTTGACCAAAAGGTCAAAGTTTGACTTTTCAGTATACAGTCAAAATTGATCAATTTACTGGGAAATTCAACTGTCAATCTTGTGTATTTGGGATCTTTTGAACTTGTTGAGTATGTCAAGACAATTCCATGGGGTCCTTGAGTCCATATGTGAGCTTGATTTGCCATTGGCTAGGTCAAACAGTCAAAAATTGCCTTTGTGCAGTCAAAACCCTAAAAATGACCATTTTGCCCTTTTGGTGATCTGATCAAATTTCTTGTGGAATTGTGATCCAAACTTGATCAAATGGTTCATATGAGTTCATAATGTTGATGTGGGTCAATTTTCATGAGATTTGACTGTCAATTGGCCATAGTTGACTTTTTCCCCAATACAGTTGATTTCTAGGTCAACTGTCCAATTGACTGGGCAAAATTTGGAATCAAGACTTGAAACTTGGTATGGATAAACTTGGGAGTCCAACATGAGGCATGAAAGTCATCTTAGGCATTTTAGGTCAAAATATCTTTGTGCAAACACAAACCCTAATTTGGGTCCACAGTGCAAGGAGAAGTCTTGAGCAGAGGAAACCCTAACTGGATCTTGAGCTCCAAGGGTTTTGTGATGAGAAATTGTTGAGGAAATGGGAGGGCAAATTTTGGGGTACAACAGTTTCCCCTGTTCAATCTTCTTGAACCTGAAGAGTTAGATTGGCAAGTTTTCCTTTCGTGACTCGAGGGTAAAAGGAGATTAGACACTAGAGTGCCCAGAAATTTGCACTCGCATGTTGGAGTATCAGTAATGTGATTTCGGAAATGGGCTTATAGATGCCATTTGGAGAGATGGTGGATAGGGAGATGGGCTTATAGATGCCATCTGGAGACGTGACAGAACCTTGTCGGGAATGGGCTTATAGATGCCATTTGGAAGTGTTGATCGCATAAGAGATTCCTTAGCGAGAACTTGCGTACTTTGAGAAAGACAGATGTTTTCCTGGCTTGTTACAGGTGTTTGATCTTCAATCTTCTCATGCAGATATGCCCTGGCTAGATACAGGAATCGAATCTGGAATTAGTCATCAACAGATATGCCCTGGCTGGATACAGGAATCGAATCTGGAAATAGTCGTCAACAGATATGCCCTGGCTGGATACAGGAATCGAATCTGGAAATAGTCGTCAACAGATATGCCCTGGCTGGATACAGGAATCGAATCCGGAATTGTGATAGTTGATAGATATGCCCTGGCTGGATACAGGAATCGAATCTTCAAACTCTTCAGACGTGCCCTGGCTAGATACAGGAATCGAGTGTGGAAATAGTCGTCAACAAATATGCCCTGGCTGGATACAGGAATCGAATCTTCAAACTCTTCAGATGTGCCCTGGCTAGATACAGGAATCAAATCTGGAAACTGATCACTCACAGATGTGCCCTGGCTAGATACAGGAATCGAATCTGGAAACCGTGACAGTTGAAGGTAGTTGTCTTTTGGGTTGTCTTTTTCCCTGAAAAGGCAAAACATCGGTTGTATGCAATGTCATGATGTATGAAATGCATGGTGTCATGATGTTCAAAATGAGATAGTGTTGTATGCACTTTATCATGTATGTAAACATGATGTATGAAACACGAAGTGTTTATGAATGCATTTTCGTTTTAGGAAAATAAATCCTTGACGATCAGCTGGGGAATTAAATCATGGGCTGACGTTGAAGAGTAGAGTTCTTCGCTTCCGCTGGGGATGACGGTTGCAAGAATACACCGGTAGGAGAAGATGACTCCGTTGGGGAATAAACTTGTTGGAGAGATTATCCTGAGGGGAATTGCTCTGTGGAAGAGATACTTTGCTGAAGTTTGACGAGAGCTTCACTGAGGATTTCAATGATGGACTCCGCTGGGGATAACAAAGATGAGCTCCTCTGGGGATGACAATGATAAACTCCGCTGGGGATCGAAAGAATTTTGCCGAGGACGATCTTCCGTGGCACTTAGCTGAGGATAACCCAGTTATAAGCCCTTATGAGGAATAACTTTGAATAAAACTCGGGAGAGACGTCCGTACTCTGCAGGGGATAAGCTTCCAGAATCTATTGGGGATAAGCTTCAAGACCTGCTGGGGATATGGATTTTAAATCTCTTGGGGAAACTTTCAGACTGTACTGGTAAATGGTTCCACTGGAGTGTTTGTATTCCGCCGGGGAACAATCTTAGATCAAGACTGCCGGGGATGCTTGCTGATGAATGCCTATACTCCGCTGGGGAATGTTGCTATCTTGTCTTACTCTGTGGGGAGTTGAGGTAACTTGGTCACATTCTTCAGTTGAACCTACCTTGGTACCCTGGCGGACAAACCAACTAGACTACCTGGACAATTCTACATTGCCCCTGTTTCTGATGTCACCTGTAATTAGTCTTTTGCAAGTATTTATGAATTAGCAATTTAATGTCAAATGCATATATCAAAAATGAACATTGGAAGTTCTTCGCAAGACAAAACAGAAAAAAGGAAAAACAATTGGCAATTTGTTTGGAAAACTGAATCTGTATTGATTTTGAAATTTGCCTGTAAATAGGCGTTTTTTGTATAAGAGGCTGACGTCCTAGTAAGAGAACACCGCCGAATAACACAAAGTTTATACAATTTTGAAAAGGAAACAAAACAGCTATGTGCACAAAATTCCCACTGGGTTCCAACTCTGCTATCGCCTTTATGTCTTCAAGCGTCTCATCACTTTGCTGCTTAGTTGAAGATGAAGCTGATTGATCGATGCCGAAGTTTGAGCCAGATAGTTAATGCCGAATTTTGGATGCAAGGTGATCCAATGAGACATAGTGTTACGCTTTATCCCTAACTTTTTCCTGGACCGCCCTTTCGGGTTTTCAGTCCACCGAGATACCCATTTTTGCCCAAGCCGCCTTTTCAGGTTTTCGACTTGCCGGGTGTACAAATTTTTTTTCATTTCATCCCTTATTTTTGCCCGAACCCTTTTGGTTCGCCGGGAAGCCCTTATTTTTGCCTAGGTATGTCAACCTAGCGGGTCTTTTATTCATGCATAGTATCTTTTTACTATGTCTGCATTGGCGGGGTGAGGAAGGTCGTCACCATCCATGGTGGTCAGAATCATGGCTCCTCTTGAGAACACATGTTTAACCACAAATGGCCCTTCGTATGTAGGGGTCCATTTGCCCCGGGGATCACTTTGAGGAAGGATGATGCGTTTGATTACCAGGTCCCCAACTTGATACTCTTGTGGTCTGACTTTCTTGTTAAATGCCCTGATCATCCGTTTTTGATACGTCTGACCATGACAGATAGCGGTGAGTCTCTTTTCGTCAATTAGGTTTAATTGATCAAGTCGAGTTTGGATCCAGTCATCTTCACTCAAGTCTGCATCCTTCATTATCCGGAGAGAGGGTATTTGGACTTCAATCGGTAAGACTGCCTCCATGCCATAGACCAAGGAAAAAGGAGTTGCCCCGGTTGACGTCCTTGCTGAGGTACGGTACCCATGAAGAGAAAACGGTAACATTTCGTGCCAATCTTTATAGGTCACTGTCATCTTCTGCACAATTTTCTTGATATTCTTATTGGCTGCTTCTACAGCCCCATTCATCTTCGGCCGGTAAGGAGAAGAGTTGTGGTGCTGTATCTTAAATTGTTCGCAGAGCTCAGTGATCATCTTGTTGTTGAGATTGGTACCATTGTCCGTGATGATTCTTTCTGGGACGCTGTACCGACAAATCAGGTTATGCCGAATGAAGCGTGCCACGACGCTCTTGGTTACCGTGGCGTAGGAAGCTGCCTCAACCCACTTCGTGAAGTAATCGATCGCTACCAAGATGAAGCGATGCCCGTTGGATGCCGTCGGTCGGATCTCGCCGATCATATCGATGCCCCACATTGCAAAAGGCCAAGGTGCCGTCAGGATGTTCAGAGGAACCGGAGGGATGTGCACCTTATCAGCATAGATCTGGCATTTATGACAAGTTCGAGAATGTTGATAACAGTCGGCTTCCATTGTGGACCAGAAATATCCTGCCCGAAGGATTTTCTTTGCCATGGTATGTCCACTGGAATGTGTTCCGAATGTACCTTCATGCAGTTCTATCATGATCTTCTCTGCTTCAGCCTTATCCACACAACGTAGTAGAGTTGAATCATGATTCCGTTTGTAGAGAATGCCGTTGTTGAGGAAGAATTTTGCCGCAAACCTTCTCATGAACTTCTTGTCGTTGACAGATGCACCTTCAGGGTATTCCTGAGCTTCCAAGTATCTCTCCACCTCATGATACCAGGGTTTTTCAGTCACCTTTTCGGCCTCAAGATCGCAGCAGAATGCGGGTTCGTCCAACTTCCAGATAATGATCCGGGGAGCCTCATTGTCCCATTTGACTTTGAACATTGAAGACATCGTAGCTAGTGCGTCCGCTAACTGATTCTCCTCTCTTGGGAAGTGTTCAAAAGTTATCTCTTCAAAGTGGGGAAGCAAAGTCAGCACATACTCCTTGTAGGGAATAAGATTTGGGTGTTTTGTATCCCACTCGCCTTTGATCTGATTGATCACGAGAGCGGAATCTCCGAAGACACTTAGAAACTTGATTCTTAAGTCGATTGCGGCTTGAAGACCCATGATACATGCCTCATACTCCGCCATGTTGTTGGTGCAGTTGAAACACAGCCGGGCAGTTAGTGGAGTATGAGTGCCTTTGGGAGATATGATCACAGCACCGATGCCGTTACCCAAAGCGTTGGAGGCTCCGTCAAAATGCATAGACCATCGGGATCCTTCCTCAGGTCCTTCATCCGGTCCAGGTACTTCGCAATCAGTTACTACCATGATATCTTCGTCCGGAAATTCAAAGTTCAAGGATTGGTAATCGTCTACGGGTTGGTGTGCCAAATGATCTGCCAGTACACTTCCTTTGATTGCTTTTTGAGTGGTATACTGGATATCATATTCTGTCAAGATCATTTGCCATCTTGCTATCCTTCCAGACAGAGCAGGCTTTTCGAATATGTACTTGATGGGATCCATCTTTGAAATCAACAGAGTGGTGTGAGTCAGCATATACTGTCTCAGTCGGCAAGCAGCCCATACTAGAGCGCAGCAAGTTTTCTCGAGTAGTGAGTAACGAGACTCACAGTCGGTAAACTTTTTGCTCAGGTAATAAATGGCGTGCTCTTTTCGACCAGACTCGTCATGCTGCCCCAGCACACACCCCATTGAATTGTCAAGCACTGTCAAGTATAGTATTAGAGGTCTCCCTTCTACTGGTGGCATAAGAATGGGTGGCTCTTGGAGATACTCTTTTATCTTTTCGAAAGCATCCTAACATTCATCATTCCAACGTACTACTTGATCTTTCTTCAGTAATTTGAAGATTGGCTCACAGGTAGCAGTTAGATGTGAGATGAATCGGGCAATGTAATTCAGTCGTCCCAGAAAGCCTCTGACTTCTTTCTCTGTCTTGGGAGTCGGCATCTCTTGTATGGCTTTTACCTTGGCAGGGTCCACCTGAATACCTTTATCGCTTACAATGAAACCTAGCAATTTTCCGGACCTCACCCCAAAGGTGCATTTGTTGGGATTCAACCTCAGCTTGTATAACTTCAATCGGTCAAACAGCTTCCGTAGATGGTCAAGATGTCCCTCTTCAGTTTGAGACCTTGCAATCATGTCATCAACATATACCTCAACCTCATGATGGATCATATCATGAAATAAAGCAACCATGGCACGTTGGTAGGTTGCCCCAGCATTTTTCAACCCGAAGGGCATGACCTTGTAGCACAAGGTACCCCACTGAGTCACAAAGGTAGTCTTTTCCATATCTTCCGGAGCCATCTTGATCTGATTATACCCTGAAAAACCATCCATGAAGGAGAACACCTTGTGTTGAGCAGTATTGTCAACAAGAACGTCGATGTGAGGCAGAGGGAAATCATCTTTGGGGCTAGCCCTGTTCAAATCCCTGTAGTCGACACACATTCTGACCTTACCGTCCTTCTTCGATACTGGCACCACGTTGGCAACCCACTGAGGGTAAGAAGTCACTGCTAGAAATTCAGCATCGAATTGCTTCATAACCTCAGCTTTGATCTTTTCGGACATCTCTGGATGCATACGGCGGACCTTTTGCTTTACCGGAGGGCAGTCTTCCTTGGTAGGCAGGTGATGAACCACAATGTTGGCATCCAAACCAGGCATGTCTTCGTAAGACCAGGCAAATATTTCCATGTAATCATGCAGCATCTGGATCAATCGTTGCTTCACGCTGAGCTTTAGATTGGCACCAATCTTGACTTCTTTTCTATCTGTCTCAGTACCCAGGTTTACTGTTTCCACCGGCTCTTCATGCGGCTGAATGGACCTCTCTTCCTGGAGTAGCAGTCTTGCGAGTTCACCAGGCACTTCGCAATCATCTTCACCTTCGTCTTCGACCAAGTTGATCGGATTTTCGAAGTCATAATTGGCGATAGCAGAGTTGTTACCAGTGAGATCCAGAGTGGATTGAAACCTGTATAAGTGAGTGTGTGTAAATATAGCTGTTTTGCAATATATAACACATAAAGAAAAAGAGCACAAGATTTGAAATGCAACAAACGTCCAATGTTTTTATTAATGATATATGGAAATATCATACAAAAAGCCCTCACAAATGGAGCTACGGTGCCCCGGGTAGGACACCGAGCCAATAAAAGTTTCAACATATTGTTTGTTACAAATTGAAAACAAAAGAGTTAATTACTGTGTGACAAATGTAATAGGTGTAAAATCCTTTGTCGTCCAGTTGCTTGGTCCGTTGTTGGTGGTTGGATAGATCCAACTATCAAACTCTGCTTCCTCTACGTGCTCCTCGATAGCATTCACCCTTGGGTTGGTGATGAACACTGGAGCCTTTCTGATCCTTTCTTTGCGAACAGCCCTCTGAGCCTCTGCAGTGAAGCCCAGCCCAAACTTGTCGGTCTTTTGAGTGAAGTCAGGAAGCTGACCCTAGTTTGCACATTTGCCTTTCTCAATCACTGCCCGAGCATCCTTCAGGGAAGCCATCTTCAAGGGAAAGTCTTCTTCAACCACTGTTTCAGCTGATGCCAACGTTGGAGGTACCTCCTCAAAATGCTGAAAGGGGGTTTCAATAAATTCCCCGTCCATCTCGATATACCGGAATGAATTCAAGTGACTAACCATGTATTCCTCCTCACCCTGCACAGTAACAATCTTCCCTTTGACAGGGTATTTGAGCTTTTGGTGTAGAGTGGATGTTACCGCCCCAGCCTTGTGAATCCAGGGTCGACCCAACAAGCAGGAATAAGATGGACGAATATCCATTACATAGAACGTTGAGTCGAAGACTTGGGAACCCATACGAATAGGAATGTCTACCTCACCGTGCACCATCCTCTTAGAACCGTCGAAGGCTCTAACAATGATGTTACTAGGTTTCAATTCCAGGCCCTCACAATCCAAGCGATCCAATGCCTTCTTGGGCAATACATTCAGGGAAGAACCGGTATCCACCAACACGTGTGCGAGAGTAGTGCCCCTGCATTCTATAGAGACGTGCAGGGCATCATTGTGATTTTTTCCTTTGGCGGTAAGGTCTGCATCTGAGAAACCCAGGCCATTGTCAGTTGTTAAATTAGCCACACAGTCAGTGAATTGATCTGCAGAGGTCTCTTGCGGCACATGGGCCGTTTTCAGAAATGAAATCAGGGCTTTTGCGTGGGCTTCTGAGCATAGCAGCAATGATAGCATAGAGATTTTGGAGGGGGTATGCCCCAACTGTTCAACAACATTGAAGTCACTCTTTTTAATGATTTTAAGGATTTCCTCCATCTCTTGTTGGGAGGCTTCAACAGCAGTCTTTTTCGGTGCCTCCGTCCTGGCAGGCAAATTAGTAGCAACTTCTTTGCCCCGAGCATCAGAGGACTCGGCGGTAGTAGTAGACACAGGAACTTGAATTGGAACATGCACACTTGCGGGTGTGATGGTAAGAGGTTTTCGGATAACTGGTGGTGCAATGTCAGGCGAGAAGAGCCTGCCACTGCGAGTAATCTTGGCGGGACCAGTGATGTTACTGATACTGGTACTGGTGTTGAACTCCTGCTTCACTCCAAGCACATACACGTCTGCCCCATAGTGCCATGGGACAACCTTGTCAGACTCATAGGGGAGAGGTCCCGGAACAGTAATAGTAATGGGTGCAACAGACATAATTTGGACTGGCTTCCTCGGGGGAGCTTTGGTAGGATTGTTGAAAATTGTGACGACAGATACTTCTTCAGCGGAAACAAACGGAACAGCAGTTTTCTTGAACAAAATTTCTTTGCTATCCATCAGGCTTTGGATGCCTGATTTCAGCAGCGGACAACCGGTAGGGATAACAGCACATAGGAGGCAACCCTTGCTACAACCCAGAAATAAACCGGCTAGTAGTAAGTTCCTCTTAACAGTCAAAAGAGGGGTAGCAACATCATTCACCGAAACAGCATACAAATCCTCTTCAATGGCATTTACTCTATGCTGGGGCATAGGAGCAGTTACAACATTTGGCCTCTCAGGCGCCTCAAACTGAATTTCCTTCGCATCGATAAGGTCTTGCACTTTATTTCTCAGGGCCCAGCAATCATCAGTAGTATGCTCGGGGCTATCAGAATGATAAGCACAACGGGCATTTGGGTTATATTTAGGAGATGCAGTGTTCACGGCCTTCGGAGCCTCTTTGATGGTCACCAAGTTGGTTAAAAACAGTTTCGGTAAGATTTGTGACAAGGTCATACTCAGCCGAGTATACTGCCTCTTAGGCCTTTCACCTCTTTGTTGATTGTACTGCTGAGGAGCAGCAACAGGCTTTGAAATGACCAAGGCATTGACGGCTTGGCGGCTTTCTGGCTTGACTTGTCTTCTAGGACCGTAGACGGCACTTGCTTCTTTCTTGAAAGGCCTCTTCTCAGTACTTGTGGAGGCAACTTTTTATATCTTTCCTGATCTGATGCCAGCTTCAATTCTTTCACCTGTCAGGATCAAATTCGTAAACCCAGCGGAGGAATTACCAACCAAATGATTGAAAAATGGACCAGACAAGGTCCCTAGAAACATATCAACCAGCTCACGATCAGTCAATAGAGGCTGCACCCTGCCAGCCAAATCTCTCCATTTTTGTGCATATTCTTTGAACCCTTCGCCCGTTCCTAGAGACATACCCTGAAGTTGGGTACGTGTAGGAGCGAGGTCGGAATTGTATTGATATTGTCTATAAAATGCGGTCGCCAAATCTTCCCAATGTCGGATACTAGTTCCATCTAGTTGATAGAACCACTCAAGCTGTGACCCCGAAAGGCTATCTTGGAAGAAGTGAATCCAGAGATTTTTGTCTGCCGTGTAAGGTTAGATCTTCCTTACGTACGACCTTAGATGCAGCTTTGGACAGGAGGCCCCGTCATATTTGGCAAAGGCAGGCGCCTTAAACTTGTGTGGGATTACTACCCTAGAAGATAACCCCAAATCTCCGAAATCCAGCCCCGGCACATTCTGAATCTCCATGGCACTCAAGCGGTCTTCTAATTGCTTTTATCTGTCAGCAGCGGGTGGGTATTGTTCGTCATTATAGTCCGTCTCGTTGTCAGAGACTGCAGGACTAGGAGCTCCTCCCCCTTGGGGACTATCTTTCTCTGCAGAGGAAGTAGTTGGTTCAGCCTCGTTATGGAGTGTGTTCCCAAATCTGCGTCCAGTGTTGAATAGCGCAGTTCTCTTCTTCTTCTTCTTCTTCTTCTTTAGGAGTAGAGCTTTCAACTCTTGCTGACCTTGGGCCAGGCTCAGGACCATTTCTTGAAACTGGGCACTTTGGGCCTGAAGGGCCTTGATTGCTTGCTCACTGGAGGAATCTGGATTCATGTCGACTGTTCCAAATAAACAGCGAAGAAGATTAAGCAACCTGTAGAAAAAAATGGGTACCTGTTATGCACATGATGCATGAGATGCTATCTATGCAATGCATTCAAGGATTTTAGAAATTCACAATTGTTGCAGACAAAAAAGAATGCACGTCATATTAATAAGAAGCAATTTGTTAGTACATAAATGCCCCATGGGCCAAATATTACAAAAACAACTTCTCAAGGCAAAAAGATGTTGCGCATCCTCTTTGGCGCAATGTAGGTGTTGAGGGCCTCTTGCTCATGGAGTTGGCGGGTGAGCTCTAAAACCTTCTTCTCACTGGCGTAGAAGCTGGCTTCAAAAGTGTTCCGTTCCTCCTTGAGCTGGATCCAACTCTTCTGCATCTCTTCCCACGATGTAGGCATGTCAGGATGTAGGACGGTGTAGGGAACCTCTCCTTCATTGACGGGCTCTTTAATCACAGGGAGAACATGAGGATAAGGCATCATTAGACTCTAGGCTCGGGCTCGTACCCACTTGAGGTAAGGTTCAAGAGGGATGGAGTTCTTGTGTCCCAGGGTCTTGCTATCAACCTTGTTGGGCATCCTCCAAGCTCTGATGAATCTTTGGAGAAGTCCTTGCGCATCGTTGTCGAAGTAAAAAACCAAGTCAGGAATCAACATGTCGTGAGGGCCATCTCTTCGTGCATATCCAAATTGCCTCAAAGCTAGGCAAGGGTTGTAGGTGATACCTCCTCTGATTCCAAGTAAAGGAACATTAGGAAACTCTCCACAACGATCGACGATGATGACATTTTCTCTGGACCGAGAACACCAATGTACATCAGAGTGAGTAAGAGTCATCAACCGTTGGGACCACCTTGAGCCTTGGTCATTCTTCAAGACAGATTGTGGAAGGTGCGAAATAAACCACCTTGCAAGGAGAGGAGTACAACACATGAGAACACCCCTCTTTCTCATTGTTTGTGTGTAAAATGAGTGAAGGATGTCCCCAAGCAATGTTGGTATTGGATTTCTGGACAAGAAGATTTTGACGGTGTTGACATCTACCAATTGGTCAGAATTTGGGAACAAGACAACCCATAGATAAGGAGTGCCACAATCTCTTCAAAGGCTTGTAGGTCCAATGAATTCCAACACTCTTGTGCCTTCTCAAACAAGAATTTTGCTAAGAACCCTTTGACGCTGCTTCTAGTTTCCCAATGCCCCTTGATGTCAGAAGGTTGTAGATGTAATGCTCGAGCAACATCTTCAGGCTTTGGTTCCTTTTCCGTACCGTTGAAAGGTAGTTGATTGAGGATAGGAATTCTCAGGAGTTGAGAAAATTCCTCCAAAGTGGGTACCAACTGATAGTCAGGGAAAGTGAAACAGTGGTGAAGAGGGTCAAAGAACTGGAATAGCACTTTCATCATGTCTTCTTCAATGTTGGTGTTGACTAAGCTGAGCAGTCTACCATGTCTTTCACTGAAGGATGAGCTTTCCGGAATTCTTGAGGTGAGCTCCTTGAGTTGAGGAGAGATTCTCACAAGATTGACTTGGATGGTTTTTCTGCGAGGAATTTCCATGACCTACAAAATAAGAACAAAGATGAAGATCTAAACCCTTGAAGTGGTTAGTAAATGTATATGATGCTTTATGATGTTCATGATGTATGCACAAACATATGTACAAGCAATTCACACCAAACCCTAGTTTCAGGCTTGCATGAGGTTTCATAGGTAAGTACCCTCTTGAGTGTAGTTGGCTTAAAAACCTGTCCTATAAATAGTAACCGGGTTCTAAGGAGCTCAATATCACTGGATTGTTTTCATTGTTCATTGTTTTGGTTTAGCCACTTAACTAGCGACCAAAATATTCCAAGAAAACAACCCTCAATGAGTGTAGTATCGAGTATCTACCAACTTCGGACTGCACCAAAGCCGGTCATCACACTACCCCTAATAAAAGGCCAAGATGGTCAAGTAAGGTTCTAGGTCATTAGTGCTTAGTGACATCACTCAGCGGCCCCGTACTCTCCTTGATTGAACTCAAGGGTTACCGGTACTCACAAATATGTCGCACTAATATAGCTATTGCTTCGACCGTGTCGGTATACCCCGCAAAGTTTCCACAACGTATTGCTATCTATGAATGTTTCCCAAAATCCGGGTGTAGGATTGCAAACCCAAACAAGAGAGCCAAGATATAAAGCAATCAAATCAAACAATTAGTCATGCAAGAGGGTGATCTGAGCCCTAAGGTTACTCCACTTTTAAATTATTCCCCAGCAGAGTCGCCAGTTCTGTGATACGGTGGGAGAACTGACTATGGTTTTGCGTTTGTTTTCGCAAATGTTTCGGTTGAGCAAGAGTCTCCACCGACTTTTTATTTTATCCTAAGGAAAGGTTAAAAAGCACAACAAAAACCTTTGAGATGTTTTCTTGGGTTCGGGGAGTAGATTATAGAAAGGGAAGGTATTAGCACCCTTTCTATCCATGGTTATCCATGGGCTCTTAGTTACTTGCTTAGATCAACTTGCCTTAATTTTCAATTGTTTGAAATGGTGCTCTTGTGTGTGTGGGTTTGAAAATGTGTTGAAAAGAAGCCAATGTGGTGGCAACCTTTGTAATGATCCATGTTGGGATGTATACAAAGGTGTACGTCTTTTGAAAAGGTTTTCATTTGTTTTTGAAAGTTATTTTTGAAAGTGTAGTGATGTGTGGTTTAGAAAATAGGCAAGTGTTTTGTTTTGCAAGTTTGATTCAAGTAACTAAGAGGTTATCTACTCCTAAATTTCTCAAAGATTATTGTTATGTTTTAACCCTTTTAACAAGTTTGTTCCACCATTGCATTTGGTGGACAATCTTATGTTAGGATGTGAAAGGGACGGGCGCGGGTCATCGTTTAGACCATAATTGCAATGGTGCCAAGTATCTTTGGGCAATTTTTCTTTTAAGGGACTTGATCATTTTTTAGGCAACTTTTGAAAGCGTCATCGAGGGACTATGATCATTTGAATTGTTTTGTTTTGCCCAAAGAGACCTAACATGCAATATGACCCATTTATTGAAGGCAACAAGTGGAATACCCTAGGGGTGCAAGTGTGATTAGTGTTGTCCATTTTCATGCTTGATTATCTTAAGATTAGGTCAAACTATTTTTGTTGTTTTTGATTCGCATACAAACCCTAATTCTAACATGGTATAATTAGAAAGCATTAAAGTGCGAAAAATAAAGTCCTAAACTATTACAACACAATATATGGGAAGGGGGGTACAAATGTTCAAATGGCGGATATTTTGACAAGGAACTTAAACCTAGACTATTACATCAATATTGAATTATTTACAAGATATTTAATTGCACAAATTAAATAGAAATAAAATAAATATGCAAGATGCAAAAAGGCTTTTTATATGTATAAAAAAAAGTATTTTTATATGTCAAATAAACAAAATAAAAAAGTATTATTATTTTTTTTTTAGTTTTTTATATTTAGGGCAAAACCCTAATTTTATTAAGTAAAAGTATTAATTATTTAATATGTACAATATTTATTTATTATATACAAAAATAAAAATAAAAATGAAGTATATTTGTCAAAAAGGTATTTTTAATGTTAAATATTAATAAAAAAATAAAATGTATATATTTTGTATTATAACCTAAATATATATATATATATATATATATATATATATATATATATATATATATATATATATATATATATATATATATATATATATATATATATATATATATATATATATATATATATATATATATATATATATATATATATATATATATATATATATATATATATATATATATATATATATATATATATATATATTTGTATTATTTATTAAATATATTGAATATATACAAAATAATAATATTTAATATTTATAAAAAAAAGTATATTTTATATAAAATATTTTCAGAAGATAAAATAAAATAAAAATGGAAAATGAAATGTGTTTGCATTATTTTAGTATTTTTCAAATAAAAGTATGTTTATATAATTATTTATGTACAAATATTGATCTAAACAAATAAATACCTAATAAATATGAAAATGGTGTAAAAAATATTTTTTATATTTTTAATATTATAAGAAAAAATAAATAAGTCAGAACAAAAAAAGAAAAAGTCAAAAAGTCATAGAAATAAGCAAAATGGGCCTAGGGGGTGTGTGTGTGAAAATGAGGTGTAAACAGAAATGACAAATCAGGCCCAGCCCAAAGGTTGTTGTCTTCAACCTTCAGACAAACATATTCAAAAAACACGCGCCTTTCTTCTCAAATCCCTAACTCCTGATTCTTTGATCTTTTGCCAAATCTTCCAACATGAAACCTGTAGAGCTTGAAGCCACGATTCTAGACATATAAAGAAGTTAATCTAACTCTCAGAAATGAGAGAGAATTTCTTCTCCCCCAATTCCTGACCTAAATTTTATTCAATGTTCAGACTTAAAATTCTCTAAGCATACATAATATAAATGAAATCTAATTACATGGGCATGTTCAGGGCTATGAATGTGACATGTTTTCTTCACAAACCTAAAGCTAACAATGCCTGGATAGAGAGATACGAGTTCATGAACTTACCTGTTCAGTTGAAGTTGTATCTGGTGATGGAGGTGTCTTCAATGCAAGGTGGTGATTGGTATAGCTTCCTTGATGTCCAGGGATGCTATTCCAAGCTTTACTTTGTCTTGAAACCTTTTGAATCGTGCTATAGAACTTCAGCTGCAAAACAAGAAAATGAAAATGGTGATGTTGCCTGGGAGTGTTATAGGTCGTGTTTGAGGTTTGGAATAGCTTCAAGGGATATTGTGGGATGTGTTTGATGTGTTTTTAGCAAGAATGCATGGAAGGTTTGAGCTATGGAACTCAAACTGCAGCAGATGCTCTGTTTGGGCAGTTTGAGGGTGATTCTGGGAATGGGGAGGTATTGGGGATGCTAGGCTCGTGTTTCAGCTTAGGATGGATCTTTTGAAAGTGTTTGACAAGTTTACTTAAGGCTGTCTTCACTGAGATGAAAGTTGGTATGTGTTATGGCAAGTTTCTTACACTTTAAGCAACAAAAGGCCACTTGGTGTTTCTAGCCTGTACAGGCCCCCACTCTATGTTGCACCACTTAGTCTTGATCAGTGTAATTAGCTCATAACCTTGTGCCAAAGAGATCTTAACTGTACTTGCTTGGATTTGCATATTGACATAAAGTTCACTTTTGCAAAAATGGCCATTATGCTTTTTCTACTTTGGGATTAAACCTTTATGCAATGCTTGAACACATAGAACATGGTCTTGGCACAAAGAGTTTGCATTAAATTTATGAGTGTAAAAGGGATTTAGGGCCTGTAATCAAGAAATGCAAGCTGAGTTCAAAATTGCCTAAGTGTATGGACATGTAATTTGGTCATGAACAAAGTGAGTTTTTCCCATATTGCAAAATTTGATTCTCTCTAACCATGAGGTTTTTTGATGAGTTCTTGGTCATTTTGGAAAGCTTGTAATGTGTACTACAATCCATCTTTGAAACGCAAATTTAAATTCCAAGTGGAAGTATATGAAAAATGGTCTTGAAGTTAGGTAAAAACCTTGCCTAAAATAGGTCAAATTTTCTCTAAGTTAAGAATGGTTTGGTACCCTTGTTCCAAAAATTGTAACTTGAGCTACAAGCTTCTTTTGGGAAAACTTTGTGTATCAAAGTTGTAGATTTTTCAATAGGCTACAACTTTCATGTTTTGACTTTTGCTTGAATCCAAATGAATCTTGGTGAGAAAGTGGGACAAAGTTAGGAAAAAATTAGGGTTTTTCATAACTTAGAAAAATTCTAAGTTATGAAAAATCTTCATTTCAAACCCTAATTTGCAATTCTTGATTTCTTGATGAAAAAGTTTCATGATTTGGCATGTTTTGATGAAAAATGAATCTTGACACTTGATTTTGACCAAAAGGTCAAAGTTTGACTTTTCAGTATACAGTCAAAATTGATCAATTGACTGGGAAGTTCAACTGTCAATCTTGTGTATTTGGGATCTTTTGAACTTTTTGAGTATGTCAAGACAATTCCATGGGGTCCTTGAGTCCATATGTGAGCTTGATTTGCCATTGGCTAGGTCAAACAGCAAAAATTGCCTTTGTGCAGTCAAAACCCTAAAAATGATCATTTTGCCCTTTTGGTGATCTGATCAAATTTCTTGTGGAATTGTGATCCAAACTTGATCAAATGGTTCATATGAGTTCATAATGTTGATGTGGGTCAATTTTCATGAGATTTGACTGTCAATTGGCCACAGTTGACTTTTTCCCCAATACAGTTGATTTCTAGGTCAATTGTCCAATTGACTGGGCAAAATTTGGAATCAAGACTTGAAACTTGGTATGGATAAACTTGGGAGTCCAACATGAGGCATGAAAGTCATCTTAGGCATTTTAGGTCAAAATATCTTTGTGCAAACACAAATCCTAATTTGGGTCCACAGTGCAAGGAGAATTCTTGAGCAGAGGAAACCCTAACTGGATCTTGAGCTCCAAGGGTTTTGTGATGAGAAATTTATGAGGAAATGGGAGGGCAAATTTTGGGGTACAACAACAAATAATAGCCCTCACAAGCAAAGCCAAGGTGCCTCGGGAAAGGCAC
The DNA here is from genome assembly GCA_948472305.1 of Vicia faba. Lineage (NCBI taxonomy): Eukaryota > Viridiplantae > Streptophyta > Magnoliopsida > Fabales > Fabaceae > Vicia > Vicia faba. Next base: position 1,213,993,741 of record OX451741.1, on the reverse strand, counting down.
CGGGCCGTAAAGTTTCAAATTGTTTATTACAAATCTCAAAACGAGTAAGTCAATTACTGCGGAATAAAAGAAACAGGTATGAAGTCCCTAGCCGTCCAGTTACTCGGTCCACCGTTGGTAGTTGGGTAGATCCAACTGTCAATGTATGACTCCTCTTCATTGTCTTCAATGGCGTTAATCCCACGATTGTTGATGCGTGGGGGAGGTCCTCCAGCCCGAGCGTGTCTAACAGCCCTTTGAGCCCCTATAGTAAAGCCCAAACAAAATTTATCAGTTTTATGAGTGAAATTAGGGAGATGACCCCAATTGGCACACCCACCTTCTTCAACCGCGGCCCTGGCGTCCTTGAGAGAAGCCATCCTCAAAGGAGGATTGTTGCTAGTAGTTTCAGTCGATGCCAAGATCTGAGGGACTTCTTCGAAATTTTGACAAGGAGTTTCTATGAATTTCCCGTCCATCTCTACATACGGGAAGGAATTGAGGTGGCTCACCATATATTCCTCTTCACTCCGCACCGTGACAATCTTTCCTTTCACCGGGTACTTCAGTATTTGGTGGAGTATGGAAGTAACTGCCCCAGCCTCGTGGATCAAAGGACGACCCAACAAACAAGAATACGATGGCCTGATATCCATCACATAGAAAGTGGACCCAAAAGTCTGAGAACCTACTTTGACAGGGATGTCCACCTACCCGTGCACCATTCTCTTTGATCCGTCAAAATCCCTTACCACAATGTTACTAGGCTTTAGAGTCAAACCCTTGCAATCCAATCGGTCCAACGCCTTCTTCGGCAGAACATTCAGTGAAGACCCAGTATCTACCACCACATGAGCCATAGTGGTGCCCCTGTATTCAATCGAGACATGCAGAGCATCATTATGCTTCCTTCCCTTTGGTGTTAAGTCTGCATCTGAGAAACCTAGCCCATTATCAGCAGTCAGGCTGGCCACACAATCCTTGAACTGATCAGCTGAAGTCTCCTACGACACATGCGCAGTCTTAAGGAATGCAATCAAAGCCTTCACATGGGCCTCGCAGTATAATATCAGAGACAACATGGATTCTTAGGCGCCTCCGTTCGGGCAGGCTCACCTACAACCTCTTTGTCGCTGGTATCAGACGATTCGCCGACAGGGGTAATAACTAGAGTAAGAACAAGAATTGTAGTTGATGTATCGGCAGGAACAACAAATGGAATGGCAATAGGCTTGTTAACTGTCTTGGGGGAAATCTCGGGAGAGAAGACCCTTCCACTTCGGGTGCTTTTGTTAGTTTCGACAATGTTACAAACATCAGGATCAACTTCTTCATCTTTCAAATCTTGTTTGATGCCATGATAGTACACATCGGCACCATAATACCATGGGACAACTTTGTCCGAGACATACAGGACAGGACCAGGAACAATGATTATCAATGGAGAAATTCTAGCAGATGTAATCCTAACAGGTCTTCTCGAGGAAACCTTGGAAGGATTGGCGGAAATGGTTATAATGGCGATGTCTTCAACTGGAACAACATGAATCATAGTCTTCTCGAACAAAATCTCTTTGCTATCTATCAGGCGTTGAACACCTAACTTCAATAAATGGAAACAAGAAAGTAGAAGAGAACACATGTGGCAACCTTTACCACAACCCAGAAATAAACCGGCCAACAACAAATTCTTCTTGACAGTCATGAGAAGAGTAGAAACTTCATCAACAGAGGTAACAAACAAATCAGTGTCAACAGCATTAACTCCACGACTGTGTTTGGGCATGGGAGCAGTTATGACATTTGATTTCTCCAGAGCATCAAAATCTATTTTCTTGGCTTCAATCAAGTCTTGTACTTTGTTCCTCATAGCCCAGCAATCATTTGTATCGTGGCCAAGGCTCTCAGAATGATAGGCGCATCGAGCATTTGGATTATATCGAGGATATGTAGTATTTGGATTCTTGGGAGCCTCTCTCAAGGTTGCCAAGTTGGATATGAATAGGTGAGGTAGAACTTCAGCCAATGTCATGTTGATGCGGGTAAACTGTCGTTGTGGTCTTATCACCCTTTGTTGATTGTTGCATTGTGGAGCAACTGCAGGTCTAGGTATCATCACGGAACTTACTATCTGAAGAGGTACAGCCCTGTTCTGGCCCCTCGGGTTGTAGATAGCACTGGCTTCCTTCTTACCAGCAAAAGGCTTCTTTACTGAACTTTAAGAGGCATCCTTCTGTATTTTTCTACTTCAAATCCCAGCTTCTACTCTTTCTCCAGTTAGGATCAGCTCAGTGAAACCAGCTGATGACCTGCCGATCAAATGATTAAAAAATGGACCAAATAGCATCCCTAGAAGCATATCAACCAACTCCCTATCAGACAGCGGGGGTTGAACTCTCCCAGCCAAGTCTCTCCATTTTTGTGCATAGACTTTAAAACCTTCACCTGCACCCATGGACATACTCTGGAGTTGAGTACGAGTAGGAGCAAGGTCGGTATTGTACTGATACTGCTTGTAGAAAGCAACATCCAGATCTTCCTAGTTTCGGATATTTGTTCCCTCTAGCTGGTAGAACCATTCAAGTTGAGTCCTTGACAGACTATCTTGAAAGAAGTGAACCCACAAATTTCTATCAACTGTGTGGGGCTGGATCTTCATAACATAAGAACGGAGATGTAGTTTTGGGCAGGACACCCCATCATACTTAGAAAAAACTGGAGCTTTGAACTTCTGCGGGATGACCACTCCCGACACTAAACCTAATTCTTCGAAATCTAATCCAGGTATCCTCTGAACTTCCATGGAACTCAGACGATCTTTCAATTGTTTGTATATATCCTCAGTAGGAGGATATTGCTCATTATTGTAATCGGTATCATTGTTAGAAACTGCAGGACTGGGATCCTTCTCTTCTTCCTGATTCTTCCCTTCCTTAGAGGAAGAGGTCAGATCGACTTGTCGCTTCAACCGCTCTCCAAATCTTCTGCCCATATTCAGAATACCGACAGCCTTCTTATTTTTCTTCTTTTCTTTCAGGATGAGGGCTTTCAGATCCTCCTGCCCTTTTGCCAGACTGATGAACATTTGTTGGAACTGGGTGTTATGTGCCTGAAGGTCCTTGATGGTTTATTCGGAAGACATGTCTGCTGAAATAAACAGCGAAGAAGATGAGAAACCTGTAATAGTACCTGTAATGATGTGTATGATAATGGGATGTGCATGAAATTATTTCAAAGACTTCGGGAAATCTAAATTTTCAAACCAAAGTAAACAAAAACTTTATTAGCTGAATCTGAAGTTCAAAGGCCTTTTAGGCGTTACAATTTAAAAATAAATCTGAAACTATAAAAGACATCAAAATTCCCATGGATTCTTCTTCTTTGTGCCGAGATAGTCATTGAGTCCTCTTTCTTCATGAAGGTTCTTTGTGAGCTCTAAAACCTTCCTCTCCTGAGCATGAAACTGATCCCTATAAGTATCTCGCTCCTTCATCAACTGAATCCAAGACCTCTGTAATTCTCCAAGGTCTGTGGGCATATAAGGATAGAGAACCGTGTAAGGAATGCCTTCTTCCATAGTGGGTTCCATAATCACTGGTAAAACAGCCACATAGGGCATCATAAGCTTCTGGGCACGAGCCCTTACCCATTGGAGGTAAGTTTCCATAGGAATGGAAGTTTTTGGCCCTAAAGCCTTGGTGCCAGACCTGTTTACCATGCCCCAAGCTCGTATGAACCTCCGGCGATACTCGTGAACATCATCCTCATAGTTGAATACAATTCCCTCAATAAGTAACTCATGGGGGCCATCCCTTCGAGCGTGACCAAATTGTCGCAGAGCTAAACAGGGGTTGTTGGTTATACCTCCTCTGATACCAAGTAACGGGACATTAGGGTACTCCCCGCAGCGGTCAATAATAGCAGTGTTTTCCATAGCTCGAGAACACCAAAGAATATCTGTATGAGTGAGTGACATTATCCTTTGCGACCAACCCATACCTTATTCATTCTTCAGTATGGACTTAGGGAGGTGAGAAATAAACCACCTTGACAGCAATGGCATGCAGCACATAAGAATTCCTCTTCTCTTCATGGTACGAGTATGGAGAGTGTGAAAAATATCTCCGAGCAATGTTGGCACAGGGTTGCAGGAGAGGAATATCTTGATAGCATTCACATCTATGAATGAGTCTGGATTAGGGAGTAGGACAAACCCATATATTATAAGACCCTTGTCTATCATAAACTTAGCTAGAAAACCCGTGACTCCGCTTCTGGTTTCCCAATTGGATACCATGTCGGCCCGTTTCAGATGCAGATCTGATGCAATGAATTCTGGCTTAGGAACTTCTTCTACACCTTTAAAGGGTAAATGTTCAAGAATGGGTACATCCAACAGCTGAGAGAACTCTTCCAAGGTAGGCACCAACTGATAGTCTAGAAAGGTGAAGCAATGGTGCTTGGGATCGAAGAACTGAAAAAATACACTCATCATCTTTTCATCAAAGTTTGAAGTAACCAGGTTGAGAAGTTGACCATGTCTTTGGTGAACGCAGAAGTTTCAGAAACCCTTGATGCTAGCTCTTTGATTTGGGAAGGTATCTTCACAAAGCTGATTTGGATAGTGTTTCTACGAACGGAAACCATGATCTGCAAAACAGAACAAAGATAAATTCCCTTGGTCTTTGAAATGGTTAGTGCAATAATAATGGATGCCATGTTATGATGTATGATGTCATGATAAACCACAGGTATAGAAAACACAGGTATAGCAAACACAGTCAAGTCACACCAAGTCCTTAGGGTTAAGGCTTGCATGAGGTTAAAGGTAGTACCCTCTTGAAGTTTAGTTTGTTTCAAACTTGTCTTAAATAGTAATCAGGTTCTAGAGGATCTCAATATCACTGACCATCATTTATCGGGCATTGTTTCAGCTCAATCAATCTTTTCTTGCGGCCAAAATATCTCGAAAGTCTGGTCTCAATGAGTGTAGCATCGAGTATCAACCAATCCTCATCTCTACACCGAGGCCGGATATCTCACTACTTTTTAATGGCCAAGTTTGTTCAACTAAGGTTCTAAGGTCCGTTGGTGCTTCACGACACCACGCGGCCGCCCCATATTCTCCTCGTTTCCCCACGAAGGATAATGGTACCAATCAAAGTGCCACACCAACACAGCCATTGCATAAACCATATCGATTTATGTCGTATAGTCTCCCCGATCTATTGTTGTTTACCTAATGAGTGCCCCCAGAACCGGGTGTAGGATCTATAGTAAACCCAAACAAACCCTCAAAAGTAAAGCAATCAAGACAATTAAGAGAAGCAATTTAATGACCTAGATCCTAAGGTAAACCCCACTTTATTTTTCTCCCCAGCAGAGTCGCCAGTTCTATGATACGGTGGAAGAACCGACAGTTTAATACTGGTTTGCGTTTTGCGTTTTTTGTTTTCAAAATGTCGCGGTAAGCAAGAGTCGCCACCGACTTTTATTTCATCCAATCATGGAAAAGGAAAAAGAACCAAAAAAAAAACCTTTTTTCGAGATATTATGAGTGCGAGGGTAGATTATAGAAAGGGAAGGTGTTAGCACCCTTTCTATCCGTGGTTTTCCACGGGCTCTTAGGTACTTCCTCATTTTTTCAAATTGCTTGTATGTGTTTGTTTTGAAATTTTGTTTACTTTGTGATAACCCTTGTATCAGTCCTCAAGAGTGTGACGAAGTTGTTTTGAACATTTGTTTTGTAAGGTGTTTGTGTTAAAAGTTTTTATTGAGCAAGTACTTAAGATTCTACCTACTCGAAAAAATATTGTTCTTTCTATTTCCTTTAGACAGCGTTATCCTACTATTAAGGAGTAGGTAGCACCGTCGTTGGAGTTGCAAGGGACATTCAAAAGGGACAAATACAATCACTAAAGCAATAGTTAGAAAACTTTAGTAGTAACCCTAGAGTCTTAAGATCTTTTCGAGGCAACGTTTCCGAGGCAACATTTCTGAGGCAACATTTCCAAGGCAACATTCAAATAGGACATTTGATCTTTTAGACAGGAGGGCAACCACTAAAATCCCCTATGCTTAATGATTGTTTACCGAAGGCAACCGAAGTGAGGTAAACCCTAGGAGTGAAATATGTGCATATGATTTGTTTCAGTTATTTAATCTTTGCACATTAGGTGATCTACCGTTTTAATTTCAAATATTCTTGCCATACAATCCTATTAGCATACATCTAGACAGTTAAATATTTTGCAGTAATTTAAAAGTGCGAGAAAATAAACCTAGCTATTACAAGGCTTTGACAGTTACATGATTATTTTGACGGGAAATAAAGGATGCGAAATTTAAAACCCTAATTAAAACTATTGCAAACCATCGCAGTTACAATAATAATGAAACAAATAAAAGTGTGCGCGGTAAATTAAATGCGAGGGATGTTGAAAAATAACCTAAACCCTAATTCTATTTATTTTTAATCATGAAAGAGAAATTGAAATTAACCTAATCTAGCTAAATTAAATAATTTCAAGAAAATAAAATATTTTGTACAAAAAGATTTTGTGTATTTTTGGTTTTTTATTTGAGAAAAGAAATTTAATTGTAAAATTAAACCTAATTTCTATTTGATTTTAATTATAGAAAAGAAACTAAATTAACCTAATATTTCTAATTAAATTAAATAATTTATTAAAAAATGATTCTTTTTTGGTATTTTGTGATTTGTTGATTTTATGAAAAAAAAGTAATTAATTTGGTGAAAAAAATAATTAAACAAAATAATTAAAATAAAAGAAATAAGTAAAGAGAAAAAAGAATATGGGCCTGTATGGAGAAGCAGACTGGGGGGTGCAGCGCCTAGAAATATTGGGCCCAAGTTGTGTTGGCCCAGAGCTGCATGAGATCCAGTGTTGACTGGCTTCTGGGAGTTCACCATGGATTGTACCTACCGCGCATTGGATCTTGGCTGGAGATGAATCTGAGGGTCAGATCCTGAGTTACATGATGGACACATGGAATAGTAGTGTATGAGATCCTGCATACAAATGTTAGAAAATAGGAAAAATGTCTGGACCTGGGATCGAACCCAGGTCCTTCCATTCACAAGCGTGTCTCTCTACCAACTGCGTTGGACAAGTTATTCATAATTATAATAAAATAAATAAAATATAATACAAACAAAGTGCCATGCCCCAAAAAACGCGCGTGGATTCAAACGGGCCAGTGGTATGCTGCCACGCCCTCATCTTCCTCCCAGAACTGTCGTCTTTGGTATTAGGCTTTTACCTACGGACAAAATTGTCACTAAAGGCTATAGTGACAATTTTTGTCCATAGCTATATCCCTGTAAAACTCAAAAAATTTCATACGAGCATGATAAATTAATTGTGATGGTACCAATCAACTCGTCTTGGCCTCACAAGCATCGTGGTACCTCATTCATGGCCTAATTCTTCTTGCATCAAGAAACCCTAAAAAAACATAAAAACCATAATAATAGCAGGTGCGTGTATAAGCTTCAAAAATGCAATTAAACCATCCTGTTAGCTTGCAAACATGATAATAATCATAAATATGACAATTAAAATTGCTAATGATACAAGAATTTGGATAATCGATTCTGGAAAAAAAATGCAAACTGTGTGAGTTACAGTTAGTATTTTTGGGCATTTCAGACCTTGCAAGTGGTTGGAATAGCTTCCTGAGATGTCCAGCAATGGATTGGGATATCTTGGATAGCTTGAGATGGCCTGGGGAATGGAAACCGATTCACACTTTTTCCTTGAATTTTTGACTTTGCTCTGCCTCTTTCACGACTCCAACCCTTGTCTTTTTTATCTGCAATTGTTATTCACTTATAGTAGACTGAATTAAGTCAATAAAATTGGCATGAATCTTGAGAAATAATGGAAATTGGATTTGATTTGCTCTTGTATGATATATTTCTAAAACAAGCTTCAATCCAATCTTTTTCAATCCAAATCCACCTTGCACGAATTGGTTGGCATGTTAGTTGTACATGGACTCAAAATGTGCATAAAAAATCAAGGATTTGATTTTATTTCATTATTTTACTTTTTTATATTGATTTGTTTTGATTTAAATGAAATAAAATCAAAATAAATAATAAAAATAACATAATAATAGGTGGAAAATCTCAGGGGTCGTGGGTCCTATTAGAAACATGTTTCAAGCAAGAAAACATGGGCCCCTTTGGAAAAATGCAAATTTGATCAATGTTGACTTTTGATAATTTTCCAAAAATTGCCAACTTTGACAATGCATATCTCCCTCAATTTTGACCCTAGGAGGGTGTTATTTGGATTTTTAGAAAGCTTAGTATGTCCCCTAACCAAACCTTTTGGTCTCATCTCAATTGAGTCTTCCATGTTCATGTGAGAAGCTTTGACCCAAAAGGTGTTTTTGTTGACTTTTCAAAAGGACCCATAATGTAGAAATTCATATCTTTTTGTGAGTTCATATTTTAAACTTGTGAGATGAAGATGAATTGTAGGGAATTGCATCCTCTTTAAAATGAGCTTTGGATGGAAAATTTCTGATGAAGCAAGTGGAAGTTATGATGGGTCAAAGTTGGGTTGACTTTTACTAAGAAACCCTAATTTAGCAACTTTTGGGTTTTGATGAATTTGGAGAATTCCTTGAGGAATCATGATCAACCCTTGATAAAATGATGAAAGTAACTTGAAAATGTAGATGTTGACCAAAAATATTGAAGTTTAACTGTATGTGAGTCACAGTTGACTTTTGACCTAGTACAATTGATTCTCAAGCCTCTGAGCAGTTGACTGAGCAAACTTCTTGTGCAAGGCATGAAACTTGACATGTAGGGTCTTGAGAACATATTAAGACCATGGAGATCATATGAGGCCTTTGTGGTTCACCCAACTTGATGAAAATAGAAACCCTAATTTGAGGTACACTGCCTTTGGAGAGATTTTGTCTGGTCAACTCTTGGGAAAGCTTGAGCAAATTGAGGATCTCAATGGACATGTATTGAGTAAAATGAGAGGGCAAATTTTGGGGTACAACATAAAGCATCAAGAATCATGCCTTAATACCCCCCTTGAGTTGAGAATGCCATTGGATTGAACTTGGTAACTTGGAACTGAAGTTTCCCCATAAGTCAGAATTTGAAGTCTTTTTTTTGGCTTCTAATCACAAGTTTTCCACGCGTTTTTGCCTCTAAACATGTTTAGTGAAGTTCATGTATTGCTCCATAGAAGTCCAGTTTCAGAGCTCTGCAACTCAACTTCAATAGATAGATTCCTTCATCAATTCTTCAAAACTTTGATATCATTGCGATGCTCTCATTGCCCCGGTTCTAGTCGCAACACTTATTTTCATCTAGAATCTTGTTTTGACCACGAAATTTCAAATCCCTTTTCAAAACATTCCTTCCAATTTGTTTGAGCTACAGTTTATATAAATTTGTCGTAAAGGTGTGGTTGTCTTCATCTTGAAGAGATGAAGCGAATGACATAGGTCTGAGCTTCTGATTTTACAGTTTGAGAGACCTGTAATTCGCGTTGGCTGGAGGTTGAAGATGACCAATGTGTCATCTTCCAACCAATGATGGCACGCCACTTATTTTTTGAAATCTGATTTTAATTAATGATTCAATGCATTATCCACTAAAGTTCCTAACATGCACAGCGTGCCAGGTCCACTTGATCTGTTTACTAATGTATTTTGACATTGATCAGATGGCCCATGTTTTTTTGGTGTTTATTATATTTTCTGATTTTTTATATTTAATTGTTTTAAATTTCAAAAAATCATAGAAAAACCATTTTTAGTCCAAAAAATCTAAAAAAATTATGAAAAATATTTTTGATTTTTCTCTTTCTGATTTTTATTTTTTCACAATTTTATTTTGTGTTTTAGTTCTTTTTATAAGTTTTCACTTTATTTGATTTGTTTTAAATGTTTAAAAATACTTTTATACATTTTTAAATTCTGGAAAAAAATATGGAATGAGCCAATGATATTGTGACAAATATTGGTGACCTCATTTATTTTTTATTTCTGACTTTGTTATTTTTAATCATTTTTGGTTTATTTTACTCATTTCTTTTAATTTTAAAAATATTTTCTGACTTTTAAAAATTACCAAAAATTTTATAAAATCATTTTATTTCATTTCTAATTTTTCTATGATCTTTCTTTTTATTTCTTGATTAATTTGAATATAGTTGGTATCTTTCCCTTTTATTCCCATTTTAAAAACATTTTAAAAAAACCTTTTAATATACATATTAAATGCAATATTATTTTGTGATTATTTTCTGGCTGATCTTGGGTTGAATTTTTTATCATGAACTTTATTAACATCATTGGATCCATGGTGTTGAGCTTAACTCCATAAAAAATGGATGAATGATTTTAATAATAGTTTGATTAAAATTTAATTCAAATGTGGTTTGTATATTCTTCCCCACCCCCTTTTCATCTCATCCCTTTCTTATTGCACTAAGTGTTATTGGAGCATGATCTCTATATCATGTCTCAAAATAAATGGTGCATAGATTTCTATTGACCGACCTCAAAATAGATGCGTCTTCTATATAAGTCCACTTACGATTGCTTAACATAGCGCTAAATTTTGTCCTGATTCGAATAAATGATCATTTGTGGCCCAAACCTATGTTTGCAAGACCAAGTATGTTAATTTGATCTCTTAGATCCAATAACCTTGAGATTCATTGTATGAAGGCTTTGGTTCTACCAATCCTCTAATGGATCTACAACACTTTTGGTCAACGCGGATCACTTAAACATCGCTGATCATTAAATGGTACTTTTGAGGATTCCAAATGGATGATATACTTTACAAAAAGCAAATGCAACTTGTTGTGTGGAGGCTTTGGTTTTACCAATCCTCTAATGAGTTCCAAATGCAAGTTTCAAGATGGTCATCCAACTAACCACTAATTATTAAATTGTTTTTACTTTATGCTTTTATTTTTATGCTTTATGTACCATTTACTTTAAGCATTACATTTAATGCCATTTTTATTTTTCTCACTTGAGCATTTATATTCTTATCATTTTATTTTTTGCTCACTTGAGCTTTTTCTTTTCTCTTTTAAGGCACCAAATAATCAACATGAACCATAAAATGCTTTAATGATACTTGGAATATTTGGTTACTATCCTTTGCATTGTGGAGTATTTGACTTCTTGGACTTAGGATTAGAAGCCTTGACCTATGTTGGAGACCTTGTGACCTTAATTAATATTTTGTCTGGAGTTCTTGAGTTTTACCTCAAGACATTAGGTTGTTTGTTTGTTTTTTGTGCAGGTTATTATGATTACATAATTTGTTTATAGTCTGGAATTCACCCGTATACAGTCGTTACTCTGCACAATTTTTGTGAAGACTTAATACACTTGAAGTTTGGTTCTCTCAAGAGGTCTAGTATCTTTGCTTGCTTGGTTTCAATCCAAAGAATGGGAATTCTATCTTGACTCATAATGTCAATGTTGTACCCAAAAATTTGCCTCCCATGTGTCTCAATACATGTCAAATAAGGACTTCAACTTGCTCAAGGAAGTCCAAGGGTTGACTAGACAAGCTCTCTCCTAAGACAGTCTACCTCAAATTAGGGTTTCAGTTTGCATCAAGATGTTTAAATCCAAAGGGTCCCAAATGCTCACCATTGTCCTAATATGTTATCAAGATCATCCATGTCAAGTTTCAAGCCTTGCAGAGGAAGTTTGCTCAGTCAATTGCTCAAAGGCCTGAGAATCGACTGTGCTAGGGCAAAAGTCAACTATGGCCCACATACAGTCAAACTTCAAGATTTTTGTCAACATTCTCATTTTGAATTATTATTTATCATTTGATCAAGGTTTTATCATGATTCCTCAAATATTTCTCACAATTCATCAAAATCCAAAAGTTGTTAAATTATGGTTTTGCAGGAAAAGTCAACTCAACTTTGACCAAGCATAACTTTCTCATACTTTATCAAAAATGACCCATCCATATCTCATTGTGAAGAGGATGTAATTCCCTACAATCCATCTTCATATACCAAGTTCAAAATATGCACTCACAAAAAGATATGAATTTGGACATTATAGGTCATTTTGAAAAGTCAACAAAAACACATTTTGGGTCAAAGGTTCTTACATGAACATGGAAGATTCAATTGAGATGAGACCGAAAGGGTTGCTTATAGGACATCTTAAGCTTTCTAAAAAGTCATAGAACACCTCTCTAGGGTTAAAATTGAGAGAGTTATGCATTGGCCAAGTTAACCTTTTTTGTAAAATTGCAAAAAGTCAAATGTGTCAAAGATTGCATTTTTTGTCAAGTGGGCCCAACTTTTTATGCTTGCACTGAGTTTGTAATGTGACCCACGACCCATGATCCCTTCCATTTGTCATTCTTTTATTTTTGTTATTTATTTTGATTTTATTTCATTTAAATCAAATAAAATCAAAATAAAATAATGAAAATATCAAAAACTAATTAACCTTGAGATTTTGTGCATGATTAGGTCCATTACACAGCTGGAAACAAGATCAAATTGTGCAAGGTTCAAAATGGACAGAAAAAGATTGGATTTGCTTGTTTTGGAAAGATTTGCACAAGGATCAAATCATGAATCAATAATCATAATTGGAGAATATTTGAAACAAAATTGTAACCCTAATGAATTCTACTATACATAAGGAACAAGTGCAGACCAAAAACAAGAGGTTGGAGGCGTGCAAAGGAGAGAACGAATTGCAAAAAAATTCAAGAAAAAGTGCAAACTGATTTTCAAGTTCCAGGCCCTCTCAATCCATTCTGATCATACCAATCGTTTGCTGGGCATCCTAGGATCGTGCTTCAATCGCTAGCAAGCTTCCTCACGCCTTAAAACACCCTGTAAGAGTCACACGGTTTGTCTCTTTTCTTGAAATCAATTACATTAATTCTGGCACATTTAGCATGATTAATTGACATATTATTGATCCTTGAGATATTTGCAAGCTAATGGTTATGATTAATTTCATTTTTATTGACTGTACATCAAGTTACCATGGCTAGGGTTCGTGCTTTGTTTTTAGGGGTTTTTCTTACAGGAACAATTAGCCATTAATAATGGTACCATGATGCTCGTGAGGTTGCAACGAGTTGATTGGTACCATTGGTTTTCATTTGTCATGCTTGTATGAGATTTTGGAAATGCACAGGGTTGTACCTACACTTAGTGTCCGTAGGTAAAAGTCATGGAACTTACATCGACGGTGGGAGGAAGAAGATGGTTTACGTGGCACTCCCTGACTTGCCCATTTGAATTTCGCGCGTTTCAGAATTTGGCTTTTTGTTTTTATCATATAATATTTATTTGTTATCATTTATACAATTAACATGGCCAATTCAGATGGCAAGCGCGCAGTGGGAGAATGCCTAAGGGTCTGGGTTTGATCCCCAGGTCCCAACATTGCTTCATATTATTTTTCTTACATAATCAGGTGCACATGTATCCCCTGCGTCCACCATACATCATCAGCATCTAACCATCAAATCATCAGCATGCCAGATCCAAAGCTTCTCCCATGAGGGTCCATTATGCGCTGGAGTCAAGCATGCCCATAGGATCTAGCAAAGTCAATGGGGCCAGAAATTGTTGGGCTCAGATTTGCAAATAACACCCCCCTCATTTTGCTAATACTAGACCCATTCTTTCTCTTTTCTTTTTTTCTTTTATTTAATTTAATTTACTTAATTGTTTTTTTTAACAAAATTAATTTCTTTTTTTCACAAAAAAATCATAAAATCAAGTTTCACAAAATTTAGAATTAGGTTTTTATTTAATTTAATTTAATTTAATATTAGTTTAAATTTAAATTAGGATAATTCTAACTTTTTTTATATAGTTAAAATCAATTAGAAAAATTAAGGTTAGATTTGTGATTTAATTTAATTTTTATTTATTTCTCAAATAAAGTAAAAAAATACAAAAATAGGTTAATTTAATTATTTTTCTTAAATTTAAATTAATTAGTAATTAGGTTTTTATTTATTCAATTGAACCTTATTTTCTCAAATAATTAAAAAAAACACAAAAAAATGGTTTTTCTTTTAAATTACAATTAGGTTAGTAGGGGTCAAAACCCTAATTAGGTTTTCTTTTAATTGCATTCGATTCATCGCGTGCGTTTATTATTTTTGCAATATTAATGTAACTGCTCACGGTATGTAATAGTTTAATCTAGGATTTTCTTTGTTTATCATTTTTACGGTTTTTTTGGCTATGTAATTAATCCCTACCCCGAAGCCTTGTAATAGCGTAGGTTTTATTTCTCGCATTTTAATTCTCGCAAATATTAACTATTTAGATGTATGTTAATAGGATTGTATGACAAGATTGCATGGTAATTTAAAACGGCTAGAAAAACCTAATGTGCAAAGATAATAACTGAAATAAAAACACTCGCACATGCGCACTCTTAGGGTATACTCTCACTTCGGTTGCCTTCGGTAAACGGTCATTAAGTATAAGGTGTCTTAGTGGTTGCCCTCCTGTCTAACAAAGATCAAAAGTCCCGTTCGGAAATGTTGCCTCGGAAACGTTGCCTCGGAAATGTTGCCTCGAATATGATCTTAAGACTCTAGGGTTATTATTAAGACGTCCTAGCATTGCTTTAGTGATCGTACGTACCTTTCGAATGACCCTTACAACTCCAACGACGATGCTACCTATTTCTCAATAGTAGGATAGCACTGTCTAAAGGAAACAAGAACATACACAATCTTTTTTCTAGTAGGTAGATAACTGTTAGGTACTTGCTCAAATTAAACTTTTCACACTTACACTTTTTTTCAAACAAAGTTTTCAAAACAACTTCGTAACACTCTTGAGGACAGAAACAAGAGTTAAAACGAAGTAAAACAAAACTTTTCAAAACAAACACACAAAAGCAATTTTAAAAGATGAGCAAGTACCTAAGAGCCCATGGAAAACCATGGATAGAAAGGGTGCTAACACCTTCCCTTTCTATAATCTACCCCCCGTACTCAAAATCTCGAAAAAGGAATTTTTCTGTGCTTTTTTCCTTTCCAGTTGTATAAAATAAAAGTCAGTGGCGACTCTTGCTTACCGCGACATTTTGCAAATACAAAACGCAAAATGCAAACCAGCATTTTCAAAAATAGTCGGTTCTGCCATCGTATCACAGTCAAGTATTGGCTTCTTATTGGTTAGATGGTTCTTGTCCCTAACTTTTACCTTATGCTTTAGGATAGTCCCTTCTTCTCCTCCCATCTTCTTTAATTTCAAAAATCTCCCTCCTCCTTTTGAAAACTCTTCTTGTTTTGAAACTTGAACCATTTTCATAACAAACTTGGACTTATGTCCATGCATTTTCAAAACATTTTCATAAATAAACTTCAATCGAATTAATAATACTTTGGCATTTTTTTGTGAGAATACTAAAAGTCAATCAATCTCATTTGAAACCATTGTGCCACTTTGGCTTTTTATTTTAAAACCTTTCTCAAAAGATTAGACTCTTGTCAATCCTTGTAGAGATGCAAACAACCATACTTCTACAATATATAGTGAAGAGAGATATTTTTCACTTGGGTGTTGAGTGAGGCATTGTTGATTTTAAAATCCTAGCCATATCCTCCACTTTGAGATGATGCAAATTCTACTTTCTCATGATTGTGGGTAGTAACTATATTTTCAACACAGACAATGACGATGATGTCTTATCTCATAAAATTAACCAACACATTTGTGTTTTAAATTTTTTTAAAGAGGAAATACGTGTACCCTGATCCCCTATTGCACGGAAGATGGTACGTAGGCACTAAAGGTTCGCAACCGCGGCGGGTGCAAAAATCATAAAAAATATATTTCCTTTCTCACCTCCACCATCTATTTTTATACAACATTTTTTATTGCCAAAATATACAGATTTTACCAAGAGGTTCCTGCGGAGTACCGTAGATGTTTTAGGGTGCTGATACCTTCTCTTTGCATAACCAACACCCTTACCTTGAATCTTTCCCCCCTTTTTTTTGGGTTATTCGCTATTTTCCCATTCTTTTGGAAACAATAAAGCGTGGTGGCAATTTTTATTTTTGATTTGTATAAGTCCAGTCAATCCAATGGCTTAGTCTTGAACATTTCTACCGCTACAAAAAATTGGCGACTCTGCTAGGGAAAGATTGACCTCTTGTTGGTCCATCCCTGAGTGGGTTGAGCCTATCTTTGTTTATATCTGTGTATATGCTATTGTTGTTTATGTGTTATATGTTGTATATATGTTTATCTGGATTTTCCTAGTTTTCAGGGTGCTTGGTGATTACTCATAAGTCCTATACCCGGACTTGGGCAAACTTTAAGATAGGACGGACGGTATAGTCATGTTAACTTTGAGGGAGTAATCCCAAAAAAGGAGGCATGAGATCCCTCACTCAGTGGAGGCCCCTTTGACTATAGTGTCGCTTACCAAGTAATCGAGAAGACGTACTGCTTTCGACCTGGGAGCCTGCTGAAGCTGAGGACCGTAGAATACCAAACCCATCTCGGCCTTTTAGGTGTAGTGCGAAAGCTATGACGGAGTAATCCAAAAATAGTTGTCACGTGATGGTACACTCGGACGAGTCTTTCTTGAGAATATTACTAATTATCGAGTTAATCGGGAAGTTGGTAATATTCAAAGGAAGGATGTAGACTCTGGGAACCTCTAGAACCTTGTTCGGAAGGTGATAACTTTTAGACCATACCTTATGGGTAGTACCTTCGACCTCATGCTCATGACGTTGAACCTATGAACCCTATATGTGTGATCTTGTATGTGATTGTTGCATCATGCATCCATGCACTCATAAGCATCTTTTGAAGAAATATTATTTCAAGGGATTTAAAAGTTGACCATTTGTGAATGTCTCAGGTATCCATGGATTCTGGGAAAAGAAATATTGGGAAATACAGTTTCAAAGATCCTAAGATAAATGAGTTGATCAGTCTAATTCCTGAGATCAAGTGTTCTGCAGATTTTTGGAAGAAGTATGGATCCATCATTCCTCTCATGAAGATTAGGACGAAGGAGGGTATTCTCTCGACCTTGGTCCAGTTCTATGATCCGATGTATCATTTCTTTACTTTCCCTGATTATCAGTTGATGCCTAAACTAGAGGAGTATTCTTATCTGTTGGATTTACCTATTACTGATCGTGTTCCTTTTACTGCTTTGGAGGATGAGCCAAAATCACACGAGATTGTTGGTTTGGTCCATCTGGGAAGTCTGAGGTTAAAGCCCATATGACTACTAAAGGAGGGATTAGAGGATTACCAGCTCAGTTCTTATTGGAGAAAGCTAGTTACTTTTCCAGGATGAAGAGTACAGTCGCTTTTGAGGCCATCTTTGCTCTACTTGCTTACGGATTGTTCTTATTTCCTAATATGGACAAGTTTGTTGACATTAATGCTATCAGGATCTTCATGATTGGAAACCCAGTTCCTACGTTGTTGGGTGATACTTATTACTCCATTGATCTTCAGAATTCTTATCATGAGGGGATGATTATCTGTTGCACACCTTTGTTGTACCGGTGGTTTATCTCTCATATGCCTCAGTCTGATGCTTTCTGGGATGTCAGGAAGGAACCCCGTTGGGCTCCTAAGATCATGGCACTTACTCACTCGGATATTGATTGGTATCATCGAGCTTACTAGGATATAGAGATTGTTGACAGTTGTGGTAGTTTCCCCAATGTACCTCTTCTTGGTACAAAGGGAGGAATTAACTATAACCCTGTTCTTGCACGACGACAACTTGGTTATCCAATGAGGGATAAACCAAATAGTATTCATTTGAGTAGTTTCTTTCCGAAGGAGGGAGAAGACCATAGGGAAGCTAGGGAGCAGATTGCAAAGGCCTGGCGTCACATCCACAAGAAGAGTAGGAAATATTTGGGACCAAGAGGCGCTGTTTCTTTGGAACCTTATCTTCAGTGGGTCCAAACGAGAGCCATTCAGTTGAAGATGTTGTATCCCCAGGAAACACCTATGCCTGATTTGTTTGTGAAGACCACTCCTCCCTTGTTAGATGACCTAGAAGAGCTGCAGGTTTCTTTGGTCAGGATGCAACAGGAAAAGGATGCTTGGAAGAATAAGTGCCAAACTCTAGAGATTTCCTATAGAGCAGATTTAAAGGAGAAAGACGACTTGATTGAGATCCTTGAAAACCGGGATGTAGAGACCATGGAGAGGCAAGGGGATTTATTTTCTCCTAAGGCTCATTCAAATGCTATTTGCTCACTCCCTGATTCAGGTGATTGGAAGGAGGTTGAAGGCTCATTGACAAGCTCACAGGGAAGCGCCAGTGTGTAACACCCCAATTCTACCCCGGAAAATTATATAAATAAATCAGATTTATAAAAATCATTCATGCAAATGAATCGGGATGCCACAAATTCTTCTATCAAAATTCATTGCATTCATCGTGGATATATAACACTTTTAAAACATCGGATGGACCATCACCATAACATCTTTAGTTAATTAATTCAACATCTACGCAGCAGAATTCTTGATAACATCTTTATCATCATTACAACAACTTCAAAACAACAAAATTTAATAATAATCAACTTAAAATTCAACAACTGAATAATAAACAATCAAAAGCAACAAGCGTTCATCCTCTCGAGTGTTACATATCAGAGCAATGACACTGACTCAACTATTGAAGGTATACAGCCTTCACTCTCGATTACCTGCATGTTACCAACATAAGGGCAACATTCAAACAGAAGGGGTGAGATATCTAACAATATAATAAAGCGCATGATAATTAATATATTAAATTAGCTCAATAACATCACCACTTCTCATCTCAAAATCAAAAACAATTACAACGCATATACACATTCATCAACATCAAAATACACTTCTCTAAACAATCATATAATGTGACTCAATACTATGAAAATGCATGTGGTACCATTGGAGCAGAACTCCCATCTCAAAATTTTTTGCCAATTAATAGATGCATCAATAAGGCACAGCCTTCATCTCAAAATTCGCCAATACAGGCCATCTCAACGAGCATAAGCTCCATCTCAAAAATGCAATGTATGCGACACAACCATGAATGTAATAAAAACGCCGAAGTTAACAACATCTCAAATCATCTCAAAACATCTCAATTAACATCTCAAAAGCATCTCAAAATAATAGCATCTCAAATGCATCTCAACGTCTCGTCATCAATATCTCATATCATCAAAATAATTTAATAAACATCATATATTTAATATAAATCATCAAACATCATTTATTTATTATAAATCATCAACAGAACATCAATAACTTCTCACTAACAAATCAACTGTACATTAAGTCCACAGTAAGTCACTATTGCTATTCTGTAACTCTAACGTCATTACTGTCACTATCCTACTGTTATAGTTCAAACAACAGCTTCTAAGTATCTAACCTCCACATTCTGCACAAAACAACATAAAGTCCAGCACAACTTCTGATCAGAACAACTTCTGACCAACTCAACTTCTAACCAACACAACTTCTAATAACACAGCTTCTAATAACACAACTTCTGACAACACAACTTCTGACAGCACAACTTTTGACAGCACAACTTCTGACAGCACAACTTCTGACAACCCAACTTCTAATAACACAACTTCTGACTAACCCAACTTCTGACCAATGCAACTTCTGACTAACACTGCTTCTACCATCAGAACTTCTACTCTCTAATAATTCAACGCAACTTCTAACCACCATAGCTTCTACTATCAGAAATGCTACTTTTTACCAATCCTACTATTTTAATTCTTAGCCTGATATCAAACTAACTAAGAACAATATGACAAATCCTATCTCCAATTTAATTCATTATTCTAATACAATAACTTCTGATATCCTTCTGGACTAATTCTGCATTTTTCATCACTGCAATGTTCTACGTTTTTCATCACTGCAATGTTCTGCGTTTTTCACCACTGCAACTCACTACGAAATTCATACCTAAAGCCCTAAAACTTAATATAATCATGGATAATTGTGATGCGGTGGGAGAACTGACTAGAGGCTTTGCGTTTGTGTTTGCAAATGTTTCGGTTTAGCAAGAGTCGCCACCGACTTTTTATTTTATCCAAAGGAAAGGTCAAAAAGCACAGGAAAGACCTTTGAGATTGTTTTTGGGTTCGGGGGGTAGATTATGAAAAGGGAAGGTGCTAGCACCCTTTTCATCCATGGTTTTCCATGGGCTCTTAGTTACTTGTTTTAGATCACTTGCTTTTGCTTTTCAATTGTTTGAAATGGTGCTTTTGTGTGTGGTTTTGAAATTGTTTTGAAAAGAGGCCATCGTTGTGGCAAACTTTGTAATGATTCTTATTTGAATGTATACAAAGATGTTTGTCTTTTGAAAAATGTTTCAATGTTTGAAAGTTTGTTTTGGGAAAATGTTTTGAAACTATGTTGTGATGTGTTTTTGAAAGTAGCAAGGATGTTTGCAAGTTTGATCAAGTAACTAGGAGTTGTCCACCCTACTCAAATATTTTTCCTACACATTTTTAACCCTTTGACGTTGTTGTTTTACCATTGTATTTGGTAAAAAAAACCTTGTGTTTGGATGTTAAACGGGACAGGCGTGGGTCATCGTATGACTATGATAGCAATTGTGCCAAGTATCCTAGCAAGTTTTTGAAGGACTAGATCATTTTGTACAGGCAACCAAGATAGCGTCATCGAGGGACTATGATCTTTTGTTTTTGTTTTGTTTTGACAAGACACCTAGCATGCATACCATGGTCATGTTTTTAAGGCAACAAGTGGATGAAACCCTAGGGGTGCTTGTGTGCATTGTGTTGTCATTTTCATGCATTTTTTGTCTTGTATTAGTCAAGCTATTTGTTTGATTTTGGTCTTGCATACAAACCCTAATTTTTCTATCATGGCATATTTGAAAGCAATAAAGTGCGTAAAAGTAAATCTAATACTATTACAACATTGATATGGGGGGGATACACGTTTGAATAGGGGGTATTTGCAAAAAAATAAAACCCTAATTCAACTATTACAACCAAATTGAATTCATTGTACAAATAATAAATTGAAAAATATTTAAATGTGCAATTAAATATAAATATGCAAAATGTTTTTGTATTATTTTTATGTATGTAAAAATAAATTATTTAATGTCTTAAAAATAAGAAAAATATTGATGGTTATTTATTGGAAAGGGTGGAAACCCTAGTTTTGTTTTAAGAAAATATATATTCTATTATTTATTTATTCATTTATGTACAAAAAAAAATATTCACAAAAATATAAAAAAAAATAAAAATATGTGAGAAAATATTATTTTATATGTATAAACAATAAAAATAAATATATAATATTTTTGTATTAATTATAAGTTTTTATTTAAGAAAATAAAAGTATATTATTATAGTAATTATTTCTATGTACAAAAAATAATAAAATAATAATAAAATAAAATGTGAAAATTTAAGAAAATATTTTTAGTGATTTTTTATATTTAGAAAAAATAATAAAAGTCAGAAATGAAAATAGAAATGAAAAAATATGAAAATATAAAAACAAAGGGCCAAGGGGGTGCAGAAAGCAAGCTAGGGGGTGTCAATAGTGGAAACAACCAGGCCCGTCCCAAAGTCCAGCTTCATCCCTATCCTTAAGACTGAAACACGCGCGCCATGGTTCAAATCTCTATCTCCTGCATTTGTGCTTAAAAACCAAATCTTGCAACATGAAAGTTATAGCTCTTGATCACACGATTCTAACCATGCAAAAAACTTAATCTAACTCTCAATGACCAGAGAGAATTTCACTGGCCCTAAATCTTGACCTAGTTTTTTCATAAAGTTCAACTATCAAATACTCCTAGCTCAATTAACATGAATGAATTCTATGCATATGTACAGCTCAAGGGCAATGAGGACTACATTTTTGCTTCACAAACCTAATCCTAATGTTTCCTAAATAGAGAGATAGAAGTTTGAAATTTACCTGTTTCAATCAAGCTCGAGTATGGCAATGCAGCAACTTTCAGTGAGGCCTGGGATACTTGTGAGCTTTCTTGAAGTTCCTTTGACCTTCCCTAATGCTTGGCTTACTTTGAAATTGCCTGAATGTCTCTATAGAACTCAACATGCAAAGCTTCAAAGTAAAAATTGTGAAGTGTGAAAACAAGGTTACAGTTGCTTGGGAATGGTTGGGATAGCTTAGGTATATTGTATGGAGTGTGTTGGAACAGGTTGCCAGCAAAACGCACGAGGGGATTTGGTTTTGGAAGTCAAACTGCAGAACCTGCCCTGTTGTGACAAGAACTTGGTGTTTTGATGTTAGAGGGTGTTTGAGAGGATTAGGGCTCCTGTTTCTAGCTTAGTGTAATGTGCTGAAGTTGTTTCAAATGTTCACAAACTTTGGTTTTAACAGATATAAGAGTTGCTGACCTTTTGCAAGGTTTCTTGTTTTTGAAGCAAAAGTTGGAATTGACAATGCAAAGGCTTGTACCATCTAGCTTAGGGTCTGCACATAGTTGGTACCAAATGCCTGATATTAGTGAACTTTGTTTGCATAAAGAAATTAGGTACATGGCTCAAGATACACAATTTGACATAAAGCATGCTTTATCAAAGTGGCAATGCTACCTTTTTGCCAAAAATGGATTAATTCTTTGTGTAATGCTTCATAGATCAGAACAATGCCTCTAACCAATGTGTTTGCATTTAATTTATGAGCGTAGAAGGGTTTAAGGACCTGTAAACCAAGTACAAGCATGGTTGGACAGAATTTGCAACTTGTAGCAACATGAAAAATGCTATGGACAAAAGTGAGAAATGGCCATTTTCTTTTCTTCGATTCTCCATCACCATAAATGATTTTGAAGAGTTCTTGGACATTTTGGAAAGCTTGTAACATGATCTACAATCCATATTTGAAATGCATTTTGAGATTCCACTTGGAACTATGTGAAAAATTTCCATGAAGATAGGTCAAAATCCTGCCTAAACTAGGGCAAAATTTCACTAAGTTAAAAGTTCCATGGACCCTTGTTCATAAAATCATATATTGAGATCCAAGCATATTTTGGGAAAACTTTGTGTATCAAGGTTGTAGATTTTGTGGAGGACTACAACTTTCATGATGGAAGTTTTGTTTGAATCCAATTGCATCATGTTGAAAAAGTTGGGAAAAGTTGGGAAAAATAAGAAATTTTCATAACTTAGAAAATTTCTAAGTTTTGAAAATTTTCCATTTTAAACCCTAATTTTCAAAATTAGGTTTCTTGGTGAACAAGTTTCATTTTTTGACACATCTTGATGAAAAATGACCCTTGGCACTTGATTTTGACCAAAAAGTCAAAGTTTGACTTTTCAATGTACAGTTGATTTTTGATCAGTTGACTGGAAAATTCATCTGTCAATCCAATGCTTTTGAGATCTTTTGAACCTGGTGATTAGGTCAATATGATGCCATTGAGTCCTTGAATCCATGCTTGAACCCAATTTGCCATTGGCTAGGTGAAAAATCAGAAATTGCCTTCTGCAATCAAAACCCTAAAAATGACCATTTTGCCCTTTTGAAGATCTGATCAAAATTCTTGAGGAGTTGTGGTCCAAACTTGATCAAATGGTTCATATGAGTCTATAATGTTGATGTGGATCAAAAATTATGAGGTTTGACTGTAAATTGGCCACAGTTGACTTTTTCCCCAATACAGTTGATTTTTAGGTCAACTGTCCTATTGACTGGGCAAAAGTTTGATTCAAGGCTTGAAACTTGGTATGGGCAATCTTATAAGTCCAACATGAAGCATGAGAGTCACATTGAGCAGTGAAAGTCCAAAAATCCCTGTGCAAACTCAAACCCTAATTTCAGGTCAATAGTGCAAGGAGATGTCTTGAGCTGAGCAAACCCTAATCCTGTCTGGAGTCCAAAGAGTCTTGTGAGGGAAATCTTGATAAAATGAGAGGGAAATTTTTGGGGTACAACAGCTGCCCCTGTTCAATCTTCTTGAACCTGAAGAGTTAGATTGGCGAGTTTGTCTTTCGTGACTCGAAGGTAAAAGATGATTGGACACTAGAGTACTCGTAAATTTGCACTCGTCAAAATGTTGAGGGAATGGGCTTAAAGATGCCATTTAGAGATGATTGAATCTTGTTGGAGATGGGCTTAAAGATGCCATCCGAGAAGGTTTGTTGAAAATCAGGAGAATGAACATCAGAATGGTATCCGTATCTGGAACGTATCTGAGTTGTATCTAGAGATTGGATTTTGTATGAGCATTGGAATGGCGTCCGTGTCTGGAGCGTATCCGAGCTGTAACTGTATTAGATTCTTGAATGAATAACAGAATGACTGCCGCGTCTAGAGTGTATCTGTATTGTATCTGAATTTGAAATTTGAATAAGCGACAGAATAGCATCCGTGTCTGGAGCGTCTCTGGGCTGGGGAACAGGTCTGAATGAGTGACAGAATGGCTACCGTATCTGGAGCGTAGCTGGACTGTATCTGAAGTTGAGATCTGTATGAGTAGCAGAATGACTTCCGTGTCCGGAGTGTATCCGTACTGTAACTGGGATCTGGATAAGTGACAGAATGACTTCCTTGTCTGGAGTGTATCTGGACTTGAAACTGATAGTTAAATCTGAATGAGAAATTGAATGGCTTCCGTGTCTGGAGCGTATCTAATCTGTATCTGATTGTTGAAGTCTGAATGAGTAATAGAATGACCTCCGTGTCTGGGGTGTATCCATATTGTATCTTGACTTGAAATTCTGAATGAGTAATAGAATGACCTCCGTGTCTGGGGTGTATCCATAATGTATCTGAATAAAAGATCTGAATAAGTAACAGAATGACTTCCATGTCTTGGAGTGTATCCATACTGTATCTGAAATATTTGAATATTTGTTAAAGATAGCTTTTAATCTTATCTTGAAAAGGGTAAAATGTTACCTAAAACACGGAGTTATGTTGCATGACATGTATGATGCAATAAATGTGCTTTATCAATGTTTATGATATATGAATGTAATGTATGCGCATGTAAGTTGATTAACTGTCTTGCTGAGGAAAATAAATCCTTGATAGCTGGAGATAATGAAATCTTAGACTGCCGTCGGGGAAAATAAATCCCTGACCGCTGTTGGAGAAAGAAAATCCTTGATTGCTGAGGATGAGAAATCCTTGGACCACTGTTGGGGGATAGAAAATCCTTGGCAACTTGTGGGGATTAACAAGAATTTTGACAACTTCTGCGGGAATGTGGGAATCCTTTATGACTTTCCTGGGGATATAGAGATCCTTCAAGTCTGCTTGAGAAACCTGCTTAGGGAATCCAGAGAACTTTGATGACTATGGCTGGAGATTACACAATGGGAATCCTTACTTGGCTGGGGAATAAGAAAACTCTGATGATCTCTACCGGGGATTAGATGAAAGAAAAACCTTGATCTGCTGAAGAAAAGGGAGACTCTGATGGCTTCTGCGGAGAATTAAGAATGAGAATCTTCA
Organism: Vicia faba; assembly: GCA_948472305.1. Taxonomy (NCBI): domain Eukaryota; kingdom Viridiplantae; phylum Streptophyta; class Magnoliopsida; order Fabales; family Fabaceae; genus Vicia; species Vicia faba. The sequence continues at coordinate 1,213,968,221 of OX451741.1, read as the reverse complement.
ATCTTCTGGGAAATTGAAACCTTGGAGGCTTCACTGGAGAAATGAGAATGAGAATCTTTGATCTGAAGGTGATTAAAAATTCTGACAAATTCATGCTGAGAAGTAATGAAAACTCTGGCAACTTCATTGGGGAATCGAGAATGAGAATCTTCAATCTGCTAGGGGAAAATAAATCCCTGGGGACTTCAAGCTGGGGAGTTAAGAATGAGAATCTTCATTATGTCGGGGAGTAAAAACTCTGTGGGGAGTAGCTATACTGCTGGAGAGTAAGCTATCCTGCTGGAGGGTAAGTTCAAGACTCTGGGGGAAGAGGTTTATTCCTGTTTGGAAAAAGTTCAAGAGTTTGGGTTGTATGCCAATCTACTGGGGAATTATCTGGAGGTCGGGGATAAAACAAAAGTTAACTGTTATCTGGTTGATTTCCAGGCTTTAAGATAACTTGTTGGGGAATATGGAGAAACTGGATGGTTTCTGCTGTAGATTGATAGTTGGAAACTTGACTCCGTTGGGGAAGAAGGTTTCATCTTTGTTGGGGATTTGTGACCAAAAGTTCTTGCTCCGCTGGATTGGGAGTTTTGAAAATTTAACTCTGATGGTGGATTAAGGTTTGAAAATATAACTCCGCTGGGGATTGGGAGTTTGAAGGTTCGACTCCGGCGAGGATTTTGAAATTTAATTCTGCTGGGGATATGTACTTCAAAGTTTTAGCTCCGTTGGGGATCTAGATGATGTGCTCCAGGGGATTTCTCTTGGAATAGCCTAAAGACGTTTTCCTATCCTTTCAACCTGTCAGTAATTATTCTTTCACATTTCGTTTATTTGTAAACAGTGATTATATTCAAATGCATATGCTCATTTAATAAACCATTGGACGTTTTCAAATAAAACACAAGTGTAAAGAAGAAAAGGCAAATAGTTTTCTGCACTTTGAAGTATCTCTGTATTAACTTTGTGTAAGTATTTTGTACAAAGGAGACAGACATCCTAGTAAGAGAATGTTGTCGTAAAAATTGAGAAAAATTTATACAAAGGAAGATGGCTATGTGTAAAAATTTCATGGGGTTCCCATTCTGCTATATCCTTCGTAACTCTGGATGTCTTGTCACTTCGTTACTTAGTCTGAAGATGATTGGATTGATCAGAAGCATGGAGCTTGTTTGTGAAGAGATTGTCCTTAAAGTGATCCGACGAGACATAGTCATACGCTTTAATTCCCTAACTTTTTCCTGGACCTCCCTTTCGGGTTTTCGATCCACCGGGAAACCCTTTTTTGCCCAAGTCTCCCTTTCGGGTTTTCAACTTGCCGGATGTACAGATTTTTTTTATTTATCCCTAACTTTTGCCTGAACCGCCCTTTTGGGTTTTCGATTCACCGTGATGCCCATTTTTGCCCAAGTCGCCCTTTCGGGTTTTCAACTTGTCGGGTCGTTTATGCGTAGTATCTTTTGACTATGTCTGCATTCGCAGGGTGCGGCAGGTCGTCGCCGTCCATGGTGGTCAGGATCATTGCCCCACCAGAAAAGATGTTTTTGATCACAAATGGTCCTTCGTAGGTAGGAGTCCATTTTCCCCTGGGATCACTTTGCGGAAAGATGATCTGCTTAATTACAAGATCCCCGACTTGATATACCTGGCGCCTGACTTTCTTGTTGAAAGCCTTGATCATCCGTTTTTGATACGTCTGACCATGGCAAACAGCAGTAAGTCGCTTTTCGTCAATCAAGTTAAGTTGATCAAGCCAGATCTGAATCCAATCATCTTCACTCAAACCAGCATCTTTCATGATTCTCAAGGAGGGAATCTAAACCTCGATAGGGAAAACAACTTCCATGTCGTATACCAAAGAGTAGGGTGTTACCCCAGTTGATGTTCGCGTCGTGGAACGGTACTCGTGCAGAGCAAAAAGTAACATCTCATGCCAGTCCTTGTAGGTGACTGTCATCTTTTGTATGATCTTCTTAATATTTTTGTTCGCAGCTTCGACAACACCGTTCATATTTGGCCGATAGAGAGATGAATTGTGATGTTGAATCTGGAACTGCTCGCACAAGGCGGTGATCATAGTGTTGTTCAGGTTTGTACCATTGTCAGTGATGATCCTGTCAGGGATACCATACCGGTAAATTAGGTTCTGCTTGATAAAGCGGGCAACCACATTCCTTGTGACGGATGCGAAGGAAGCAACTTTGACCCACTTGGTGAAGTAGTCAATGGCCACCGGGATGAAACGGTGTCCATAGAATATTGTATGCTTGATCTCTCCAATCATGTTGATTCCCCACATAGCGAATGGCCAAGGAGCTGTTAAGACATTGAGAGGAACTAGAGGTATATGCACCTTGTCAGCGTAGATTTGGTATTTGTGACAAGTACGGGAATGTTGATGGCAATCAGCTTCCATGGTAGACCAGTAATAGCCTGCCCGTAGAATATTTTTAGCCATCGTATGTCCGCTTGAGTGAGTTCCAAAGGTACCATTGTGCAGTTCAACCATGATCTGCTTAGTTTCAACTTTGTCCACACAACGGAGCAGAATGCAATCATGATTGCTCTTGTATAGGATACCATTGCTCAGGAAGAACTTAGCTGAGAACCTCCTTAAGAACTTTTTGTCGTTAACGGAAGCTCCTTCAGGGTATTCTTGTGCTTCGAGATACCTTTTGACGTCATGAAACCATGGTCCACTACTTCTTTGGTATTAATCTCGTGACAATGTGCAGTTTCGTCCATCCGTTAAATAGTAATTTTGGGAGCCTCATTATCCTAGTTAACTTTAAACATGGATGACATTGTAGCTAGCGCATCTGCTAGCTGATTCTCTTCTCGCGGGAAGTGCTCAATGGTAATTTGCTCGAAATGTGGTAACAATGTCAGGACATGTTCTTTGTAAGGGATGAGGTTTGGATGTTTAGTATCCCACTCTCCTTTGATTTGACTGATAACCAAAGTTGAGTCCTCAAATACAATCAAAAATTTGATTCCCAAGTTAATGGCAGCCTTGAGACCAAAGATACAAGCTTCATACTCGGCCATGTTGTTGGTGCAGCTGAAGCAGAGTCTGGCGGTGAAAGGTGTATGGCAACCTTCTGGAGAGATTAGTACTGCGCCGACATCGTTTCCAAGAGCGTTGGAGGCACCATCAAAGTACAGGGTCCATCGGGATCCTTGTTCTGGTCCGTCATACGGTCTGTTCTCTTCAATGTTATCCAAAGTCATGATATCCTCGTCGGGGAAGTCGAACCTCATAGATTGGTAATCTTCGACAGCTTGATGGGCCAGATGATCGGCTAGTACACTCCCCTTTATAGCTTTTTGGGTCGTGTACTGTATATCATACTCTGAGGATCATCTGCCATCTAGCGATTCTTCCGGATAGATCAGGCTTTTCAAAGATGTACTTGATTGGATCCATCTTAGAGATCAGCAAAGTGGTATGAGTCAACATATACTGCCTTAACCGGCGAGTAGCCCATACCAAAGCGCAGCAAGTTTTCTCGAGCAGTGAGTATCGGGTCTCACAGTCGGTAAACTTTTTTCTAAGGTAATAAATGGCATGCTCTTTTCGGCCAGACTCATCATGTTGGCCCATTACGCACCCCATTGAATTCTCCAGGACGATCAGATACATGATTAGCAGCCTTCCTTCGACGAGTGGAATCAAGATAGGAGGCTCTAGCAAATACTCCTTGATTTTATCGAAAGCAACTCGACAGTCATCATTCCATTTAACCACCTGATCTTTCTTTAACAGCTTGAAGATTGGTTCACAGGTAGATGTTAGGTGAGAAATGAACCTTGCAATGTAGTTTAGGCGTTCCAAAAAACCTATGACCTCCTTCTCAGTGCGAGGGGCATGCATTTCTTGTACAGCCTTGACTTTGGCAGGATCAACCTCGATGCCTTTGTTATTGACAATGAAACCCAAGAGTTTACCGGACCTGACTCCAAAAGTGCACTTGTTAGGGTTCAGTCTGAGCTTGTACTCTTTCAACCTGACAAACAGCTTTTGCAGATGGTCGAGGTGTTCTTCTTCTGTTTGCGAATGGGCTATCATGTCGTCTACGTAGACCTGTATCTCATGATGTATCATATCATGAAAATAATCCACCATGGCACGCTGATAGGTTTCCCCGATATTCTTCAGTCCGAATGGCATCACTTTATAACAGAACGTACCCCACTGTGTAACAAAAGTAGTCTTCTCCATGTCTTCAGGGGCCATTTTGATTTGGTTGTACCCTGAAAATCCGTCCATGAAAGAAAATACCTTGTGTTGAGCTGAATTGTCAACCAAGATGTCAATGTGCGGTAGTGGAAAGTCATCTTTAGGGCTAGACCTGTTTAAGTCTCTGTAATCCACGCACATTCTGAGTTTTCCTTCCTTCTTAGGCACGGGCACAATGTTAGCAACCCATTGTGGATAGGAAGTAACAGCAAGAAATCCAGCATTGAACTACTTCATAACGTCTGCTTTGATCTTTTCAGACATGTCGGGCCTCATGCGGCGAACTTTCTGTTTAACTGGTGGACAGTCTTCTCTTGTGGGGAGACGGTGAACCACAATATCTGTATCAAGTCCCGACATGTCTTCGTAGGACCAGGAAAAGATCTTAACATATTCATTCAACAGCTGAACTAAGCGCTCCTTGACACTTGGCTATAGGTTGGCACCCACTCTAACTTCTTTTCTGTCTTCCTCTGTACCCAAGTTGATTGTCTCTAATAACTCCTCGTGGGGTAGAATAGCCCTTTCTTCATGTTGTAGCAGTCTAGCCAATTCTCCAGGCACTTCACAGTCTTCATCACCTTCGTATTCGGCATGATAGACCAGATCTTCAGAGTCACTGAAGGCCATAGCAGAATTGTTACCCATGGAATCCGGAATGGATGGGTACCTGCATTGGTGAGTGTGTGTGTGTGTAAGGGATAGCCACCTTTAAACAAATAAAATGTAAAAAGAAGGAAAATAAACACAAAAGTTTATATATGAAAACATCCATGATTCATTAAAATGGCATATGAAGATGAAAAATCAAACCCTTACAAATGGACCTATGTACCTCGGGTAAGGCACAAGGTTAAAAGTGTACAAATTGTTTAAGAATTATTACAAACCAACAGAAATGTTTGAAAGATAAATTACTGATTGATGAAAGCAATGGGAACAAAGTCCTTTGCCTCCCAATTACACAATCCTCCTTCAACGGTAGGGAAAATCCAGTCTTCCAGATTGCTCTCCTCTTCACCATCCTCCAAAGCGTTGACTCCATGATGAGTGATCTTCACTAGTGGCCCTCCAGCCTGGGAGCGGCGCATAGCCTTTTGAGCAGAAGAAGTGAAACCCAAGCCAAATTTATCAGAATTGAAAGGAAAATTGGGAAGCTGCCCCCAGATTGTGCTTCCTCCTTCTTCAATCACAGCCTTTGCATCTTTGAGTGACGAAATACGAGGCAGAGGTCGGGTAATCATGGGTACAGAAGGCACTGTTTTGGTTTCCGCAATCTCCTGAGCTACCTCCTCAAAATGCTGAAAGGGGGTTTCGATGAATTCACCATCCAATTCCACATAGCGGAAAGAATTAAGATGGCTTATCATGTATTCCTCTTCACCGTGGACTGTTACAATTTCCCTTGGACAGGGTACTTGAGCTTCTGATGTAGAGTTAAAGTGACAGCTCCAGCATGATGAATCCAGGGTCTTCCTAACAAGCAAGAATAGGAGGGACGGATGCCCATGACATAGAATGTGGAGTTGAAGGTTTCAATACCCACTTTAATCGGGATGTCCACCTCCCCGTGGACCATCCTTTTGGAACCATCAAAGGCTCTGACAATGATATTACTGGGCTTCAAATTTAGACCTTCACAATCTAGCCTATCCAATGCCTTCTTTGGCAAGACGTTCAACGATGAACCAGTGTCTACCAGATCGTATGCCAGAGTAGTCCCTCTGTATTCTACCGAGACATGCAAAGCGTCATTATGTTTTCTCCCTTTGATTGTTAGATCAACATCGGAGAATCCTAAACCGTTGTCGGCTGTTAGGCTAGCTACACATTCCTGGAACTGGTCCGCGGAGGTTTCCTAGGGAACATGGGCCGTCTTTAAAAATTTGATCAAAGCTTTGGCATGAGCTTCTGAACAAAGCAGCAAGGCCAGCATATAGATTTTTGTGGGGGTTTGCCCCAGTTGCTCCACAACATTATAATTGCTTTTCTTGATTATTTTCAAAGTCTCTTCCATTTCTTTTTGATAGGTCTCAGGGATGATCAACGGCTGAACCCTCGTCCTGACAGGCTCTTCTTGGATCCCTTTCCCTCTATCATCAGCAGCAGTAGAGGGGACAACCAAAGGAGTCACAACTTCTTCAATAACTGGAGTTCTTGCAGATATGTTGACCGGCACAGGGGTAACCTTAGGAGCGGCTGAGGGTCCGAAGATTGCCTTTGGAGGCGCAATCTCCGAAGAGAAAATTCTTCCACTGCGGGTGATTTTTCTCGTTCCGGCAATGTTTCCAATGTCGGAAGTCTCTTCATCAGAACTCTCTTCAGTTGATTCAATTTGTTTAATACCGTGGTAAAATATCTCTCCCCCATAGTTCCACGGTATTGATTTGTTGGACTTGTACGGGATAGGCCCCGGCATAGTTATCTTCAAAGGTACAATCTTCGGATCGGATGTAATCTTAACAGGTCTTTTGGAGACCTTGGAAAGATTGGCGGATATGGTAATTATCGAAACATCATTGATAGGAGTCGGTGTAACAGGAGTCTTCTCAAAAAGGATTTCTTGGTTATCCATTAGGCGCTGGAGGCCTAACTTCAACAATGGACAGTCGGTTGGTAAGGAGGAACAAAGGCAGCAATCTTCTTTACAACCTGGGAAAATCCCAGCCTTCATCAAATTCAACTTGATTATTGGTAGAGGAATCATCAAATCATCAATAGTAGCAACAAAAAGATCCTCTTCAACAGCATGAGCATTGTGACCATGTTTTGACATTGGAGCAGAGATCACTTTAGGCTTTTCAGGGGCGTCGAATTCAACTTCTTTAGCATCTATCAAATCCTAAATCTTATTTTTTAGGGCCCAACAATTGTTGGTGTCATGCCCCAGGCTGTCTGAATGATAAGCACACTTGGCATTTGAATGGTAGTAAGGACAAGATGTATTCGGATTCTTCGGTGCTTCTTTCAAACTTGCAAGGTTTAACTTCAAAAGATGAGGGAGAACCTGAGCAGGTGTCATATTGATCCGAGTGAATTGCCGAGCAGGCCTTTCCACCCTTGCTTGGTTGGTTCTAGGTTAATTGTTTCGAGGCTGATCCGCTGCAAACTTCTGAATCATTACGGCCCCCACCACTGGTCGGTGCTCAACTCTTCCTTGACTTCTTTGGGAGTAGACAGCTGAGACTTCTTTCTTGGCTGGAAAATTCTTTTTGATGGCAGCGGAAGAAGATGCATCCTTTTGAATTTTCCCGCTCTTTATGCCGGCTTCAACTCTCTCACCAGTCAATATCAACTCGGTGAACCCCGCAGACGAACTTCCAATCAGGTGATTGAAAAGAGGGCCTGACAGTGTACCCAAGAACATATCTACCAGCTCCCTCTCAGATAGAGGTGGTTGTACTTGTCCCGCCAAGTCTCTCCATTTCTGGGCATACTCTTTGAAACCTTCATTTGAGACCATGCCCATACTATGTAATTGAGTACGGGTTGGTGCTAAATCCGCATTATATTGATATTATCTGTAGAAGGCAGCAGCTAAATCCTCCCAATTGTACACATCAGACCTCTCTAGCTGGTAGAACCAGTATAACTGCGTTCCCGAAAGACTGTCCTGGAAGAAATGAACCCATAGATCCTTATCAGAAGAATACGGTTGTATTTTTCTGACATAAGACCACAGATGCATCTTTGGACAAGACAAACCATTGTATTAAGCAAATATAGGCACCTTAAACTTGGGGGGAATGACAATCCCAGCAACCAACCCTAGCTCTTCGAAGTCTAGCCTAGGCACTCTTTGCACCTCTATGGCAGCCAGATGCTCTTCAGATTCTTATACTTGTCATCTGCAGGAGGGTACTGCTGCTCAGAATAGTCTTCATCCTCTTCTTCTTCTTCTTCCTCAGACTCAGATTGCACCGCAGTTCCTTTACCCTTTCATATCCCTTCATCAGATGTCGAGGGGAAATCCAGGACCCTTCTAGATTGACCTTCGAATCTTCTACCCAAGGTAGCCACGCCAACCCTCTTCTTTTTCTTTTTCTCCTTTTCCTTTTTCAGTAAAGTTTTGAGCTCCTCCTGACCCTTTGCCAAGGTCATGAGTAGCTGTTGGAACTGTGAATGCTGCGCTTGTAAGTCTTTGACCGTCTGCTCTATATCCATCTTGCTGAAATAAACAGCAGAGAGATAAGGAAACCTGGTGTGAAGACCTGCTTATGCATATGATGAATGATATGTTATTCATGTAATGCATTCAAGGATTCAGAAACTCAAATTTCTCTTAAACAAAAAGGAACACACGTCATATTAAGAAGATAGAATTTGTTAGTACATAAATTCCCCATGGGCAAAAATAATACAAAATTATAATGTAAAAATACGTTGCACATCCTCTTTTGTGCAATGTAGGTGTTGAGAGTCTGCTCTTCGTGAAGTTGGCGAGTAAGTTCCAAAACCTTATTCTCATTGGCGTAGAATTGGGCTTCAAACGTATCGCGTTCTCCCTTGAGCTGTATCCAACTCCTTTGTAAATCTTCAAGTGATGTTGGCATGTCAGGATGTAGGAGGGTGTATGGAACCTCTCCTTCCATAAAAGGCTCTTTGATCACAGGTAGAATGTAGGGGTAAGACATCATAAGACTTTGAGCGCGGGTTCGTACCCACTTGAGGTAAGGCTCAAGGGGGATGGAATTATTGTGTCCCGAGGTCTTACTGTCCACCTTGTTAGGCATTCTCCAAGCTCGGATAAACCTTTGTCGAAGTCCTTGATCATCGTTGTTGAAGTCAAAAACTAAGTCTGGAATCAGCATGTCATGTGGGCCATCCCTTTGGGCATACCCAAACTGTCTCAGAGCCAAGCAGGGGTTATAGGTAATGCCTCCACTAATGCCTAGTAGAGGGACATTAGGGAATTCCCCACAACAATCAATGATGATAACATTTTCTTGGGATCGAGAACACCAATGAACATCTGAATATGTAAGATTCATCAATCATTGTGACCACCTCAAACCTTGGTCATTCTTCAAGACTGATTTGGGAAGGTGAGAAATAAACCACCTTGCTAGTAGAGGATTACAGCACATGAGAACACCTCTTTTCCTCATTGTTCGAGTGTGAAATGAGTGGAGGATATCCCCAAGCAATGTAGGCACCGGGTTGCGAGCCATGAAGATTTTAACAGCATTGACATCTATAAGTTGGTCAGGGTTTGGGAACAAGACCAACCCATAGATGAGAAGAGCCACAATCTCCTCAAAAGCTTGTAAGTCCAATGAATTCCAACAGCTTTGGGCCTTCTCAAATAGAAACTTTGACAAGAAACCCTTGACACCACTTCTAGTTTCCCAATGGCCTATGATATCAGATGGTTGCAAGTGTAGGGCTTGAGCAACATCTTCTGGCTTTGGATCTCTTTCTGTACCATTGTAGGGTAGTTGATGGAGAATAGGAATCCTCAGGAGTTGAGAAAATTCCTCCAAATTAGGCACAAGCTGGTAATCAGGAAATGTGAAGCAGTGGTGTAGGGGGTCAAAGAACTAGAAGAGAACTTTCACCATGTCTTCCTCAGTGTTGGTGTTGACTAAGTTGAGAAGACGACCATGCCTCTCAGTGAATGGAGAATTCTCAGTAATCCTTGAAGTAAGCTCCTTAAGTTGAGGAGGAATTCTCACAAGGTTGACTTGAATTGTTTTCCTGCGAAGTGATTCCATTACCTACAAAACAGGAACAAAGATGAAGATCCAAATCCTTGAAATGGTTAGTGGATGCACATGATGCTTCATGATGTTTATGATGTTATGCACAAGTATATATGTACAAACAAATCACACAAGATCCTAGTTTCAGGCTTGCATGGGGTTTCATAGGTAAGTACCCTCTTGAAGTTTAGTTGGCTCAACCTGTCCTAGAAATAGTAACCGGGTTCTAAGGAGCTCAATATCACTGGATTGTTTTCTGTGTTCATTGTTTCAGTTTAGCCACTTTACTGGCGACCGAAATATTCCAAGAAAATAACCCTCGATGAGTGTAGTATCGAGTATCTACCAACTTCGGACTGCACCAAAGCCGGTCATCTCACTACCCCTAAAAAGGCCAAGTTGGTCAAGTAAAGGTTCTAAAAGTCCATTAGTGCTTCATGACATCACTCAGCGGCCCCGTATTCTCTTTGATTGACTCAAAGGCTACCGGTACCCACAAATATTCCGCACTAATATAGCTATTGCTTCAACCATATCGGTATACCCCGCATAGTTTCCACAACGTATTGCTATTTACCTATGAATGTTTCACAAATTCGGGTAGAGGATTCAAACCCAAACAATAGAACCAAATGTAAAGCAATCAAGTCAAGCAAGATAAGCATGTAAAGGTGATCTAAAACCCTAGGGTATCCCCACTTTTAGTTTATTCCCCAGCAGAGTCGCCAGTTATGTGATGCGGTGGGAGAACTGGCTAGAGGTTTTGCGTTTGTGTTCACAAATGTTTCGGTTTAGCAAGAGTCGCCACTGACTTTTTATTTTATCCAAAGGAAAGGTCAAAAAGCACAGGAAAGACCTTTGATATTGTTTTTGGGTTCGGGGGGTAGATTATGAAAAGGGAAGGTGCTAGCACCCTTTTCATCCATGGTTTTCCATGGGCTCTTAGTTACTTGTTTTAGATCACTTGCTTTTGCTTTTCAATTGTTTGAAATGGTGCTTTTGTGTGTGGTTTTGAAAGTGTTTTGAAAAGAGGCCATCGTTATGGCAAACTTTGTAATGATTCTTGTTTGAATGTATACAAAGATGTTTGTCTTTTGAAAAATGTTTCAATGTTTGAAAGTTTGTTTTAAGAAAATGTTTTGAAACTGTGTTGTGATGTGTTTTTGAAAGTAGCAAGGATGTTTGCAAGTTTGATCAAGTAACTAGGAGTTGTCTACCCTACTCAAATATTTTTCCTACACATTTTTAACCCTTTGACCTTGTGTTTGGATGTTAAACGGGACAGGTGTGGGTCATCGTATGACTATGATAGCAATTGTGCCAAGTATCTAAGCAAGTTTTTGAGGGACTAGATCATTTTTGTACAGGCAACCAAGATAGAGTCATCGAGGGACTATGATCTTTTGTTTTTGTTTTGTTTTGCCAAGACACCTAGCATAAATACCATGGTCATGTTTTTAAGGCAACAAGTGGATGAAACCCTAGGGGTGCTTGTGTGCATTGTGTTGTCATTTTCATGCATTTTTTGTCTTGTATTAGTCAAGCTATTTGTTTGATTTTGGTCTTGCATACAAACCCTAATTTTTCTATCATGGCATATTTGAAAGCAATAAAGTGCGTAAAAGTAAATCTAATACTATTACAACATTAATATGGGGGGGATACAAGTTTGAATATGGGGTATTTACAAGAAAATAAACCCTAATTCAACTATTACAACCAAATTGAATTCATTGTACAAATAATAAATTGACAAATATTTAAATGTGCAATTAAATATAAATATGCAAAATGTTTTTGTATTATTTTTATGCATGTAAAAATAAATTATTTAATGTCTTAAAAATAAGAAAAATATTGATGGTTATTTTTTGGAAAGGGTGGAAACCCTAGTTTTATTTTAAGAAAATATATAATCTATTATTTATTTATTCATTTATGTACAAAAAACAATAAATAAAAATATTCACAAAAATATAAAAAAAAATATATATGTGAGAAAATATTATTTTATATGTATAAACAATAAAAATAAATATATAATATTTTTATATTAATTATAAGTTTTTATTTAAGAAAATAAAAGTATATTATTATAGTAATTATTTCTATGTCCAAAAAATAATAAAAATAATAATAAAATAAAATTTAAGAAAATATTTTTAGTGATTTTTTATATTTAGAAAAAATAATAAAAGTCAGAAATGAAAATAGAAATGAAAAAATATGAAAATATAAAAACAAAGGGCCAAGGGGGTGCAAAAAGCAAGCTAGGGGGTGTCAATAGTGGAAACAACCAGGGCCAACCCAAAGTCCAGCTTCATCCCTGTCCTTGAGACTGAAACACGCGTGCCATGGTTCAAATCTCTATCTCCTGCATTTGTGCTTAAAAACAAAAACTTACAACATGAAAGTTATAGCTCTTGATCACACGATTTTAACCATGTAAAAAACTTAATCTAACTCTCAAAGACCGGAGAGAATTTCACTGGCCCTAAATCTTGACCTAGTTTTTTCAAAAAGTTCAACTATCAAATACTCCTAGCTCAGTTAACATAAATGAATTCTATGCATATGTACAGCTCAAGGGCAATGAGGACTATATTTTTGCTTCACAAACCTAAGCCTAATGTTTCCTAAATAGAGAGATAGAAGTTTGAAATTTACCTGTTTCAATCAAGCTCGAGTATGGTAATGCAGCAACTTTCAGTGAGGCCTGAGATACTTGTGAGCTTGCTTGAAGTTCCTTTGACCTTCCCCAATGCTTGGCTTGCTTTGAAATGTCCTGAATGTATCTATAGAACTTAACCTGTAAAGCTTCAAAGTAAAAATGGTGAAGTGTGAAAACAGGGTTACAGTTGCTTGGGAATGGTCGGGATAGCTTAGGTATATTGTATGGAGTGTGTTGGAACTGGTTGCATGCAAAACGCACGAGGGGATTTGGTTTTGGAAGTCAAACTACAGAACCTGCCCTGTTTTGACAAGAACTTGGTGTTTTGATGTTAGAGGGTGTTTGAGAGGCTTAGGGATCGTGTTTCTGGCTTAGTGTAATGTGTTGAAGTTGTTTCTATTGTTCACAAACTTTGGTTTTAACAAATACAAGAGTTGCTGACCTTTTGCAAGGTTTATTGTTTTTGAAGCAAAAGTTGGAATTGACAATGCAAAGGCTTGTACCATCTAGCTTAGGGTATGCACATAGTTGGTCCCAAATGCCTGATATTAGTGAACTTTGTTTTCATAAAGAAATTAGGTCCATGGCTCAAGATACACAATTTGACATAAAGCATGCTTTATCAAAGTGGCAATGCTACCTTTTTGCCAAAAATGGATTAATTCTTTGTGTAATACTTCATAGATCAGAACAATGCCTCTAACCAATGTGTTTGCATTTAATTTATGAGCGTGGAAGGGTTTAAGGACCTGTAAACCAATTACAAGCATGGTTGGACAGAATTTGCAACTTGTAGCAACATGAAAAATGATATGGACAAAAGTGAGAAATGGCCATTTTCTTTTCTTCGATTCTCCATCACCATAAATGATTTTGAAGAGTTCTTGGACATTTTGGAAAGCTTGTAACATGATATACAATCCATATTTGAAATGCATTTTGATATTCCACTTGGAACTATGTGAAAAATTGCCATGAAGATAGGTCAAAATCCTGCCTAAACTAGGGCAAAATTTCACTAAGTTAAAAGTTCCATGGACCCTTGTTCATAAATTCATATCTTGAGATCCAAGAATATTTTGGGAAAACTTTGTGAATCAAAGTTGTAGAGTTTATGGAGGACTACAACTTTCATGTTGGAAGTTTTTTTTTATTCCAATTGCATCATGGTGAAAAAGTTGTGAAAAGTTGGGGGGAAATAAGAAATTTTCATAACTTAGAAAATTTCGAAGTTATGAAAACTTTCCATTTTAAACCCTAATTTTCAAAATTAGGTTTATTGGTGAACAAGTTTCATGTTTTGACACATCTTGATGAAAAATGACCCTTGGCACATGATTTTGACCAAAAAGTCAAAGTTCGACATTTCAGTGTACAGTTGATTTTTGATCAGTTGACTGGAAAATTCATTTGTCAATCCAATGCTTTTGAGATCTTTTGAACCTTGTGATTAGTAAAGATGATGCCATTGAGTCCTTGAATCCATGCTTGAACCCAATTTTCCATTTGCTAGGTGAAAAATCAGAAATTGCCCTTCTGCAGTCAAAACCCTAAAAATGACCATTTTGCACTTTTGAAGATCTGATCAAAATTCTTAAGGAGTTGTGGTCCAAACTTGATCAAATGGTTCATATGAGTCTATAATGTTGATGTGGATAAAAAATTATGAGGTTTGACTGTAAATTGGCCACAGTTGACTTTTCCCCCAATACAGTTGATTTTTAGGTCAATTGTCCAATTGACTGGGCAAAAGTTTGATTCAAGGCTTGAAACTTGGTATGGGAAATCTTATAAGTCCAACATGAAGCATGAAAGTCAAATTGATCTGTGAAAGTCCAAAAATCCCTGTGCAAACTCAAACCCTAATTTCAGGTCAACAGTGCAAAGAGATGTCTTGAGCTGAGCAAACCCTAATCCTGTCTGGAGTCCAAAGAGTCTTGTGAGGGAAATCTTGATAAAATGAGAGGGAAAATTTTGGGGTACAAAAATAATCATCACTCATAATTACCTTATAATTCTACATCAATTAAACAACATCATGACATCATTATTCATCTAAAATTCATCAATTCTCATCATACAACAATCATATATTTTCAATTCAAGAACAAGACAAAAATCATCTCTAACACCACATACCAATCATCATAAACCCAATTATAGAGTTAGAACCCCACCCTTACCTTGGATTGAAGGTCGCTCTATAATCTCTGGTTGAATTCTCGTTCTGCCGTTTTTCCACTTTTTCCAGCAGCTTCACGTTCTTCTTCTCAATCCTTATTCTTCTACTGATTCTTCTTTCTATTCTATTCCAACAACAATAAAATAACCCTATTATTATATTGTTCCTTATTGGGCTTAAAACCAATACACCCTCTTATTACTTTTATTCCTTCAAAATAAGCCCACACCAATAATAATATAATTCTAATATTATTTCACCACTTAATAAAATACTTAAATCCAATTAATTAATTATCACACATCTTCTCAAATATTCCAAAAATAATTTAATTAAATAATTAATTAAGTTATGGGCGTTACACAACGCATAGAGTGATCTCCATCAGCTTCGCTTTTCAGGGTTTTAGATTTTATTTTCATCTTGTACTTGGGATCGTTAAAACTTGTAATCCATTTGAAGTTGTTATAATAAAACTTTTAGTATTTTTAAAATGCGTTATTACTTTGATGTTTGCAATATGTCTATAAATTTTAAATCCCTTGAAGTATTAAATAACAAAATAAAATCATGCGCATTGCACATCATGCATGATATTGCATATATTTCTTGCATTTGTTATGCATATCCAGGTGTCTTACCAAGCTTCTTTACTTCGTTTAGCAAACTGACTCATCACTACAACACTCGGGCTAATCTCAGAAAGAGGATGGACAACTTAGAACAAGAGAATCGTGAGCTGCGCGAAGAGGTTTCTGCTTTGAAGGCTGGCATGGCTAATCTTACTGCACTGATGGAATCTCTGGTGGCTGCTCAGAATCAGCCACCGAGTGTTCAACCTCAACCAACAAGGGTTACTACTGAAGCTTCGGCTGTTCCTATATCTGCTACTCCAGCTGTTTTTCAAAACCGCATGCCTCAAGGTTACCCATGGGGAATGCCAGAGAATTTTGTGCCTGAAGGTTTCAATCTTGGTCCTTAAGATACTCCAATTGTTCAGACTATTATTACTCCTACACCTTTTGTGGTGCATGATGCTCCTACTGCACCTCCTTCAGTGAATATGGTTCCATTTGTTAACGATGATGTGTGTCGTCCTTTCCCTCCACCAAGTGAAGATTTGGGTCTCTATGACAGAATGGATGGTTTTCAAGAGCAGTTTTACAAGATGCATAGGGAGACGAAGGCCCTCAGGGGAAAGAGTTATTCTGGCAGAATATGAATGAATTATGCTTGGTCCCGAATGTTAGGATACCTTCAAAGTTTAAGGTCCCAGAGTTTGATAAGTACAAGGGCAACACTTTCCCTCGTGCTCATCTGGTGATGTATGTAAGGAGAATGTCTACCCATACTGATGATCAACGTCTGCTGATTCACTTTTTTCAGGATAGTTTGATTGGTGTTGCACTGAAGTGGTATATGAGTTTAGACATCGTCAACATCCATACTTTCAATGAATTGGGAGAAGCGTTAATCAAACAATACAAGTACAACATGGACATGGCGCCTGACCATGATCAACTCAGGGCCATGGTTCAAAAAGACAGAGAATCATTCTAAGAATATGCACAAAGATGGTGTGAGGTAGCCGCCCAAATGATTTCTCCCATGGAAGAGAAGGGGATGACTAAGATTTTCTTGAAGACTTTAGGTGCCTTCTACTATGAAAGGATGGTAGCAAGTGCACCAAGTGACTTTACTGAAATGGTAGGCATGGGTATTCGTTTAGAAGAGGCTGTAAGAGAGGGTCGTTTAACGAAGAGTGAAGGATCTGGAGGTGTGAAGAAGCCATCTTATGGGTTTACCGAGAAGAAGGAAGGGGATGCAAATTCCTTCATTCAAGGGAGGAGGGTTAATACTTCTAGAAGGAATTCTCAGCGTCATCAGCAAGTCGCCTCAGTTACTCCAGTTGTGGGTGTAGCTCCAACTACCATTGCTTATTAGAGACCGTCCCAGCAGGGGAATTAAGGGTATAACCCGAGAAGGGAGAGTTATGACCCTATTCCTATGAGCTATACAGAGTTACTACCGGCATTGATTCAGAAGAAGTTGGTTCAGACCCGACTACCTCCCGTTGTACCATCACCATTGCCTTGGTATTACAAGGCAGACCAAACATGTGCTTTTCATCAGGGAGCACCAGGGCATAATGTTGAGAATTGTTACCCTTTGAAGACTGAGGTACAGAAATTGGTAAAGTCTAGTATTCTATCTTTCAAGTATGTGGGCCCTAATGTGAAAGACAATCCTCTACCCAAGCATAGAGGAGTAAATGCTGTGAATATGGTGGCCAGTTGTCCAAGCGACTTCCGGATTTTTGATATTAATCTTGTTAGAGGAGATTTGGCGAAAATGCATGCAGACCTCTGAATTTAGCTACTATACGCAGGACCATTCCGGTTGTGCTATTTGCAGTACAGACATACAAGGTTGCGATAAGATAAAGGCTGATTTACAGGAGATGATGGATGAGGGTCTCATCCATATAATCAGGCCTAGGGAAGAGTATGAAGAGGAGGTGAATATGGTTTATGGATGCCCTGGGCAGTTTAGAATTTTTGATATAGAGTATATGAATGAGGATCTTGTGCAATTACATGCTACTTTCTGCCACATGGCTGGTCAGGTGGAACATCAGTATGGATCTTGCCGAATTTGCTGTCGAGACTCTCGAGGATGTTCAATCGTGAAGAAAGGTGTTCAGCTATTGTTGGACAATGGAACTATCAAGATTACAGGTCAAAGGGATGATTACCATGAAGTTGATATGGTTGAGGTTTGTTTCACTAAAGAAGAGTCAGATGAAGAGTATGCCTCCGCAGATGAGTATTTCTCCTTAGATGAGGATTTTTTTCCAGAGATGACTCAATAATGACTGATCATGTTATAGATGGAGTAAACGTTATTGTGCCTTGTTTTGCTGCACCGACCCATTTTGAAGTCGAGTATCATAGCAAGCCAGTTGTTACCCCATTGGTGATCAGTTTTCCGGGTCTTGTCCCCTACAAGTCAGATAAGGTCGTACCCTACAAATACAACACTACAATCTTAGAGGATGGTGTGGAAATTCCCATCCAGCCAATGCCCAATGTTGGAAATATTGCTGAATAGTAGAGTGACCCGCAGCGTCGTGTATTTGCACCAGTTGTTCGAGGAGTTGTTAGTGCTAGAAAGAAAATTGCTGAGAACGTTAAACCCAAGAAGGCTACGGGTGAATCTACTGGAGCTACGTTAGAAAAGAAGTGGATGATATTTTGAAGATATTCAAGATGAGTGACTATAGAATTGTAGATCAGCTACTGCAGACTCCTTCAAAAATATCTATCTTGACTTTATTGATGAACTCCTCTGCTCACAGAGATTCTCTGATGAGGGTACTGGATCAAGCCTTTGTGGAGAGTGATATGCCATTAGACCAATTCAGAAGTGTAGTAGGGAACGTTACGTCATGTAATAACTTGAGTTTCTGCGATGAGGAATTGCCAGATGAAGGAAGGAATCACAACCTGGCCCTCCACATCTCCATGAACTGCAAGAATGATTCACTATCCAATGTGCTAATTGATAATGGATCTGCACTGAATGTTATACCGAGGAGTACACTTATGAAGTTGAAATATCAAGGAACGCCTATGCGCCAGAGTGGAATTGTTGTGAAAGCATTTGATGGATCAAGGAAATCTGTTATTGGTGAAGTGGACTTACATATTCATATAGGACCACATTTGTTTCAGATTACTTTCCAGGTCATGAACATTGTACCATCTTATAGTTTTTTTTGGGACGGTCGTGGATTCATGAGGTAGGGGCTGTCACTTCAACTTTACACCAGAAAATGAAGTTTGTACGTGAAGGGAAAGTAGTGATCATAAATGGGGAACATGCATTATTGATATCTATTTTGTCCTCTTTCAACATTGTGGAGGCGGATGAAGTTGTTGTTGGAACCTAGTTCCAAGCTTTATCCATTGATAATATAAGAGGAAATGATAATTATATGGCTTCGTTTAAGGATGCTTAGCGGGTTGTGCATAATGGCCATAGTGAAGTGTGGGGACAGATTGTTGATCCACCTGTAAACAAGAATAGAGATGGCTTGGGGTTCTCTGTGAAGAATGATATAGGTAAGAGCATGAAGCCGAAGTATGCTGCAGGCAGGTATCAAGACATCTTTCGTAGCGGGGGTTATCTTCATCCAACTATTTCTGGGATTAATGCCATTGTGGAAGATGAAGCAGAACCAGAAATGCCAAATTATGTGACGCACGGAGTTAGGGTTCAGAATTGGATTACCATTGATGTTCCCTCTTGCATACATGTTTCAAAGTAATTTGGTTTTTTTTAATCTTTTTTGAAAAGCTTTCACTATGTCCAAGGTGAAAGTATTAATATTGTATGGGCTTATCGGTTTGCTTTGATTTTTAAAATCAATAATAAAAGTTGTCTTTGTTTCCCAAATTTTGTTTTTATTTTTTTCCTTTTTCTTGGAAAATGGTAATCAGAAAAAAAACCTTTCAAAATAAATAATAACTGAAATTCAATCAGCATGATCACTTGTTATATGTGTCAGTTTCTAAAAGCAATCATAAATCATATGTGCAGATTAATTAAAAAAACCCGTTGAATACAATGACCATGCACCCTCTCCCAACTTTGAATGTCCTGTGTGTGGGGCTGAAGAAGAAGACTATGATGAGATTCCAGAAGAGGTCTCACAGTTGCTTGAGCACGAGGAAAATACCATTCAGTCATATTAAGAGCCATTGGAAATGATCAATTTGGGTTCAGAAGAAGATCCAAAAGAAGTCAAGATTGGAGCATTGCTACATCCTGATGTGAAGAGCAGGTTGATTGAGCTGTTGAAAGAGTATGTGGATATTTTTGCTTGATCTTACCAAGATATGCCTGGTCTAAATACAGATATTATGGAGCACCGTTTATCGTTGAAGCCAGAGTGTCCGCCAATCAAACAGAAGTTGAGAAGAACTCACCCAGATATGACAGTAAAGATCAAAGAGGAAGTTCTAAAGCATATTAATACTGGTTTTCTTATGACATCAGTGTACCCTCAGTGGATTGCCAATATTGTCCCAGTACCGAAAAAAGACGGAAAATTTTGCATGTGCGTAGATTACAGAGATCTAAATAAAGCTAGTCCAAAAGATGATTTTCCATTGCCACACATTGATATGTTAGTGGATAGCACAGAAAAATTCAAAGTATTCTCGTTCATGGACGGATATTCCGGGTATAATCAAATAAGAATGGCTCCAGAGAACATTGAAAAAAACAACGTTTATCACACCCTGGGGAACATTCTGTTACAGAGTGATGCCCTTCGGGTTGAAGAACGTTGGTGCAACGTACCAGAGGGCTATGACAACCCTATTCCATGATCTGATGCACAAGGAAATTGAGGTATATGTTGATGATATGATTTCTAAATTCCAGACTGAAGAAGGGCATGTAGAATATTTGTTGAAATTGTTTCAGTGTTTGAGAAAGTATCGTCTCCGCTTGAATCCAAATAAGTGTACCTTCGGTGTCCGATCGGGGAAATTGTTGGGTTTCATTGTTAGGCACAAAGGAATTGAAGTTGACCCTGATAAAGTCAAAGTAATTCAAGAGATGCCAGCGCTGAGAACTGAAAAACAAGTCAGAGGGTTCCTCGGGCGTTTGAATTATATTTCCACATGACTGCAACGTGTGAACCGATCTTTAAGTTGTTAAGAAAGATCAAGGTTGTGTGTGGACGGATGACTTCCAAAGGGCATTTGAAAGTATTAAAGAATATCTGCTTGAACCTGCTATCTTGATCCCTCCCATCGAAGGAAGACCGTTGATTATGTATCTAACAGTGTTAGATAATTCCATGGGCTGTATTCTGGGACAACAAGATGAAATGGGGAAGAAAGAGTGCGCCATTTATTATCTCAGTAAAAATTTTATTGATTGTGAGTCGCGGTATTCCATGCTGGAAAAGACATGTTGTGCTCAGTCCTGGGAGGCAAAACGTTTGCGGCAGTATATGTTGAATCACACCACTTGGTTGATCTCCAAAATGGATCCAATCAAGTACATTTTTGAAAAGCCTGCTCTTACTGGGAGAATTTCCCGCTGGCAGATGTTGTTATCTGAATATGACATTGAATACCGCACTCAAAGTAGCTATTAAAAGCAGCGTGTTGGCATATTATCTTACTCACCAGCCAGTTGAGGGTCATCATTCTGTGAAGTATGAATTCCCCAATGAGGACGTGATGTTCCTAAAAGTGAAATATTATATTGAACCATTGCCTGAGGAAGGTCCTGATCCTGAATCCCGCTGGAGTATGATATTTGATGGAGTTGTGAATGCTTATGGTAAAGGAATTGGTGATGTGATTGTCACTCCACATGGATCACACATTCCTTTTACTGCAAGGTTGACATTTGATTGCACTAATAATATGGCAGAATATGAGGCTTGCATCATGGGTCTCGAGGAAGCTAATGATCTCATAATTAAAATTCTTGATGTGTATGGAGATTCGGCTTTGGTAATAAATCAGATTAAAGGAGAGTGGGATACTCGTCACCCTGGCTTGATCCTTTACAAAGATTATGCTAGAAGGTTGTTACCCTTCTTTAATAAAGTTGAATTCCATCACATTCCTAGAGATGAAAATCAAATGGTGGATGCTCTGGAAACTCTGGCTTCTATGTATCAAGTGAATACTTGGAATGATATACCTCGAATTATGGTTCGGCGAATGGATAGGCTCGCTCATGTGTTTACAACAGAGGAGGTAGCAGATATGAAACCTTGGTATTATGATATCAAGCATTTTCTCCAGACCTAGGAATACCCGATTGATGCTTCGAAGAAAGATAGAAAGACATTGAGAAGATGGGCAGGCAGTTCTTCCTCAGTGAAAATGTGTTGTATAAGAGAAATTATGACATGGTCTTGCTCAGATGCATGGATAGACACAAAGCAGGCATGTTGATGCATGAGATTCATGAAGGTTCATTTGGCACTCATGCCAATGGATATTCGATGGCTAAAAAGATGCTAAGGGAAGGTTACTATTGGCTGACAATGGAATCTGATCGTTACAAATTTGCAAAGAAGTCTCATAAATGCCAGATTTATGCAGACAAGGTCCATGTGCCCCCGACACTTCTCAATGTGATTTCCTCCCCGTGGACTTTCTCTATGTGGGGTATTGACATGATTGGGATGATAGAACCTAAAGCTTCGAATGGACACTATTTTATCTTGGTAGCAGTTGATTACTTCACCAAGTGGGTGGAGGCTGCTTCATATGCTAATGTCACTAAGCAAGTGGTTGTGCACTTCATCAAGAATAATCTTATATGTCGGTATGGTGTGCTGAGCAGAATTATCACCGACAATGGCTCGAATCTGAATAACAAAATGATGACATAACTGTGTGAAGAGTTCAAGATTGTCCATCACAATTCCTCTCCGTACAGGCCAAAGATGAATGGGGTTGTTGAAGCTGCTAATAAGAATATCAAGAAGATTATCCAGAAAATGGTTGTTACTTATAAGGATTGGCATGAAATGCTCCATTTTTCTTTGCATGGATATTGAATATATGTCTGCACTTCAACAGGAGCAACCCCATTCTCCCTTGTGTATGGAATAGAAGTTGTGCTCCCAATCGAGGTTAAGATTCCCTCTTTGCAAGTGATAATGGAAACCAAGTTGTCAGAGGTTGAATGGGTCCAGAACAGGTTTGACCAATTGAATTTGATCGAAGAAAAGAGAATGACAGCTTTGTGTCATAAACAGTTATATCATAAGAGAATGAAGAAATTTTTTGATAAGAAGGTCAAACCTCGTGAATTCAGAGAAGGAAACCTCTTTTTCAGGAAGATCATGTCTTTCAACGCTGATTCAAGGGGCAAGTGGACTCCCAATTTTGAAGGCCCATATGTTGTCAAGAAAACCTTCTCTGGCGGTGCATTGATTCTTGAAACTATGGATGGCGAGGAGTTCCCACGTCCCATGATTGCTGATCCAGTCAAGAAATACTTTTCCTAAATAAATAAAAGAACAACTCGCTAAGTTGAAAACCCGAAAGGGCAGCTTAGGCAAAAAAAGAGCGTCTCGGTTGACCAAAAACCCGAAAGGGCGAGGCAAAAATTAGAGACATAAACAGAATAAATTTCCCACTAAGTTGAAAACCTGCAAGGGAAGCTTAGGCAAAAGTTAGGGACTTTCTTGACAAGTAACTACATCAAACAAGACTTGATCATTGAAGCAACAATCTTCTCGGATCCTCATCATACTTCGAACAGAAGTTGCTGCTCGGGATTTCAAAAGTGGTTAGAGGGGATATTGGTCATTGTATCTCAATGTATCTTTTCCATTATATATTATCATTTTCCGAAATTTGTAATCATCCATGGAGTCTCGCCATTCGCAGACTACCATTCTATTAATGAAATTTGAGCTTTTACCCAATTCTTTGTAGTTCTTATTTTATTTAGCTTGCAAAGACTCCATTTATTATTGATAATAACTTTCAAAGCAAAAAGATTAAATAACAAAATTGATTTTCAAAAAGAATTTACAATTTGCTTTTACTTTAAAATTTGTGACGCAGGAGAAAAACAAAAGTGGTGATCTCAGGAATGGACAGACTCCAGTTGTTTTGAGAAGTTTTGTTTCCCGGGGAAGTTTTTTCTCAGGATGTTCTCGTTGTATTAGGTTTGTGACTCCAGTGTCCCCGGTCAAGTTTTGGTTCATTTCCCCTCTCTTCTGAGTTTGCATGATATGAAGATTCAATCCCATATTCCTCCAGTAAAAGTTTTCATTTGTTTAATAGAGGTTCTTTCTTCCCAGAGAAGTTGGTACAATAATCACTCTTGAAAAACACAGGTCTCCAGTTTCTCTAGTGAATAACGTATATTGGTTTTCCCTTTGAGGATGTAGTGTTAACCTCCCCAGTGAAGTCAGCACGAAATCCCCAGTTAATGGCTTGATGATAGGACATTTTACGCCTTAACAAAGTTTGTGTGTTTCCTCTTTCAAAATGGTCCTGAACTCCCCAGTGAATGTTTTGATGATTTGATATCTATCTTCTCTACTTGAAATTAATTTTTCAAAATCCCCAATAGAAGTGTTACTTTTGAAAATATTTGATTTCCCATTAAAGTCTGAGTGCTATTCCCTGGTAAAGACCTGGGAGAGGATGTTGTATCCCTATATCTATGATGTTTAGTCGGTATGTTTTGTTTACTACTGAATTACGTTTCTCCCTAATAAAGTTAAACCAGGCAGTATGTTTTGTTGCCTCAGTTGGTGATTACTTTTTCTTGGATTGTTCATCTTGGATGTAATTTGGCCGAGTGTTAATTGTGCCCGCGTTGGTTTTGCCTATTTATTCCCAGTGTTATATATCTGTTTTTTCAGCATATGTAAACACTCATACATTCATACACACATCATGCATAACTAAAATTGGGAAATCATCGCTCATTCACATTTGTTAATATTTTGTTGACATGCTACCCTGTTTTATAGATGTTATGTTGTCCTCTCTTCAATAGAGTGTTGGCCTTAAGCAGAAAGCGTATATTCTTTCAACTTCCCCACTAAGTTATCCCTCGTGGAAGATTTTTTCTTCAACCTTCTTGTACAACTATTTGTCTGGATGATTTGGGTTCCCCTCTTGAGTTTTTTTCTCAAAGGATGTATTTTGGGCGACTGTCTCATTCCATTTTATTTCTGGTTTGAATTTTTGATCCTCGGCAATATTATTACTTTGGATTTATGCAAGCTTCGACCATTGGTTTGAGAATGTGCATTTATTTTGCACGAGAAGACCTTTATCTCCTCAAGCAATAATATATTGGAATTTCCCCAGAAAGTCATATTTCTTTCCCCGAGAAGTCATATTTCTTTTCCCAGGAAGTCATATTTCTTTCCTCAGAAAGTATTTGTTATTATAATTCTCCATAATAGCAAGTGGCAGGTCTCTTTATTTGAGCAACCTGTACTTCCTTGTAAAAGTCGACGTAACTGTTTTTTTGCTATCTTCTCTATGAGTGGATAGTTTACAGCCCATTGCCCAAATTACTCCAGCGAATGACAAGACTTTCAATATCACAGAGATAGTTCATTGTGAAATCTTTACAAGTGGTAGTCTCTTTATTTGAGACAACTTATATATTACCCTTTCCAGGCAGAATGCTTTGGCTAAAGAAGAAGTTGAGACCCGTTCTAGGAGAACTGCCAGAATTTTGGGGAAACTTGTTATCTTTTTGCTAACTTCAGTGAACGTTGGTAGTTCATCGTCAGTGAACGGAGGTGCTATGATATTTTTCTCTTTCTACCTTCAGTGAAAGTTGGTAGGTCACCTTCAGTGAAAGTTGGTGACAGTTATCTTTTTGCTACCTTCAGTGAACGTTGGTAGTTCATCGTCAGTGAACGGCAGTGCTATGATATTTTTCTCTTTCTATCTTCAGTGAAAGTTTATAGGTCACCTTCAGTGAAAGTTTATAGGTCACCTTCAGTGAAAGTTGGTGATTGTTATCTTTTTACTACCTTCAGTGAACGTTGGTAGTTCATCGTCAGTGAATGGCGGTGCTATGATATTTTTCTCTTTCTACCTTCAGTGAAATATGGTAGGTCACCTTCAATGAAAGTTGGTGATTGTTATATTTTTTCTACCTTCAGTGAACGTTGGTAGTTCATCGTCATTGAACGGTGGTGCTATGATATTTTTCTCTTTCTACCTTCAGTGAATGTTGGTAGGTCACCTTCAGTGAAAGTTGGTGATTGTTATATTTTTGCTACCTTCAGTGAACGTTGGTAGTTCATCGTTAATGAACGGTGGTGCTATGATATTTTTCTCTTTCTACCTTCACTGAAAGTTGGTAGGTCACCTTCAATTAAAGTTGGTTATTGTTATCTTTTTGCTACCTTCAGTGAACGTTGGTAGTTCATCGTCAGTGAACGGAGGTGCTATGGTATTTTTCTATTTCTACCTTCCGTGAAAGTTGGTAGATCACCTTCAGTGAAAGTTGGTGATCGTTATCTTTTTGCTACCTTCAGTGAACGTTGGTAGTTCATCGTCAGTGAACGGCGGTTCTATGATATTTTTCTCTTTCTACCTTCAGTGAAAGTTGGTAGGTCACCTTCAGTGAAAGTTGGTGATTGTTATATTTTTGCTACCTTCAGTGACCGTTGGTAGTTCATCGTCAGTGAACGGTGATGTTATGATATTCCTTTTCCTTCTACCTTCAGTGAAAGTTGGTAGTTCATCGTTAATAAACGTCAGTGTTGTTATTTCTTTCCTCTTTCTACCGTCAGTGAATGTTGGTAGTCTCGCCTTCAGTAGGAGTTGGTGTATCCTTTGACCATTTTACCATCCTCTCTGAGTCAGGTCTTTTGATCCACCAGTGATTTATTTTCCTGGTCGAGTTTCTCTCTTGTTTGTTTATTTTGTTACATCCCCAGTGGTGTTTTGCGTCCCTTTGGAGTTGTCTATGTACACTCATATTCATAAGCATTGCATGGTATCTTACGGCCAAAAATAGGGTTTGTTTTATATTTAAGTATCTTCGATCGCGTCGACACGAATATTTTTAACCTTCATATCTTCGGATAGAAGAAACTTAAATAAGGGCAGCTGTTGTCCCCCAATTTTTTCCCCTAAGATCCCTTCATTATACCATATTGATTCAATCACAACAAGATCACATTAGGGATTTTGGTTCTCCTCCCTACCTTTAGCTTTGCTCTTTGAGGAATCACCAATTACCTTGACTTGTTTTCCTTTGTGATCATGAATATTTTGTCTTGTTTTTTTTCCTTTTAATTAATAAAATGCAATGTTGGGTTGTCTTGCTTGTTACTAATGTAGGTGAAGGTAATGAGATTTAGCAAGTTGCTCCATGGGTTCATGAGTTTATTTCAATGCCCTAGTCAATAAAGATTGAGAAGTTCAAACCTCACCATTGGATTTGTTTTGAAGGAAATGGCATGGCAAGGTTATTTTGGTTCACTACATTCCAAGATATCAAGATTGATTCAAAAGTACAAGGGGTTGATTGAAGGAGTTGTCATGCTTGGACAAGGCCTTTTCCCATTGATCACAAGTGCATATTTCTCTAAATTCTCTAGATATGGAAGTGGTTTTGGTGGCTATGAATTCTCATTTTTAAACCTCAACAACTTTTATTTACAAAACATTTATGTTGGTACAAGGAGTTTGTTCAAAATTGTCAAGGTTCCTCAAAGCATTTTCTTGATCTAGGAGCTAGGGTTTTGAACTTCAAAGAAGTATATCTTGCTCATCTTTTGGTATTTCTTAGTGATCCTAAATATATCCTTCTCTTCAAAGGGTTATCAATAAATCACTTCAAAATTTTCAAGGATTTTTCATGTGGAAGAAGCGTGATGATGAAGAAAGATTACAAGTCCTCTAGATGAACCCCCAATTTCTCATATGTGACTTCAAATGATCATAACTTGGTCAATTTTATCACCTTGAGCCCATTATTTTTCCATAATGATCTTGAGGGTGTGAACTTTATGCTTTCTTTTATATGCAAAATGAGAAAATGGATGGAATATGCCCTAAGGATACAAAAGATTATAGGTCATTTCATGATTTTTTTGCCAACTTCAACAATTCATAACTCTCTCAATTTTTTTGAGATTTTGAATGGCTCAAGTTTCAAAATGTCATTCAAGAGGTCTATTTCATGCCATATTTTTTGGTCAAAAGCAAATTTCAACTACAGAGCCATGTTTGGATGCAAAACATTATAGGTCATTTTTGAAGAAAACTTTGAAATATTTCTAAGTATGGAAAGTCAAATTTTTTTTCCAACTTTGACTCCATGTAACTTTCAGCTCAAGCATCCATTTGATTCCATTCTTTTTACATTGCAAATCTCATAACCTCATCTTTCTAAAGCATCAAGAATCATGCCTTAAGACCCCTTGAGCTGAGAATGCCATTAGATTGTACTTGGTAACTTGGAACAAAAGTTTCCCCATAAATCAGAATTTGAAGTCTTTGTTTTGGCTTCTAATCATAAGTTTTCCACGCGTTTTTTCCTCTAAACATGTTTAGTGAAGTTCCAGAGTTGATTAGCACAACAAAACGCGTGTTTTGGATGAGTTTTGATCAAATTAGAAGTCACACTTTTCTTGTTTACAACTTCACACGATTTCTCTCTAAACTTCATTTCACACACTTAGACATTCCATTTGATTCCCTATAAATAGAGGGTAATCCCTCATTCATTTTCTCAAGCTTAGATATCCAGAATCACCCTGCCAAACTTGTTCCATAACTCGAAATTCTGCTACTTCGAAATCTACTTTCAAGCCTTTTTCAATCCAATTTTTCCATCAATTCACCTTCCTTGATCTTCCCTGAAGCTAACCATATAATTACATTCAAGAATCATGCGCGGTATTGCTCCATAGAAGTCCAGTTTTAGAGCTCTGCAACTCAACTTCAATAGGTAGATTCCTTCATCAATTCTTCAAAACTTTGATATCATTGTGATGCTCTCATTGTCCCGATTCTAGTCGCAACACTTATTTTCACCTGGAAACTTGTTTTGACCACGAAATTTCAAATCCCTTTTCAAAACTTTCCTTCCAATTTGCTTAAGCTACAGTTTATATAAATTTGTCGCGAAGGTGTGGTTGTCTTCGGTTTGAAGAGACGAGTGAATGGCATAGGTC
Organism: Vicia faba; assembly: GCA_948472305.1. Lineage (NCBI taxonomy): Eukaryota > Viridiplantae > Streptophyta > Magnoliopsida > Fabales > Fabaceae > Vicia > Vicia faba. The sequence goes on along the minus strand of OX451741.1, from coordinate 1,213,939,718 downwards.
TGAGCTTCTGATTTTACAGTTTGAGAGACCTATAATTCGTATTGGCTGGAGGTTGAAGATGACCAACGTGTCATCTTCCAACCAATGATGGCACGCCACTTGTTTTTTTTTTTAAATATGATTTTAATTAATGATTCAATGCATTATCCACTAAAGTCCATAACATGCACAGTGCGCCAGGTCCACTTGATTTGTTTACTAACGCGATATGACATTGATCAGATGACCCATATTTTTTTGGTTTTTATTTTCTTTTCTGATTTTCTATATTTAATTGTTTTAAATTTCAAAAAATCATAGAAAATTCATTTTTAGTCCAAAAAATCTGAAAAATATTTGAAAAATATTTTTGATTTTTCTCTTTCTGATTTTTATTTTTTCACAATTTTATTTTGTGTTTTGGTATTTTTTATAAATTTTTAATTTATTTGATTTATTTTAAATGTTTAAAAATACTTGTATACATTTTTAAATTCTGGAAAAAAAATATGGAATGATCCAATGATATTGTGACAAATATTGGTGACCTCATTTATTTTTTATTTACGGCTTTGTTATTTTTTATCATTTTTGATTTATTTTACTCATTTCTTTTAATTTTAAAAATAGTTTCCCACTTTTAAAAATTACCAAAAAATTTATAAAATCATCTTAGTTCATTTCTGATTTTTCTATGATCTTACTTTTTATTTCTTGATTAATTTGAATATAGTTGGCATCTTTCCCTTTTATTCCCATTTTAAAAACATTTAAAAAAAACCTTTTAATATATATATATATTAAATGCAATATTATTTTGTGATTATAACTCCACAAAAAATGGATGAATGAATTTAATAATAGTTTGATTAAAACTTAATTTAAATGTGGTTTGTATATTCTTCCCCACCCCTTTTCATCCCATCCCTTTCTTATTGCACTAAGTGTTATTGGAACATGATCTTTATATCATGTCTCAAAACAAATGGTGCATAGATTGCTATTGACCGGCCTCAAAATAGGTGCGACTTCTATATAAGTCCACTTATGATTGCTTAACATAGTGCTAAATTTTGCCCTGATTCGAATAAATGATCATTCGTGGCCCAAACCTATGTTTGCAAGCCCAAGTATGTTAATTTGATCTGTTTGATCCAATAACCTTGAGATTCATTGTGTGGAGGCTTTGGTTCTACCAATCCTCTAATGGATCTACAACACTTTTGGTCAACGCGGATCACTTAAACATCGTTGATCATTAAATGGTACTTTTGAGGATTTCAAATAGATGATATACTTGACAAAAAGCAAATGCAACTTTTTGTGTAGAGGCTTTGGTTCTACCAATCCTCTAATGAGTTCCAAATGCAAGTTTCAAGATGGTCATCCAACTAACCACTAATTATTAAATTGTTTTTACTTTATGCTTTTATTTTTATGCTTTATGTACCATTTGCTTTAAGCATTACATTTCATGTTATTTTTATTCTGCTCACTTGAGCATTTATATTCTTGTCATTTTATTTTTTGCTCACTTAAGCTTTTTCTTTTCTCTTTTAAGACACCTAATAATCAACATGAACCATAAAATGCTTTAATGATACTTGGACTATTTGGTTACTATTTGTGATACAGTGGGAGAACTGACTTGATGGTTTTGCGTTTGATTGCAAATGTTGCGGTTAGCAAGAGTCGCCACTGACTTTTCTTTTATCCAAAAGGAAAGGTGAAAAAGCACAGGAAAGACCTTTGATATTGTTTCTTGAGTTCGGGGGGTAGATTATGAAAAGGGAAGGTATTAGCACCCTTTTCATCCATGGTTATCCATGGGCTCTTAGTTACTTGCTAGATCACTTGCTTTTTTGTTTTTAATTGTGCTTGATATGGTTTTTGAAAGTATTTTGTAAAGAGGCCATTGTTTAGGAAATCTTTGTAATGATTCTTGTTCATAAGAATGTATGCAAAGATGTTGATCTTTTGAAAATGTTTTCAAGTTTTGTAAGATGTTTTGAAAGGGTAGGTGTTTGTTTTTGAAAATGGCAAGGATGTTTGTTTTGAAATGGAGCAAGTAATTAGGAGAAATCTACCTACTCAAATGTCTTTCTTGTTCATTTTATTTTCCTTTGATATTGTTGTCTTACTATTGATTTGGTAAGCAACCCTATATTTGGTTGTAAACGGGACGGGCGTGGGTCATCGTATAACCATGATTAGAAATGTTGGAACGTATCTTAGCATTCGTTTTGAGGGACTAAGATCATTTGTAAGGCAACTTAGATAGCGTCATCGAGGGACCATGATCTTGTATTTTTGCTTGTTTTTTGCTAAGATACCTCACATGCGTAATATGGCCATTTTGTATAAGGCAACCAAGTGGAATAACCCTAGAGGTGCTTGTGTGCAAGTGTATCATTTTCATGCTTGTTTTTGTCTTGAATTAGGGTTTTCTAATCATTGGTTTTAGTCTTTCCATACAAACCCTAATTACTAGCATGTTATATAAAAGTGATAAATTGCGAAATTTAAAGTTACTACGCTATTACAACATTTGTGGGGAGGGGGTGTACAATTTGTAAATGGGGATTGCAAGAATTTAAACCTAATTAGTCTATTACAACCATATTGAATTGGTATAAATATACAAGGAATTAAATAAATACAAAGTATAATAATGAATGAATATACAAGGATGCAAAATGTAAAGAAAAAGAATTTTGTTTGGTTTTCATGAAAAAAGATTTTTGTCTTAACCTAATTAAATAAAGAAAATAATTAATTAAGTTTGAATTTATTAAGAAAAGATTTTAAATGAAAACCTAGTTCTATTAATTAATCAAAAGAAAATAAATTCAAGAAATGTACTTTGGTATTTTTTATCTTGAAAATATTTATAGTATTATAAAATATTTTTAGTCTTTTTTTATATTAAAATAATGTACTTTAAATGGTGTGAAAAAATAAATTAATAAGATAATATTAATTAAGTTTATAAAGTTTACTTAATAAAATAAATAAAGTATAATAAATAAATAAAAAATTTTGTGGAAAAATAGAATAAAATAAGTCAAAATATAAATATACCACTTTTGTATTTTATGATTTTTTTAGTATTTAGAAAATATATTTAAGAAAAATAAAAATGAAAATAAAAAAAGAAAATAAATAAATTTGGGCCAGGGGTGCCAATGCGAAACAGGGAGGTCAACTAGCAAAAATAAAAAAATAAGCCAGGCCCAAAGGGCCCAGCGCCTGCCAAACAAAAAAAGAGTCAGAATTGTGAAAATATGAAAAGGGTACCACTAGGGCTCGAACCCAGGTCCCATAGGTTACAGGCGCGCGCTTCTACCACTGGGGTGGCTATACATCTGTTAATACAAATGAAACAATAAATATGTAAGGCAAAACGCCCCCTGAAGACTTCATCTTCAACCTCCAACCATACCTACTATAACTTGCTCATTTCTCATTAAAAATGAAAACTGTAAGCATGAAACTTGTAGCAAATTTTCTCACGATTCCAGAAATGTAAAGCATTAAAACTATAGATAAAAAATAAGCAAGAATTTTAATGGCCCTAACCTGAACCCTAAAAATTTCAGAAGTTTCAGTTTCAAAATTCTTTAAGCTCAAGCAAAATTAATGGAAATTATGGACGTGGTTAGCTTCAGGGCAATGATATCTACATGTTTTATTCACAAATAAAGTATTGATGATGCCTGTATGAAGAGTTCCAAGTTGAGAAAACTTACCTCAAAACTGGAAATCGTGTTTTGAGTTTGAGCTTGTTTCAAGTGATGGTGATGATCAAGTTAGCTTCCTTGAGGTCCTAGGATGCTAATGCAATGGTTAGCTTGAACAATGGGTGGTTGAAATGTCCTGGAGAAGTCAAGTTGCAGACTCTGTTTTTTGGTTATGGAATTTATGGTAAATGGTGTTACAGTTCTGGAATAAGGATGGGGATGAGTTGTATTTGATGTAAGGAAGCTTTAGAAACTAAAAGGCCAAGAAACGCACGGGGGAAATGGGAGTTTGATGTTCAAGGTCAAAAATTGTGCAACAATGGAGTTTTTGTGCAATTTCTGATTTGAGAGAGTTTTTGTGTATTTCAGGGTGTTCAAACTCGTGTTCTAGCTCACAAATAGTGACTCTATTTATAAGCAACAAGTTTGGAGTGCTCTAGTTGATCAGAATTCAAATTTACATGTTTAAGTTAAACATGTGATTTTTTGACAAAACAAGTTTCCATGCCTTGTGTACTTGCTAAGATAGAGTGGTTATGCTTTATACAAGCTTGCTTCTGACTTTGTGGATGGAGTGTGATCAGAGGGAACAAGTTAGAGGCTCAATGTGAACTTTATGCAAAAAGCTTGCTTTACAAGAATGACATTGTTAACTTTGTGCCATAAATGGAAATGCAACTTGGACAATAGCTCAATTGCTTGGATCAAAGCTCTAAAAGCTGTGTAAACATTTAATTATGGAGTGAAAAAAAAGTTTGAGGCCTGCAACGTAAGGATTATGCAGCCTAGCATGGATTTGGTTCAAGTGTTCATCAAAAATGACTTATAATTCAAGTGACAAAACCCTAATTTCATCTCTTCGATTCTCCCTCCTCAAGAATTATCTCAAGGAGTTATTGGACATTTTGGAAAGCTTGAAATGTGCTATACAACCCATCTTTGAGTTTCTTTTAAATCCTGGCTAAATTAGGGCAAAATTTCACTAAGTGTTTAGTTTCATGACCATATGTTCATAAAATCATAACTTGAGATCCAAGAATTTTTAGAAGGAGTTGTGTAAAGCAAAGTTGTAGATTTCATGGAGATCTATAACTTTCGTGTTAGGAATTTTTCTTGAATCATCTTGCATCATGGTGAAAATTTGGCTAAAAGTTATGAAAAAACATGAAATTTCCAACACTTAGAAAAAATTATAAGTTTAGAAATTTTGACTTTTCAAAATGAAATCTTGACTTTTTGATTTCTTGATGAATAAGTTTCATATTTTGACATTTTTTGATGAATTATGATCTTTGGCACTTGAATTTGACCCAAAACTCAAAGTTTGACTTTTCAGTATATAGTTGACTTTTGATTAGTTGACTACAAAATTCATCTGTCAATCCAATGGACTTGCAATGTTTTGAACCATGTCATTAGGCCAAAATGATTCAATTGGACTCTTGATATCATGCCTTAAACCAATTGACCATTTGCTAGGTCAAAAATCAGAAATTTCCCTTTCCCAGTCAAAACCCTAATTTTGACCATTTTGCCCTTTTGGAGATTTGATCAAATTTCTTGAGGAGTTATGGTCCAAACTTGACCAAATGATACACATGAGTTTAAAATGTTGATGTGGACCAAAAATTATAAAGTTTGACTGTGAATTGGCCATAGTTGACTTTTTTCCACAATACAGCTGGTTTTTAGGTCAACTGCTCAATTGACTGATTAAAAGTGTGATCCAAGCCTTGAAACTTGACATAAGTAATCTTGGGAGTCCATAATGATCTATGAAAATCATATGGGGAATTGGAAGTCCAAAAATCCATGTTCAATCTCAAACCCTAATTTTGGTCATCAGGGCATAAGGAGGTGTCTTGAGCTGATCAAACCCTAATGCAGTCTTGAGCCCAAGGAGATCTTGTGGTAAAATTCTTGATAAGTGAGAGGGAAAATTTTGGGGTACAACACTATCCTTGGCATTGTGGAGTATTGGAATTCTTGGACTTAGGATTAGAGGCCTTAACCTATGTTGGAGACCTTGTGACCTTAATTAATATTTTGTCTGGAGTTCTTGAGTTTTACCTCAAGACATTGGGTTGTTTGTTTGTTTTGTGTGCAGGTTATTATGATTACTAACTTCGTTTGTAGTATGGAACTCACCTGTATACAGTTGTTACTCTGCATGCATCTTTCGTTTGGCTTTGTGGCCTCCTTCGAATGAAAGCTGGGGTTACGTACTTCGTTTAGGCAGGAAATCTCCTTCGATGCAAGTTTAATCCATAAGCTTCGTTTGGGAATTTTGATCCCTTCGAAGCAATCTTCTTTAGTACATTTCTAGAACTCTTCGACACAAGTGGAAAATAGGATTTTAAAAGAACACTGATCAAATCTTTGGGCCATGCTACATGATCTTACTTTGCAGGCCTTAATGCTTGTATTTCACTCCATAATTAATTGCTTACATTTTGGATTAAGCTATTGTCCAGGTGATAAAGCCTTTGTCCATAAGTTTTTTTAATTGAAAGTGAACTTGCTAGTACAAATCATGTCCCAAGCCCATGCTTTGCTTAAATCATGTTTGCACTTCACCATAAGTCAGGGAAGTCAGCCCCTTTTAACCAACAACCTTAGTACTTCACCTTGGGATCTTGGAAAATATGACATAGCTTAATATTCACGTTTCAGCCAAGCCACATCTTTGTTCAAACTCCCAAACCTTTTCTCTATAAATAGAGAAACCATTGACAAAGAAAGGGCCCGGATTTTTGCTAGAGAGAAAAATCATAAAAATCCTCAAGCACTCAAACTCTCCAATATTCTCAAACTCTCCAACATTCTCAAACCTTCAATACTCTAAGGTTTTTTTTCCACAAAAGAACCTCAGTAATGTACCTTTCGATTCACTTCCCCTAAACTGTAGCGTAATAACCTTCGATTCAATCATCACCATTATATACTCTCTTTCAATTCAGTGACTGCCCAAACCAAGAAGTAACTGGACTAGCTTCAGGAAGATTCTAGCGAAGCTCCCTCCACCACCAAAGAAGTCATCTACTGCTCTTTCGATTAAGCACTTCAAGAGGTAAGTTCTCTCTAAACTTGGAACTCTTTCATTTAAATATCATGTGCACATGCCAATAAAGAAAAATGTAGATATTTCTAGACCATGTTTTAGCTTTTGATTCTGAATGCCCATATGCTGAAAACTCAACCTTAATTAGTTATGCTTTGGACTTTGAGACCCTTTGGTTTTTTTTGTTGATCCCTGGACTGTAGTTATGTTTGGATGTTGCATTTTAAGAACTTAAGACGGGTTTGTTATACTCTTTGATTGGCTAGTTGTACAAGCCTTTCGAATCACAATCTGAGGGCTTACTATGCTTACAAAGAGTCAGCAAGAAGCCTGTGGCAAAGCCAGAACCTTGTTGATTCCAGGCCTCAAATGAAAGACATAACCTTGTTATTTCCAAGCCTCAGACAAAAGACAGAACCTTGCTGCCTCCAAGCTTCAAACTAAATACAAAATTATGCTAACTTCCAAGCCCATACGAAAGGCGTGCCCACACTGATTCTAACCCTCAGTCGAAGGAGACAGAAAGGAAAATCGAAGGGCATGACTCCACTGACTCTAGACCCCAAATTGAAGGAAGCCAAAAAAACGCATAATCGAAGGGAGTTTCTTCCTGAATCGAAAGACCCATTTTTCTTGCTTTTATTTTATTTTTGCCTTTATATTTTCACGTTATTCAATATGGTTGTAATAATGTAGGATTTTATCTTTTTGCGTTTTATTACTTTTGTATGCTTGCTAGTAAAATAGGGAATGTATGGCAAGATAAAATCAACAAGTAGACAACCCCTAATCAAAGACTAAATACATGCAAATCAAACACACTATTCACACATGCACCCCTAGGTTTAACCCCACTTTTTTTCCTAAAAATGGTCATGTTATGCATGTGATACGTCTTAGAAAATCAATCAAAAATACAAGATCATAGTCCCTCGATGACGCTTCGAATATTACCTTGCAAATGATCTTAGTCCCACAAGAGAAATGCTAATATATCTCACAACATTGCTATCATTACTATACGATGACCCACGCCCGTCCCTTTACATCCAAAGATAAGGCTTCTTACCTATGATACGGTGGGATAAATTACTTGATTGTTTTGAGTTTTATCGTAAATGTTGCGGTTAGCAAGAGTCGTCATCGACTTTTCTTTTAGCCAAAAGGAAAGGTAATAAAGCAAAGGAAAGACCTTGGAGAATGTTTCTTGAGTTCGGGGGGTAGATTATGAAAAGGGAAGGTACTAACACCCTTTTCATCCATGGTTTTCCATGGGCTCTTAGTTACTTGCTAGATCACTTTCTTTTGTTTAAAATTGTGCTTTGTGTGGTTTTGAAATTATTTTGTAAAAGAGGCCATTGTTTAGGCAATCTTTGTTAATGATTCTCGTTCGTAAGAATGTATACAAAGATGTTTGTATTTTTGAAAATGTTTTCAAGTTTGTAAGATGTTTTGGAATGTGTGTGTTTGTTTTGAAAATAGCAAGGATATTTGTTTGAAATGGAGCAAGTAACCAAAAGTAATCTACCTACTCAAATGTCTTTCTTGTTCATTTTCTTTTCCTTTGATATTGTTGTCTTACCATTGATTTGGTAAGCAACCCTATCTTTGGATGTAAATGGGACGGTTGTGGGTCATCGTATAACCATGATTAGCAATATTGCAAAGTATCTTAGTATTCTACTTTAGGGACTAAGATCATTTGAAAGGCAACTTGGATAGCGTCATCGAGGGACTATGATCTTATATTTGCTTGTTCTTGCTAAGATACTTCACATGCGTAATATGGCCATTTTTGTATAAGGCAACCAAGTGGAGTAACCCAAAGGGTGTTTTGTGTGCAAGTGTGTGATTTTCATGTTTTGATTTTGTCTTGGATTAGGGTTTTCTATTTGATTGATTTTATCTTGCCATACAAACCCTAATTACTAGCATATTATATAAAAGCGATAAATTGCGAAATTTAAAGATTACTACGCTATTACAACACTTTGTGGGAGGGGGTATACAATTTATGAATGGGGATTGCAATAATATAAACCTAATTAATCTATTACAACCAAATTGAATTTGTACAAATATTGGAATAAATAATGTACCAGATAATTTAAATATGCAAAGATGTATGAATGCAAAGAAGATTTTGTTTGATTTTTTTTACATGGAAAAAGTTTTAACCTAAACCTAGTAAATAAATCAAGATTATCTCAAATTAATTAAGAAAGAAATTTAAAGTAATATATGGTATTTATGAGGTATTTGGTCTTTTTGTATTAAAGTAATATGTTTAATAAATAAATACATATATATATATATATATATATATATATATATATATATATATATATATATATATATATATATATATATATATATATATATATATATATATATATATATATATATATATATATATATAATGTATATCAAACTAATTATAATTTTACAAGTTTATTAAACAAAGATAGTATATAACTTAAATAAAAAAATGTTTTTTATGAGGAAATAAAATAAGATAAAACAAAATATAATTTTTTATCAATTTTATATTTTTTATGATTTTTTTATTATTAATAAAATATTATTAGGAAAATAAAATGAAAACAAAATAAATAAATAAATGATAAAGGGTTAGGGGTGCTGCAAGAAAATAGGAGGCATGAGATTAGCAAAAACATAAGGCCCAATGTCTAGAAGCCCACGCTGCAAAAACCATCAAAAAAAGTGGAAAAATATGAAAAAAATATAATTTAATTTACAAGTTTATTAAACAAAGATAGTATATAACTTAAATACAAAAATATTTTTTATGAGGAAATAAAATAAGATAAAACAAAATATAATTTTTTATCAATTTTATATTTTTTATGATTTTTTTATTATTAATAAAATATTATTAGGAAAATAAAATGAAAACAAAATAAATAAATAAATGATAAAGGGCCAGGGGTGCTGCAAGAAAATAGGAAGCATGAGATTAGCAAAAACATAAGGCCCAATGTCTAGAAGCCCACACTGCAAAAACCATCAAAAAAAGTGGAAAAATATGAAAAAATGCAAAAGGCAGCGCCAAGGCTCGAACCTGTGACCTAGGGTATTTTTGCGCGCTGCCTTACCACTAGGGTGGCTGTACATCCGTTAGTCTAAATGAAAACACAAATACATAACATAAAACATTGCCTTGCCCTGTACTTCATCTTCAACCTCTAGCCAGCTGGACCCCCTGTAACTTTTTCATTTCTCAACAAAAATGGAAAGTGATAACATGAACATTATAGCATTTTACCTCACGATTCTAACCATGTGCATAACTAAAACTATAAGTCCAAGATCATAGAGAAATTTGTTGGCCCTAATTCTTAACCTAATTTTTTCATAAACTTCAAACTTAAAATTCGCTAAACTCAAGCCAAATAAATGCAAGCTATGGATATGTACAGCTTCGTAGCAATGATGTTTACATTTTATATTCACAAATGGATAGCTAATTAAGTCTGTATTAAGAGTTAGAAAAACAGAAAACTCACCTTGAAAATGGAAATCGTGTTTTGAAAATGAGCTTGCTTTAGGATGTTGTGATGATCAGGTTATCTTCCTTGAACCTCTAGGAAGTTAATGCAATGCTTAGCTTGTCTTGAGGGTGGCTTGAATGGTCTGGAGAAGTCCACCTGTGTTAATCTGTTTTTGAACTTCAACAATAGGGAAGATGGAGTTACATTGATGTTTCAGGGTGTGGGATGGTTTACTTGTAAGGTAAGGAAGCTTGGGAAAGAAAAAGGCCTGAAAACGCGCGAATGAAATGGAAGATTCGGTTCACAAGTCAGGAATGGAAATTTTGGAGGCTTGGTATGCAACTTCTGATTCTAGGGTGTTTCAAGGCTTGGGCATCCGTGGTTTTAGTTGCAAAATAATGGCTTTATATAGAGCAAAAGATTGGAGGACTTGTGCTTTCTCAGAAGTACAAGATCACATGTCTTGCTACATTTCTTGTTACATTTCTTGTTTTTGAAGCAAGTGTGAGAAGTGACTTCTTAAGGCATGATTCTGATCTTGTAGGGTGGCTTGAAGCTTTAAACATTTTTTGTTCAGGTTTAGAGGCTTGGTTTGTGTAGAAAAAACAAGTCTAAGGCTCAAGAAATGGAAAAATGCAAAAAGCATGCTTTTCCAAAATGGCAATGTTGCCTTTCTTCCAAAAATGGTTATTTTCTTGTACAATGCATTGAATGCTTGGCTTTAGAGCATGAAACCTTGTGCAATCCATTAATGGTTGAGTGACAAACGAGTTTGAGGCCTGAAAAGTGAAGATTGTTCAGCCAATTTGCAAATTTGAAAACTTGTTCTTCATGAAAATGACCTATAATCAAAGTGATAAAACCCTAACTTCATCTCTTCGATTCTCCATACTCAAGAATGATCTCAAGGAGTTCTTTGACATTTTGGAAAGCTTGTAATGTGCTCTAAAACCAATATTTGAAATTCTTTTGAAAATTCCTCTTAGAACTAGGTGAAAAGTTGCCATGAAGTTAGGTCAAAAACCTGCCTAATTAGGGCAAAATTTCACTAAGTTATTTTAGTTCATGAGCATGTATTCACAAAATTATATCTTGAGATCCAAGCATCTTTAGGAGAAATTGTTTGAAGAAAAGTTGTATATTTCATGGAGATCTACAACTTTCATGTTGGGAACTTCCTTTGAATCATTTTGTATCATGGTGAAAATTTGGCCTAAAGTTGAGAAAAAATAAGAAATTTTCTATACTTAGAAAAATTTCTAAGTTAAGAAATTTCAAATTTCAAAACAAGATCTTCAATCCTTGATTTCTTGATGATCAAGCTTCACATTTTGAAATTTTGATGAATTATGATCCTTGGCACTTGAATTTGACCAAAAAGTCAAAGTTTGACTTTTCAGTATACAGTTGACTTTTGATTAGTTGACTGAAAAATTCATCTGTCAATCCAATGAATTTGTAATGTTTTGAATCATGTCATTAGGTCAAGATGATGCAATTAAACTCTTGAAATCATGCTTTAAACCAATTGATCATTTGCTAGGTCAAAAATCAGAAATTGCCCCTTCTCGGTCAAAACCCTAATTTTGACCATTTTGCCCTTTTGATGATTTGATCAAATTTCATGGGGAATTATGGTCCAAACTTGATCAAATGATACATATGAGTCTAAGATGTTGATGTGGATCAAAAATTATGAAGTTTGACTGAAAATTGGCCATGGTTGACTTTTTCCCCAATACATCTGATTTTCAGGTCAACTGTCCAATTGACTGATCAAAAGTGTGATTCAAGGCTTGAAACTTCACATGAGTAATCTTGGGGGTCCATAATGATCCTTTAAAGTCATATGAATAATTTATAGTCCAAAAATCCTTGTGCAAACTCAAACCCTAATTTTGGTCATCAGTGCGTGAGAGGTGTCTTGAGCTGATCAAACCCTAATGCAGTCTTGAGTCCAAGAGATCTTGTGAGGAAATTCTTGATAAGTGAGAGGGCAAATTTTGGGGTACAACATTACCAAAAAATGGTAAGATAGCAATATCAAAGGAAAAAATGGACAAAAGACTTTTGAGTAGGTAGAACGTTCTTAGTTGCTTGCTCGCAATCCATCTTCAAAAACAAACATCTTTTCAAACACACTAAACACTTTCAAAACATGAAATATTTTCAAAAGTCCAACACTTTATATGCATTCTTATAAAGACAAGAATAATTACAAAGTTTGCCTAAACGAAGGCGCTTTTCACAAATACTCTCAAAAACCACCACAAAGCACATTTTCAAACAAAAGTAATGATCTAGCGAGCAACTAAGAGCCCATAGATAAGTATGGATGAAAAGGGTGATAACACCTTCCATTTTCATAATTTACCCCCCTATATCAAGAAAATAATCTCAAAGGTATTTCCTGTTCTTTTCACCCTTTCCTTTATTGGATAAAATAAAATTCGGTGGCGACTCTTGCTATCCGTAACAATTGCGATCAAACGCAAAACATCCCATGTCAGTTCTCCCACTGCGTTACAATATGGAACCCCAAATCAATAAAAAAAAATAAAACTTTCAGTCCCAGGGCACGCTAAGCGGCCTCCACCGTGCTAAGCGGCCTCTGCTAACACAGAAAAATACTATGAAGACAGCTTCTGCCTCCTACAAATTGGGTCATTAAAACTCACCCCAATCAACCATTTTTCATCATTTAAATGTATTATAACATATATCTAGCATATATCATCAATAACCAACACCAAAACATGATTCAAACATTAATTTCATGATTTCACATTCAAACTCTAACATGTCAAAATCTAGAAATTGAAGAACAAAGTCCCTAATCATGCTTACTACCCATTACATATATTACATACTCCCATAATAATAAAAATTACCATTTCTTACCTTAGATGTATATCCTTTCTAGGGTTCTTCCTCTTCTCTTCTCTTTTCTCCCTTTTCTCCTATTTTCCTCTTTCTTCTCTTCTCTTGTTTTTACAATTATCACTCTTTGTTTTACAAATCTCTTACTAACTCTTGTTTCACTAATGGGCTTATCTCATTTTCACACTAACCCATCACCAAGGCTCAATTACTCAATAATGTTATTCTCACACCCAATAACCCAATACACATATAACACATATATTCCCAAAATCACAAAATTAATTAATTACTATATTAAATAATAAATAATCAAATAAATAACTAATAAAATAAGTAGGAAATAAAAATCGGGGTGTTACAACTCTCCCCCACTTAAAAGATTTTTGTCCTCGAAAGTTACCTCAAACAAATAACTCAAGGTAAGACTCCCTCATCTGACTCTCGAGTTCCCAAGTCATGTTTCCACCCGCCGGTCCTCTCCAAGCTACCTTCACCAAGGCAATCTCTATACCAAGATGTTGCTTCAACTCTCGATCCTCTATCTGCATAGGTGATGTCTCCACAGACAGGTTATCTCTTACTTGTACATCATCTAATTAGACCACATGAGACAGATTCACAATGTATCTCCTCAACTGAGACACATGAAACACGTCATGAAGGTTAGAAAGAAACGATGGCAAAGTAATCTTATAATCCACTTCACTCACTCTCTCTAAAATATGATAAGGAACAATAAAACGCGGCGTCAACTTACACGACTTCAACGCTCGACCAACATCCTTTACCGGAGTAACTCTAAGGAACACATAATCTCCCTTCTCAAACTCAAGTGCATTCCTCCTCTTATCATGATAAATATTTGAGGACTCTGAGAAGCCTTCATATTCTCTTGAATCATATTAATCTTATTTGTAGTTTGTTGGACTATCTCAGGTCCAACTACAACACTCTTTTCTGATTCATACCAACACAAAAGCGTCATACACCTTCTACCATACAAGCCTCAAATGGTGTTATTCTAATACTCGAACGGAAATTATTGTTATATGTAAAGTCAATTAAAGGCAAGTAAATATCCCAAGCACCTGCTTGCTCCAATACACAAGCTCTCAAAAGATCCTCAAGTGAATGAATCGTCCTTTCAGTCTAACCATCTGTTTGTGGATGATAAGCAGGACTCGAACATAACTTCGTACCCAAAGAATTTTGCAAAACTTCCCAAAATATCAAAGTAAAACTTGTATCCCTATCTGACACAATGCTAGACGGAATACCATGCAAACTGATAATCCTTTCAATGTAGAACTTTGCAAGCTTCTCCATTGGATAATCTATTCTCATCGGAATAAAGTGAGCAGATTTCGTTAACCTGTCCACAATAACCCAAATAGCCTCAAATTAATCGGTGTTCTAGGTAAACCAGACATAATCCATAGAAATGATATCCCATTTTCATTCAGGAATAGATAATGGTTGCATCAAACCAGACATTTTCTGATGTTCAATCTTCGACTTCTGAAAAATCAAACAAGAATACACAAATTCAGCAATCTCTTTCTTCATACCTGACCACCAAAATAATTTCCTCAAATCCTAATACATCTTAGTAGCTCCAGGATGAATACTAAATCCACTATGATATCATTCCTCAAGAATCCTATCCTTCAAATAATCTATATCCAGAGCACAAACTCTATCTCAACATCTCATGACACCATTCTCATCAATTTAAAAATTGCCACCTCAACCTTAATTGATCAACGTCAATCTATCCACCAAACTCGAATCATATTTCTGACCTTCTCGAATCTCATCGAGAATGCCACTAGTAAGCTTCAACATGCCAAGCTTAACTCCAGAAGAAGTCTCTTCACAAACCAAACTCATATCTAGAAATTGCTCAAGTAATTCCAACTCTCGCACCATCAACATCGATATATACAAAGACTTCCTACTTATTGCATTAGCCACAACATTCGCTTTTCTCGGATGGCAATTCAAACCAAAATCATAATCCTTCAAGAATTTTAACCATCTTCTTTGCCTCATATTCAAATCTTTCTGATCAATAGATATTTCAAACTCTTGTGATCACTAAACACATCAAATATTGATCCAAACAAATAATTCCTCTAAAGTTTCAATACAAGCACAACAGCAGCTAACTCCAAATCATGAGTCAAATTATTCCTTTCATGCACTTTAAGTTTCCTTGAAGCATAAGCTGCAACTTATCGATTCTGCATCAACACACCTTCTAAACCCATCAATGAAGCATCACAATACACAACAAACGGTTCTTCCAGATTAGACAAAATCAAAATAGGAGAGGTTGTCAACCTTCTCTTAAGCTCTTGAAAACTAGCTTCACACTGTGCATTCCAAATAAAAGCTTGACCCTTCCTATTCAACTGTGTCAATAGCAAAGCTAACTTGGAAAATCCTTCAATAAACTTCCTATAATAACCTACTAAGCCAAGAAAACTTCTAATCTTAGAAATAGATTTTGGAGCTTCCCATTGAGACACAACCTAAATCTTTAATAGATCAACAACAATACCACCTTTCGATATCACATTCCCAAGGAAAGTCACTTCCTTCAACCAAAACTCACACTTAGAAAATTTAGCATACAACTCCTTCTCTTTCAACACAGATAGCATAATCTTCAGATGCTCACCATGATCATTTTCACTCTTTGAATAGATCAAAATATCATCAATGAAAACAAAAATAAACTAATCCAAATTCTAATGAAAAATCATGTTCATGTATTCCATAAATACACCAGGTGCATTGGCCACACCGAACGGCATCATAGAATACTCATAATTACCATACCTTGTTCTAAAAGTTGTCTTCTGAATATCTTCATCCTTCACATGAATCTGATGATACCCAAACCTCAAATCTATCTTACTAAACACACTTGCACCAACCAAAATATCCATCAAATCATCAATCCTCAGAAGTGGATACTTATTCTTGATAGTCACCTTGTTAAGTTGTCTATAATCCACACATAACCTCATAGTACCTTCTTTCTTCTTAACCAAAAAGATTGGTGCACCCCACAGTGACACACTAGGACGAATGAATCTCTTCTCAAGAAAATCTTCAAGTTGACTCTTTAACTCTTTCAATTCAGATGCTGACATTTGATATGGAGCCATCAATATCGGACTAGTTCCAGGAACTAATTCGATCGTAAACTCCACTTCACGCTCTAGCGGAAAATCACTTACATCTTTAGGAAATACCTCAGGAAAATCATGAACTATTGGTAAATCACCAATCATTCGTTTCTCTCTGATATCCAATGTTGCCATCAAAGCCAACAACATATCACCATCCTGCACAGACTCGTTCACTTTCTTGGAAGACATAAACAAATCTATCTCAAAACCAGAGTAAAGAAAGATAATTATCTTATCAAAACAGTTGACATAAACATGATTGTATTCCAACCAGTTCATCCCAAGAATAACATCAAGTTGATCTAACAGTAGACACACTAAATCAACTCCAAAGTCTTTACCAAAAATACTCAACGAACAATTCAAACCCATATATAAAGTAGTCCCTAAACCCATAGCAGGAGTGTCAATAACCATACTTCCATTCATATCAGATAACTCAAGATTCAATCTCTTAACACAATCCAAAGAAATGAAAGATTGTGTCGTGCCAGTATCAATAATAGCAATCAAAGGTGTACCATTAATAAAGCACGTACCTCGTATTAGTCTATCCTCAACAGCAGTCTCAGAACCAGATAGAGAAAAAACTTTCCCTTTAGCTTGTTATTTCTTCAGCTTGTCATACTTGGAACTAATATTCCCTTGCTCACCACAGTTGTAGCAAGTCACACTCACACCTCCTCTGCAATCATGAGATTTGTGACCTATCTTCCCACACTTGAAACACTTCACCTTGGCACTTGTGCACTCAGGAGCACGATGTCCTTCGACACCACACGTGTAGCACCTAATTATAATAGGAGCTCCTCCCTCACTCGACTTCAAGTTATAACTAGATTTCTATTTCCCCTTATCACCAGGAGTCACATACGCCTTTCCTCTGAATTTACCTTTTCCTTTCTTGTCATTCAAAGCCTTATAGTGAGCATAATTATCTATATTATCCTCATCATAGATCCTATTCTTTTTAACCAGCTCAAAAAATTGTGTAATCTGTTGATATTTCATAGCCTTCTTAATCTCGGGTCTCAAACCATTCACAAACTTAAGACACTTAGATCTCTCAGTATTAGCAGTATTGTAATAAGGACAAAACTTAATCAACTCCTCAAACTTTGCAGCATACTCAGCCACACTTCCATTACCCTACTTCAGCTCAAGAAACTCAATCTCCTTCTTCCCACGCACATGCTTTAGAAAATACATCTCCAGAAATGCATCTCTGAAAAGTGTACAAGTGACCTCAATCCCATCTTCTTCAAATATTTGAACAGTGTTACTCCACCAATCCTCAGATTCATTCTAAGGCATATGGGTGCCAAATTGAATCTTCTGCACATCCGAACAATTCATGAATCGAAAGATCTTCTCAATCGCTTTCATCCATACTTATGCTTTGTCAGGTTCATGAGCTCCTTCATAGATTGGAGGATTGTTTCTATGGAACTTCCCTAAAACACAGAATTCATCATCATCTCTATTGCCAACATTGATGTGCAGTTGTTCCCCAATCGCACTGGCCAAAATTTCCAACACCTCAACAATAGCATCGTTATTCCTTTCTGCAACCATTGTCCTGAGTTTTCCAATCAACCAATAATTATTGTCAGATAAACAATATTGATTGTGTCATATACACATACCAAATACAAAAGGAAATAAACACATTAATTAACCTGGCCAACTGGCTGACCATACTCTGATACCACTAATGTAACACCCCTTAAACCTCCACGGAATAATATGCATAATCAGAGTAAATTAGCATGCATATCAAAGATGGTGTCACATCTACTTCACGAAAACAACACAAGTACAACGGTCATGCTCATAACATGTATTTAAAATCATGTTCTATACACTAATACATATGCATCTTGCATTGGAATAATTCTCTTTCATAATGATACCTATAAATGAATCTCATAAATAGAAATAATGTATTAAAACATTAGGCACTAAAGTACACCATCACATAATCTCAAAATACAACATAAATAATAAGAGAGTATAACAAAAAATCTCTTAAAACAAACACGAGCTTAAACGTTTTCCCGTGTTACATGACCAGAGTATGACTCACTACCTAATAGGCAGATAAAACAAAAACTAGATCCTCTGACTAATCCTCGCCATAAGCACAACTATCTTTGATACCTGAGCAATATCAAATAAAACATCATTCCAACAAAAGGGCGAGAATAAACATCATTATAAAAATATATAATAATAAGTAATGAATCACATACAAGCAACAATTGAATTCATCACACTTCACATAATCATGTATTCAACATATTCCAATTCAATTCACATGTTTACTTATACAACTTTTCTCAACAATCCATAAACCAAAGATAATCAATCACAAATACCACAAATGTAACATTCACTTTAATATCACATATTGCACACCAATTCAATATCTCACATTGACACATGTGATTCCAATGCAACCCAAAACGATACAATATGCATGTGGTACCAATTGTTATACTTACCGGTCCTGCCAGGTCCATCCCTCAAATAGATAGCCACAAAAAAAACCCATCCCTCAAGCTTTCAAACCCATCCCTCAGGTTTGGGACAAGTCACTAGTCTCCATGAAACTAGCAAACATTGTCTCTTGACAACAAATGATGCATGTGAAATCTCAACAAATCATATGAAATTAATATCATCCATCAATCTTAATCATACAAGCATACATCACTTAATTCATCACATTTGAATCCTCATCACCATTGCACAAACATACATATCTCATGTTATCAATCACATACAACACATTATCATAACATACATCACTTC
Source organism: Vicia faba (assembly GCA_948472305.1). Classification (NCBI taxonomy): domain Eukaryota; kingdom Viridiplantae; phylum Streptophyta; class Magnoliopsida; order Fabales; family Fabaceae; genus Vicia; species Vicia faba. Next base: position 1,213,920,529 of record OX451741.1, on the reverse strand, counting down.
AACACATCATAATAACATATAGCAAACAATACCAAACCATGTTATTCACATTCATCATCAATTCACAACATTCATATACATAAAATTAAGTGTTATGTTTCATCAAAAAGTTATCCAAAACCTATCCAATACACATCAAATAAATTATTAAAATTCATGGAAATCCTCTATAAATCATAAGTATATAGAACCCCCAATAAATAAAACAAAATATAAAACTTCCAGTCCCAGGGCACGCTAAGCGACCTCCACCGCGCTAAGTGGCCTCTACTGAACACATAAAAATTCTGAGAAGACAGCTTTTGCCTCCTACAAATTGGGTCACTAAAACCCATCCTAATTAGACATTTTTCATTGTTTAAATGTATTATAACATATATCTAACATATAGTATCAATCACCAACATCAAAACATGATTCAAACATCAATTTCATGATTTCACATTCAAACTCTAACATGTCAAAATCTAGAAATTGAAGAACAAAGTCCCTAATCATGGTTACTACCCATTACATACATCACATACTCTCATAATAATACAAATTACCCATACTTACCTTGGATTTAGATCCTTTCTAGGGTTCTTCCTCTTCTCTTCTCTTTTGTCCCTTTTCTCTTCTTTTCCTCTTTCTTTTCTTCTCTTGTTTTTACAATTCTCTCTCTTTGTTTTACAAATCTCTTACTAACTCGTGTTTCACTAATGGGCTTATCTCATTTTCACACTAACCCATCACCAAGGCCCAATTACTCAATAATGTTATTCTTACACCCAATAACCCAATACACATATAACACATATATTTACAAAATCACACAATTAATTATTTACTATATTAAATAATAATTAATAAAATAAATTACTAATAAAATAGCTAGTAAATAAAAATCAGGGTGTTACAGAGATCAAACGGACAATTGGATATCAGCGGATCTGTAGGTTTCCAGAGTTGGTGAACAGTTGCAGGATCTATGAAGAAGATAGCAAAGCTAATTCAGCTCACTACAAGAGTTTGAGTGAGAAAAAAGGAAAATTGTATCAAGACCGTAGGAAGATTTATGATGCTCCAGCTGATAAAGGGAAACATAAGGTTTTCAATGAGAAAAAGACAAGTGGGGGAGGAGCTCCCGCTCCTGTCAAGTGTTATATGTATGGTTAACCATGTCACCATTCGAATAAATGTGAGAATAAATTTCTGAGAGGTTATAAATATGGTAATATGGGCCATTATGCTTTTGAGTGCAAGAACGATGGTCTAGCCTATTTCAATTGTGGAGAGCAGGGTTATATCAGTACCCATTGTTAGAAGCTGAGGAAGGATGCTACTGCCCAGACTAATGGTAGAGTGTTCACTCTAAGTGGATTAGAGGATTCCAAGAAAGACAACTTCATTTGAGGTGCTTGTTTTATTAACGATGTTAAATTGGTTGCTATTATTGATATTGATGCTACTAATTCGTTTATTTCCCTTGAATATGCTAATATGTTGGGATTGAAGTGTCAGATATGAATGGTAGTATGGTAATAGATACTCCTACTAATGGTTTTGTTACTACTACTTATGTTTGTTTGAGATGTCCTCTAACCATTTATGGTAAGAGTTTTGTGATGGATTTGGTGTGTCTATCCTTACACTAAATTGATGTTATTCTTGGAATGAACTGGTTGGAGTTCAATTATGTTCACATCAACTGTTATAATAATACTTTGAGGTTCCCTAAGTTTGATGATAATGGAGAACTGATGTTGTTGACTGTGAAGCAAGTGAATGAACTCCTGGATGACGAAGCTTTGATGTTTGCAATGTTTGCATTGTTGCAAGTTGATCGTGAAGCTGCGAGTGTTGAACTACTTGTTGTCTGTGAATTTCTAGAGGTACTTCCAGACGATATAAGTGATTTTCTTCTAGAAGGCGAAATGGAGTTTTCTATAGAGTTTGTTCCAGGTATGAGTCCAGTGTCAATGGCTCCTTAAAAAATGTAAACTTCCAATCTGAGTGAGTTGAAGAAGCAACTGGAAAAGATGCTCGAGAATAAGTTTGTCCCACCGAGTGTTTTACCATGGGGTGCATCTGTGTTGTTAGTTAAGAAGAAAGATGAAAGTATGAGACTGTGTGTAGACTATCAACAGGTGAATAAAGTGGCTATTAAGATAAGTACCCACTCCTGAGGATTGATGATTTGATGGATCAGTTAGTGGGTGCTTGTGTGTTTAGTAAGATTGATTTAAGGTTGGGTTATCATCAGATTCATGTTAATCCAGATAATATTCTGAAGGCGGCTTCTCAAACAAGGTATGGTCATTACGAGTACATTTTGATGTTGTTTGGTGTATCTAATGCGCCAGGTGTTTTCATGGAATATATGAATCGAACGTTCCATTCATATTTGGATAAGTTTATCATGGTCTTCATTGATGATAAACTGATTTATTCAAAATCAGAAGAAGGACATGCTAAGAATTTGCAAATTGTATTGCAAGTGTTAAAAGAGAAGAAGTTGTATGCAAAGTTGTCGAAGTGTGATTTTTGGTTAAATAAAGTGAGTTTCCTTGGCCATGTGATTTCTAGTGGTGGAATTTGGGGTAGATTCGTCTAAAGTTTATGCATTGTTGCAATGGGAAACTCTGAAGTCTACGACTGAGATTCAAAGTTTTTCTTGGTTTAGCAGGTTATTATCGAAGGTTCATTGAGGGGTTTTCTAAGTTAGCATTACCGTGAACTCAGTTGACTCGAAAGGGTCAAGCTTATTTGTGGGATGTTGCGTGTGAGGAAAGTTTTGTAGAATTGAAGAAGAACTTATGACCGCTCTGGTATTGGTGTTGCCTAATCCGAGTGATTCTTTTATGGTGTATTGTGATGCTTTGAATATGGGTCTTGGTGGCGTGCTAATGCAAAATGGACAGGTTGTTGCTTATGCCTCTAGGAAACTGAAGGTTCATGAAAGGAATTATCCTACACATGATTTAGAGCTAGTAGTTGTGGTGTTTGTGTTAAAGATTTGGAGACATTATCTTTTTGGCTCTAAATTTAAAGTATTCATCATTCATAAGAGTATGAAGTATTTGTTTGATCAGAAAGAATTAAATATGAGACAAAGAATATAGCTTGAATTGTTAAAGGATTGTGACTTTGATTTGAGTTACCGTCCTGGTAAAGCAAATATATTTTTTGACGTATTGAGTAGAAAGTCGCTACATATGTTGATGGGTTTATGCTTCGAGAGTTAGAAATGAGTCGAACAATTCAGAGATATGAGCTTGGTGTGTAAAGAGACTCCTAATAGTGTGAAGTTAGTAATGTTGAAACTAACTAGCGGTATTATAGAAGAAATTCGAGAAGGTCATACGTTCGATTTTAAGGGTTGTTGATCATTTAAACCTTAACCAAGGTAAATGGAGGTGAGTTCTGAGTTGATGTGAATGGTGTGATGAGGTTCGAAAATATAGTTTGTGTTCTGGATGTTCTATTACTTAAGAAGAGTATTCTTGAAGAAGGGGAATATAAGTGGTTTAAGTATTCACCTCGGTGCTACGAAGACGTATCAAGACTTGAAGAAGTTGTTTTGGTGGCCAGGTATGAAGAAAGAAGTTTCCACTTTGTTTATGCTTGTTTGACTTATCAGAAGTCGAAGATCGAGCATCATAAGCCTTTGGGTCTTATGCTACCTTTGAGTATTCTAGAGTAGAAATGGGATAATGTCTCTATAGATTTTGTATCGGGTTTGCCAAAGACTGCTAAAGGAAATGACTCGATCTGGGTGATACTAAATAGGTTGACTAAGTCGGCTCATTTCTTACCAATGAAGATCAATCATCCTATCGAGAAACTAGGCTGAAGGGGATGTAAGATATTGAAGAGATTTCAAAATTGCTTGGGATACCTTCGAGTATCATATCGGATAGAGATTTGAGGCTTACTTCTAAATTTTGGGAAGGTTTATAGAATGCTTTCGATACTAAGTTGAGGTTGAGTTCCGCATATCATCCATAGACAGACGGTCAGACAGAGAGGACTATTCATTCTTTGGGGGGTTTGTTGAGGGCTTGTGTGTTAGAACAAGGAGGTGCTTGGGACAACCAATTTCCATTAATTGAGTTT